>JBBMOL010000026.1:6274916-7012375 GCA_037954665.1 Laguncularia racemosa
TCAAAATCCTAAACCCAAGGTCAAGGGGGGCGTAAACCCTAGACTTCATGTTAGTTACCGGAAGACCAAGTGAGATGCTACATTCATATGGTTGTTCATATATAGCCTATAATTTGATAACTTGATTTGAAACTACTTATGCATGTGTAACATTGAGAGTATTGCACTCTCATTTACTGAGTCGTAGTGTACTCACCCCTCTACAGACTATTTTGCAAGTAAAAATTTTAAAAGCTTAGGATGGGATAAAATGTGAAGTTTTGAGATTTTTTAGAAGCCTCAAACAATAAAGTAAGAATTGTGAATGGTGGAGTATTTAGATGAAATGTTATTTTTAGGACCTTAATGTAAATTTTGAATTTGTGAGACTTAGGGTTTTATTCTATTTTACTAGTTGGTAGGAGATTCCAACTCTCTGCGATCTTGTTTAACCATGGGGCATAGAATCCATAGTATTATTCTCATTGTATGATTTATGAAATATGAATAGCTATAATTGTTTAATTTATTACTTAAAGTCTTACGATCTCTGACTCATAAGACGGTTATCATGTAATGAGTGCACACGTGTCATGATAGCTTTTAGCAAAAGATTCTAGGCTTCCTTTGGGGCTTAACAATTCTCAACTCTTACATTATGATGTCGGCTATCCGTGTCCCACCACTTACATTTAAATAAGAACACTCTATTGTTCCATATGTAATTGAACTCATATATATCTATTACAACCCCATAAAATTCTATCGATGCCTGCTTATCCCCATGATTTCCCTCTACAAGAATCCACTATTCTGAGTCTTTTTCCTACTATCAAAGTCTAATGTATGAAACCAAACACCATTATATATTAGCTTGTTGTATCTCTTGTAGCATGAATCAGGTCCTATTGACAATGCATATAATGCATTGATGACTAGGTCACAACTGTCATACTATGGTCTCATCTGCACCATCCACAAATTAAAAATTAAATGCTTATCTAAAAAAAGTTAACTTCTCAATTACGTACAACGTTACTTTATTGTGTTTACCTTTTTCATAAACCATTGACGAAATTTCCTTTTGTGGTGCTCATCTACGTTGTCACCATATTATGCCTTTAAAATAACCTTATGTTCCCTACATCACAGTTTTTAAATTTTCTTAGTTATTAATTTATAGCAATATTGTAACATTCGAGATGCACTTATTCACACTTACTATAAATAAGGCTGAATTTCATGACAGTTGTTGATGATACACCATGTCATTACTTTAACCTCCTTGTTCGATAATATGACATATGTAGGAGGGGAAATGAGACCAACTCTATTGGTGAAAATATCAACACCACCTTTTTCTGAGGAATTAAAATTCCTATTTGGACAATTAAATGTTATTTCAATGTCTTGTAAGTGAAGTGAGTACCAAGTTAAGCACTTATTAACAACATATGCTTCTACAATGGAGCCTTTTGGATAAGATCTGTTTCTAACAAATTGCTTTAACAAGCCCAAGTATCTACACTCATAAATTTACATGGAGTGTAAGAAGCTAGAATAATATTAGCATATAATTGGTGAATATGAAAACCAATATCATACCTCTCAATAAGATACATCCATTGATAAACAACCAGTCTAACCATCAATGCTTCTTAAGGCAAGTGGATAGCTAGATGCACCATTATGTCAAAAAATGCAGGAGGAGAGATTAACTCTAGCTTACATAGTATGGTGGCAATATCACTCTGCATCTTTTGTACCTCTTCAATATTTAGAATATGTCTACAAAGCCTTTCAAAAAAGACTCCAAGCTCGGTTATGGCCATGGTGACTTCTTTAGGCAATATGCCACGAATACCCACAGGTAACAGCCTTTCAAGCGAAACATGACAATCATGGCTCTTTAGATCAGAAAGCTTTAAGTCTAAATTATTGACACACCTACCTATATACAATGCATAACCACCAAGTAATCTAACTCCCCTTAGAAACTAACAAAATGATCTCCTCTCGCTAGTGCTCAATGAATAACTAGCACATAGCATGGAATACTTGCCATTGGGGCACTTCAAAAAATGTAACTCCTTTCTAATGCCAAGGACCTCTAAATCAAGTTGAGCCTTGTATGCATCTTTTGTTTTACCCTCAATCCCAAGAATTGTATTAACATTCTCACAAATATTCTTCTCAATATACATAACATCTAAATTATACCTAAACATCAACTTTGACCAATATGGCAACTGAAAGAATATTGGCCTTTTATCCAATTGAACCCATCTGCATAATGGATTCTTTTGACTTTGTCTAGATGCTTTCCCATAAGCACATCTATTATAGATTGTAATTGGTGAAGTATATCATTACCAGAATATTCTTCAAGGGCTTCACGATTATCATGCATTCCATCAAATTTTAAGCTACATCTCTACTGTTGGTCATTCAGTAACCACATTCTATGACCAACATACCCAATCTTGCTGTTAAGCCTTATTGAGGGTGTTTGGTCTTTACATACCGGACAAACACTGTAGCCTTTTGTACTCCACCTAGACAAGTTTCCATACGCATGAAAATCATTGATGGTCCACAATAAAGTAGCATGCATTTTGAAAGAAGACTTGGAATATGCATCATATGTGATATGAAACCTTCGTAAACACGCTTGAGAACCCCTTTTGTATATTACAAACCCTCATAGCAGTAACGCAAAAAACCTCATAATCAATTTTATTCAATCCTTAAGATGGACTAGAGTTAGGTTTCTTCTTAGTTATCGATCATGAAATTATAACAAAGGGTTTGTCCTAATGTAGAACGCTCCACAAGAAAGGTGATCAATTCTCTCTTGAATGTTTCTAAAATGTGTATTCTACACAAGAACACAAGGGAATATCAAATTCTCTTTTGATTTCAATATCATTTAAAAACTATCTCTAAAATACAGCCAAAAGGTATTTATATGTCTCTCCCAAAAACCCTAATGAAAAGGAAGTTACAAACATAATTAAAAGAAAGCCGGTGGCATTTATTTGTATACTAGTTAGCCTTGGATTCAACACTGGCAGCTTAGGCTAATGGCCTTCATTTTCCTACACCGGCAGCTTAGGTCAGCGGCCTTTGTTTCCTACGCTAGCAGCTTGTCATTTTCCAAAGCTAGCAACCTTCAAGCTCTAACCTCTACTTTGACTTGTACCAAGTTATATTGAACATGAGTTGCAGTGGTTCCCAAGCTTTTGATATCTTGAAGTTCTTCACTAAACCTTGTAGATGAACACTCAAAGCTTGTTGTATCTTCTTAGCTCAAGATCTTGTGATAGGTCATTGAGGCATGCTAATCGAACTCAAAATCTCTTAGCTCACATCCTTGCCTCCTTGATCCTCATGACTTGACATCTCCAGAGCTTAGTCTATTAGTCTCTTCATAACGTTCTCCCTCTCCTCAAAAGGATTTGTCCTCAAAGCAAAGGCATCTCCTGCATCAAAAGGACTCGGATCAGTAACATTAAATGCAGCACTCATGTTGTAATCACTTGGCAAATCCACTTTGTATGCATTGTCATTGATCTTCTCAAGGATCTAAAATGGACCATCTCCTCTTAGGTTTAGTTTAGACATCCTTTGAAGGGGAAATCTCTCCTTTTGAAAATGTACCCACACCCATTCTCCTAATTGAAACACCATGGGTTGTCTTCCCTTGTTTACACAAGTAGCTACCTTAGCATTCTGGCTTTCAATCCACTCCTTCACCTACTTATGTAATTTTCTCACAAAATTTGTTTTAGATGTTGCATCAACACTCACAAAGTTATTAGGTGGTAATGGTAATAAGTCAATAGGAGTAAGTGAATTAAAACCATAAACAATTTCAAATGAAGAACAATGAGTAGTGCTATGTATAGCCCTATTATAAGCAAACTCCACCAATGATAAACAATCTTCCCACATCTTAATGTTTTTCTCAATGACTACCCTCAACAAAGTGATCAAAGTTCTATTAACCAACTCGGTTTGTCCGTTAGTTTATAGGTGACAAGTGATTGAAAACAATAGTTTTGTTCCCAACTTTCCCCACAAAACTCTCTAAAAGTGACTCAAAAATTTAACATCCCTATCACTAATAATGCTTTTAGGTATGCCATGCAAACATACGACCTCTTTGAAGAACAAATCAGCAATTAACTTAACATCATTAGTTTTATGACAAGGAATAAAATGAGCTATTTTACTAAACCAATCAACCACAACACAGATACTATCACTACCCTTCCTACTTCTAGGCAACCCAATCACGAAGTCCATAGAAAAATCAATCTAAGGTTCATCAGGAATAGGTAATGGTGTGTGTAATCCATGTGGTTTCAATCTAGACTTAACCTCTCTACATGTAATGCAATATACACACACTTTATGTACATCATGTCTCATCCCAAGCCAATAAAAATGACCACATAGCATATCATAGGTCTTATTCACCCTAAAGTGCCCCATTAATCCCCCTCCATGTGCCTCCTTAACTAACAATTCCCTCATGGAACCTTTAGGAATGCACAATCTATTCCTTTTAAACAGAAATCCACTAGACACATAGAAATCACTTAATCCAATCCCATTGGTACAAACAGTATAAATTTCACAAAAATCAGCATCAGTTGGGTATAACTCTTTAACAAACTCAAAACCTAGCAATGAAGTACTAAGTGAGTTAAGTAAAGCATAACTTCTTGACAACACATCAACTACCACATTTTCTTCACCTTGCTTACACTTGATGACATATGGGAATGTCTCAAAGAATTCCACCCACTTCGCATGCCTTTTATTCAACTTATCTTGACTTTTCAAATGTTTCAAGCTCTCATGATCAATGTGCACCACAAATTCCTTGGGCTAAAGATAATGCTGCCATGTCTACAAAGCATGCACCAAGGCATATAGTTCCTTATCATATGTTGGATACTTTAAAGTTGCTCCACTCAACTTCTCACTGAAATACATGAGTAGCCTTCGATCCTACACTAAAGCAGCTCCAATTCTTATGTCACTAGCATCACATTCAATTTCAAACATTTTAGCAAAGTCAGGTAAAACAAGTAATGGTGCATTACACAATTTATCCTTAAGTTCATTGAAAGCATGTTCTTGTGCATCACCCCTAAACAAATCCAACATTTTTTTTAACTAATTCATTCAAAAGTGCAGCAATCGTATTAAAATCCTAATGAATCTCCTATAGAATCCAACAAAGCCATGAAAACTCCTCACCTCACTCGCATTCTCAAGTCTCTTCTCCTCATCGACCTTAACTCCCTAACTAGATACTACAAAACCAAGGAAATTAACCTTATCCATGTAAAAGCTACACTTCTTAAGATTAGCATATAACTTTTCCTCTTTAAGTTTTTCTGGTACCGGTCGCACATGCAAAATATCATCATCCAAACACTTTAAGTAGATTAAAATATCATCAAAATATACCACAACAAATTTACCCAAGTACTCTCGCACCACATGATTCATTAAATGCATAAAAGTGCTAGGTGCATTTGCAAGAGCAAATGGCATGACAAGCCACTCATAAAAGCCGTATTTAGTCTTAAATACAATTTTCCATTCATCTCCAACTTTCATGCAGACTTAATAGTAACTAGATTTCAAATCAATTTTAGTAAACAAGCAAGAACCATATAATTCATCTAACATATCATCTAACCTAGAAATAGGGTAACAATACTTTACAATGATTTTGTTAATGGCTCTGCAGTCTACACATATTCTCTAAGTCCCATCTTTCTTTGGCACAAATATCACAGGAACAGAATAAGGACTAAGACTTTCTCTCACATACCCCTTAGCTCTCAATTCATCTACCCGTTTCTGGATCTCCTTAGCCTTGCTTGGGTTTGTTCGATATGCTGGCCTATTAGGTACAGTAGCTCCAAGAATGAAATCAATTTGGTGCTCTATGCCTCTTATGGGTGGTTTAAACACTCCATTTTTGCCTCTAATCATTAATAATGATTTTTTATTTTTATTTTTCTTCTAATTTAGCAAAAATAAGGGAAAATATTCAAAAAATAAAATAAATAGGGAAAATATATCAATTTTGGAAAATAATAATAGAAATAATAAGAAAAGGAGTTAAATAATTTTTGTAAATTTTTAGAATTTCAAAATAATATAAAAATAATAAAAATTGGAACGCATATATACAAATTGAGTTCAACAACAAAAAAAAAAAACGAGAAAATGGGTTAGCCTAGTTGGTCCGAACCACGGACTCGTGTGCGCACGAGGGGTGCGAGGTCAAGGGATCGAATCCCAGGAGAGGCAAATCCACGTTTTGCAATTATTTCCTCTCCCCAAGATACATGTCAGCAGCTGATTAGACGACATAAACACACATGTTGGGTGCGTATTCGTCTCCTACCTTTGTCTGAGATCGTCGCTAGCAGTGGAAAAATCAAATCGGGCATTTTAATGCAATTTTTTGCACAAATCCACTAAATCTTTAATCAAAATAAGATAAACATCATCCAATTGGAATCAAATCACAACAAAATCAAAGATTTACACGAATCAAGAGCAAATCGGAGATGGGTTTCAACAGCAAATCCGATTTGTGCCTATCAGAGGAAATCCGAGCTTATCCAGCTCGATTTGATTCCAATTGGATGCCGCATATCCGATTTGTGCCTATCGGAGGAAATTTGAGCTTATCCAGCTCGATTTCTAGTGCCTATAAATAGAGCACAAGGGGAGGAAGCTAAAGCACCAATCAGAAGAGAGAAAGGAGAGAAAATAAGAGAGATTGAAGCTTCGTCGAAGTTCGTCCAAGCCGCGACCACCAATCAAGCATCAAACCACCACTAGGAGGTGTTTCTAAAGAAATCCACCACCACCATTGGATTACCCACCCTCAGAAAGCTTGGAAGCTGCCTTCAAATGCCCTCAAAAGTCGCCAGAACGCTACCATCGAAGGACCTTCGACCGCCACTCGGTTCAAACCGATCCAACCCGACCCACGAATCACGCCTGTACCCAGGTTAGTTAGATTTTTTTATTTTATTGATTGTATTTTATTTATTTATTTATTTGTTTATTTATAACTCAAAAATGAAAAAAAAAAAAAATAAAAATAATATTAGGAAAAATGGTAAATTTTAGATTAGTTTTTTTTTATGTTTAGTTTAGAATAGGTAAAATAATGAAAATTATAAAAATTATAAAATAATAAAAATGTCGAAAAATATTCAAGTTATCACAATTTGTTTTACATGTATCCAAAATAATAAAAATAGTAAAAATATAAATATAAATATAAATAAAAAAATAAAGGAAAAGACATTAGAATATGGTTCAGATTTCAGAAGAATAAAGTGGTAACTTTAAGGTTTTAATAGGTTAGCCCTCGAGTCCAGAAACTCTAGTTTTCCTTTCCTCTTTTACAAAAATGAAAAGAGGAGATCTTGCTGGCTAGTTGTCCAAATTAGGATTAATCCACTCAGTTAGTTCTAATTCAGTAATCTTTCCCACATTGATTAGGTGGCGACTCCAAATGAAATAAAGTTTCTAGTTCAAGTCGAGGATTTATATTAGATAGCATAGGGTCTAGTATAGATCAGATTAAGAATATAAAAAATAAAATTAAAAATTAAACTCGATAGGATGGCAACTCCACTAGGGAACCTCTAGTAGGCTAGCCACCTAAATCTTCTGAATCACCATTTCCAAAATGTCTCTTGATTGTCATACTACTGATGCTAACCTTTCAGGGATTTAATGAAATTTAGGGCTTATGTATTTTTGCTAGTGTTGAGTATGCATGCATGTAATCGTGTAAGTAAATACGGTCAAACCCTGGCCGTCTTAGGACCCTAGGATGAGGGGTCATTGTGTAGGTTTCGGGTGAATTGATATGATCACCGTTCAGAACTTATTAGGCCACCCCACCCAATGCTTCGATATGGCCTAAGATCCATTTCTTCAAGAATGCGGGAGGCCATAAAGCTTGGGGACCTATTAGAACCCACCTATCTGCATACATGAAGGCATGGGCTGACAATTGATTAATGATATAATTCTTTTGTTCCTTTTCTAGGAGTTCAAATACATTTACCCATAAAAGCATCACTTGTACTTTGTAAAATTCTGTGTAATTGGAAAATTCCTTTTGTAATAGATGGCTAGCCTCACAGTCAATCGCCCCCTCTGCAAAGAAATCTGAGTTTGCAAACCTCTGGATCCAAAATTGGTACTAGACTATTGGTTTACTTAATACGACCTCGAAGAACAGGCCTTCATCCAGCAAAAGATAAGGCCCATCCTTTCACTAATGAAGATGGAAATGAACTTACCTTTGATTCGGGCTATCCTCCATCTATAGGAAATCGAACCCGCGACTTTCTTTTTTGGACCACATGAGATCACTCCCACTCTGGAAGAATACAAGCCCCATCACTAACCAGCGAGGTATATGTGTCAGATCTTGAGGCTAAGCTGACCGGTATTTTCAACAGACTTCTGGGTATTCGCAAGACTGCAATCAACTAGGCTTTGGCAAACTACAATAGGTATTGCATATGGATAGACAAGTTAGAAGCTTGGTTCAAAGCCCGGAATGATGATGGGAACAGGAAGGATATATTATGCAGGGATCCTAAGAGTTACAAATAGAGAATGATGTACACTTTCATCCTAACAGCCTTCACCACCATACTCTTCCCTACCAGAATCTTTTATAGCCATTACAGAGTCGCCGAGCTGGTGGCCCAATTCATGGAAGGGAAATCTTATATCCTGGCTCTACTGGCTGAACAGATCCAGAACCTAAATTTTGTCAAGAAGAAAGGCCATGGGATCCTCCGCTTAAACATCAACGTCATCCCTATCTGATTAGTGAGCTATCTCAAATGTTTCGAGTTGAACATGGTTCGAAAATCTTTAGCCCAACAAGTAAACCTTGTAGATTCCTGCATAGAGAGGATAAAGTTACCCGAAGACCTTACCACACACAGTTGGGTAAAAGTACTCAAGAGCTTCAGTGCTAATGATATCCTCTAGACTGCTAAATGGAGTCGTTGCAACAAAGTCATCCCAACCTGCAAAAATCTTTAGGCTGTTCCTTTAATCGGTATCAACAAGTGCATAGGATATCACCCAAACTCGATGGTCCGTCAGTTCGGTACCATCTAAGATATAGTTTACAAGCCATTGCTAGAAGGGATCACATTTGAATACTAGGATCCAAGATTGCTAGTAACCAAGAAGTTTGCTAAACTAGTAGAGGTCAAAGCTCTATAGGAAGCCTGAATCGAGAGTCCCAACATAGACCTCGGAGACTTAGATGGAGAAGTGGGTAAACATCGAGCCACCAGAGATTTCGTGATCCACCTACTATATCAAACAGGAGAAAGGGCATATTAAGTCCCAGATATCACCCAACCCAAGCCAAACAAGGTAGGTCCAAAACTGAGAACCTACTTGGAACAAGTTAGGGCCCAGATGGAAGTATACTTTAAAGTAGCAAACTACAAAAAGGATATCTAGAAGGGCAGATTCAAAGAGTCTAATCAAAGAAACAAGGCCTTGAAAGCTCAACTGGAGAAGACCCAACCTAGAGTCAAAGAGCTGGAAGCCATCATCAGCGAAAAACCGACGCCTACGCAGCAGAAGAAGAAGAGGACTAGGAACTAGATTAGCATTGTACTTTTCCTTCTTTTTCATGTTTCAAGTATCGAACTCTAAGTTTCCAATATTAATAAAAATAAAATTTCAGTATTATGTCATTAATCAATTGTTAGCCCCTATTATTTCAAGCATCTGTGTGATACATGCATCATATTTACATACATGCATCAAACTAAGAAAAATGTGGACCCAAGTGCCAAAGATAGCTCCCAAACAATCAAACCCTCCAAGGAGCCCAATCTGCACCCCCTCAAAGATCAAAATGGCAAATAGTGGCAACAACAGCGACAATCGCAACAACACTAATGCCAATACTGCCTCGGACCCTAGGATCGTATCCCTGGAACAAACGGTCTAGCAATTAGCTGCACAAGTCCACCTCCTGACTAAAAGTATTGGCTTCCTTTGCACCACCCAACCAAGTCAGGAAGAACAATCAGGGGTTAGAAAAGGGAAGGCAGTAGAAGGTCAACCTCCAGAGTATGAGGAGATCAATTCCCACCTCAACCCAACATTCGAGTATGAACCCAGAGTCAACCTCGACCCAACCTCGGATGATATAAAGAGAGAAATGGAAGATAAACAAAAGGAGATGGAAAGAAAACTGTTCCAACAACTGGCTGACAAGATGAAGACACTAGAAGGGCCTGACAATTTTGAGCAGGCAGGAATCACCAGCCTATTGGCATATGGGGAAAACGTGTACCCAGAGAAGTTCAAGACCTTAGAGTTTGAAAAATATGACAGCACTAGATGCCCCAAGATGCACACAAGGTTGTCTATACGAAAGATGAGCAAATATGCCCAGTATGACCAACTCATGATCTAGACCTTCCAAGACAGCCTCATAGGCCTTGCCCTTGTCTGGAATGCGCACTTGGACTTCAGCCAAGTCAACACCTAGGAAAGACTCACTCGGGCATTCTATGACCAATACAAATTCAACATCGAAATCACCCCTTCAGTGATGGATCTAGGAAATCTCTGAAAGAAGCACACTGAGTCTTTCAAGGAGTATGCCCAAAGCTGGAGAGCTCAGGCTGCTAGGGTGACAACCCCGATCTCTAAAAAAGAGTTGACATTTATCTTCGTTAACACTCTAGAGAAGACTTACTTCTCACATTTAGTAGGCCAGACATCATCCAGTTTCGCAAAAGTAGTGGCAGTAGGGTGCCGAATCAAGAATGCCATCACATCGAGGAGACTCCAAACAGTTGACCCTCCCAGAATCACATCATCTCAAAGGCCCGTAGGGGGTAATAAAGCCAAGGAATCTACCATCAGCACGGTTAACTCCAGCAGAATAGACAGGGTTGGGTCCCGCGTGACATTTCAGACTACGAATGCCCCAATCCAACAATCACCAATGAATCACACCTAGGCTCCCAATATCATAAGACAATTCACTCCGATACAAATTCCGCCCAGCCAGGTTTTTACTCAACTACGAGCTGATAATTTGATCAGCTTTGAGATCCCAAGTGACCAGTACAAGCTAAGGCATTTTAACCCAAGCCTCAAGTGTAATTACCATATGGGCCAAGAGGGGCATTCCATGGATAGATGCTGGAGGCTCCGAAGTAAGATTCAAGATCTAATTGACGCCGGAAAAGTGCAGTTAGACTTTGTTAACGCACCAGCACCCAATGTCAACACTAATCCACTGCCCAACTATAAGCCTACCATCAATATGATCACATTCGAAGAACCGGGCTCCAAATCAAAAGAGTCCCTAAAACAAAAAATAACAACAGTGCAGCAAGAAAGTCACTCCCGCTAAGTCTGAGATAAAACCCCCAAATCACATATCAAGAGTACATGGTTAGCTGGAGACCCAACAATCAGTACCCTAGGTGAATCACATGGGAGATTTAAGTATCTAGTGAATTACTCTTTTACCCTAACCGAGTATGGGCCACCTAGTAGATGGGAACCCGAGTTTGAAAAAGAAGACAACCTGCCAAAAGAAAGAAAGGAGTCTGTAAATATGATTAAATTAGACCAAAAACCGATAGTCATAAAGTGTTATGAGGGACAATTTACTGAGGTGTAGATTCCATAAAAGAGATATGTATTCAATGTCCCAATACCCTCAAAAAGGTATAAGGCGGCACCATTTGACTATCAGGCTCTCACTCAAGAAAGACCTCCTATCATAAGAGGAATCACCTACTTTGGGAGAATTTATGACCCTAAATACAAGATCTCAACTGAAGAGCCCAACACTAAGGTAGAGAAAGAGGAAGAAGAGGGGCTCTCTACATTCACAAAAATGGTCAAAGCAAGTGAATACAAGATCATGAAACAAGTTAATAAGGTTCCAGTTCATATATCACTTATGGGCCTCCTCACAACATTTGAACCTCATAGGGAAGCACTCTTCAAAGTACTCAAACAGATCAAGGTACTAGAGGGCATCGCAATAGAGAAATTGAGCCATGTGGCAGATTTAATCTTCACCATGGATCAGATATCTTTCTCTCCCAAAGAGTTGGGAGAAGATGGAGACCAACACATGAAACCACTGTTCATAGTAGTGAAATGCAACGACACAATTGTCTCTAGAGTACTCATTGACAATGGATCTTCTCTCAACATATGCCCTTTAGCCACCCTTGACCAGTTGGGGGGTCGATGCAAGCGACATCAAGCCAAGCTCGACAGTGGTTAGGGCCTTCGACGGGTCCAAGAGAGAAATAGTAGGGAAAATTAGCTTGCTAGTGGAGATTGGTCCACAGATGTTCCACATTCCTTTCCAAGTCCTCGAAATTCTAAGGTCTTTCAATCTACTATTGAGAAGGTCGTGGATACATACCGCTAGAGTCATACCCTCAAGTCTACATCAAAAGGTCAAGTTCTTAGCGAATGGGCAGATCATCACCATGCTGAGAGAGCAAGATTATGCCATTTATAAAGAGACTGCCATATCCTACATCGGGGAAGACGGTTTCGAAGACTTTGGTCTCCAAATATTTAACGAGGTGAGTGTGATAACCAGTAAGGAGGGCCATTAGTTCAAAGAAAGACAACAAGGGGCGTTTGGGCTAGGCTATGTTCTTACATCCTAGGAAGAGGCACAAGCAAGAGGTATCAGGGGTAGAAAAAAAGAGAAGCTAAGCGATACTCAGATGCATTTTCCACCCCTCCAATAATCATTCAGGCAAGCAACTACCGTCCAAGAGCTAAGGATAAGCAAAGCCAATGTCAGCAATGAAGGCTCAACCTTTTGCACATCTAGCCAACATCCAACTCTTAACAATCGGTTATGTTATCCTATTAATAGCACTAGGTCAGCTCAAGGATAGGAACAATTATTAAATAAATTTCTATTGTGATTATTTTTCAGATTCAATAAATTACAACTTATTCCTTTTGGTCATATATACATGCTCTCACTCCACTTTACCCACATATTCCCTACTATCGAATGTCAGGGACATTTCGCCCAGGTAAGTAATGAAAACACCATTATCATTTTCAACACTGCTGAGTCAGCCATTGGAGGCGATGTCCTTAACCACGAAATGATACAAGAAAATTGGCAAAAGCATGAACAAAGTAAAATCTCAATCGATGAGCCGATGGAGACAGTAAATCTAGGAAACACCGAGGAACCCAAAAACCTCAAGATTGGGGCCAATTTGAGTATTGAGCAAAAGCACGAGATAATCGAGCTGTTAATTGAATATGCAAATGTATTCGCCTGGTCGTATGGTAACATGCCAAGACTTGACCAGTCAATAGTGGTTCACAAGCTTCCTACGAGGGAAGATGTCAAACCTAAAAAACAAAAATTGAGAAGATTTAGGCCTAACATTTTACTAAAGATTAAAGAGAAAGTAAAAAAACTACTAGAAGTGGGATTCATTGAGGTGTCAGACTACCCGGAATGGTTAGAAAATATAGTCCCCATTCAAAAAAAGAATGGGAAAGTGCGAGTATGCGTAGACTTCTGAGACTTAAATCAAGCTATGCCAAAAGACAACTTCCTTCTACCTCACATCGATGTTTTGGTAGATAATACTGCAGGAAACCATCTCTTCTCATTTATGGATGGTTTCTTAGGATACAATCAGATAAAAATGGTTGAAAAAGATAAAACTAAAACAACCTTTATCACAACATGGGGAACTTTTGTTATAAAGTTATGCCTTTTAGTTTGAAAAACGCCAGGGCAACATATCAGAAAGCCATGGTTGCAATAAAAATCATGAGAATCGGCTACTATTGGCTAACCATGGAATCAGACTGAATCAAATATGTTAAGCACTGTCACTTGTGTCAAGTTTATGCAAGTCGAATAAATGCCTCGCCTAAAGAACTCCACTCGTTGTCTGCACCATGGCCTTTCTCCATGTGGGGGATCAACATCATTGGCCCAATCACTCCAAAAGCATCCAATGGTCACAGATTCATACTAGTAGCCATTGATTACTTCACCAAGTGGTTAGAAGCTTCTTCATATGCCAACGTCACAAAAGGGGTCATAGTTCAATTCTTAAAGAGTGATATAATAGCTCGATACAGAGTTCCTAAATCAATTATCACCGACAACGATACCAACCTCAACAACAAGTTGATGATAGATTTACGTCAACAATTCCATATAAGCTACAGAAATTCAACTCTTTATCGACCTTAAATGAATGGGGCAATGGAAGAAGCCAACAAGAACATCAAAAGAATTATCGAGAAAATGACAATCACTTATAAAGATTGCCATGAGATACTACCATTTGCCCTCATGGCTTATAGAACCTCAATTCGAACATCTACTGGAGATACCCCTTATTCTTTGGTATACAGTACTGAAGCAGTCCTACTAGTTGAAGTTGAAATACCATCCTTCAGGATCCTATCAGAAGCGCAGTTGGATGAGTCGGACTGGGTAAAGAAGAGGCTTGATCAGTTGAATTTGATCGACGAAAAAAGACTCGGTGCGTTATGTCACAGCCAATGCTATCAACAAAGAATGGCCCGAGCACTCAATAAGAACATGAAACCTCGATGTTTCAAAGAAGGAGATCTTATGCTAAAGAAAGTTCTCCCAAATGCTCAAGATTCGAGAGGGAAGTTCACCCCAAACTATGAGGGTCCATATGTTGTAAAAAAGATATTGTCAGGAGGAGCTTTAATATTAACTCAGATGGATAGTCCATAATTGAGAGACCCCGTTAATATGGATGCTATTAAGATGTACTATCCATAAGCAAGGAAATTGAGATTTTGCCAATGTTTATGAATGCCAATATTCAGTACAAATTTCGCTGAGTTTAGTTTTTGTTCCTTTTACAAGCAAAGTTAATATCTCTGAATGATCGATTATCTTGATCAATTGTCATTAAAAAAACCTTCGTATACACATTACCCATCACCTCACAATGAACAATGAATATTGAAATGATAATAAATCTCAATAGATTTTGTAATATAATTCTACCTATTTTTAAGCATTAAACCCTGTCTCATTAATAAGATAACACTACAATCACAAGAGCCATGCTCACAAGAAGGAAAATAAATCAAGACCCTCAAACCTGTTTGAAGCAAGAGCAAGCAAAAAAGGAGCAAACCAGCATGAAGGTTCAGTTGTTTGGTTACTATCTGCAATAAACCGGTAAGCATTTCAGAGTAAATAACCATCATTCATTATAAATCACATATTTTAAGATAAGCAATCTAAAAGACATCTCTTATCAATCACTTAACCTATTCACTAGAAGCGTTTTCAAAAGTGTTAGGTAAGTTAGCTCACAATAGGGCACTTTCCTGGATATACTCTTCTAAAGTCAGCCCACTATGGGGCACTTTTCCAGATAAAATAACTTAAAGTTAGCCCACAATGGGGCACTTTCGTGGTTATACTCTCGTAGGGTTAGCCTATAGGAGCACCTTCCAAGATATCTATTCTTCAGGGTTGTAAGTCCAAGGAAACACTTCCTGCTATCAGTTAGTTAGCCCACAATGGGGCACTTTCCTAGATATACTCTCTTAGTGTTAGCCCATAAGGGCACCTTTTGAGATATCTATTCTTCAGGGTTGCAAGTCCAAAGAGACGCTTCCCGCTATTGGTTAGTCAACCCACAATGGGGCACTTTCCTAGATATCCTCTCTTAGGGTTAACCCATAGGGGCACCTTCCGAGATATCTATTCTTCAGGGTTGCAAGTCTAAGAAGACGCTTCCCGCTATCGATTAGTCAACCCACAATGGAGCACTTTCCTAAGATATCCTCTCTTATGGTTACAAGTCCAAAGGAACACTTCTCTAAATAACTTATTAGTCAACTACTAAGAGCACTTTTCTAAATAACTAATTAGTTAGCTCATAAGAGCACTTTTCTAAAATAATCTAATGATTAGTCAACTTATAGGAACACTTTTCTAGATTATCCTCTTTAAGGTTGTTAGTCTTACAAGACACTTATTGATATTGACGAGTCAGCTCATGAGAGCACTCCTCTAAATCACTACTCCTCCAAATCACTACTTCTCCAACAGTCGTCGGTCTAGCCAAACGCTTCTGTTATCAGGTAGCCAGCTCATAGGAGCGCTTCCTTAGATAACCTCCTCTTTACAGTCGCTAGTCCTGTAAGACGCTTCCTGTTACTAGTTATTCCACTCACAAATAACACACTCCTAAACAATCCCTAAGATGTTTCCTATCGTCGATTAGTTAGCTCATAGAGCACTTTTCTAGATGATACCTTACTCCAAGTTATTAGATTGTTTAAGATCATTCCCCAAGCAATACTAATCATCACAAAGCACTCATGGGATTATTAGCTCATGGAGCATTTTCCTATTAAGACCAAATTTCAGATAACTAGCCAATTAGGGCGTTATCCATTTAATTTGTAGGCTAAAAATGGCGTCTTTTTTGTCTTTGTAGTTACGTTTTTCAAACTTTACCATAAAGAGGGGCAACTGTAGACACCCCATTTTTTCCCCTAATCATTAATAATAATTTTTTTCATTTTTTTTAATTTTCTTCTAATTTAGCAAAAATAAGGAAAAATATTCAAAAAATAAAATCAATAGGGAAAATATATTAATTTTGGAAAATAATAATAGAAATAATAAGAAAAGGAGTTAAATAATTTTTACAAATTTTTAGAATTTCAAAATAATATAAAAATAATAAAAATTACAACACATATATACAAATTAAGTTTAATAAAAAAAAACGAGAAAGTAGGTTAGCCCAACTGGTCCGAACCATGGACTCGTGTGTGTGCGGGGGGTGTGAGGTCAGGGGATCGAATCGCAGGAGAGGCAAATTCACGTTTTGCAATTTTTTTTCTCTCCCCAAGATACGTGTCAGCAGTTGATTAGACGATGCAAACGCACACACCGAGCGCATGTTCGTCTCCTACCTCTATCCGAGATTGTCGCTAGTAGTGGAAAAATCGAATCTAGCCGTTTTTATGTGATTTTTTGCATAAATATACTAAATCTTTAAGCAAAATAAGATAAACATCATCTAATTGGAATCAAATCGCAACCAAATCAAAGATTTACACGAATCAAGAGCAAATCGGAGATGGGTTTCAACCACAAATCCGATTCGTGCCTATCAGAGGAAATCCGAGCTTATCCAACTCGATTTCTAGTGCCTATAAATAAAGCACGAGAGGAGGAAGATAAAGCACCAATCAAAAGAGAGAAAGGAGAGAAAATAAGAGAGATCGAAGCTTCGCCGAAGTTCGTCCAAGCCACGACTACCGATCGAGCATCAAACTACTATCAGGAGACATTTTTGAAGAAATCCACCACCACCATTGGATTACCTACCCTCAAAAAGCTCGAAAGTCGCCTTCAAACGCCCTCGAAAGCCACCAGAACACCACCATCAAAGGACCTCCGACAGCCACCCGATTCGAACCGATCTGACCCGATTGACCCAACCTACAAACAGCGCCCGTACCTAGGTAAGTTGGATTTTTCCGTTTTTTTATTTTATTTATTTATTTGTTTGTTTATTTATAATTCAAAAATGAAAAAAAAAAAGAAAAAAATAATACTAGGAAAAATGGTAGAATTTAGATTAGTTTTTTATGTTTAATTTAGAATAGGTAAAATAATAAAAATTATAAAATAATAAAAATGTCGAAAAATATTTTAAAAATAAAATAAAATAAAGAAATAGATAGATAATAAATACTAAAATGATAAAATAAATAAATAACAAATAAATAAATAAATAAACAAAATAAAACAAAATAAAAAATAATAAAAGTAGGATTAAATAGAGGAAACTTCCTAATAAAAAAATAATGAGTCATTTTTATCACTTAGAAAAAATTTCTTAAATAAATCCAAAATTGGTTTTCCTTAAATTAAAATTTTTATAAAATAAAGCTAAAGCTTAGGTTTAGATTTTTTTCCAAAAGTCTTAAAAATGATAAAAATATAAATCCAATGTATTTTCAAAATTAAAATTAATCAACCCATTAAAACTTTTTACAAAAAGAAAACTATAGCTTATTTGATCTTGAATAGTAGGTACGTGGACACCCTTATAGGGTAACTCTAAAAAGAACAAAAAATCATTTTCCAAGTTGTCACAATTTGTTTTACATGTATCCAAAATAATAAAAATAGTAAAAATATAAATATAAATAAAATAACAAAAATAAAGGAAAAGACATTGGAATATAGTTCAGATTTTAAAAGAATAAGGTGGTAACTTTAAGGTTTTAATAGGCTAGCCCCCGAGTCCAGAAACTCTGGTTTTCCTTTCCTATTTTACAAAAATGAAAAGAGAAGATCTCGCTGACTAGTTGTCCAAATTAGGATTAATCCGCTCAGTTAGTTCTAATTCAGTAATCTTTCCCAACGTCGATTAAGTAGCGACTCTAAATGAAATAAAGTTTCTAGTTCAAGTCGAGGATTTATATTAGATGAGCATAAGGCCTAGTATAGATCGGATTAGGAATATAAAAAATAAAAATAAAAATTAGACTCAACAAGTGGTAATCTACTAGGCATCTCCACTTGAAACAAGTCTTCAAATTCTTGCAACAAATCAGATAACATACTAGGTATAGACAGGTTAAGATCGTTAGTTACCAAACAAACCCCCTTATACAAAAGTACAAATATAGGCCTATTGGAATTCAAAGCTTGCCTAACCTCACTTAACCTAGCCATCAAACTCACATTCCTCATTGTTTTCTCTCCAGACCGATGTTGCTCTTCTTTTTCTTTTCCCTCTTTTCTCTCATTTTTCTCACTCATTTTCTTTCCACTCTTTTGAATTTCAATCTCAACAGCACTCTTTTTACCCTCCTTTTCTTTTCCTTCAGCCTCAACTCTCAACCTTTTCATTCTGCATTGTCCCTCATATACTTCCCTTGAAGAAAGTGGTGTCAAGGTTGTCTTTTGCCCATCTTTGGTAAATGAATGCTTATTGAGGTACCCATCATGCTTTGTTTTTCTATCAAATTGCCATGGCTTGTTAAGTAATATATCACCAACATGCATGGGAATGACATCACAAAGCACTCCATCGTTATACTTGCCAATGGTAAATGAAACAAGAACTTGTTTATTTAGCTTAACCACGCCACAATCATTAAGCCATTGAAGTTTATATGGTCTAGAGTGTATTTTAGTAGACAACCCAACCTATTAACCAAAAGTGTACTTACCACATTAGTACAACTCCCACCATCAATGATCACATACACACCTTGCCTTGAACATGGCATCTAGTATGAAATAGATTTTCATGCTACTCCTCACAGCAATCTTCCTTCAACTAGGTATTAAGAGTACCCCTAGCTACCAGCACATCTCCTCTAGCCAGTTCCTCTATGCTCCCTTCACTACAACTCTCCAATTCGGGTATGTCATCATCATCACTCTCATTATTATCCTCCCCGTCAGTAACTACTTCACCATTCCTCATCACAGTTCTCCTATTAGGACAATCCTTGCTAATATGTCCTACCCCCTAGCACTTTGAACATTTAATATCTTTATTTCTCCCCTTCTATTCTTCAGTTTCGGATTTCTCACTTGATACCACTCTAGTCTTCCCTTTTGTAATATCAAAGACAAGTTTACTTCTACTTTTAATATCACTCTTCCCATAACCCTTCCAAGCAGAATTATTATTGGAATAAGGTTTGGAAACATACCTAGTTGACCTTCTACCTTAGAGTTGCTTCTCTATTTTGATAGCAAGATACACCATGTCTTCTAACTCTATATATTGATATAACTCCACCTTATTGGCTATCTCCTTATTCAATTCATTCGAAAAATGTGCCATATTGGCCTCTACATCCTCCTACATATCAACCTTAGTCATGATCATCTCCATCTCCTTGTAGTAGTCTTCTACACTCCGACTACCCTACCTAAGAACTTGAAGCCTCTACATCAATTCCCGATTATAATGTCTAGGAACAAATCATACTAGTTATCTATAGGATGCTCTAAGTTCCTCCTAATCGTCACCAATTGATCCCACTAGGCTATGGCATAATCCTAGAATTATGTAACTGCCAATTTCACCTTCTTCTCTTCACTACATTGATGACAGTCAAATATAAGCTCAACTCTCTTTCCCCACTGTAAGTAAGCCTTTGGATCATATTTACCCTGAAATTGAGGAATTTTCAGTTTAATACCACCCAGACTCCTATCTGCATAATCATCATTACCCTAGATCCTACTAATGTAAGGATTTTCCTAGGCTCTTCCTCTTCCTCTACCTACACCTCGACCTCCTCTTCCACCTCTCGTTACACCAAAAACAGCACTAACCTCATCATCTTCCTCTACATAACCATCATCCAAATTCCCTGCATCAACAACTAGAAATGCACATTTCTTACCCACTCTAATTCCTTCACTATGATTCAGAGTCCCTCTCTCAACTTCCTTCAGTCTCAAATCTATACACTTTAACTTCTCATTAATAGCCACCAAAGCTTCCCTCATTCATCTAAAATGCGATTCTTGAGCCTCACGATACCTAGCCTCATTAATATTTCCCACATTGTTACTTTCACTATTGTTCGACATTGCTGCAAAGAAACAACGTTAGAAATAAAATAATTAAAACAATCCTCACAAATTCTCCCTTTTGTGTTTACACTCACAAGATGGGGATGGTCACTCGCGTGTCACTCAAACAAAGTTCACTCACAGGTTCTATCTCTCACCACTCAAGCTAATTCCTATATGTTCTTACACAAATCACGTTTTTAGATCAATCTAAGAAATTAACCCGACAGATATGAATGGAGTTTCAAGAATGGATCCCAAAGTGTTCGCAAACAATCAAGAATGATTGATAAATTCTTCTTCATTTTTGTCACGGATTTCTTCTATCTCCTTTCTTTTCTTTTCTTTTCTTTTTTGTCACAAATTTCTTCTGCCTCTTTTCTTTTCTTTTTTATAACTCTTTAAACACAAATTAGTGTTTCAAACTAAAACAACGAATCAAATCAATGATATGACGTAAAAAAGACTAAATTTTGATGAACAAGATAAAATTCGATGAACACAATATCAAATCAAAACCTAAGAACTAAATCAATGAAAGATATAACTTAATCTAGAGCTAAAGCTCTAATATCAAATGATACGGAACCTCCGTGGGTACGCTTGAGAACCCCTTTTGTATATTATGAACCCTCACAGTAGTAACACAAAAACCCTCATAATCAATTTTATTCAATCCCTAAGATAGACTAGAGTTGGGTTTTTCTTAGTTGTCGATCACGAAATTATAACAAAGGGTTTGTCCTAATGTAGAACACTCCACAAGAAAGGCCATCAATTCTGTCTTGAATGTTCCTAAAACATGTATTCTACACAAGAACACTAGGGAATATCAAATTCTCTTTTGATTTCAATATCATTCAAAAACTATCTCTAAAATGCGGCTAAAAGGTATTTATATGTCTCTCCCAAAAACCCTAATGAAAAGGAAGTTACAAACACAATTAAAAGAAAGCTGGAGGTGTTTATTTATACTCCAGTCAAGCTTATATTCAACGCCGGCAGCTTAAGCCAACGGCCTTCATTTTCCCACATCAGCAGCTTAGGCTGGCAACCTTCATTTCCTACGCCCCGACGGCCTTTATCCACCAATGCCGGCAGCTTTTCATTTTCCAAAGCTAGCGGCCTTCAAGCTCTAACCTCCATTTTGACTTGTACCAAGTTGTATTGAACATGAATTTCAATGGTTCCCAAGCTTTGATATCCTTGAAGTTCTTCACTAATTGTCTTCACCAAGCCTTGTAGATGAACACTCAAAGCTTGTTGTATCTTCTTAGCTTAAGATCTTATGATAGGTCCTTAAGGCATGCTAATCGGACTCAAAATCTCTTAGCTTGCATCCTTTCCTCCTTGATCCTCATGACTTGACATCTCTTGAGCTTGGTCCATTAGTCTCTCCTTAACAATATGTCCATAATCCATTAACCCAAAGATCTTTCAATTCATTGATTAGAGGCTGCAAGTAGACATCAATCTCTTTCCCCGATGCTTTCAGTCTTGGGATTAATAATGACATCATTAAAAACTCTTTCTTCATACACATATAAGGGAGCAAGTTATATGTAAGTAGAACCATAGGCCACATGCTATATGATTAGCTCTTAGATCTAAAGGGATTGAAGTCTGATAGAGCCATTTTATACTCAATCTTTATAGTATAAATTGTGTTAAATTATTATTGATTTTATAGAAATCATAAGGAAATGGTACTTTAATTCTATCATCGTGATAAATCAGGTTAAATGGAGTCAAGGATGCTAATTCAAGTATTTTAGAGAAGTCATCTACAACTTGGATCAAGACAAGAAATTACACCACCGGAGGAAGCACGGTTTTAGGCACGGCCAAGTTTCAAACCGTGTTACACACTGGAAAAGAAGGCGAAAATGAGGACTTTGAACAGAGAGAGACACGCCTTAAGGCACGGCCGTGGTGGAAGCCGTGGGATAAACCGTGCTTAAAGCCGTGGTGGAAGCCAGGACCAAGGAGAAGAAAGTGTGGAACATCAACCAGATGAAGGCACGACTTGAAATCTAGCCGTGGTTGTAACCGTGCTACACACTGGACACGGATGAAGACTTGAAGATTATGCACAAACGAAGACACGGCTTGAAATCTGGCCGTGTGTGTAACCGTGGTTCACACTGGGCGCGGTTGAAGACTTGAAGAATATGCACAGAGGATGGCACGGCTTAACCCACGGCCGTGTGGTGGGGCGTGCCAGGCAGACGTATCTTCACTTCTCGAAATCTACTTGAAAAAGGAAAGATATTTTCGTATCTTACTAGCAAAAGATCACATGTTATCCATCTAATAGTATAAATAGAGCCAACCTTAGAGGGTTAGGACAACTTTTGAACTTTGGAATCTTGGATCTTGAAGAAGGAAACGTGGAGGCAGAGCAAACAACCGGGTTCATTATGTTTCTATCTTTTATTTTCGTTTTATTGATGAACATGAGTAGCTAAGCTACTTTTCTAGCCAAAGGGTCATAGATGTTTAATTCTCCACGAATTGTGAGGTCTAATTGACTTGTATTTATTCTATTCTTTGCTTTCGGGTATTCATATATCTTCTGATCGTTTTGTCATTGTTATCTTTGTTGATTGGTATGAATAGAGCTCTTCTACTCAATTAGCAAGTTAATATATTGTCAACTAGTACGTCAAATCCATAATTGTTTGATTGTTCTAGTCTTAGTGACGCAATAACATGTTTGGTTATAAAAGAGATGATCGAATTCATGTTATGGAGGTATGTGATCATGTTTAAATAGGTTATCTTATAATCTACTGGCATGAATTGGTAGTCTCTCTAGATCTTAATGCTATTGATAGATTAAATCCTAAGCGCTTGTCTAAGGGTTGTTTAATCAATAAGAGAAATAATTCAAAGCGCTTGTCGGAGGTTATCGAGGAAGTAAGGAGAGATAGGTTGTTAGAGCTTGTTAATAACCATAACCAATTTATCTAGAACAAGAATAGAGAACATTTGCATCGATGATCAATTCCTATAATTAAACCATCTTGATTCCTTTGGCTAGGCTTTTACCAATATCTGATTTTCTTACCTTGTTTTATTTTATTTGATTCACAAACAAAACCCCCTCATTTTCCTTTTTCTTATTGTTCTCTTTGAATAGAAATATCTTTACCAATCCCTGTGGATTCGACCCTACTCACCATTATATGCAAATCATATAATTGTCTAGGAGTAGGTTTTATTTTTATTGGATTCGACACCCATCAAATTTTGGCGCCGTTGCCGGGGATTGGTGACAAATTTATTTCTATTCTTGTATGACTCGTTCTTCTCAGATAGGTGAACTAACTTATAATCTGGAGATTGAGAAGACTCTAAAGAGATTACGACAAGAAGCTAGATCATCCACTAGACCGAACTTAGTATCGGACTTATCTGATTCATCCCTTGATTCTGAAAAAGAGGTCGACATGGCAAATCTCGAGAGAACCTTAAGGGAGTTGGCTGCACCGGATGTGAATCAACAACCACTTTGTATTCCCTATCCCGAACTAGTTGTGGAATTCGAGTTGAAATCTGGGTTGATACATTTGCTACCCACCTTTCATGGTCTTGAGAATGAAGATCCCCATAAGCATTTGAAAGAGTTTCATATAGTGTGTTCTAGTATGAGGCCGCAAGGAATAACCGACGATCAAATCAAGCTACGCGCTTTTCCATTTTCCTTAAGTACTAAAGCTAAAGATTGGTTGTTTTATTTGCCTCCAGGTTCTATAACCACATGGACTAATATGGTGAGACTCTTCTTGGACAAATTCTTCCCCGCATCCAGAGCCGCTGGTATAAGAAGAGAAATTTGTGGTATAAAGCAAAGGGACACCGAGACTCTTCATGAGTATTGGGAAAGGTTCAAGCAATTGTGTGCAAGCTGCCCACAACATGGGATATCCGAACAACTCCTCATCCAATATCTCTACGAAGGCTTACTTCCGATGGAAAGAAAGATGATGGATGCTGCAAGTGGAGGTGCCATAGTAAACAAAACTCCTGGTCAAGCTAGGGAATTGATCTCCATTATGGCTGCTAATTCACAACAATTTGGGTATAGGCACGATACGTCTTCAAGGAAGGTAAATGAGGTAAGTGTGTCTAACCTTGAACATCAAATTTCTAATCTTACCTCCCTTGTGCAGCAGCTAGCTCTTGGAAAAACGCAGCAGGTGAAGGCTTGTGGAATTTGCGCTGCTCCTAATCATCCGACCGACATGTGCCCCACATTGCAAGATGACAATCATGAACACGCCAATGCTGTAGGCGGATTTCCAGGACAACTGCAAAGGAAGTATGACCCCTATTCAAATACTTACAATCCCGGATGGAGGGATCATCCTAACTTCAGATATGGCAATAAACCACAAAACTTCCAACAATTCCAACCCAAGCCATCAAACCAAGTATCACAGGCTCCTTCCACTTCAGGTATGTCCCTTGAGGAAATTGTTAAATCACTTGCCGTTAATACAAAACAATTTCAGGATGAGACAAAGCAGAGCATCCACAACTTGGAAAATCAGGTAAGTCAACTTGCTTCTTCTCTAAATAGGTTGGAAACTCAAGGTAAGTTACCTTCTCAAACCGTCACAAATCCAAAGCAAAGTGCTAATGCAATTACCTTAAGAAGTGGAACGAAATTGCAGGGATCAAATGAGGAGAATCACCGAACTAATCCTGAGGTAGAGACTGAGAAAGAAACTCCCACTCCAAGCCAGCAAAACAATCAGATCAAAGGACCCCTCATTGAACCACCAAAGGTCATGACAACAGCACCTCCTTTCCCTTCCAGACTAGCAAAATCCAAGAATGAAGCTGAAGAAAAAGAGATTCTTGACACTTTTCGCAAAGTTGAGGTAAACATTCCCTTGCTGGATGCTATTAAGCAAGTACCTCATTATGCTAAATTTCTAAAAGAATTGTGCACTAACAAAAGAAAGCTGAAAGGTAATGAAAAGATTAGTGTAGGTGAGAATGTTTTAGCTATTCTTCAAAAGAAGCTTCCTCCTAAATGTAAGGATCCAGGTATGTTTACTATTCCTTGCAAAATAGGTAACCTTGGAATCACTAAAGCTATGTGTGATTTAGGCGCTTCAATCAATGTTATGCCTTTGTCTGTTTATCAATGTTTAAATGTTGGCCCCCTAAAGGAAACAGGCGTTATTGTCCAACTTGCTGATAGGTCCAATGTTTATCCTGAGGGAGTCCTAGAAGATGTTTTAGTACAAGTTAATGGTTTGGTTTTCCCCGCAGATTTTTACATGCTTGACATGGAAAATGATGATTCTCGTAATTCATCGATGATATTATTAAGGAGACCATTTCTTAAGACATCTAGAACAAAAATCGATGTACATGATGGTAACCTCACTATGGAATATGATGGTGAAGTGATTAAATTTAACATTTATGATGCCATGAAATATCCTAGTGACATCTCACCCGTTTTTGTTGTTGATGTTATTGACCCATTAACACAGACTACATTTGATTTGATAGATGATGATGAGTTAAAAGTTGTACTTAATAAGAGTCTTACGATTCATGCATTGACAACTCTTAAGGAGAAGTTTGTAATATCCTCTGATTTGCAGGACAAGATTTGGGAGTTGGAATCATTAAAACCTATCAGGTATGATGTGTCCTACATTCATTTACCCCCTTCTAACACAAAACTTCTTCCTTCTGTTGTGCAGGCACCGAAGCTAGAATTAAAACCCCTACCCGAAAATCTAAAATATATTTTCTTAGGAGAAAAGGAGACTCTTGCTGTGATAGTCTCCAACAAGCTAAGTACTTTAGAAGAAGAAAAGTTGATTCGGGTGTTGAGGGAGTACAAAGAAGCCATTGGATGGTCCATAGCTGATATCAAAGGACTAAGCCCATCCACCTGCATGCACAAGATTTTGATGGAAGATAAGTGCAAACCTTCAAGAGAAGTTCAGCGTCGTTTGAATCCACCTATGATGGAGGTAGTTAAGAAAGAGATCTTGAAACTTCTTGATGCAGGTATGATCTATCCAATTTCCGATAGCAAATGGGTAAGTCCGATCCAAGTTATTCCAAAGAAAACAGGCTTAACTGTGATTGAAAACTCCGATGGTGAGTTAATTCCTACTCGGGTTCAGAATGGATGGAGGGTTTGTGTTGATTACAGGAAGTTAAATGCGTCAACTCGGAAAGACCACTTCCCTCTTCCTTTTCTTGATCAAATGCTTGAACGTTTGGCTAGCCATTCTCACTATTGTTGTCTTGATGGTTATTCAGGTTTTCATCAAATTCCAGTGGCACCGGAAGATCAAGAGAAGACCACTTTCACTTGTCCATTCGGTACTTTTGCGTATCGAAGGATGCCTTTTGGGCTCTGCAATGCCCCAGCCACATTCCAAAGATGTATGGTTAGTATATTTTCAGATTATGTGGAGAATATTATAGAAGTTTTCATGGATGACTTTACCGTTTATGGTAATTCTTTTGATTCATGTTTGACTAACCTTACAAAAGTGCTTCAAAGATGTATAGATAAGAATCTAGTGTTGAATTATGAAAAATGTCACTTTATGGTTGAATAGAGTCTCATTTTAGGCCATATAGTATCTTCTAAGGGGCTTGAAGTCGATAAAGCTAAGGTAGAACTGATTAAATCTTTACCTTACCCTGTAAGTGTACGGGAAATTCGGTCTTTTCTTAGGAGTGCAGGATTCTATCGACGCTTCATCAAGGATTTCTCCAAGATTACTCAACCCTTATGTCGATTGCTACAAAAAGAAGTGACATTTGAGTTCGATGAGGCTTGCAAGAACGCTTTTGACACACTGAGGGACAAGTTAACTTCTGCTCCAATCATCCAACCACCCGACTGGACCCTTCCCTTTGAAATCATGTGTGATGCGAGCAACTATGCAGTTGGAGCAGTTCTTGGCCAAAGAGTTGGGAGAGCTTCTCATGCCATTTATCATGCTTCCAGAACTTTGGATAATGCTCAATGCAACTATTCCACAACGGAAAAAGAACTCTTGGCTGTTGTTTTTGCATTAGAAAAATTCAGATCATATTTACTTGTTACTAAGGTAATTGTTTACTCTGATCATGCAGCTCTTAAATACCTGCTCGCGAAGAAGGAGGCGAAACCAAGACTTATTCGATGGATACTCCTCTTACAAGAGTTCGATCTGGAGATACATGATAGGAAAGGCTCAGAAAACTTAGTTGCCGACCACCTCAGTCGAATCCCTATCAGTGAAGGGTCCACACAAATACAAGATGATTTTCCAGATGAGTATCTCTTTTCTATTCAAAAGACAATTCCGTGGTATGCTGATATTGTCAATTATTTGGTTACTAAGACACTACCAAGTGATTTGTCTAGGGCTCAAAAAGATAAAATTAAAAGTGATGCTAAGTATTATGTATGGGATAACCCATATTTGTGGAAACATTGTGCTGATCAAATCATTGGAAGGTGTATTTCTCAAGACGATATCCCTTCTGTCTTGCAATTTTGTCACTCATATGCATGTGGTGGACATTTTGGCCCTAAGAGGACAGCTCAAAAGGTATTAGGTTGTGGTTTGTTTTGGCCTACATTGTTTCGTGACTCTTTTATGTTTTGTAAGTCTTGTGAACGATGTCAAAAGATTGGGAACTTAGGACGTAGAGATCAAATGCCACTTACCCCTATTCTTGCTTGTGAAATATTTGATATATGGGGTATTGACTTCATGGGTCCTTTTCCTTCTTCCTTTGGTAATGTTTACATCCTTCTTGCTGTGGATTATGTTTCGAAATGGGTGGAAGCCAAAGCGACTCGAACTAATGATGCTAAAGTTGTTGTGGATTTTGTTAAATCTCATATTTTTGCTAGGTTCGGGACACCAAAGGCCCTTATCAGTGATCGTGGCACACACTTTTGTAATAGGATAGTGGAAACTCTACTAAAAAAATACAGGGTCACTCATCGCACCTCCACCGCATACCACCCTCAAACCAATGGATTGGCAGAAGTCTCAAATCGAGAAATCAAGTCTATTCTGGAAAAAACCGTCAATCCAAGCAGGAAGGACTGGAGCACAAGACTTGAGGATGCATTATGGGCCTACCGGATAGCTTACAAGACCCCTATAGGTATGTCTCTGTACCGTTTAATATTTGGCAAACCCTGTCATCTCCCTATGGAGCTGGAACATAAGGCGTATTGGGCTGTAAAACAATGTAACATGCGAATGGATGAGGTGGGTGAACACAGAAAACTTCAATTACAAGAACTTGAGGAGATTCGAAGAGAAGCTTATGAGAGTACTAAAATCTACAAGGAAAAAACAAAGGATTTTCATGATCAAATGATTTCCCGAAAGAATTTTTCTGTAAGTCAAAAAGTATTACTTTACCATTCTCGATTGAAATTGTTTCCTGGCAAACTACAATCACGGTGGATTGGCCCTTTTGTTATCACTAACATATTTTCCCATGGCGCAGTTGAGATCGCAAGCCTTGAAACTGGTAAGACATTCAAAGTCAATGGTCATCGCTTGAAACCTTTTTATGAAGGATTTCATGTATGTAATATTGAAGAAACCAGTTTAACTCACCCCGAATATTGTGATTAATGATAGGAACGTCTAGCCAAAGACGTTAAAGAAAGGCGCTTCATGGGAGGCAACCCATGTAAAAAAAAAAAAAAAATTGTTTTGCATTAGCTTTGGTTTGTTTTAGTTTTGTTTTGTTTTAGTTTAGTTTGTTTTGATTTTAGTGTAGTTTTGAACTCTTTGGATCGGCTGCAGCAAGGATACATATCATTAAATGACACTTTCCAGAGCTTAAAGGGAGCACTCCAATACCAAGGAAGTACCAATATTTCCTTTCTCTTATTCTCTAATGTCCTTTATGTTGTTAATTCCTCTTCAATTGTGCTAAATTAGGAACAGTGAGGACAATGTTCAAGCTAAGTGTGGGGGAGAGGATAATAAAATATAGAGAATAGAAAACTAACTTATACTCTGAATGTTTGTCCTTAAGCAATTTTAAGCCAAAGTTTTTCAAAATTATCATGAAATCTAGAGATTGTACTAAATGTTGTAATAAGCATCTACAAAATGTGAAATTGACTTGTTCAAATGCTTTACTCACCCACTGCTGTGATTAGAATACATGGTTAAAATTAAGTAGTGAAATCTCTAAGAAACAAATTTACCTTGTATTTAGCTTTAGAATTGGAAGTCTAAGAGTAAGTCGAGTCCCTAAGTGAAAAATAAACAAGTTTACTTCTAGGTTATATTAGCTACTGTATACTCTTTGAAGTTGTTTGTAAAGCAATCATAACACTTAGGGAAAAAAAAAATCAAGCATAGCCATTACTCCAATGATTCAACTAATTGAGTTAAGAGTATTCAAACTTGAATGTTAGAGTGAGGAAGAGTCCGTAGGGGTATCTCAAAACCCGGTCACTTGAGTGATGAGCTCGGGATGTTGCCGACTCAATGAACTCACTATAACGATAAGGGCGAAAAAGGCAAAAGTTCATGAAAAGAAGCGGGCAAAAACCCGTCAAAATAGATGCTTGAATAAATCAAACGAATATGAATGTAAACATTCATTGAATAAAACAAAGATGTATAAAAGGGAGAATATCTAGCAAAGAGCTTATACTATATGCTTTTACTTTATGTTGCAAGGATTATATGTTTGCTAATGTCCAATGAAGTTTAATTGGGTGTTTTTCCTTAATGGATTAAGTATTTACTTTTGGAATAAAAATTCTTTTGCTAAACATGAGGATTAAAGTTTGTTTTGTTTAGATTAGCTATTGAATTTTGTCCAAAGTAATTTGATCACAGGAAACCAATTGGGTTGAAGTAGTAGACATTAAATTACAAGTCATGAATTACAAATGAATAGATGCTTGGAATGATGAAAAGAAAGCTTGTATAATTTATGACAGATTTCTCAATTGATTTGATGCAATTGCTTGAGGACAAGCAAGAGTTTAAGTGTGGGGGAATTTGATAGAGCCATTTTATACTCAATCTTTATAGTATAAATTGTGTTAAATTATTATTGATTTTATAGAAATCATAAGGAAATGGTACTTTAATTCTATCATCATGATAAATCAGGTTAAATGGAGTCAAGGATGTTAATTCAAGTATTTTAGAGAAGTCATCTACAACTTGGATCAAGACAAGAAATTACACCACCGGAGGAAGCACGGTTTTAGGCACGGCCAAGTTTCAAACCGTGTTACACACTGGAAAAGAAGGCGAAAATGAGGACTTTGAACAGAGAGAGACACGCCTTAAGGCACGGCCGTGGTGGAAGCCGTGGGATAAACCGTGCTTGAAGCCGTGGTGGAAGCCAGGACCAAGGAGAAGAAAGTGTGGAACATCAACCAGATGAAGGCACGACTTGAAATCTAGCCGTGGTTGTAACCGTGCTACACACTGGACACGGATGAAGACTTGAAGATTATGCACAGACGAAGACACGGCTTGAAATCTGGCCGTGTGTGTAACCGTGGTTCACACTGGGCGCGGTTGAAGACTTGAAGAATATGCACAGAGGATGGCACGGCTTAACCCACGGCTGTGTGGTGGGGCGTGCCAGGCAGACGTATCTTCACTTCTCGAAATCTACTTGAAAAAGGAAAGATATTTTCGTATCTTGCTAGCAAAAGATCACATGCTATCCATCTAATAGTATAAATAGAGCCAACCCTAGAGGGTTAGGACAACTTTTGAACTTTGGAATCTTGGATCTTGAAGAAGGAAACGCGGAGGCAGAGCAAACAACCGGGTTCATTATGTTTCTATCTTTTATTTTCGTTTTATTGATGAACATGAGTAGCTAAGCTACTTTTCTAGCCAAAGGGTCATAGATGTTTAATTCTCCACGGATTGTGAGGTCTAATTGACTTATATTTATTCTATTCTTTGCTTTCGGGTATTCATATATCTTCTGATCGTTTTGTCATTATTATCTTTGTTGATTGGTATGAATAGAGCTCTTCTACTCAATTAGCAAGTTAATATATTGTCAACTAGCACGTCAAATCCGTAATTGTTTGATTGTTCTAGTCTTAGTGACGCAATAACATGTTTGGTTATAAAAGAGATGATCAAATTCATGTTATGGAGGTATGTGATCATGTTTAAATAGGTTATCTTATAATCTACTGGCATGAATTGGTAGTCTCTCTAGATCTTAATGCTATTGATAGATTAAATCCTAAGCGCTTGTCTAAGGGTTGTTTAATCAATAAGAGAAATAATTCAAAGCGCTTGTCGGAGGTTATCGAGGAAGTAAGGAGAGATAGGTTGTTAGAGCTTGTTAATAACCATAACCAATTTATCTAGAACAAGAATAGAGAACATTTGCATCGATGATCAATTCCTATAATTAAACCATCTTGATTCCTTTGGCTAGGCTTTTACCAATATCTGATTTTCTTACCTTGTTTTATTTTATTTGATTCACAAACAAAACCCCCCCATTTTCCTTTTTCTTATTGTTCTCTTTGAATAGAAATATCTTTACCAATCCCTGTGGATTCGACCCTACTCACCACTATATGCAAATCATATAATTGTCTAGGAGTAGGTTTTATTTTTGTTGGATTCGACACCCATCAAAGTCGTCACTAGCTAGCCCTAACTTGACATTGTGAGTGTTCCTTGCAAACTTAGGGAATTTAATGTGAAAATTGACCCAAGATGAGCCATCTGCAGGATGACCCATAGAGTTATCTTGTTTGTTATGTTCCTCTTTATGCCAACGCATTTTTTGAGAAATTTTAACATTCATGAAAAGGCGTTACAACCTTGGTTTCATAGGAAAGAAACACAAAACCTTGTGAGAAATAGCCTTCCTAGATCCACTTCATAGGAAAGTAACACAAAACCTTGTGAGGAATAGCTTTCCTAGATCCACCACACACCTTATACCTTAAGGTACCACATATGGGGCATTGTGTGAGATGCTTGTTACTACCCCAAAACAAGCATCAATCATATTTGCATGCATAAATATAATGGCAACCCATGCCCAATCCCCTTAAGTACTTATTTGCATGATAGTATAACTTAGGAAGAGACTCTCCATTAGGGATCACATCACAAAGAAGTTGAAGAAGCATATCAAAAGACTTATTGCTCCACTTATTGTATACTTTTAAGTGTAGTAGCTTCACTATAAATGAGAATTTTGATAACTTACACCCTAAATAAAGCTCCTATTGCGAGTCAACTCTTAGCCCATCAACCAAATTGGGTAGCCTAACAAATCCATCCATCGGAGTTGGACCTTCAACTTGATTGTCAATAAATACCTCTAAATCTTCTAGCATCTTATCAAGTCCATCAATGCTGCCATCATTTGCCTCATGGAACCCCTCACTTCTATTTGTTCTCAAATCATATTCTTCATGGCATATCCAACCTCAAGTTCTCGTAAGCATTCAATGCCCGGCCCCTCACCATGGTATATCCAACAATAGTAAGTTACATCTATCCCATCTACAAGCAAGTGTGCTCTAGTTACATTCATAGTGTGCAAGTTGACGTTTAAGCATTTCCTACATGAACAACTTAACCTCTTGTCCATTCCATACTTCACGTGCAAGTATGAAATAAAAAACTCTACACCTCGTAGGTAGTCTTCACTTTCAATATGACAATTCATCCAACTCTTATCCATGACTATATAAAAGAATCCCATAACAAATCAAAATGAAAAAGTGTTTTACAATAAGATTGTTGGGGAAAAAAGTGCAATCAATAATGTTTGACACACATAATGAAAACATCAGTTCTTAAATGATAAACATATAATGAACTTTAGTTTAAAGTAAATTAGATCTGAAATGATAAACATATAAGCATTTAAAAAGTAAACTTGTAAGTTTACTTAGTTTGGAAATATAAAGGGCCTAAAAGGGTTAAAATAAAGCTTTCTAAAAGGACTCGAGTGGATGAAGCGGATTAAGGACTCACTAGAAATGTAATTCTATTGCTGGAAGTTAACCACTGGAACACAAATGGGCACTACTACTGCTGGAGCTAGACCTTGAATACCACTTAATTTATTTGCCTTGAAAGCTAAAGAATTAGTGAAAATGCTATAAAAGCTGACAACACAACATATATATAGATCCACAAATAGAACACCAAGTCAAATACCACATTTAGTAATAAGAAAAAAAATGAACAATAATAATTGAAAATCATCCTTAACCCTTAGTTGTTATAAAAAATTCTTTATACAAAAATAAATAAAATTGATAATTAGAAAAAATTTTGAACTCCTCTAACAATGACATAACGGTATGCATTTTAAACATCACAATTCATTAAAAAAAATTTCATTGCCAAATAAAGAAGACGCAAAAATCACAATATGGATTCTTAGGGAAATTCAATATCCACTTACACGACAAAAAAATGTGTTTTAAATATCTCATTCAAAGGTGGCATCATTAAGAATCATTATAGATTTATGGAATCATATTTCAAAAAATTAAGAACTATGAGAGGTTAAGCCATTCATACCATTGAAGGGCATGGTTTGTAATGAGGATTCTACCAATATTACTGTGGTGTTTCCTTTTTTTCCTTCCTCCTTGCTGGCAATTTCGGTTATGGAGATGACAAGGCGATTAGGTTGTTGGAACTAGGGAAGGTGTGTAGGATGTGAGAAAACTAGTCTCAAGACAAACCAAGCCTTCTCTAGTACATTTACTACTAGCGAAACCTAGTGACTGTCTATTGTCATCATTTTTCAAACATGCATTGCAATTTGCACTAAGATGTTTGAGCAAATTTGACTTAAGCTAGCTAAATATATGTAGTGTACCATAAGACTTAAAAAGTAATTGTTGTACTTTGAAAATCAAACATACTTTGATCCTTTAATTTTCTAATCAAGCTAAATGAGCATGAAATTACGTGTGGCTAATGGATAACAATAGCGCATTATGTCTAACTCTACTCTTAACATAAATTATACATAAGTCAGTAAAATGAAGAAACGGGGTAGAGCGCAACAGCTTCACCACCTAAAACTGAGCATAAGTGTATAACAGAATAGCATGGACATGTTTCTGAAACAAAGCAGGATGCAACAACATAGCTTCACTTCTTACATATTTCTATCCAAAAAGCAGTCACTTAACTTTAGTAATGAACCAAACTTTATATCATCAAAAACTTCCACATTTCTCTCAATGATACAATACAAAGAGGACTTCTGGCAAACCTTTCTACCTTCAAAAAGAAGCATCAAGGCATGGCTTCTCTCCATAATTATATTACAAAGAAAATAATTAATGATAGAGAAGAAAGGAACTTGCTATCTTTGCTTACACTATGGCCAAAGTTGTTGTGCTCTTTCAAGGGATCAAGTATATTAAAGTTCTTGGGAGTAAATGAGCGTGCATTGGTCCCAAAACCTTTTAAAGGGACTGAGAAGAAGTCCATGTATTCCTTTAATAAGTCATTATTGAGCAATAATTCATGATCACCATGTTCTGGTGCCTTAACTAAAAAAGGAAATAAAGACACTATAAGGTCATCATGGAGAACCTGTGCTCAAAACGTTCAAGAAAGACTTTGCCTACCAACAATTTCTGGTAGTGAGGCTATGGCAACAGGAACATTCAAACTAACAAAGTACTTTTCCTAATCGAATTTGCTATAGTAGTCCAGAAATTTGTAAAAGACCTACCATGATAAAACATGATTACTCAGTACATTTGTGAAATCATAAATTAAATATATGAGACAAGTGAATGTATTTGCTTAAGAGACTCACCACTAGAGGACCATTCAATGAAGAATGGAACAATTGGAAGATATATAAAACAAGTGCCTCCAGGGCATACGTGGAAATTAAACCATGATGAGCACCAAGAATACGGCTCCCATAATAACACCAAGCCTTGATTAGTATAATGCTACATTTAAATAGGTGATCTTTTCCAATGAGATGATCTATTTGTACAAACAAGAACCACTAAGACAATTAGGTATGACTCATGAAGTTCTGTCTACTGTATAAAATAGATAGGTGTTGATTACCCCATATAGCATATGGATTAACACTACATGACATGATTCCTAGCATTAAAAAACATGGTTGATTTATAGCATTTGATAACCAAGGACCAAGATGTTGATTACCAGATAATACATAAGTCATTCCATGAAAACCATGTGTAAAATGACATTGGTATATTGCTTCAAATTAATCATGCTAAACTGAAATGCAGTAAAGTAAAATTGGAATTCATTAGTAAAAAAGAGCTCAAAAGAATGACAATGCGATCAAACCCACAATTTTTATTGCATACCTTCCATAAGAAAACATGATATGATCAAATTCTCTAATCTGAATATATTAGATAATAAGTACAAGAGGTATTACTCTTGAAATCATTTACACCAATAGATAATTAGACATAAACATACCACAGAAGAGCACGGATCAAAAGAAATTAATTAATACACATGGTACAACATAAAACTTTAGGGAACTTGATTTAACTAAAAAAAAACAAAAAAAAAATGATTTTCTAACTTAAAGAAAAGCATACTTTAGAGTCAAAATCAAGAGTGCAATGGGACAATGTAGAATGGAAAGATAGCCATAAAATCTAAAAAAATAAAAATAGGAGAAGAAAAATAAAGAGAAAGAATATGGATGATTCAATACAAAATTTAAAGCATTTGATTCTTTAGTAACTAAAGTTTAAAGCATCATTCTCCATTGCCAATACATCAACCATAACCAAGACTAGCATGATCATCCAAATATTCAGTAATCATGTCACCTGAAAAGTTATTAGAACATTTCTGCAAAATAAATGGGTAATAATAACCATCAAGAACAACCATTCTTGCATACATGTAGTACAAGAAGCATATATGACTTACATAAATCTAATGCAACAATCCACAGAAACAAAATGTCACATCTAAGAATATAAATCTAGTTCATCAAATTATCAATAAAATCCGATTCATCTTGATTTATTAACCTTAAATTAGCACCAATATTAATCCTCAACCCTCCTATTATGAGTGGTTATAGACCACAATGCAAAAGTAATTGCCTCAAATCAATTTCATTGCTTATATCCTATCACCAATCATTCAATCCATTGTCCTCATATCTAGACACCACTTAAACAACATCTAAATCTTTTTAATTAGCTTCCCTTTCAATTTTCTAACCCAAACTGTCATGTCCTATAGGAAACCCCAATCAAAGAGGATCCCCATGATCATGATCAACAAAAAACAAGTAGATCACATCAAACTACATTTTGCAATTGGTATAAACAATACTCTCCATTTAGTTATCAATCCCAACTAGATGGCCTATGCCTTTCTCTTGTTTTATGTCCAGTACTAAAATGAACAAAAAAAAAAAAAAAGAAGAAGAAGAAATACAATTGAATGAGCTATAACTTAAAAAAACAAGATTGGATAAGATGGAGGAAGAACGAAACAAGAGCTTAAGATCCAGACCTCTATGTATTCTTCAAACTTGCATTAACAGTATTATTAGTATTCCATCCTCAATCAACCCCAAATTCAATCTTAAAGATCAATTAATATTGTTTTTTTCAGTTAAAAGTATAGTTGTACTTTTGTTACACCAACAATTCAGTTTCCCAACATAGAATGAAAAGGAATAAGGGAATCTAATGTATATGATAGGAAATGAAATTACTAGCAACATGGAAAAGGGAAAAAGGCATTCTATACATTGCTAAGTTCAACCGCTCATTTCTAATGATAATATGTATCAATGATGTTGGATGGGTTCTCTAAATAAATAATATAGTTCTCCAAATAAACATCAAGATCACATCAAACATAGATGAAGAGAATAGGTTGATGTATATTGAACAATTTTTAATATATAGGTGATTTGGATTTTTCCCTTCATTTAATGTATATTTAACAATTCAAAGATGTTTTGAACATTAGAAATTGAGTAGAGTTAAGTGGACTTTAGTTTAAAGTTAACTAGATCTAAAATGATAAAGATATAAGCATTTAAAATATAAATTTGTAACTTCACTTAGTTTGGAAATATAAGGAGCCTAAACGGGTTATATCCTCTTAAATATCATAGTATGCATTTTAAATTAGCATACCATGTATTCTCTCGCAACTGCACAAAATTAAACATCAAAGTGTTATATCCTCTTAGGTTAGACCAAGCCAATGCAATAGCAAAAACACAATGGTCAAATTAATTAAGCAAACGCCCTAATAATGTTAAATCGTAACAACACCATTACAAATAAAATAGAGCACCATAAAATGACGACTAACAAAACACACAAATAAAATAGAGCACCATATGTTAAATCATAACAACACCATTAGAAATAATGTTAAGCAATGACAACTACACTATACAAATAAAATAGAGCACTAGCTTTTTGGAACTTCAGGGGATAATTCACATTTAAGAGATGAAGGATCATGTGCATGTAGCTCCATATCCATTCCTAGGTGAAATATCTAGATGTACACTGGATACTCAATATAATTTCCTTTAAGAATAGTTTACATGCACATTGAATACCTTATTACAATTCTACCAAGGTAGGATTACAAATGGATCCTAACAGATGAGAGCAAGTTCTACTATTTCCTATCTCCAAGTAAGCAAGACACTCCCATTACATATCCGCACCTCCCAAGCGTTGAAGCACCAAATAAACAAAAAGGTAATTGCTGTGAAGAAACAAGGCATGTCTAATCATTGCTCTTTCTCCTTTATCCTACAACTCTATGCACTTCAAATATGGCTACTGCCTAGTGCATTGTAGTCATATTTTCCTTCCCCCCCGATATATATATTTGTGAACACCTAAAGGATGATTTAGCTTCCCAGTAGCTCTTTCATGCAGCTAATAGAAATATCCACACGACACTTCTATAATAGAACCTCATATGGTTTTTCGAGGTAGGTACTTTCTAAGTTTCTTCAACTGCACCATGTGGACAAACTGGAATACATCATCAAACTTAACTGAAAAAATCAATAGAAAAAAAAAATAGGAAACCAATCACATTGCAGCATCTTATTTCTCGTAAATTTAAGGTATTTCTACATTTGACAATTTATGAATTTTTATAAACTGATTTACCTAAAAAAATTTCTTAAAACCCTAATTTTAGTGAATGCTCAATATAAAAAAAAAAAAAAAAAAAAAAAAAAAAAAAAACTCACCTTGATACAAATAGAAGACTAGGGTTCATGTTTCCAAGTGATCTTCATTCCTTAAGTGAGAGACGTTGTTGGCTTAGACTCCTTTAGGTTGTTCAACTAAACTCATTCACTCCTCATGGGTCCTTATCTGTGAAGTTAAGCGAGAGACATAGACAGAAAGAGGAGACAGACCGTGAGGGATAAAAGTATAATGGGTAATAATTAAAATTTTCAAGTATAAAGGGTAGGTTGAATAGTGGGTTTTTTTTTTCACCAAAGAAAAGCATTTTGTTTTTTTTCTTTTAATAATCAAGCTTTTTTTTTTTAATTAACCAAGTCTTAAATTCTAAAAAAACCTAATTATTTAAAAAAAAATATTTGGTAAACAAAAAATTATGGCAAAAAAAACCAACTCTTACAATAAAAAAAAAAAGATTATTGAATTAGAGTATATATATTTAACATTACTCATAAACGTCGCTAATAATATATTTTGTGCGACGTTTAATAAACATAACTAAAGTACAATGGGATCAGCGATGTTTGTAAAATATACAAATGTCACCAAATATAAAAATTCTTCTAGTGTCAATGAACAAGCCATATAACCAGAATTTCATGACAAAATCAAGCATAAAGACTGGGGATAATGGAAAAAAATGATTGATCCGCTCCCTATATCTCAAAAAGATGAAAGTACTTTCAAAAGTGCATTACATTTAATGCTTACTAATTGAAATAGAGTGAATTAGTAATATTTTTCTCCCAAAACACAATGAGAATGTAAAGGTCAACAACATGAAGGCATATAATCCACCTAATAATGAAGATGTAAATGCTAAGTTATAAACTTAACATAAAAAGATTGAAGGTTCAATATAGAGAAATTGCAGGATTTATTTTTCATCTTATATTCCTAAAAATAATCCAAAAACTGGTATAGTGGCTGGATAAACTTTCATATGGAAAATATAGGGAAATATGGTATTGTATGCTCGACATATGACACACTGTTCCAAAAATATAATGCAAACCCTCCTTTAAAGTTTATTCCTTTTTCAAGCAAATGGTTTTTTTGAGTAGCCTAGTAAATTGAAATTAAATCCTCTAGTGCATTTGGTTTAGAGAAAAAAATAAAAAAATAAAAAAAGTTCCATTACCAATCTTAAAAGTAACCAGCCAAAAATAAAAGAGTATCTTTTATGTAGGGATTTGAGCTAGCCTTTACTAGTGTTAGTATTCAAAGCTTTTCACCATTTACTTTATACAATAATCTTCTTAACTCCTCAAACATTTAATAAAAAAATCCATGCCCAATCCAAAAACACATGTTTCTTGTATTTAGAAAAGATTCTCTTAATTAATAAAACTTACTAAAATGAGAAGAACTTATTATAGGTGAGAACTGGAAACTACATATCAGGAAAAATAAACTTATCACCTTATTCTGAATTCATTGGACATAAATTTAAAAAGAATTATATTTCAGTTTGGTCTTTTCTATTTCAAATCATTTTAGTATCTTTTTGCATAATTTTCATAAGATTTTCTTCTAAGAAAAATATTAAAGGGTGTTTTATATGTAGTTGATATTAAAAAGCTTGAAAATTTTCCTTATCAAGTTCTCAAGTGTCCTGAGTTTTTAGTCCTTGACAAGTGCTCATGTCCATTTGTCATCATTTTCCTTCTAAAATTGAAAAATCCTTGAAAATTGAGAGCAGAGGAGAATCATTCCCAATACTCAATCAATGCAAAACAAATAATGACAGTATATTGATAAATCAAAACCAATGTCAGTCAACATAATTGAAAAGTTAATAGACAAATATATCTCCATGCAATCTTTATTATGATAAAAAGAAAAAAAAAAAGAAAAAAAGACCATTTTCCATTGAAAAAAAAAACATAGAGTTAAAACGTGAAGCATCATATATTAATAACTTAAATAACCACTCTAACATCATAAAAGTACAAAATCATGACTTTTTCAAACATCTGTTAAATTAATAAAATTTCCATAAGAAAAGGTTGGCCCACTAATTGTTACCAGCCATTCCACTTCCACATTCTTGAATTTGAGAGATTAATAAGTTAGGTGATTATAAAAGCTTGAACAGAGCAGAAAAGCCATATTGCTTTTAGAGGATACATTTTTTTTTTCTCAATGCTTTTCTTTAACATGATATTCAATGGGTCTTAAGAGGAAAATATGAGGACTAAACTCCAATCCTTCACTAATCAAAACATGAGAAAATAAAGATATTTAACATTGATGATATGAATATTTATTAAATCGTATCAACTTTTAAAAATAATAGGAAACAAAACAATTACTTCACAATTATACAACACAACATGACCATTATCACTGGTGCAACAATAAAATTATTAGCAATCATGAAATGTTAAAATGTAATAGTCAACTCCAATATAATGCTGCACAAAAATGCAAATGAGAAAAAAGAAGCATCTCACACTAAATAGTAATACCAATCTTTAAGAGAAAAAAAAATAGCTAATGAATAAGACCAAAACTAGAAAGAATTCACTGATAGAGCTTGTACTCCAAAATACAACACAAGAAAAGAATAAATAAGTATCAAAACCAACACTACAAGTCCATCCGTAAACAACTAGAAGAAAAGAAGCCCACAAGTTACAAAAGTAACAAACCCTAAAAGTGCAAAATAGAAAAATAAAGCACATTGCTAAAACCAAACCAGCAACAATAAAATAGCCTATAAAGAAGTGCAAAGCTTTCAATAACTACCAAAAATGCTAAATAATTTATCCAATTCAACAACACTAGCTAAGCCACTTCAAGATTCAAGCAAGAAATGGACCACCAAATGGACACCATTCCAATAGATTTTAATAAAAGACAAAATAAAATCCTAAGAAAACAAACACACCCTTGTGAAAAATTTCAACAACTTTTTATCCAATCTCCAATAAAATGCTTAAAGTTAATACTTAAAAGAGCAGACCAGTAAAGAGTTATCAATATAGTACCCTGGAAATTGCAACACAAAATTTAAATAGCTAAAGAGATTAAAACAAATAGCTCATTTAACTAAAGCACAAAGCATAATATCATGGAAATTCACTCAAACCAAAACACACAGCACATTCAACTATAATCAGGACAAAAGAGATCAATAGGATACTAAGTGCACACCCCCTAGAAAACCCAAGAAGAATAAAAAAGAATACTAACAAAGAAGAAAACTCCTTGAAAATTATAGCACTAATACCGACCATAGCCAATTCAAAGAAAGACTAGAGGAAACTAAAAATTATCACAAAATGCAAAAGCTTCCAACCACCATAACTCATAAAAAAATAGTCACTAAACCTCCAAATCAAAGCTATCAAAAATCTTAGTATTTGAGATGCTTCAAAACACACAACAAAAAGAAAACCTCAAATCATATATAGAATTCAAAACCAAATTCAACACAATGCAGCACAACTTTTAAATACAAAAAACATAATAGCCCAAAAAATTCAAGTTATTAGACCAAGAGATCATGACTTGAGTAAATATCGAAAACAAAGCACGAATTAGAACTTCTAGACAACTACACAAGGAAGGTGTTCTACTTAAATGGTTTGCGATTCCTTAATAATCCAATTATATGAAAGAACCAATGAGAAGCTAAATTTTATCCAACTATTTAACAAATGATGATAAACTAAATTCAAAAGAGAATCCATAACTTCAATAGATTAAAATTATCCTTAAAACTAGATAATAACCTGACACTATAAAATCCAGCACCTGCTAAATTAAGAGCTTACAAAGTAATATATAACTACATTAAAATAACAAACAAAGTTATAACAATCACAATTCAAAAAATGAAAAATAATAAAGCTAGCATACCTAGCACAATTGAACAAAGTTGAGAAAGTTATATCTAGTAACTGCAACTAGATACAAAAATTCGAGCATCAACGAAAACCACAGACTAAAGAACTTGAGATGCAACCTTCAAATATGGTGAAGGGGTCAATTTAAATTCCCTACACAAACCACCAACTGAAGAAAAAAGCTAATTAACTTGATTGTGAACACCACCACACTCCATGATAGGATTAATCATAACAGATATAGTTGGATGAAGAAACAACAGTGTTTTGGAAAAATTCCTTAAATTCAAGGAAAGTTAGGATCAATTGTTAATATTTAAATTTGATATAATAGATACTAAAGATGCAAAAATAGGCCTAAAACAATTCTAAGCAACCTATATTTGAAGGTTAAAAAGTTCAATTTGATTGTTTTAAGGTTTCAAAAACCCAGATTGTAAAAATGCATATTTAATAGATGATCACTAAAACAAACATATCGATGTAAAATAATTCCAGAAAAGGATGAAAAAAATAAAAACAATTTAGAAAATCTAGAATTGTAGGAAATGGGGTGGAAATTGCTAGAGTAAGTCTAAGATGATAAAACTCAAATTTTTGGAAAGGTTTTAATCTAAACAAAAGAGGTGAAATCAAAGAAAACTATTTCAAAAACTTCTTTAGAAGGCTTAGATGAGTTTATTCCACCTAAGTATGACAAAAAAAAGACTAGCTAGCATATCGAAACATGACTATGAGCCTAAAACTACAATTTTTAAAAAACCCTTAATCCGACCAAATTTTAGATTGATTATGTGTTTTCATGTTAAATATTCATTTAAAAACTCTATGTGGGATTACTTCTTAACACATCCTTAGACAAGGATTTGCATCATAAAAACATTCTTCCAGTTCAAGAAAACCCAAGTCAGCTTTATTTCAAAATTAAACAATAGAACCCGAAGCCCCTACGTGGACTTGATTGAATTTTACCAAACTTCCATGATCATACAATACAAAATGTAGTAAAAGATTCAAGACTACCCCAAATTGGTATGAAGGTCCAAAAGAAAATGAAGAAGTACGTGTAGCAACACAAGTAGAAACTAATCATGGAAACATAGATAGGCCTTTTGATGATCATTCAAAGAATTTTAAAAATGCTAATGATTCTAATGTTGTGTCTAAGATTTTTCAAGAAGTTATTAAGGCTTTAAAAGGGAATCATCTTTCAGATAACAAGCTATTGTGAATTTCGCAGGTAATAGCTTCTCTTTAGCTTCATATTTAGATAGTCATTCAAGTGATTGGACTGTAGATACAAGAACATTGAATCATATGACTTATTTTCCTCACATTTTGCATGATAATAAGCATTGCATGAAGCCCTTAAAATAAAATTATCTAATGGTAGAGTTAAACCGGTTCGCATTGTTGGAAATGTACCAATAAACAAACATATCTTATTCACAAATGTTCTCTTGGTCCCTAATTTTCATTTCAATCTAATTTCCATTAGTGGATTACTTTCACAACACAATTTGCTTACAATCTTCAATTCCAAAACTTGCTTCATTTGGGAGGCTGCTTGTAAGTGAAATGTTGCTCAAGATGATGCTGTTTCAAGACTATATGTAATAAAGTCCAATGCAAATGTTGGTCATCCTAGTAAGTTGTTAACTTAAACTAATCTTGATGATATAGATTCTATTATAGTTTATGATCATGTTGCTTCAAATTATAATAAAATGTCCTTGGAAGTGTTACATAATAGATTATGACATATTTCTTTCTCAAAACTTCTTTAATTGTTAGAATGTAAATATTTCAAAAATTCCAACTTCAAGTGTGACACTTGTTTGGATGCTAAATTTCATATACTGCCATTTTATTCTAGTACTTCACATTTGTCTTGTACTTTTGAATTGCTATAGGTGGATATATGGGGGCCTTATATTACATCATCTATTTCTAAAGAAAATTTTTTCCTTACAATAGCGGATGACATGACTAGATGTACTTGGACTTTTTTATGAAACATAAGACCCAAACCTTTTTGTTATTAAATAAATTCTTTGCCTTTGTGAGGAATCATTTTAATTCAACGACGAAATCTATTCATACAAAAAATGGGAGTGAGTTTCTTTCAAATGAATGCTGAAGTTTATTTCATAAACTTGGCTTAATTCATCAAAGGAGTGTTGTATATAGTTGAAAGAAAGCATAGATATCTTCTAGACACAGCTAGGGCTATAAGGCTTCATGCAAATTTTCCTAAATATTTTTAAGGAGAATGCTTTTTAGCTACTATTGCACTTCCTAATATTTTTATGCTACTATTGTTAGACATTCTAGAGATACATTTAACCTTAGAGGTAGACGTTGTGTATTCTTAGAAGATCCATATGGACAAAAGGGATATAAATTATATGACTTGAATTCTCATCAATTGTTTGTTAGCTAAGATGTCTTATTCTATGGAGGCATTTTTCCTTTCTAGTCATCACAACCATCTAATTCCTTGACTGATAATACCAATTCGTTATTTCCATCCTTCTCAAATTTGTCAAATGATGATCAAATTCCTTTTAGTTATGTTATACAACATTTTTTCCTAATACTTTTGTCTCAAAGCAAGGTATTTTTACACAAAACCACTCTGGATTTGATCAACAGCATACTGGATCAATTGAGTCTGATTCTAATCGAAGTCATGTGTCTACTCAAGTTAAGCAACCTCCTATTTGGTTAAAGGACTTTATTCATAATGTGCATAGCAATTCATCAGTTAATGCAACATGCTCTAGTTCCACAAATTATCTACTTTGTACCATTCATTTCACACAAACACTTCTATCAATTACCTATAGGAGTATATTGCATCTTTAGCTAATGTTTTTGCAATTCGAAAACCTCAAAACTATCATAAGGCTAAGAAAGATCCTAAGTGGGTTAAAGCTATGACTAAGGAGTTGCTTGCTCTAGAGTCAAATCATACTTGAGAACTCACTACATTGCCATCGGGGAAGCAAGACATTAGATGTAAGTGAATATATAAGATCAAATATAAATCTAATGGATCAATTGAAAGATACAAGGCCCATTTAGTGGTAAAAGGATATAATCAAATCGAACAAATAGATTTTACACACACTTTTTCACCTATGGCAAAGTTGACTATTATACTCATTTTACTTGCTCTTGTAGCTATGCATAATTCCATGTTCATCAACTTAATGTCAACAATGCATTTTTTTTCATAGTTACATAGATAAATAAATCTATATGTTGCCACCTCAAGGGTATTGTATGGCTTATCCTAGTCAAGTTTGTAGGTTGATAAGTTCGTTGTAGGATCTTAAATAGGCATGTAGATAATGGAATAAGGAATTCGCTAAATTTTTGTTTTTCTTGAGATACAATTGGTTTAAACATGATTATTCCCTATTTACATGCACTTCTCAAGCTAGGTGTATTGTTGTCTTGGTGTATGTAGTTGATGTTCTGAATAGTGAAGATGATTTGTCTAAAATTACCTTAGTTAAACAATATATAGATCACGCATTCACCATAAAAGACTGTAGGGAAGCCAGTTTTTTTTTTTTTTTTTTTTTTGGGTATAGAAGTTTGTTGCATTTCCAGTGGATTTATGTTGAAACAAGGAAAATTTTCCTTGGATAAATTTAAATTGTTTACATCATGTAAAGAAGGCAATATTTATGATATGAATGATAATGTCTCCAATAATATGAAGTGTTAGAACCTGCCGCAGAGCAAGTGCTTATTTAATTTGTTTTTGAAATTAGAGAGAGAGAAGTGAACAATTCTATGATTTTAACGCATAGGCAAAAATTGGTCCAAGAAGGGAAACCATGTGCCAAGAGTGAATGGTCATGTACTGTCAATGCAGAGGAAATTATTCTGTGGGGAAAAAAAAAATCATCTTTTCTTCATTTTTCATTTTTTGGATTAAATTTAAAGATCAATGCGCTTTAGGGAGGAAAAAAAAAAACAATGGTTCTTTTTTAACAGTGTCTAATAGTTAATATTATAAATACACTCTTAAGGTATATAGGGTATTTTTGTACCTACACTATAAAAATTATTAAATAATAATAATAAATATAAAATAATATTATATGTTTACCTTCCAAGCTTAAACCACCCCTCCCTCAACACCCTTTATAGCCTAAGACAATCATCATAGGACACTTTAAAGAATATTCTACAACATTTCTTCCACCTCTCCCTTATCTCATTTCTATGTTTCTATTTTACATCTCATTTGTCTCATTTATGCTTTCTTATTAACCTTACCTATACTATTATATTTTTCCAATGGGATTTATTCTTATAAACTCGCTGTAATTGATTTGGTATTGTATATTTTAAATAAGTAAACTAAACTTTTTAATAGATTGTCATTAATAAAAAGGGTAATTTTTTCAAAAACGTGTTATTTTGTTACTTTAATGTTGTTGTGTTTCTTTTATCTAGAATGTTATATAAGTTAGTTTTTATAATATCACTTTTAAATTCGTGGAGTGTGCATTATACAATTTGAATGAACAGAATATTATGGAAACATTAACGGATTTAGGATGTCAAATATTTATATTATTTAATATAATGAAAATGTAACGGAATAATTTATAGGTTTTATAGGTTATCAATACTTTTTAAGCTTTATAAAGTACAGGTTATGATATGACTTTAAGATATTATATAATATATTTTGATTTTAAAATTTAAAAATTTATACTTATAAAACAGATATGAATAAAACTTTATATCCTATCCAATCGATGCTTGCTCAACCTTAAACAGGATAACTATTGCAAGTGATGCAATGTCCTTTTGCCACTTGTTATTTCAGCCCTAGTAATTGTTTTCTGGCTTTTTTTTTTTTTTTTTGTCGTAATATTAGAGATTCTCAGGCCATTCAGAGTATATTTTTTCTTCACGTGTGAAAATTGAATCATGACAACTTCACTGTTTCCGCATATCCAACTCTTTTTTCTCGTTTGTTATTTTACAATTACATAAGTGGTCTTCCTGAATAACATTTTATTTTTCAATTTCACTATCATTAAAATTAATGTTTTTTCTGACCACCTAGTAGTTGTGTCAACTCGTCGTTTAAACACCAAATTTCATTCCCGCAAATATAGATCGAATTTGTGAGCTTCGAAATAATCATTGTCACGTTTCTTTTCTTTTCTTTTCTTTGTTTTTAATGCAGTGCTCCTAATGAACACTAGGCAATCAAATGGTCATCGATATTTAATCGAGTAAATATTGCAACCAATCCACTAGATTAATAGGTTAATGAGAAGACAAGGGGGGCACGAATTTGAGTATTGAGAATTCTTTTTTTTTTTTTTTTTGGGCCTGAGTTTTGGGAGCTTGGTAGTCAATTTGTGGATTCAAATGGGAAAAGTTGCACAAATTTTTTTTTTTTTTGCAGTAAAATAATGTCTTAAACTCATAATCCCTGTTGGCCATATATATAGAAATAGATCAATAAAAAAAATGAAAGAAAAGAATAATAAAAAAAAAAGATTGAAACTCTATAAGTTAAAAGTTATGCGTTCTCATATTTTGTTCCATTCAAAGCATTCCATATAGCAATATATATTTTTTTTTTCCTATAGCAATCTCAAAAACAGATAAAATAGCATTGCGTCCAATAGAGCCAAATTTTCTTAATATAAAATCTGCTTGATTTAGATCGGAAAAAATGTACGGTTTTATGAAACCATGTATTATGGCTCGAATCTTTATTGTCCTAGACTAGATTCCTAGACACACTTCCAGCTTCATTCTTAAAAGAATATATTATTGCTATTTATAAATAATAATATTGGAGGATGAATCCGAACTTCATTAAAAAATTCTTCTTCTTCTCTTTCGTAACTTTTTCTATTTGATTTATGAATTTTTTTTCTTTCAAACAAATCCCTCTTTTTTTTTCTATCAATGAATAATTTGTCAAATCATTAAATTGAATTTGAATGGGCGATTCTTGAATCATCCTTTTATTGATCAACAATGTTAAAATATTAATTTCAATGATGTAAGATATGAATTTCGAATAGATGTGTTTCTGCAGATCTAATTAACAAAAAATAAAGTTAGATTAGATACATAAGATATGTTAGTAGGTGTAAACAGAGGAAGGGTTTATGATGCATGTAATCCTAGGTATATTAAACCTAGAACCCCGAAGATGTTAGTCGGTTTCAATTACCCCGAGGATCGTCTTGAATAAGTAATGCATAACTAGACCCTAATCAAGCCCGTTAACTGTAACCTAAGTTATCAAAAGTTATTTCTAGTAATTTGGTTAAGAATCCTATGGAAAAGTTCTTTTGCAAAAGAATAAAAAGAAGTATTTTGTATCTCACGAAAAAAGATGTGTTTTCATATCTCAAAGTTGTCTCTTAGCCGGCCCCTAGCACAGTATATATAGCACACGAATACAATATGAAAAAAACCTAACACAATATGGAAACCCTAAGTTACCTATTCTATCCTTATTCTTGTGTCACCAAGTAGGCAACTAAATAACATGGAAAACAAACCAACAAATAATAACAAAATCGAATGTATCCTCTAATATATTGTCCATGCAAATATATAATATTCCTAAAATATTTCATCCTTCCATGGTCACATGAATCAAGTTGACACATGTATGTTTTCCTTATATGTAGCTTGATTCCTAGGCTTGCAAGTCCATGACTAGTCCTTGTAGAGTTTCATTCATCCTTTTAGCTCTAGCACGGGTCATCGGGCCTCCAATACCATGTAATGGATCATAAGATTTTGGTTCCTTCCTTTGTGATGCTAGCTGATCCTCATCATTCCCTCCTTCCTCAAAAAGATTTGTCCTCGAATCACCTGCATCATAAAGAGTAAGATCATAAACATTAAAGGTAGCACTAACGTTACCATAGTGGCTTGGCAGATTTATCTTATAAGCATTGTCATTGATAAGCTCTACCACTTAGAAAGGTCCATCACCCCTAAGATGCAACTTGGATTTGCGTTGTTCAGCAAAACATTCCTTCCTTAGATGTACCCAAACCTAATCACCAGGTTGAAATATAGCTTTGACACGTCCTTTATTTGCTTTTCGGACATAGTGTTCATTCTTCTTTTCAATGTTAGCCCGTACCTGCGTATGTAAATCCTTAACAAATTCTGCCTTCTCTATACCATCAAGATCAACAAACTCGTTAGTAGGTAAAGGCAATATATCTAATGGAGTTAAGGGATTAAATCCATACATAACCTCAAATGGAGAGTACAATGTCGTAGAATGTATAGTCCTATTATATGCAAACTCTACATGAGGTAAACATGTTTCCCATTGCTTCAAATTTTTATCATTCACAGCACGTAGCAATGTGGAAAGTGTCCTATTAACAACTTCTGTTTGTCCATCCATTTGAGGATGTGCCACAGTGGAAAACAATAGTTTAATGCCTAGCCTATTCCATAAGATGCACCAAAAGTAGCTCAAAAACTTCACATCTCTATCACTAACGATAGAGTTAGGTAAACCATGCAATCTAACGATCTCCCTAAAGAATAAATCAACTATATGTCGAGCATCATTAGTTTTAGAACAAGCAATAAAGTGAGCCATTTTACTAAACCTATCGATGACAACAAATATGTTATCTTTACCATTCTGATATCTAGGTAAACCTAATATGAAATCCATGGAAATATCAGTCTAAGGCTGACTAGGCACAAGTAAGGGAAGATACTCCCTATGGGGCATGATTTTAGACTTAGCCTTCCTACATGCAATGCACTTGTCACACATAAGGTGTACATTATGTCTCATCCTAGGCTTGTAAAAATGTTCATGCAAGATATCCAAAGTTTTATTTATTCCAAAATGTCCCATGAGACCGCCCCCATGTGTCTCCTTCACTAGCAATTCACGTATGGAACTCCTAGGCACACATAATTTATCTTTCTTAAACAAATATCTCTCATGCCTATAGTAGTCCCCATACCCGCTTTCAGAACAAGCAAACCAAATTTGATTAAAATCAGCATCATGTTCATATAATTATTTCATACTTTCAAACCCAAGCAATTTAGTATGTAAAAAGGTCAATAAAGAATACCTCCTAGAAAGGGCGTCTGCTACCACATTTTCCTTGCCTTGCTTGTATTTAATGACGTATGGAAAGGTTTCAATAAACTCTAATCACTTGGCGTGCCTCTTGTTCAACTTTCCCTACGTCTTCAAGTACTTTACGCTCTCATGATCAAAATGGATGATGAACTCCTTAGGCCATAGGTAATGCTATCATGCCTGCAATGTTCTCACCAGGGCATACAACTCCTTATCATATACTGGATAGTTTAACGCAGTACCTTGGAGTTTCTCACTGAAATAGGCTATTGGTTTAGAATCCTGCATTAAAACACCACCAATACCTTTCCCGAAAGCATCACATTCGGTCTCAAAAACCTTATCAAAATTTGGTAATACTAACAAATGAGCGTTAGTTAACTTACCTTTCAATGTCTGGAATGTCTACTCATGTATTTCGGTCCACTAGAATTCGACATTCTTCTTCACCAAATCATTCAATGGAGCTAAAGTCTCTCACGAATCACCTATACAAACTGGCTAGACTATGGAAGCTCCTGACATCATTAGCATTTTAGGGTGTTTGCCAATCTCGAATTGCCTTCACTTTCTCATCATCTACAGCTATTTCATCTGCTCCTACAACAAAACCAAGGAAAACCACAGATTCCATACAAAACATGCACTTTTTCAAGTTGACATATAATTGGTTTTCCCTTAAAACAGTAAAAATACTTTGCAGATGTTGTACATGATCATCCAAAGTCCTGTTATATATCAAGATATTATCAAAATAAACTACAACAAATTTTCCTAGGAATGGACGCAATACATGATTCATTAATCTCGTGAAGGTACTAGGTGCATTAGTTAACCCAAAAGGCATTACCATCCATTCATACAGTCCATGTTTAGTTTTAAAGGCAATTTTCCACTCATCACCCTCTTTTATACGAATTTGGTAATAGCCGTTTTTAAGGTCAATTTTTTAAAACAAGCATGCACCATACAACTCATCAAGCATGTCATCTAATCTAGGAATGGGATGTCTGTACTTAACTGTGATTTTGTTGATCGCCCTGCAATCCATGCACATACGCCACGTCCTATCATTCTTAGGCACTAAGATCACTGGAACTAAGCATGGGCTCAGACTCTCTCGCACGAACCCTTTTTCCATCAACCCATCCACTTGTTTCTGAATTTCCTTGGCCTCCTCTAGATTAGTTCTATATACTGGCTGATTTAGAATGGAAGCACTCGACATGAAATCAATTTGATGCTCTATCCCCCGTAGAGGGGTTAATCCTTGCGGCACTTCTTCAGAGAACAAGTCTTCGAATTCTTGCAACAATAAAAGAACAACACTAGGCATAGAAGGGTTAATGTCAGGATTAGAAAAATATAAATCCTTGTACATAAGTACAAGTAATTGTTGTTTTGCCATCATTGCGCTCTTAACCTCACTTTTCCTCGTCGTTCCCTCTGCTCTCAGTATTTGTGTGTATTTGCCCTCTTTGCTCACAAGTGTTTGTTTTTCACTTGTTTTATTTTTCTCACGTGCACTTGAGTGTTTTTCCTCGAATTTCTTTGCAATTCTCATCTGATCTTCACTAGCTTCCCATAGCTTATGAGGTGTGAGAACCACTTTCCTTTTGTTTAAAACAAAAGAATATTGGTTCTTGTACCCATCGTACATAACCTTCCTGTCAAACTGCCAAGGTTGCCCTAACAAGATGTAGCTAGCCTACATAAGTACCACATCACACATAATCTCGTCTTTGTAGCTCCCTATAGAGTAGGCTATAAGTACCTGTTTGGTCACCTTAACCTCCCCACAATCACTCAACCACTACAATCGATATGGTCTAGGATGCTTCACTACTTTCAATTGCATATTTTCTACTAGCAAAGTGCTAGCAACATTAGTGCAGCTGCCACCATCGATTATCAAGCTACAGACTCTACCCTGCACATGACACTATGTATGAAAAATATGTTCACACTGGATCCCCTCACCATCCTCTTGGGTTGTACACTAAGCACTCTCCTCGTAACATACAATTCACCACTCATGGGTCCCTCTAAGTCAACATCCTCATCTTCCTCCTCCTCAATGCTTACACTCTCTACATCCCCACTATCACTAATAATTATAACCCTCTGATTTGGACATTGGGATGCAATGTGCCCAAATCCCTGATACCTAAAACACTATATATCTTTCGTCCTGGAAGGGGGTTTAGTGTCAGTCTTTCCCTTAGGTGCAGCAATTGGATTCTTAGCCTTCACATCGTCCTTAAGCTTTGAATCAATGGAGTTTCTCTTCCACGTGGACTTCCATGGAGTTTTGGAAGTTAAGCCAGTCCTCTGCTCACTCCTATATTTTAGCTACCGCTCTACTTTAATAGCTCTATGCAGTAACTTTTTCATATCTAAGTAATGGTGAAGATTTACTACATCAGCTATCTCTTGATTCAATCCGTTAATGAATCTAGCCATAGTGGTCTCATCATCCTCCTCAATTCTCACCATAATCATGGTCATCTCCAACTCTTTGTAATAATCCTCTACACTATTATTCCCTTGAGTCAACCCTTGGACTTTTCTAAGTAAGTCCCTATGATAGTGACTAGGAATAAAGCGCTTCTACATGATCATTTTCATCTCCTCCCAAGTGCTAACAGGTTGCTCTCCATACCTGCGCCTATTATGCACCAACCGATCCCACCATACACTGGCGTAATTTGAAAACTCTACTGCAACTAATTTTATCTTTTTATCCTTAGTGTAGTTGTGACATTCAAACACATGATCCATCTTCCTCTCCCATTCTAAATACAATTTCGGATCATTCTTTCCCTAAAAAGTTGGGATTTTCAACTTAATACTCCCTAAATTACTATCACGCCTCTAGATACTTCCCATATCCCTCACATGTTGGTAATCTCCAAAATCATATTCCTCCTCTTCATCTATCCTAACTCCTCCCATATTCTGTCTACCTACTCCTCGCCTGACAGTGGTACTACTAGACGGTTCCCTACTCCTTTCCATCCTACCCATCTTGTCATGGATCTGCTCTAATTCACCTATTAGGATCTTCTTCATCTTCCCCATCAATTCCTCAAACATCACCCGACTTTCTCCTCCATTAGCGTTATGTCCCTACATAATTCTAATAATTTGCAGTAAGTTATGATCACAATCATAAGAAATATATAAGTATGTTCCTCACTCTCACTCATGTGTTGCTCACAAATGATATGCTCACAATTCCACTCGTGTATATCTCTCACAAAATATGATCTCACCACCTACTTTTTGTAATTCTTTTGCTAGGAACTCCTAAACTCAAATTACTAAGTCAACACTAATGATTACTATCGGCCTAAGTCACATGAATGAAGGAAGACTAACTACACAATCTAATTGATATGGAAAAGATTCACCACTGAATAGATATGCAATCAAACACAAGAGGATATAATTTGCACCGAAACATAATGAATGATTATGGAATGTAATTTTCGGATGCACAATTTAGAAATCACAAAGCATCTATCACGGTTGGAATTGGAAACAATTGATATGGAAAGTGAATTGACTCAACCAATTATGTAATTGACAATTTAAGAAGCTATCTTGTGATTTTAGCAATTGTAATTCTTTCAAGGCCGAATTCCTTTTTTTTTTAATTTTGATTCTTGATTCTTTCTTTTGCAACCAAATTTTGATTCCTTTTTTTTTTTTGAATTTCGGTTCTTGATTCTTTCTTTTGCAACTGAATTTGATTTTTTTTTTTTTTTGTAGATAAGCTATGAATTGAACACAATTGATTGTTCAAGAAAACCTAAATACCGTCGGCCCTAATGGATTGTAATGACCGAACAAGTATGAAATTTGTTATATATATATATATATATGACTTCTATCTATGAATATGGAAAAGACAACAGACGAATATGAAAAAGAACAGAATTTTTTTTATACGAATTTTTTTTTTCAAATATGAATATGGAAAAGAACAACAGACGAGTATGGAAAAGAACAACAGACAAATTAAAGAAAAGGATAGAATTTACTTGATTCAAGAAGCCAAAGCTCCGGTACCAAATGATGCGTGTAACCCTAAGTATATTAAACCTAGAACCCCAACGATGTTAATTGGTTTCAATTACCCCGAGGATCGTCTTAAATAAGCGATGCGTAACTAAACCCCAATCAAACCCGTTGACTGTAACCTAAGTTATCAAAAATTATTCCTAGTAATTCGGTTAAGAATCTTATAGAAAAGTTCTTTTGCAAAAGAACAAAAAGAGGTATTCCGTATCTCACGAAAAAATATGTGTTTTCATATCTCAAAGTTATCTCTTAGCTGGCCCCTAGCACGATATATATAGCACACGGATACAATATGGAAAAAACCTAACATAATATGAAAACCCTAAGTTACCTATTCTATCCTTATTCTTGTGTCATCAAGTAGGCAACTAAATAACATGGAAAACAAACCAACAAATAATAACAAAACCAAATGTATCCTCTAATGTATTGTCCACACAAATATATAATATTCCTAAAATATTTCATCCTTCCATGGTCACGTGAATCAAGTTGACACATGTATGTTTTCCTTCTGTGTAGCTTGATTCCCAGGCTTGCAAGTCTATGGCTAGTCTTTATAAAGCTTCGTTCATCCTTTTAGCTCTAGCTCAGGTCATCAAGCCTCCAATACTACGTAATGGATCATGAGATTTTGGTTCCTTCCTTTGTGATGCTAGCTGATCCTCATCAGTTTAGATTTATCCCAATAGGAACAAGAGTAACAATATAGTTTATAACACTATAAAGCTGGTATAGTAAGTAAAATCATAAGAAAAGAAAAAAGAGGGCACAAAATAACCATGATAGACGCATGGGATGGACATATTTTAATTTTTTTTAATTAATTGTTTCTTTGTTTGTTTCATTATTAGAGAAATATATTTATCAATAAATTTTCTTGATAATTTAAAAACAAATTACGTATTCATCCTAGGAATATTAATGATACATAGAACAATAATCAATACACTCTAACTAATCCATAAATTATTAATGCTTAAGCAATAAAGTACCTCGTATTTTTCCCTCCACCCTAAAGCTATCTTGCAATATGTTCTGTAACTTGGCTCGCAGCAATACCTTGACCAACTCCATGTCCAATAAAAGCTAGCTCGACAACTAACCTAGATTTAGCAACTGCACTAGCAAATAAAAGAAAGGCACACAAAGTAAGAACTAAAAATTAACCTCATTACTATAAATCAAGTTATTTAATATTTCAACCAAATCCCAAATTCAAAATGACCTATTATCCAATAAAGACCTAAAATTCCTAATAATAAACAAAAATCCCCTATACGATTAGTTACAAATGCTTTTTGACAAGCAATAGATGCTTGGTTTTTTAGGCAAATGAGGCAATAGAGACTTCATTTAACTTATGTTGACTCAACAAGGAGCAAACCTATGTCAAGATAGCCCTTTTTTGAAACACTTTGGTAGTGCTCCAAAATTGAAATAAAAATAATGAATCCAAGCACATGGAGCCGTCTCTTTATTTTATTGGCAAAAAAACAAAGATCTATTATATCCTTCTATTGTGTTATGTATGGAATTTATGGTTTCCATTAGTGCAAATCCAATCACTTCAATTTGGAATTGAAGATGAGAAAAAATTCCTCATTATTTACAAGGGGTTATTCATCAAGCAAGGGAAATCCTATTCCCAAAACAAATCTTATGCTACTATTGTTGCAAAAATGGATTAAGAGGGCTAGTTACCTATGGGACAAGTTGAATTTCTTATTGTATGATTTGATGAAATATTCATTAATCCTTTCGATACAATCAAATAGAAAGCCCCAACGACGACATACTCTAGTAGCCCAAACTATGTGATTAAATAAGTGATCTATTGTGGGTCAAGGACTCCTTCTCCTTCCCCTTTGTTCAAACTCCAATTCGTATTTTTCATAGAGAAATCTCTTATCAACGATAGAACAAGATCTTATTCACATAGAAATATGCATATTGCTTCATGTAAGAATACATGTAGAATACCAAAGGGAGTGATTCATGCTCAAGCAAGTTTTAACAATACCATTGTGACCATTATAGATGTACAGGGTCAGATAATTTCTTAGTCCTCCACTAATACTTGTGGATTCAAAGGTACAAGAACAGGTACACCATTTGCTACTCAAACTATAGTAGGAATTTCTCTTTTTCACTTTTCTTTTTTCTAAAGAAGAGGAATTCAAATAATTTATTTTATTTCTTTTTAATTTGAAATGTTCAAAATGGAAATCCATTTATTTTGATTTTGTATAAGGGTTATTTCTCTCTGTTATTGGCTTCTAACTAGAAAAATGAAGATAGGTTAAAAGATGAGTTGAATTTAATGATTTCTAATCATTTATGAAGGAAATTATCATATTTCCATTCGATGAAAATTCTCTTTTTCATAGATGTAGAAAAGGTTTTTAGTGGAATTTTTTTTTCTGTTTTCTTTTTTTTTTTCATTTTCAATTTTAAGAGGAATTGATTATTCATAGAGTAAGAAGTAAGAGTAGATTCTCACCTCAATGAAGGGGGTCAAAAAATCTACTTCTAAAAAGTTCTTATAGGAATGGATTTTTATTTATTTATTTATTTGGTGAAATTGGAAAGGTTAAACACAAGTAAAATATGTAGTGACCCATCTTGAAGTCTCAAGGAAATATTCCTAAGATGTTGGAATAATGAAGCATGTTCTTTCTTGTGCTTCGTTTCATTAAGTAAAAAAAAAAATACCATAAATTTCATTCACAACACGATAGAAGAATAGAATAGATCTTTTTTCTCTTTTTCATGGGTACCGATCATTGATACTAGAAATGAGTTTCCTTTATTTATTTATTTTGTTCCAGCAGTGATTTTAATGAGTCACACATATACCGTAGTACATGTTCCTTAGTGCTAAGGACATCCCCAAAGAGTAAGGGATTTTGTGACATTTCTGATTGGCTGCCTTGCATTTTTAATGAGTTATTTAATAGTTAGCATACAGAATTATATCCATATTGAATAGTCTATCGCAAACTCTTCCACTACTCAACATCATCATTATTGGAACATTAGAATTCCTCCTAAAATTTCCATATTCCTTTGGAAGTTACAAGGAAAAGCAGTTCCCACAAATAATGCTCTAAAGAAGAGAAGCATACAAATCGTTTCTCGATGTTGGAATTGCCAAGAGGACTGTGACTCGATTAAACATTGTTTTTTTTATTGCACAATTTTTAAAGAATATTGGAAGCATCATTCAAGGACATAAAATCTCCCACCTCATCAAATTTAGATCAATTGGTTATTTCATATTGTGGTGGACCACAAAATTCAAAGAAGGTGACAAGAAAGTAATCACAATTATTTCTTATCTTCTATGGTTCTTTTGGAGGTTGAAACTAGAATGAAAATATAGAGGAGTATTGAATTTGAATTGGGCGATTAGAAGAGTCATGGCAGAAAGTTCACTTGCTTTTCAAATTTTTCCGATTTTTGAAAGCAACATCAAATGCAAGAAACAATTGCAATTGCCTGGTCTAAACCACAAGCAAAAATCGTAAAACTCAATATAGATGCATTCCTTTCAAATGGTTGTGCAACCGGTGGAGGTTTAACCTAAGATGAAGATGGTCGCATCTTATTTGAATTTGGTTGCTCAATATCAATAGACAACATAACACAAGCTAGACTAATGACCATAGAATAAGGTTTGATAATTTGCCAACAATACAAGGTCCAATAGATCCAAATTGAAGTAGATTCAAGAGTAGAAATAAAGTGGATTGAAGATCTTATAAGTATTCCACGATATGTATTTTATATAGTTCAAAATATAAAGAAGCTAATGCAAAGATTGGAAGCTTTGATTGTTCATATATATAGATAATCGAATAAGGTAGCAGACTACCTTACCAACAAAGCGAGAAAAGACTAACACAAGTTTTGTGACATCTAATTTCTTTAATTTAGATACTTTTTGTAGAGGTTTAATAATTTTGGATCAAAAAGAAATATCTTGTATTAGAAACTGATATATAAATATTTGAATGAATAAATAATACTTTGCATTTTTAAATATATATATATATATATTGAATAGGCTGGTTTAGGTCGATTCTAACCAAATGATTATGAATTACTTTTGTATTTAATAATAAATGAATAAAATATTATGAAACCTGATACTAAGAAGATAAAATCTCAAGTCACATATTTACATATAATCGTTGCTATTTTTATTCAATCACTACAAGATCAACAATTCCTTGAGCTTGGGCTTCTATTGCTATCATAAAAACATCATGATGGAGTTGTGAAAACTTTTAAATAAGTACCAATATATATTTAAATATTATTAGTATTTACTCCCTACTTATTTATGAGTGTTTTTTTTTTTTTACTACCGTTGCCATAAGGTCCCAGTCCGTTTGATGCAAATGTTGATTTTGTTTCGATTTTACTTTCATCTATGGGAATGAGTATGCTGGAAATTTTCCAAAGTATTAAGTTATATTAGGATGAATTATTTAAATTATTTATGTTTGCGTTAATATAACCATAAGTCCAACTTCTTCTATTGTGTTAGAAAATCCCGACTTAACTGAATCATATAGCAACTTAAAAAAAAAAAAAAAAAAAAAAAAACAGCTCTTCCTCTCACCTCCACCAGTAATATTGTGACTTGGCATTTGCCCTGAATACATTGAGATAGTAAAGCTCCCAGCAAGCATTTCCGACCTGAATACCGCAGCCTGGCCAATGTAGATCGAGACGCACTCTTCCATTTTCGCAATCAGATAGTTCTTACAGCCAATATATAATTGAAAAAAAAAAAAAGCATCTACCAACACCTCTTTTGAGACCAAAATCTTGACGAAAATTAAGGAAGAAAATTTGACTTACATGTGAGAATAACTTCTTAGTGTTGTGTCATCTCTGTTTAACCACGAACCAATTACACACATGACCAGCGCCCACCCCTGGCCTGGGGTTCATTTTTATGTATATACCTTTGTAATTTATAATTATATTACTCAATTAAATATATTTTATAATATTATTTTATTAAATTAACCATCATGAATAAGAAACTGATACGTATTTCCTAATTAACAATGACAAAAAGTTTGAAACAAGGGTCGGTAGTCACAAGAAAAAAACACGGACTAATTCATTGCAAAAGAATAAAAAAAAATGTAATTAATTTTCCCAAAAAAATATATACATATATAACTGCATGGCTCCCTAATTCTTAAAAATTTAAGAACTAGAGAGAGCAAGAAAGTCAATTAAGTCGTATTTATTTATGCTCGCCTCTATTCTTTCAATTGGATCTTATAAAAATCTACTTGGTGGAAAATAAAAAAGGGGGTCCAAAAAGGTAAGCCAGCCCTTTCACCCAAATCAATGAAAACTTGATGCAGCCCATCCAATTACATCCAACCAATCAAACCGACCATTCCAATCTTGTTCTCCCACATGTTTGACCCAAGACCGAAGCAACCGAAGCATTTCTATATCATACAAATGAATTGTGTTCTGTACTGTGTAACAATTAATGCATTTGGGCTCAGCACGAAAGCTGGTCTGAGCATTGTCTTTTCAGGCCGTCCTAATTTCAGAAAAGAGAGAAAAATAAGGAAAAAAGAAAACAAAAACAAAAACATTTTGCCTGTAGAAATGCAATGGTCTCATGCAACAGAGAAACTCTCTAAGATGAATTTTGGACCTGTCCAAAATCAGCGTAGCAGGCAACCGTAGCCTCATATCAGCACCCAACGTTTAAAGTACAACATATCGAACCAAAAACTCGATAACCTTATAAATTTACAAATGCTAACCAAATTTGAAAAATTAACAATTGATGGACAGAAAGGATTAAACCTGAAAGGAAAAAATCAGCTCTTCAGAAGGTTTTCAATGGCTTCGAAGAAAAGAGGGGCCGTCTCAGTGCTGGGAGTCTTGATAGCACATTTTACCCCAGGAATTCCAACTACCAAAGTGAGCTCAATCAAGAAGGGTATGCCCCGTGGTATCTTGGCTGAGAAGTAGAATACATCCTGATTTGCATGTTTTCTTTTGGCAATGAAAAATAAGTTTGATGTAGTCATTTTGTCCAAGGTTGACTCGACATTGTTCACCACAAGGCCAGGGAAATCTTTTGAAACCTCATTAGAATCGGGGAGGGACCTCCAAGTCTGGAAGAGCATCATATTAAAAAATAAATTCTGTGACAATACATTTTTTACAACTATGATACAAGAACGAAGATAACTTTTAAGAACTACAGTACCATCTAATCCATAAAGTTGGCTAATAAAAATCATTTGAGCTTTATTCCACATGATGCATGAGCTTTATTTCTTTAATAAAATGCAACCAAAGAAATTTGCCTTTGCCTACTACACCCCCCCAGCCCCCCGGGAGCAATTTGCTTAACAAATCTGATGCTGGTTAATAGCACAGAAAAATTACAACCAAGCCACTGCAAAAAGCATGAATTTATCTATCAAAATTAATGATCTCCTTGATATAATACTTGCATCCCCTTCAACAAAGGAATGAATAATAGCAAATGGGACCCACTGCTAACATCACATGACATCTAGCAGGATGATCATGTCAAAAAGGTGAAACAGGCGATTTTCATGGCAATAAGGACTCTACAACTGATCCTCACAAAAATACAAAAGGCAACGACAAAAACGAGTCAATATTGACAAACAAATCAATAGTCGTTCATCCAAAAAGGACAGGTCATTCATGACGAAACTTCACAGCACATAAATTTTTGTTAAGAGAACTATTTTCATTTTTTTTTTTCCCAAAATTATGAACTGGTAAAAGGAAAAAGGGTAAAACACGCTACCTCGAGAAAGCTTGCACGCTCCATTCTACCATCCTCAGTGAAGAATGGGAGCAAGGATATTTTGTCATTGAAATACCAAACAGGTTGTTGATTGTTTTTGACAGCTACCTGCAAAAGTGAGTTTGGTGGACCAGCAGACATATTCTGGAAGAGAACCATAGGCAGGCGAGTCCTCTCTGATGTCCCAGGTTGCAGTTGTGGAACCTATTAAATAGCATGTATAAATTTCCAATGCAGAGTTCATGAAGGAAGATTTTATCAAAGCTCACTACCTGCAGGGGTCCAGCAGCTGCAAGGCCGAATGTATTTTTGTTGAATTGAATCATAAATCCATCAAGAGGCATCTGTGAGTTGTTTTCAAACAACATACTGTAAAAAATTTGACCATCTTGCCGAGTCAGCTGTGCACTAATTTGCAAACCCTGACCCGTTGAAGCAGGCAACAGGACCGGCAGTGGGGGGCTGCAAGAAAGTCCAATAAATCAAATTTAAATTAACAAACACTTGTTTTCGGCCAACAAGAAAACGTTAAAGCAGAGGTAGTGTCCTCAAACACCCAACACAGGTCCATGCACAATTGCTTCACACTAGAGTGTAGCTAGCCCCTACAATAAACCCATCAAAGCATTATATTTCACGGACCTGTGCAAGCACAGGTCATACATTTAAGCCCATGTACTGACTTGGCGCCATTACATGGACATTCTTTTTTAGTTACTTGACCACAACACTAGGTGGAAAAATTCAAAGATACTTTTACTTTGATTAATGAACGAAAGCAGGTGACTATGCCATGAAAAAAGGAAAAAGGAACACATATGCACATTGTCACAAGTCATTACCTATGAGCATAAAAAACCTCTAATAGCACTAATGTAAAAATCCACGAAAAATTCTGAAGAGAGACTAACTCCATTCTACAGACAGCAGCAATGTAGTGAAACCTACTGCGCTTACCCAGCAGGTTCAGCAGGCTCATCAGCAGGGACAATTGCATTATTGTCCATGCCAATCAAATCGCCAAGCAAATCGGGCACAGGAGCAGCAGGTGGGGTAGCTGGAGCTGGTGCAGGTTGTCTAGCAGCAGTTTGTGGACCAGCACTTGAACTGGTCTGAGGTGATGTTGTTCCATCCATAGTGGCAGGTGACTCAGCATATCCTGTTTCACTACCATCAGGATATTCATCATCTTCAGTTCTTTGTGTGGCAGTTTTTACACAAGTGACAAAAGCTTCTGGAGGCTTGTGATATACTGATGACAAAGTGGCGATGTTGGCAAGAAGTTCATCTAGAAGAGAAGGATCGATTTGGTTTGAATCATCAGTAATCACAGGCTTCTCAGCCAACACAACATCTTTAGCTGCCTGATAAATATAATGCAGGCACCAAACACGTATAAGTAATAATACATCTCTTTACAAAAGCATAAACACACTAAAAAGCTAAATGCAAAGCTATGGTAACAATAAATGTTGCCCCCATAGATGGTCAATTACACTGAGAGATGATGTGAAGAGTAAAAGTTTGTAGTGGTTGCCAAAAGTATTTATACAAGGAAATCTCTCTTCTTCTTTCATGGGTAATTTCATGTATAAGTCATCTTGTATGGCAGCCCTTCCAATAACCCAATTGATCAAATGGATATTAAACCTACTAACAGCAAGGAAATATCTCCTCTTCTTTCATGGGTATTTTCATGTATAAGTCATTTTGTATGGCAGCCCTTCCAACTAACCCAATTGATCAAACAGATATTAAACCTACCAACATAATTGAAACAGTCAATTCAATTCACCAACTTGCACTGAGATAACCAATACCATCATGTCCCTTTCACAAGGAACCTCTTATATTGCCCCATGATTTTGCTTGTTTGATTTTGTGTAAAGAGAAGAGTCCGATATTTTTGTTTTTATCCAAATTGTAATTCATGCCCATGGGGATGAAGTTGTATTATGTCAAGACAATTAAATTGAAGATAAAAGAATAGTGTAGTTTGTAACATGACAGTAGAATCAGCAGCAAGTACTATGCTTTAAAGTAAGTACCTCCGGATCAGTAGATAGAAGTCTCCAATATATGTAAGCACGATCCCTCAAATCAGGATTATCCGTCTCTACCGTAGCATTATTCAAAACAACCTGTCAAGCACAAATGTCACTTAAATATATAAATAAAATAAGTTTTCATAAGTTAAACTTCAATAGATACGAAAAACTCAATAGCAGTAACAGTTCATGAAAGCAAAACCACACATCAAGACACAATATCAAAAAAATAAGACATGACACATTTTACCAACATGTACAATATATAAGTCACATCAACAATATATAAGCATTAAGAACACAATCAAAACACTAAAAAGTAAAATGTCAACAGTTGCTCCCATAGCAATTGTTAGACCAACTAAAGAAACTTTTTACCTTTCCATAAACTTGCTGTTCCTAAAGTGTAAAAAATACTTTAAAAGCAACAAAGTTCCTATGGTGGGCATGTCTCAAACATGAAAATTGAGCATCATCTAAACCAAGAAACCAGAACGACATGACAATATGTACAATGAAAACAAATTTAAACCCCTAAAAGGTAGAGACAAAGTAAAAAAAAAATCAAATTAGTGATGATAAAAGAGACAGGACCTGAATCATTTGTTGTGGGCCTTCAGTTGGCTTCTTCAGGAACAATTTGACGGTTGCAGTCAGCAACTGCAACTGGACTTGTGGAGGCTCTTCTGGGAAGCTCTCCAAAAAGCTCTCAAGAAGTTCATCAGCATTGTCTATTCTCTCAGCATACTCACCAATTATCCAGATCATTGATGCCTGAAAATGGAAGCAAAAATTAAAGGCTGCAAGATGAAAAAGGAGTAAGATTTAAGATAAAAGACTCCCTTATATTCTTCTTGTATAATTCAATTGAAGTCTTGAAATACCTTTGCTTCCGGTTCATCAAGGGTGTCTAAGCTCTCACAAAGGGTAGCAATAATGGATTCATAACTGCAGAACAGTGCAAAAAATTAAACAGGAAAAACATAAATATCAAACAACTATTATAGTGGCTTATACTGAAACTAACGTGTTAGGATATCTTCTGAAAATATCTTTAATGACTATGATCGCCTCTTGAACCACGTAATTGACTTTAATCCTAATCAGCTCAAGCAAAACACTTATGCATCGTTCTGCAGCTCTTTCCAACTTAATTGCACAGCGACCAATTGCACGAACAGCTTTTCTAACAAAGTCTACATCAACTTCAGTAGCGTATTCTTTGAATTCCAGTAGGACCTGCAGCATTAATACAGAGAAAGCATATGAATACAAGAGACTCTAATTAAATAACACATGATTGAAATCAAAAGCAGGCAATCCTTTTACATGCCTGGTCTATATTCCTGTCAGAAGCAAGCTTGATCATTATTTCTAACTTTTCCATCTTTACATAAATTGGATCATTGTATTTGCAGAAAAAAACCTGCAACAGTTGGAATTTTATGAGCAATTCATTGTCTATGAACAAATTAATGACTGATTTACATGCATAATGCAACAAAGACCTTAATTTCATGGGCAAGAATTGTTGGTCGCCTTTGAACAATAAGGTTGATATTTCTCAATGCAACATATTGTATCTCTGGTTCAGCAGAGAGCAGTGTAACAAGAGGAGGAGCCATCTTCTTGCATAGATTTCGAACCACATCTGTGCTGGTTATAAGTTCCATTTGTTGCAAGATCATCTAGACAAAAGAAAAGAAGGGGAAAAAAAATCCTATGATTGTGGAGAAATATAGAAATAATGCAAGCAAGTCAAGAGGGAGACAATAATGATAAAAAAACATTAGCAATTTATTGTCAATGGTACAACTGCAATCTGGTCACCTTAACAGCGGAGAGTACAACTGCACAGTTTGCATGTTGCAATCTTGGGGTGACTCTTTCCACTATATTCTCAGCTTCCCGAGCATCAGCAGCCTTGTACTTAGAGAGAGCGTCTAATATGAAGACTTGACCCCATCTGAACAAGTTTTCAGTCAATGTTAGCAGGCTCATGTAAAAATTGTTAGGTGGGGTTGATGAAGAGCTTTGCAAAAGTTACTTGTGGGCTCAACCACATATTGAAAGCAAGTACACTAAAAAATCCAACAAAAGTCAGATATGGTCTGGGTGTCCAATGTGGCCAAAGTAAAATCTTTCATTTCAACAAATACTTGCCACAAACAACATATTTAGAGGAACAAAGAAATCTGTATGGGAAAAAAATTCACTTTCTATATATCATGTCCATGCAGTACACATATTCACACAATTTACAGTATTCAACTGCCAATGTGTACATCCCTGTCAATAAACTCTTACATATTGCTCACCGTAGGAAATTAGTTATATGTTTGCACCGAGTCCTAAAGTTCTGACATATACTTTAGGTGGCTAAGAGCAAAAGCATCATCAGAATATTAGGAAAGAAAAGTTTAATTTAGACTAATAACAAATTCTTTTCAGGTAATTTACCCAAAAAAAATTCTTTTCAGGTTGTTATTGACATAGAAACATTATGCTGAACTACTTTGCTAGCACTCAACAGAGCTCCAACTTCTTAAGATACAAGGTTCAAGCCACTCAAGAACCAGAACAAAACCGTTTGCTTCATCTAATACATGGAGACCAAGAGCATGGACAGTTGCAAGCTCCTGTTTCCCGTCAAATGGACAGACTACAACAGGTTAAATGGCAGGGCATAAACTCATGCTTATATCCAAAATAAAGTGAGGACTGAGGATTTTATTGAATCAAGACTCAATTTAGCCAAAACATATGCCCTCTGTGTAAGTAGCTCTTGAATATTTTTTTTGGATAAGTTAATTTTATTAATATCCAAAGATGTACAACCGTAAAGATAGGTAAACTTACATCACAATCATGAGAACAAAGAAAACAACAGTAAAGATAAAGGAACTGCTATATAAGCGTTACAATAGTGAAGAGTAAGCTCTAATCTGATTTACAACGAAGCTCCATTTGGGAATACCATTCCCTAGGCATACATTGTTTCGCACTCTCCATATACAATATACTATCGCTGCAAGTGCAGCACACCTTCTATGGAAATCGGGAGAATTGAAGTCAACTGAGGCTAACAAGAGAGATGTAGCCCCTTGCCAGCTTTTGAAGAGCGCAGGGCAGTGAAGGTAGTCGCAAACCGCACTCCAGATCAAGCAGGGATAGCTACAATTGAAAAAAAGATGGGAGTGATTTTTCGGTTCCTGTTGACACAGGAAGCAAATAGTATTAGAAGTCACGCCCCATGATTCCAGCTTGTCCAATGTGGATAGCTTATATAACCAAGCTAACCATAAAATAAACGAGTGTCTAGGGATTAAGTGTTTGTTCCAAATCACCTTAAACCAGGGCACCACTCGGGTTGGAGGGATGAGGAAGTTATACCCACTTTTTGATGTGTATTCACCCGTACTAGAATGGATCCATCGGAAGCGGTCATTAAGTGATGCGTTAGGATAGAGCGAGGTCAAAATCTGAATATTATTCTGTAGCAAACCCTCCGATATGCACCATTCGTTACCTTCCATGAGAGAACAAAGTTTGGTGGTAGGATCCCGAGCATTGCATATCATATCCAGTGGACCTACTGGAAGCCAATAGTCTACCCAGAGAGATATTACAAGACCGTTATTACGTTCCCAACGAAAGCAGGGACAAACCAGGCATCTAAGTTTCAACAATTTCTTCCAAGTCCAAGAGAATAATGCAGATGCTTTCATTGCCTAGAAGCTTCCACCTTTCAAGAATGTGGAGTGAACCCATTCATGCCATAAAGTCCTCGATCCATCCTTACATAGATGCCAAATGTGTTTGATCTGGATGGCCTTATTCCATTGTTGCAGGTCTGGTATCCCTAGACCCCCACACTTAAGTGGTTTACAAACTTCACTCCATCTAACCTTTAGCCTTAGAGTAAGTTTGAGGGTTCCCACTCCAAAGAAAGTTCCTGAGTAGGCTATCCATCTTCCTAATAACATATTTAGGAAGTAGGAATAAATTACTCCAATAGACTTGTAAAGAGATGAGAACCAACTTGATTAACTGTAATCTTCCCGCATAAGAGAGGTATCTGGACGTCCACGAAGTGACCCTAGATAACATTCTCTCTAGCAAGGCATCATAGTCTTCTTTTCTAAGTTTGGCAAAAGAAATGGGAACCCCTAGGTAACGCACTGGCAACTTACCTTCTTGGAACTGGGTATATGATAGAATAGCCTCCTTCTCCCCCTGGGAACATGAGAGAAGAAGATATTGCTTTTGCTATTATTGACCTCCAAGCCTAAAATAGTGTGGAACCAATGAAGCGTCTGTTTGATCAATGATACTGAATGAAGGTTTCCCTTGGAGAAAATGAGAAGATTGTCTGCAAAGCATAGGTGAGTAAATTTCTCATTCTTACATCTCCAGTGTAGGGTGAATTGGGGGTTCTCCGTTAGTCTCCTCAACTGGGTAGATAAAACCTCCATCCCCAATACAAAAAGGTAAGGAGATATCGAATCACCCTATTGCATCCCCCTCTTACTAGGGAAATAACCTACTAATTCCTTGTTTATGTTGATGGAAAACTTTAGGGTGGAAATACACTGCTGTATAAGAATACATAAATGGGGAGGAAAGTTCATAGCTTGGAGGGTAGCCATCAAGAAATCCCAGCTAATCGTGTCAATCGCCTTTTGTAAGTCCACTTTAGGGGTGCACCGTGGTGAACCTGTTTGTACACGCTAGCCCGCCATCAATTCTTGTGCAAGGAAGACGTTGTCAATAATTCTTCGCTCTAGGATGAAAGCCGTTTGTTCTCTGCCTACTAAGGATGGGAGGACCCTCTTCATTCGAGCTACAATGACTTTAGAGATGGCCTCATACATAACGTTGCAACAAGCAATAGGACAAAATTCACCTAGCCTTGATGGGTTAGCGATCTTAGGAACCAAGGAGATGATGGATGAGTTAATCTCCTTGAGTAAGTACCCAGATGCCAAGAATTCCTTGGATGCCTCTAGCATGTCCTTACCAATAATACCCCAGGTGTCCTTGAAGAACTTGGCAATGTACCCATCAAGCCCTGGAGCTTTATCATTGGCTTGTGAGAAGAAACCCCACTTAATCCCATCTTCTATAAAGGGAACATCTAGCTCGAGTTGTTGTTGATTACTCAACCTCCAAGTGACCAGGTTACTGATATCCTCCAGTGTAGGATTGGAAGAAGGACAATCATAGAGTTTCTGAAAGTGCTCCACTGCAAGTGCTTTGACTTCTACGTCCCCAAATGCCTCATTCCCATCATCTCTGATTAACCGTTGTACGGAGCTATGGTTATGCAAGTTCCTTATGGTTTTATGAAAGAAGTATTCCTATCCTCTAGCTTTAGCCAATGTGTCCTCAATTTCTGTTTGAAGAAACTTTCCTCAACTCCTCTAAGCAAATAATATTCCTTATATGCTTTCTTTTCCTACTCCATAATGGATGTATTTCCACACCCATGAACAGAGGCTTGTAGAGATTGTAATATGGACTTTGCCATCTCTACCTTATCAAGGAGGTTGGAGTATTCATTTTTGTTTAATTGCCTAAGCTCTTGCTTGAGTAGTCTGAGTTTCATAACAACTTGGAAAATCTTGGGACCTGTAATATCCGTTCTCCATGTGCTGTTCACAATGTCTTTGAAGCTCTTGTGGTCCACCCAAAAGTTGAAGAACTTGAAAGGGGTTTTCCTAGTTCCCAAATTAACGTCCATACAAGTGATAGCAAGTGAATGGTCTGAAAGAGTTGGGGAAACAAACTTTGCTTGTGTCCTGGGCAGCAAACGAAGCCATTGTTGATTCACCATGATCCTATCCAACTTGCGTAGTATAGGGTTGTTCTCTTGACGATTAGACCAAGTAAAGAAGTCCACCACATAACTCAAGTCCTCCAATTCCGAGTGTGTAATGCAACTTTGTAGTTCAACCATCTCATCCATAAGGTGCATTCTCCCACCCAATTTCTCAAAAGGAGATTTAGTTGTGTTAAAATCCCCAAGAACTATCCACGGTTGTTGATGTAAGGACGGTGCTAGATTCTCAATGTTTTTTTTTGGGGTAATTAATAATTTATTAAATAGCAATATTGAGAAATACAATACAGGAATGAAAACAAGTTACAAGGAGCACATAATCGATAAATGTGCTAGCATACTAATCCTAGGCACTAATGTAAAGTAAAGTGATAGGATTACAGTGGCCTTATGTAGGCTCGTATGTGGTTTACTAGTATGCTAATCCCTAGGATGTCATTCCCTAAACGCACTTGGTTTCGGGTGCGCCATATACAGTAGACTGCTGCCGCTAATGTTGCACGCCATCTCTGATGTGTCAGTGAGTCTCCCAGAGTCATCAAAAATCTGGTCACATTATCCCAATCGTTGGAGTGGGCTAGACAATGCATGTAGTCACAGACTATACTCCAGACTTACGATGTGTAATCGCACTGGAAGAAAAGGTGGGCGTGGTCCTCCTAATGCTGGTTACATAGGAGGCAAGTAGTAGACTGCACTAGTCCCCAACAGTGCACCCTATCAAGGGTGGATAGTTTCCTTAACCAAGCCAACCATAGTATGAAGGCGTGTCTAGGGAGGGAGGTTTTATTCCATACTACTCTCTGCCAAGGTACTCTTGGTCTTGGGGGGGTTAAGGAAAGCATAACCACTCTTTATGGTGTACTCTCCAGATCCTGAGTGTTTCCAACAAAGTCGGTCCGACTCTGTAGTATTCGGTTTGATGGAAGGGGGAATGCTAAAACTATTCCACGGTTGGCCCTCCGGGATACTCCATTCGTTTCCACTCATTATGGAACATAGCCTTGTGTTGTCTGAAAAGCCTGTGCTGTGCATGACCCGAGCACTAAACAAGGTATCCAAAGGTCCTGTTGGGAGCCAAAAGTCTACCCATAGCGAAATTTCAAGGCCATTGTTTGGTTCCCAATAGAAGGAAGATCTAACCAAACCTCTCAGCTTGAGTAATTTCTTCCATGTCCATGAACAGACGGCTGGTGCCTTGGAAGACCAAAAATTCTTTCCCTTGAGTAGAGTGGAATGAACCCATTCCGGCCATAAGCTCTTTGTTCCCTCCTTGCAAAGTCTCCATATATGCTTGATTTGGATGGCTTTGTTCCACCGGTGAATGTCCAGTAATCCTAGGCCACCACTTCCTTTTGGTTGACACACTTCAGCCCATTTGACCTTGGCTTTAGTGAATATGTGTGGGTTGCCACTCCATAGGAAATTCCTAAGTAGTTGTTCTATTTTTGAGACAACCAACTTAAGAAGGATGAAGATGGAGCACCAATAGACCTGCATGGAGAAAAGGACAGATCTGATTAACTGAAGCCTACCCGCATAGGATAAGTACTTTGCTGTCCACGAGGTGATTGGAGTCAAGGTGCGTTCCACTAACATCTCACAGTCCTGTCTTTTGAGCTTCAATGAGATGAGAGGAACCCCTAGGTATCGCGCCGGTAGCTTGCCTTCACTGAACTAGGTGCACTGGATTATGGCCTCCTTTATACTTGCTGGGACCTGAGAAAAGAAAATGCTGCTCTTGTGGTTATTTATTGCCAATCCCGAGATGGCCTGGAAGTCCTACAAGGTTTGTCGTACCAAGGATATAGATTCCTTGTTCCCCCTAGCAAATATGAGGAGGTCATCTGCAAAACAGAGATGGGTTAGGCGTTCATTCTGACATCTCCAATGAAGTGAATACCTCGGATGCCGTATTAGTTGTCTCAATCGCATGGAGAGGATTTCCATACAAAGGACGAATAGGTAAGGAAAGATAGGATCTCCTTGCCTTAAACCTCTTTTGCTTGCAAAGAAACCCACCAGCTCCCCATTGATGTTGATAGAGTATTTTGGCGTTGATATGCACTAACTAATAAGCCTACAGAAATGGGGAGGAAAGTGCATAGCCGAAAGAACCCCTAGAACAAAATCCCATCTCACTGTGTCATAGGCTTTTTGGAGATCCACCTTCATCATACAGCGAGGAGCTCCTACTTTGGCATGGTAATTTGCCATGAGTTCCTGAGCCAAGAAGATATTATCAGATATCCTCCTACCCGGGACAAAAGCCGCTTGTTCTCGCCCAACTAGGGAAGGCAAAACCGATTTCATCCTTGCTGCAAGCACCTTGGATATCGCCTTATAAATGACATTGCAGCATGCGATTGGCCTGAAGTCCCCCAATCTAGTAGGGTTGGCCACTTTGGGTACTAGAGTGATGGCCGTGTTGTTTATCTCTTTCAGTAGATGCCCTGATGTCATGAACTCTCTAGTGGCAATGATCAAGTCCTCACCTATAATGTCCCAGGCTTTCTTAAAGAACGGAGTAGAGAATCCATCTGGACCAGGAGCCTTTCCATTCGCTTGCGATGTGAATCCCCACTTTATCTCCTCATCTGAGAATTCAACAACGAAGCCAAGTTGTTGTTGGTCAGTTAGAGTCCGTGGTGTCAAACTCCCCACGTCGACAGTAGTGGTAGGAGCTGTAGGTGGGTCATATAAGTGTTGGAAGTAGTGGAGTATCTCTTGCCCGACCTCCTCTTCCCCTGCCACCTCACTGCCATCTTCATGGCTTTGTGGAAATAAGCTGTATTTCTGTCCCCCAACTCCAACCATTTTGACCTGGACTTCTGTTTGAAGAAGCTCTCCTCCTCCCCCCTTAGAGTGTAATACTCCTTGTAGGTCATCCGCTCCTCTTCTAACCGGTTTGTGTCCCCAACCTCATGTATGGCTCCTTGCACTTGTACCAACCTTCGCTTCGCATCTTGTACTCTTAGCGATATGTTAGAGAATTCGATTCTGTTTAAGCTTTTGAGCCCCTCCTTAACTAGCTTTAACTTCTGTACTACCTGAAACATATGAGAGTCCTAAATATCCCTCCTCCATATGGCGCTAACTAGGTCATGGAAGCCTTCATGGTCTGCCCAATAATTGAAAATTTTGAATGGGCTCCTTCTAGCCCTCAATCCATAGTCCATACGAACCACAACTAGTGAGTGATCGAATATGATAGGTGGGAGGAATTGGGCATGAGCATTTGGATGCAAATTCATCCAAGGTAGGTTGACCATGGCCTTATCAAGCTTCCTAAGGATAGGCGCCTGCTGCTGTTTATTGGTCCATGTAAAGAAATCCCCAGAATATCTCAAGTCTTCCACCTCCACTTTAGCTAGGCATCTCTGGAACTCCAACATTGCCTCCGTGACTGATGCTCGGCCTCCTTCTTTCTCTTTGACTAGGCGAGTAATGTTGAAATCGCCCATGACCAGCCACGGTCTATCACCTATAACTTAGGCCAACCCCTCGAGATTCAACCATAGCTCCTTGCATTCTCTATCATCATTGGATCCATAGACAAAAGTGATTGCCATAATACTGTTCGCTCTCAAGTTTGTCATGGTGCAATGTAGAAATTGTGTGTGTTCCTTTTCCACGAGTATATTCCACTCCCTTGGTTGCCACGCAATCCAGATGCGCTTCCGTGCCATGGAGTTAACCTAGACTTGCCAATGCTGACCCAACCTATTCTTGATGGAATCCTCATTTGCTGCACTTACTTTAGCTTTCAATAAGCCAATCAAGCTAATGCTATGCATAGCACACAACCTCCTAACCTCTAAAATTTTAATGGGGTCATTTAAGCCCCTTACATTCCATACTGCTACTGACATGGAGATGTGAATACAATACAATTAGGTGAAATTCCGACTCCTCTTGCACTGCTTCTTCTTCCGGCAACTAGAGGAGCTAGAACTGCTGTTGGCCATGGGTTAAGTTCCCAACATTTGGTTCATATGAACTAATAATTTGTTGAGTGGGGTGTTCTCAAAATCATCACCCCCATCTGCCACGTCTCTTCCCTGATCGGCCATTGGCGTGTTCGTCACACAGCTAGGGGAGATTAGCATCTCAGCTGCTACCAGGAGCTTTTCTACTCCCGCCGGAGCTGCTGCAGCCTTCACGCCAGGTGCCTGACATCCACTGTCCACCTCCATCCGCTCAACCATTGTTCTCCTCAGATTGCCAGGGTCGTCTACAAGCTCCTTGGCAGTGCAGGCTTCCTTCGTTGGCATCACATGCCCACCATGTAGTGCCGCTCCTCTGGCTACTATTTTGCCCTTAGAAGGCGTCATGCTTGGTGCTCTGTTAGGATGCTATTGGTGGTCAGCGAATGAATCTTGCCTGACCGTCTCCTCACACCGCAGCACCTGCTGGCCAGCAACTACTCGTGGGGCAACTTGGCTGCTCTCCACATCCGTAGACTCATCCTCTTTCCTTTGAGTGGTCTATGCGGGTTGACATTTATGCTCGAATACCTTGCATTTCGCACAACGTGGAGGCAGCCATTAGTATTCCACTTGGACTTCCGCAGCCACGCCGTTCTCACCCTCCACCCTTACTTGGGTGACCAAGTCCTCACGAGCATCAATTTCCACTAGCACCCTCGCATGGTTTGCATGTTGACTCCTGGCTGTTAAGACATCGACCTTGAGAGGCACTCCCACACCACTAACTATGTGGCCCCTAAGTATTCGCATGGGATTCGCGAGAAGGTGGCCCACACGAGAATGTTGGTGGGTTGCGCCTTGTCTAGTGGCATGCCCTTCCTCCATTGCTGTAGGATGAGAAAGCATTGGGTGAAGTGCCATGTCTTCTCCAAGACAAGTGTTGTGTCACTCTCCCCACCAAACCGGAAGTAGAAGAAACCTTCCAAGCTGCCTAGTACATCCACAAGGCCATATTCCTTCCAGAGTTTGAAGGCAATGGATCGGACTAAGGAGTATGGTAGCTTGCGGCCAAGGAAATAGCCCACGAGGGTGGTGTTCCAAAATGCCACACCTCGGTCCCCTATTGCCTTGGGTATGTGCACCATTGGGGAAGGGCCCTTAGCGGCCGACGGTACGTATTGCAGAGGGAACACCGGTGTGCCATCCTCCGCCTTGGAGCTGCATGCTTGAGCATATGTTCTGGCGGTCGAAGTCGTCTGCGCAGGTGCAGGTGGGTGACCGTTGCTAGGTGGAATCCGGTTGGCCTCCTCAAGGGTCTCGGAAAGTGCTTTGTCTCTTTCCAATGCAGGATTTCCAGAAATGGGATTGCTTTGGAAGGCAAGTGGGGCGTATCTAGGATGTTTGGCTACTTTGGTGTCTGTGGGGTTGCGATTGCAGGTATTAGGCCTGCTATGGTCTGTGTGGGCACAAAGCTCCACATTGCCTTTCCTAGTTATGGTTTGTCCTTTACGTTTCCCAGTTGGAAAAGCAAGGCTTGGACTTGCCACTTTTGGGTTGACATTAAATGCCACCTCAGAATCCGTGCTCACCCCCTGGTGAGCATATTGATCTTGCACTCCTGATGGTAGGCCACTACCGGTGACATTGTTTATTGTCACCTCCACAAGCGGCAACTGACGGCCGTCCGGCACCACTTCCTTGGCCGTAGTTGTCATGGTGGATGGTATATTGGTAGATGGTTTGTAAACTACTGAACTAGGCAAGTGGGTGGTTACAGTGGTTCCTACGAGTAAGAGTGTATAGGGAAGTGTGTGGGAAGGAGAGAGAAGAGAGCATTTTCAAAACTCCTAAAGACTAAACAAGATTCTCAATGTTGCTCCAAAGGGGTCTTCTTTCCCTACCATTGTTGGAAACATAGATGAAGGTAACAAAAAGGGTGAAGCTGGATTTCATGTTTATGATTTTGCAATGCATAAATTGAGAGTGTTCCAATTCCACACTAACAATCCAATCTCTAGGCTTCCAAGCCAACCACATTCGCTTCCTAGCAACCACATTTATTCTAACTTGCCAAGTTGCTCCCAATGCATTCTTGATGGATGCTTCATTCATCGAGTTAACCTTGGCTCTAGCAAACCTATGCAACTTATCTTGCACTCATTGCAAATCCTTCTAACGTCTGCCACCTTTATGGGGTCATTTAACCCCCTAATGTTCCAAGCTGCAATATGCATTGTGATGGGGTTATTGGGCAGCTAGGTGAAGGTTCTTCTCCTCTTCCGCACCTTCTTCTTACGCCTACTAGAAGAGCTAGAGCCTTTAGAGATTTTTGGGTTGCTGCCCTGATCATGGTGGAGATGGGGAATTAACTTGCAAAGGGGAGTGTTTTCAAATTCATCTACTCCAAGAGCATCCACGGTTGAGGCCTGGTCGCTGAGGAGAAGAGGAGGTGGATTCTTGGGCTGAGGATCAGGTATATTACTAGCATTTAGGACGCATCTTCCATCCACTTCCATTTCATACCCCGCTGTGGTCTTCTCCTTCTGCTGCTGATCAGCAACAATTGCCACTGATTCAAATACATTTGTAGTGTCTCCTTCGCTACTTGAATGTAGCTCTTGAATTTGTTAAATGCATAAAGAGAAATCACTTAAAACATTCCAGAGCACATAGAATCTTGAAAGTTAGATCTCTGCATTTTGTCTTTGGCATCACAATGGTGAACCCAACATCCTTGAAAGACTAGAGCAAGCCTTGCTGTAGTACTTTTAAGTAATTTCTTTTTGTTAATTAGTAGTACTTTAAGTAATTGAAGATCCAAAATCCTTGCCAATTGAGTGACAGGTCTATTACAAAATTTATAGTTGATAAGAAATAAGCAACATTCATTATGGGATGAAAACAATTGACAGCATTCTTGCATTCCCAAGATGTTCTCTATAGCTACCATGAACACTGGATCCCCCAAATGTGCAACCACAGTGAATCAAAGGAACACTTACAGCACAGGTGATTGGAGTTTGATCAAATTGGTCCTCCAGGCTATGGATTTTCCATTGTGTATATATATTAGTTGGGTGTTTCAGTGTGTGAAAACATCAAGGTTTCCTTAACAGCGCATTTAGTCAGCTGGAAAGGTCATTCCATTCAAGCCCCTTACCATATATTCCCATGCGATTAGTTTTTGGAATGACCAATACAAGAAATAAGCATTCCAAGCATTCCACAAGGAAAGAAAATTCCCTCTTGTAGAATGCTCATTCCTTAGCAAGGGGCATTGGTTGCCCACTCCATGAAAAACTCTTACATGCTACCTTTATCCATACAACCATATCAGCCCCCTCATACACCATGGCAGCCCATAAACCACCACTGCCCAATCACACTTCCAATGAACCACCAACCAATCTAATAGCAAATTCTTTGATTTTTGACATATGATAATTGTGAAAGATCTCATTGTCACACTTCACTGGGTGCTACCTGTACACCTTCTTTCCGGTTGGAGGGCAAATTGCACCAATTATTGATTGCTATATTGTTAATCAAAAGACACGGCTGGGTGAGAACAAGAAGGGTTTGTCATCTGGCTGCTGGTAGCTCTACTAACTGAAGAACCATTAGCTGCCTTTTCTTCATGCTCAACTATACAACAGCAACACAAACCTTATTCCAACCAGGTGGGAATCAATACATGGATCCAACTGTACCCTCTCCAATACCAAAGTATGTCTTATTGTTTTTAATTGTTTCCCTCTATGTCTTTTTTAGATTAACCTGCAGTTTTTTAGGGTGTTGCAACACATTAGAGGTGCCCACTAAAAGTCGTTTTTGCACAAGGCCAAACCATCTCAATTGTGCTTGTCCTTCGTCCTTCCCCTTGCCTCACTCTAACTCGGAGCACTGCACACCAAGGTAGTATTCTGTGGATTAAACTGAACAAAATATCTAGTACCATATTTAGTTTCTAAAAAAGCTGGACAAAAAAGCCCTTTAAGGGCTATAACAAAATTTAAAACTGTGATAGGTGGTATAAAAGTTTTATCTAAAAAGAAATTTTTATAGAAAACCCCTAAAACAACAGTTTTATCTTCCAAAAAGGTATGCACCAAATGCAATATACGAGGGTTTTGTTGCGCTGGAATCTAAATGTTACCCATGGACCCCTTTTTACTGACCTTTTCCTATTTAGCCACCCTTTAAATATCCTGAAAATCCATGATGCTAAAGCTTTTTCTTTTCTTTTCTTTTTTTTTTTTTTGGATGTAGTGTCAGATACCATGACTAAAGCTCTTTTGTACTTTACAGAATCTTGAATGAGGATAATCTGTGCTTTACTAAGAGACATTTAAACTATAAGTATTTGAACCATAATTTTATTATATCTACCACATGGTCAATTATTGGACAGAATAGCTAGGATTCATACACAAACTTATAGTCCATTCAGTTCACTATATAGAATAAAAGGGAATTGAATTACAACTCAATAAAAATTGAATACAAGTATAATCCTTATTACATTGTTTAGTTGACATAAAACAGTATAAGGAATTATATTGAAATAAAACCAAAATATCAATTAGACCCCTAGTATAGACAATAAGACTAGAGTGATGTAATTTATAAGGACAGGAAATTTATGATAAAGATAATAAATAGACCATTGAATAGCAATCCATAAATTAGAGTCGAGAATTGCTATTTGATAATTTAAATAATATCAATTAATTAGAAATCATTATTCGGTAAACTGAACATCGTAATAAAAACTTTATATAAAATGAAGGGGGAATGGAATAGCCATTCCCCAAGTGAACATGCAATAATTTCAATGAGAGGTTATTTTCAAACAAAATTGAAGGATGTAAGATCTTTTCATTTAAAGAGACCTATGCACACATTATCTAAGAATTGTTCAAAGATTAAAACTTAGACATAACACATTCTCTCTAAGTGCCATAAGTCCCTGTTGGGATTACTACATCCAATTTTGCGCATGCCTCTTGCCAAATAATACATAGCATAGAATTTGCTTTTCCACAATAGGAAAGGAATTGCATTCATGAACGAAAAAAGGCAAAGAGCTAAAACAAACTAGCTCCAAAAAAGGGACAAGAAATGAGTTAATATTGGTACTCACTCAGTGCATTCATTCAGAGCTGTAAGAAGTTTTGAAAGAGTATGACTGGTAATCTCAAAGATGGGACTAGAACTGTTCTCTTGAATCTCAGCCAGAGCAGCAACAGCATTTGCTACAACCATGGGATTATTGTCAGATATCAATTCCTTGAGCGATTCTAGGAAACCCCGGTCCTCTACTAATTCTGCATTAATGTCATATAGTTTGGCAACACATATTGCTGCTGTTTTACGGACATATGGATCATCATCCTGATAAAAATATAAGATGAATATTTGCTTATTAAAATATCAAATAAGTGAGTGCTAAAGGATTATTCATTTGTTGACCATAGTAAATTAGCATAAACAGAGAATATGATGTGTTTGTTTATGTCAACTGGTATCAAGTGACAATTACATGTAGGGCATAGACTTCTAGACTCACAACCATAGTGGAAAAATAAAAGGTTAAATTGAATTAACAAACCTTAAGGCATCGCTGAAGAGGATCACACAGGTACTCTGTAATTTTGTCAACACGAATGCATCCCATAGTTCTCACAGCCAAAGCACGAATTAATGGATTTGTGTCTTGTGAATCCTATAAAGCATCAACAGGTATATAATTTAACTATAATCAGGCATTAATCAATCCATTCCAAGAGTCCCTCCATTATTTTACACACGATATTCATAGTTGTGGCACTATGCAAACACAGAAGGCCCATCACAACACCTACCTTCACAAATGTATTTACCGCAAGTATTGCCAAGTCAGGCTGACTTTTTGCATAATTGATTAGATATAGATATACAAGTTTCTTCAGCTCCAGATTTTCAGTTTGCATGCAATTCACAACATCTGTAAATAGAGAAGAGACATCTTTCCCAACAGTCATTGCAGCAATCACTTTCTTCACAGCATCTTTTCTCTTATCCTGCACAGATGTTATTTTAACAGAATATATTAAGCATTATAGTAGGTGCAGTGGTAGACATAACAAATTCACACATGTGGTTACAGTATATTAAGCATTATAGTAGGTACAGTGGTAGACATAACAACACATATGTGGTTACAGACACATTACAACTCTACAAAAGGGTGCTTTTACTCTCTTCATAACCATGGTCCAAGTAAATGCCATTCCGCACTATGAAAGCTTCTCCTACAGTTTATAGGCATATTGATCCAATTACGAATTACAGCTTGAATTTCCCTTCTAGCTACCTACCTAATATCATTTTGACAATCATCCGAGACATTTCTGTTGAATCAAAATCAAATGCAAACTACATTGTTCCACGTCACCAAAGTTTTCCAAACACAAACTTTACCAAGTATGACATAAAACCCAGAGTAACTCGGAAACCAATCAACACCGCACTACTTCAATGACTATTCTCTCTCATAATCTATAATTTCAAATAAGGAATACACTTCCCACGGCATTTCGGTTGCAGATCTGTATCTAATTACAAAACCTTCAGTTCTAACACTAACAGCTATAAAATTCAACTCATAAGCACTGAATTTAATGACATAACACAAAAAATCAAAATGATAACCAAAAAATCCAGCTCCACGAGCTCATTGAACTACTACATTCTCTTACTAGATCAAACCTAAACCTAATCAACACAAAATCACCAAATCAGAAACTCCGATTCAACAAATCAAGCGAATAACACAACAGATCTGCTCAAAAACCTAATCGATTTCATCACGAAACCGAAGCAAACATCTACTTTACGAATCAGAGATCAAAGATCTAGATGATAATTAAGCGCATCACCGTCACCTTGTACTGAGAATTGAGTTCTTCTTTGAGCTCAGGGATTTCTCCTTTCTTCGTTGTGGAGAAGTACTTGGAGTCGTGTCCGCTCATTTTCGCTCTCTCTTTCTCTCTTCGAGAATGGAATGAATTCTCATAAGAATTGGAAGAAAAAATGGGAACGGTGGGAACGGAGAGAATAATGATGACTCAATGTTCAACTGTTATACATCGAATAAAATTCCAGTTGGAGATGAACCGGGTTTCGGACTGGCACGAACCGGTCTTATGGGCCCGATAGAGTCTGGACTTTGACTTCTACGGAAAGCCCCAAAAGGAATTTCGGTAGTAATCCTTTTTATTTATTTATTTTTCCATTTTTTGGTTTTTTTTTCTTTTCACATTTATTCAAATCTTATATTTGTTAAGAATAATACACAACAAAATGAAAATATAAATACTTTTACATCCTTCCTATAAAATTAAATTCCTAAAAAATATCTATAAAGTTAAGACTATCTACTCTTTACTTTCTTTACTTCTATAAAATACCAAATAAAATATATATTTCTCAATTCTTATACTTCAATCATCACCTTTTATCACAATTGAGGTAAGCAGATAACTTTATTATATAGGTTTCTGATGGGTATTTGGAGTCAAGCTTTTTCCTACCTTATACCTTTTATATAAACTTTAACGTATGCAGAGTATAGGTTTTAATATACCTTATATTTATTCTATAAAATATTATTAAATAAATAAATAGAAAATAATAATATTATAATTTTTTAACTAAAGGTTTTGGTAAAAAAAGAAAAAAAAGAGTTTAAATTCATAAATTAATAACCCTAAACGTTAAACCTAACATTCCTTTTTTTTCTTGTTATTTCTTATTTTTCTCCCTAACTTTAAGTTTTATATTATTTTGTTAAGTAATAAGATTATAATTAAAATAATTAAGGTACAAAAATTACTTTTTTATTTTAATTTTATATATTTTGTTATAGATTACATAAATTTCGCATATAAAGAATTTATAATATCACATATAATTTTTTTTAATATCACATAAATTAGAAATTTATAAGAAAAAAAAGGTAAAACTTATAGATTTCACATAATACCTTATACAACGTCAATTTTATAGAGTATAAGATATATGATGAATCTAAAATACTATAGAGTAAGTTTCAAATTTAAAATTTGATAATTGGTATCTTATGGAATAGGATGCGGGTAAGATCTCATACTCTATCTACCTTATATCTACTCACCTCTAATCATAATTATGAAATAAAAGTAAATAAAATACAAACAAAATAATTTTCTAAATACCAGATTTCAAACAGACATTAATTATATATAAAACAAATACGAAAAAGATATAAACAAAAAAAATCTAAATAGACTCTTAATAACATTTCCTTTTTTGGTTACATCCCCTTTTTAATTTTTTGTACTTCTTTTAGTTTTTCTATTAGAATAGTGCATTTGGAAATTTTTCTTTTCTCTTTCTGTATCATATTCTTACAATCCACAACAACAGAAGGGAAGGGTATAACGTGGTCAACGGGACGACAAGTTAAAATAGAGATGATCCACTTATGATAATATATGGATAGTAGAATGCTCGAGATATATTTTTGGGTATATAATCCAAGTTAAGCGCAAAATTATGAGAAACATTGAAAATACTTATATACAATTTCATTTCTATTATTTTTTTTATTTATGTTTAGTATAAATTGTTGTAGCTAAGGTCATATTGATATCAGTCGAGCTCAAATTTTATTTTATTTTTTCCTTAATTTTTATTTTTCTTAAACCCTACTCATTTAGTACATATAGCTCAACTAAATATGAGGAAAGACTTTTTTTTTCTTTTTTCTTTTCTTTTTTTTTTCCGAAAAGGAGCTATTATCCTATAAATTTGCAAGGAATTTTTTTTTTGGTTAAAAATTACATAAGCAAACGAAAAATTTAACTTGACACTAGTCTTTGAAAACCAAAAAGATTTATGGCTCAACATTTCGTTTAAAGTAAATTGGCTACCCAAAAAGATTTTCAAAAAATAAAGGGTTCACTGTCTTTTAAATCTAACTAACTTATTTACCAAAAAAAATCTAAAAAAAAATTCCTAAAAGAAAGACATTTTTATATGTTTAATTTTTTTAAGGTAAAACTGCTTTTCTATTGATTATTCTAGGTAAAAATTATGTTTAATAAAAGAAAGAAAAAAAATTAAAAAAAAAAATTAATAGTTGCTCATATAGGTGCTGACGTACGTGCCATCTGACTGAAGGTGTCATAGTTTTCTTTTCTTCTTCTTTTTTTTAGAAAATATTTAATGGGTTGATTTGTTTTATTTGAAAATTGTTAAATAATAAAGGTGTATTTTGACTCTAAAAGTTGTTTCTAAGTGTGTAAAATCAATTTTCAACCCGCAACACCACTTTTCACATTTACTTTTTATTTTTATTTTTATTTTCTTTTTCTAATTTTTTTAAGATTCTTTCAATTTTCGCATGTTCAGGACTTTTTGACTCTGTAATTTTCTTTCTTTTTTTTTGTATTTTTCAAATTTTCAACTGTTTGGATTTTTTACTAAAACCGATCTAAATAATGTATAAATGGAATGTCTATAGTGAAATTAATATCATACACATTAAAATACTGTTATATTGCTCTTAATATGGTTATTATTTACTAATATTATTTTTTATTCTTATTATTATGATAGTATTATCGAGTTTATAATTATGCATGAAATATATTAATGGGTTTCTTATGAATACTTTTAAGAATTAATTATAGAAACATTTTAGTATTTTAAGTACTTACTATTTCATAAAACATATAATCAATATTAAAAAAATGAAATTTTTCTTTTTTAAGTATTTAACAATAAATCCGCCACCTTTTAACAAAACCTTTATACTATATCATCATGTATATGTATATATATTATAATAGTCACTATTATTGACAATATTAATTATTGTTAATACAATATAAGTAATAGTATTAAGAAACGCCCAATATAATATAATAATCTAACAAAAAAAATGAAATTGTCACGGTACTTGCATTTAGTTTTAAGGAACATACAGGGTATATCTTTTCGAGGTATTGATACATTTTTTATTTTTTTTTGGGTTAGGATCACAAATTGTTTCAATGTAAAATCGAGGCAAGGAAAGAGAGAGAGGCCAAAGGTTCTAAAATGGATATAAAGTATAACAACCCATTCAATTCACTACATAGAATAAGGTGGGAATTGAATTGCAATTCAATAAAAAATGTAATAAAGAAGTAATAAACTATTGTTTGATTTAATTGAACAATAATACTTGTATTGAATAGACAAGAAATAGAATTAAAATTACAAAAACACTCATATATTTTTCAAATCAAAACCAATCGCTGCCCTTAGCTACTACCCACCATTGAACATCAATTACCAAGTACTAACACTAACCAATCAAATCCTATTTCATTAGTAGTATCATGATTTTCCTAAATTACTAAATTTTGGACATTTGGAAAATGATCTAAGTTTTAGCTTGAATTTTACAATAATAAGGTCACAAATATTAGAATAGTGACTTGTAAAGTTCATTTATCAAAAATAAAAGTTATTGAAAGCAATATTTGTCAAAAAAAAAAAAAAAAAGATAAACATTTAGTTATAAATTTAGTTTGATCGTTATAGTTAGAAACTCAAAATTCGAACTTCAAAACCTTATGAAATGATAGATGGGCTAAAAGAATCATGTGACCTATAGTTAAGAGTTGAAATATGATAAATGAGCACAAGAATGGCTCAAGCTTACTCATTAAGGGCCTAAATACAAGTATACGTTCTCAATTTATGAAAATAAGTGTCATAGACCCTAAAGCCTAACTCATAGTTAAATAAACTTGTAAATGGGCCAAGCCTAAGCCTATAAACAACCAAAGATAGCAAAGAACATAGGTTTAGCCCACAAGTTTAGCAAATGGTTTTGTAAGAAGTAAGAATATGATTTTAATAATACACACATTTGACATTTATCATTCATACAAATAAAAATCTTCTCCTAATTTTTACAAGTGGAGGGAGATAAAGTGAGAAGTAATAACTAGGGGAAGGTAGAAAATATCACCAATGATTAAATCACAACTAAAGAAAATAATTTATAAATTAGGAAGTTATGAAAACTAATCAAAATTAGCATTAAATTGTGAGCTTTAAAACTCAAAAAGAAGCCTCACCTAAGGATTCAAGCCAACATATCCTTGCCATTGATGGTTGGCCAAAACTTTGATGAATGACCAATTACAATGTCTATTGTAAGTCCTCCCATTTTCTAAAAATATTACATAAACTCGAATAATTCCCAAAATTTGTATTCAATAATTATTTTACCTTTACTTTCGTGTGGTACTTTTGGAATTTTAATTTGATGAGTATTTATATAGATTCCTTATTTAGGAGTATTGTTTACACAAAAATTCAACCAATATTTTGAAAATGTAAACAATGTTATTTTGACTTCAATTTTTGTGTAAAAGCTACTTGATGTGAGGTAAGTATAAGAATCAATTTTATAATATAGTGTATTAAATACGAATATCATTCCACAAGGATTACGAGTATTAATACTAACCTATACCCTATTATCTAACTGATAAATTATAGAGATTAATTGATATAAAAATTATAACGAAATATTAACTAAAGAACTAAGACTTTATTGAGAGACATAAAAGCAAAGCAATTTAGAATTAATTTCAAGATGATAAAACTAGTATTTAAACTTTGTTTTTCTTAGGAATTATTATATGACATTAATAAAAAGTGTTCAAATTCTTCTTAAATTTCATTGACTGGAGGAATTTTTAATTTAGTTTAATAACTTTCTCAAATTTATTAAATCCTAATCTTAAAATTACCTATTTGAATCTCTTCACAATAGCATAATTCAAAGACTATATTACAAAGACAATAAATTCCCATAGCAAATTTAATTAAATCTAAAAGAATAATATACTTTACTCTAATATTACATCAATTCTTATCAAACATGCAAGATCTAATTATACATCAAATTTTTCAATCTTAATGTATAATATCAAATAGATGGAAAAATACCTTAGAAATATTAATCTAATTAAAACATCAAGAATACATGTATGAATCAAGAAACATAAGAATTCACTGAATAATAAAATAGAAATCTTAGTCCCATAATAAACCCAGGCTCCATAAGTCTAGATATTAAGGAAAATTAAGCATCACTCATAGTGGAAACTGAATTCTTCAATGATGTATAAGCATGCATTATCAAGGAAATCAATTAGAATAAGAAAACCCTAATTTCTTGAAGTATAGAAAAGTAGCAGTCTTGTCTCTCTCCAAAATCCTTGAACAACTTAAAAATAATGTCTATCCCCTTTGATGTTAAAATTCTCTTTTATTTATACAATACATGTCAAAAACTCTATGTTTTAGGCTAATACGCTATCTAGCACGGTCGTACTTTGGGTTATGTCCAATTTGTAACTCAAAATCATATAAAACATGATGTTTTAGTAAACATGACCTAAATACGGTCATATCTGTAGGTCGTGTCTAAATCAATCAGATCAGAGAGATATACGACCAATGAATATAGTTGTGTCTAACCTCCATGTAACTTTATGTGATTTTTCAACTTTAACACGACCAACAAATATGGTTGTGTCTAGCCCCCATATAACTTTTTGTGAACCTTCAGCATCAGTACGATCTCTAAATGTGGTCATCTCTAGGTGTGTTTAGATTCAAAACTTCATAATTTTTTTTATTTAGCTCCAATTTAAGTAACATTGGATTCATTTTCTTCCTTTTTAATTGAAATTTTCATCAAAAGCCCCAAAATCCAAATATTAGTCAATTAAAATTCACAATCTTCAAAAACATGCCAAAATCAAGAAAAAATATGCTAAATCCCACTTACATATATATATATATATATAAGCACTTATCAAACTTTCTCATACTTAAGCATTTGCTTGTTCTCAAGAAAATTAATCAAATAGAGTAGTTGGACAAGAAACAATAAATCAATTTACTATTATTCAAGAAATCAATCATTTTTATTTGACCTTGAAATAGTTTAAGAACCAAATTCTTAATTAACTTGCAGTTTCAAAAGCAGATCAACTATAATTCTTATATGTTTCATTTAACCAATTGTCTTAAATATATGAAAGAAATAAAACTTGAATTATCATCTCCTTAATTAAGAAAAAGTTATAGCTACTTGACTAACTTTTACTAAAACATATACACCTCTTTCTTTGATTTTACTAAACATTATAATCCAAGATAAATATATCCACTTATCCCTTAATCATTTCTCTAGTTTTTTTTTTTTTTTTTCAAGTAGTTTCATCGGTCAGTAATTCCTAGACCAAATGATCTTAGGTTACTAGGTTTTGAGATACTCTTTCGAACCATCTACTACCTTTATTTAATAGATCTTATTACTTATATTTAGCCTTAATATGGACTTTTCTCTTAACCTTTTTGGCGAGCTTTCAATCGATAATCCTTAATTCTTTACTCAAGTTAACAAGTGTTATTCTACACAAAGGAGGCACCACGTAGGCTTAATTAATCGGGTTAATGAGGTCCACAACTAAACTTTATTCAATTTATTTAATTTCATCTCTAACTATATTAATTTTTTCAAGAAATTTTCAAAGGATAAATATTAAGTATTTATTTATTAAGGATTATAGTATTCTAAAAATATCAAAAAGGAAAATATATATCAAAATAAAGTCAAAAGGAATCTATGACTAATTCCTAACTAGTGTTGTTATTCAAATTTTTAACTCTTTAAGTTCAAAACTTTGATCAAGTGTTTTATACTACCCAAAGAGTTTATTTATTTTTTTAATTGCAAGTTAACTTTATGATTTTCAGGTTAAATAATCAAAATTTTTATTTCTTAAATAACTACACATTTAGAACTCTCATCCCCACATTTTATATCATACAGTGTCTACAATGTATAAATAAAAAGGAAAATTAGCACAACAAGGATCAAAGAAAACACAAACAAAAATGTGAGGAAGGTAGTGGGGAAAATAACTAATACTCTCCTGAATATGGCAATTGTTCATTTCCAAACATGCTTAGGTGTGTAAAGTAGTTGATCTTGAACACTCTCTATATATAAAAGCTATAAAAAATATATAAAATGAAGAGGAATAAAAATCTAAAACAACAATGAATAGAAAAAGCAACAAAAAAGAAAAACAAATGATTAAAATCTAGTTTAGCAACTCATATGAGTCTCATTAGTACATCAAAGAAAACAAAGAAATTAGTTACTTTAATCATGATCAGAATCTCCTCATTTACTCATGTCTGTGCCCATAAAATGGAGATTAAGGTCAAAACGGTCATGTTTAACAATCGTATATCTCTCTGTAAAGACATGCCTAACATGACCTTAAACACAACTGTGTTTAAAGGTTATGTAACTCTTTGTGCAAATTGACCTTCGTCGAATGTTTTGACATGACCATGACACGATTGTGTAACTTTTTGTGAAAAAAAAAATTATAGTTGATTTTGACATGACTTTGACATGCTCGTGTCTATTGGTCATGTTATAGTCGAAGAATGGTAGCATTTCTACACACCCTTTAACGCGACCATGTTAGTGGTCGTGTCAAACTCATAAAAAATGTGACTTGCTTTTTTTTTTTAACTAAGTGTAAAAATGAAAATAAATCTAATTAAATTAAACTAAACTAAGAAAAGTGAGATGCTACAGAACTGGATTTACATAAACACCATCCTACACATAAGTAGACTCAAGTAGGTTAGATGTATTTAAGAAATAGCAAGTATTGTTACTCTTAGGGGGTTGTTGAATTATGTCAAGCATCTTAAAAGTTCTTTGTTCCCCAACTTTTAGAGTTAATGTTTGATTTCTTACATCTATAACTACTTTAGAAGTAGCTAGGAAAAGACGACCTAAAATTAATGGTGCTTTGATGTCCTTATTTATATTTAGGATTACAAAGTCCATTGGAAAAACAAATGTACTTACCTTAACCAACACATCTGCAATAATACCGATGGGATACTTTATAGACCTATCAGCTAATTGAATGCTCAAATGTATTAGTTTAAGGTTCCCTAATCCTAACTTTTTAAACATGTAATATGGTATTAAATTTATACTTGCACCTAAATCAACTAAAGCTCTATTTATTGATAAATTGTTAATAAGACAAGGTAGAGTAAAAATCCTTTGATCCTTTAATTTTCGTGGCAACCTATTTTGCATCAGCATAAAGCATTCCTCATTCAATGCTGCAGTTGATATCTCCTCCAACTTCCTCTTATTTAAGAGTAGTTCTTTTGAGTATTTGGCATACTTAGGCATCTGTGATAAAGCATTGACAAAAGGTAAGTTAATATGTAATTGCTTAAAAATTTCAAGAAACTTACTAAATTGTTCGTTAGCACAGTCCTTCTTCAGGTGTTTAAGATAAGGTATGAGTGGTCTATATTCCTTCACTTTCGGTGGATTTATACTTTTTTTTTTCTTTAACTTTCTCTTCATTCCTTGTTGACCTTTATATAGTTTTTTGTTCAACCTGGAAATCTCTTCCACTTCTAAGGGTTACTGCTTTCACATGCTTATAGGGTTAATCTCGGTGTTTCTTAACAATGTCCCTTGTTGCTTTTCAACTATTATCTTTGCAAGTTTCCCACTTGATTTTTTAGGTTATGGATGGAGGCTTCTTGATTCCTTAAAGAAGTTTCTATACTCTACAATCTAACCTCGTTAGTTTGAATATATTTTGTAATGCCCCGAAACCTTGGGCCGTGCTACTGTTTGCCACATGTCCTTATCTTACAATGACACATTAAGGCTCTAAATCAATTCTGATACATTTTGACCTATAACTCTTATATAAAAGCATTCAATACATCCTACAACTTCAAAATAAATTTCATTAATCCATATTAAATATCTAACGCAATGGAAGTCTTTGAACACTAAATAACATTCTTTAAAAGATAATATTTACTACAGTCAAATAACATAATTCTCTAAATTCTAATCACCATAATAATAATGGTAATTTTCATCTTCCTCTCTCTATGATTCACCTAAACCCAAGTTATCTTTTGGGTTATCATCTCCCTCAACACTTGCATATAAAAATATTCCCCGAAGGTGAGCTAATGCCTAGTATGTATAACACAAACACATATGCATGAACAAGTATCATATACATTATGTAGTACTTAAACACAGACAATAGTTTTATAATACAATTTATATCCACAAGCAACAACAAGGTACTCATGATCCCCTTAACACATTTAACATATTGGAACATGATTTGGTGATGGGAACTGTCATTATGGGCCCTACACCCATGATCCCTCAATCCTTAAACTTAGTGATAGGAACTACCACTACGGGCTCCACACCCATGGTACACTTAATCTTGGTGATGGGAACTGCCACTATAGGCCCCACACCCATGTACACTTAAACCTGGTGATGAGAATTGCCACTACGGGCCTCACACCCTTGTTCAGTTAACCTCTTAATCAACATTCAACCCAAATCATTTCTAATCACGACTTCACTAGGGACAACATCACACAAGGATCATTGGGGTATCCCCTAGGGATCTGCCACTATAGGCCCTTAGGCTGAGCCAAGCACATACAACATACAACTTAAACACTTAAGCCAAATCATTCAGTTAAATCAAGTTCAATGCATAAACTAACTTAAACAAGCACAAATCAACACACAAGTTACATGTATCGTGAATCCTAGCCTTAAGCACTTCCCGTCTTAGACTTAAGCTAATATGAAATCTATACACATCAACAATTCTTTTTAGTACTTAATCTAAAACTAATATCAATTCTTAACTTTCTTAATCTTATTCTTTTAAATTCTCTAAGGCCTTACTAATTATCTAGGTCATGTGGAAATTAACTTAACTAGAAGCTAAATGGATATATAATTAAATTATACTTTATTTAACATGGCCATATTAGGGGTTATGTTACTAGACATGGCATAGAGAACGACCATGTTAAGGGTCGTGTATCTTTCGGTGTAAAGTTTGGCTTCAACACAGTTGGAACATGGTCATGTTGGGAGGTCGAGTTCTTCTTAATTTAACATGACTGTGTTACCCTTGACTTAACATAGTCGAAATACAACAGTGTTAAGAGGCCGTATATCTCTCAGTGTAACCTTCAAACTCAATATGGTCAAAACACAACCATATTGGAAGACTATGTATCTCTCGGTGTAACCTTCAAACTCAATACGGTCGAAACACGACCGTGTTGGGAGACTGTGTTACCCTTGGCAATCTCCACGAACTCCTAATTCTTCATTCCTAATTTTCCTAATCCCAATTCTCTCTATTCCTAGGCTTGAGTAAATCTCCTAAACACATAGTTACATATAAATTACAAGGAGTAGATTAGTTACATCCAATTTCCAACAGTTTGAATCTTAAGCCCTTTGAGTCTCTTCCCCGTTACGCTTTCCTTAAATTTTCAAATCTTCATGTAATTGGATTGAACCAATTTCCCTTAATCATCTTAGGGTTCCTGATAAGAGCATCTCCTCCTTTTTCCTACTTTTCATTATGTAGTTACTAATAGGGTGAAAAGAGGAGAGCTAAGGTTAACATAGAGTATTTATACTCTAATTGTAAAAAGACATATATGTCCCTCAATTTTTTATGAATTCCCTATCTTAGCCTTAGTTTTACATCATAATGTTATAACATATATATTGATACATCATAAAAAAAATTTAGGTATTACATATTTAGTTAAAAGTTCTTCCAAACTTGATCTTTCTTCATGCGGTAGGGGTCATTGGAATCCTAGTAGAGACAAATTCATCCTTTGTTGATTTTGATTCTAGTTACTCCAAGAGAAATTTGGATGATTTCTCCATCCCGGATTGTAGGTATTACTATAGGGGTTATTTTGTGGCCTAGAGAAGTTTCCTAAATAGTTTGCCTATTTCCATTGATTCTCTACATCAACCTCACCTGAGTTGCACTTGGGATTGATCGAAAGTGCATCTAGCTTTCTACCAATGGCATCAACCTTATTGGTTAAGGCTATCACTGCATCTACTTCGTAGATGCCTGCTACTTTATTCCTCACCCTAGCACCTTCCCACTAAGAACTGTTCATAGCAATGTCCTCGATCAAGAATTAAACCTCTTTGGGTGTCTTATTGTTCAATGTTCCTTCTGCTGTAGTATCTATCATTTGTTTTGTTGATAGATTCAAACCATTGTAGAAAGTTTGAATATGCATTTAGAGTGGTAGGCTATGATGTGGGCATCTCTTCAATAACTCTTTATACCTTTCTCAAGTGTCATGTAAGGTTTTGGCCTCTAACTGAGCATAAGATGATATGTCCTTCATGAGTTTGCCAGTTTTAGTAGATGGAAAGTATTTTCCTAAAAACTTTTGACCATGTCATCCCAAGTAGTGATAAATCCTCTTAGGAGTGAATTTAACCATTGTTTTGCTTGACTTCTTAGCGAAAAGGGAAAGAGTCGCAATTTTATTGCATAATCTGAAGCTCCATTGATCTTAAAAGTGTCACAAATATCCAGAAAGTTAGATATGTGAGCATTAGGGTCCTTATCTTGTAATCCATCAAACTGGGTGAACTGTGGCACCATTTTGTACGATATGAGGTTGAATTTGAAAGTTATGGGCAACAATAGGTGGTTTGACAATACTGGAGTTGGCTCTAATTAAAGTGGGTTTGGAGCAATCTAACATATTCTACTATCGGTTTTGGTTTTTATCATCCATGATTTTAAACTCATTCTTTCCCTCTTCTGCCTCAATTCTTAGAGGAGATCCTTGATTTAGTTCCTCCACTATTTGCTCGTCTTTGCAATTTCTAAATAAAAAATTAGTGCATTCGATGAATTATTTCTAGTCATGCACTACAAACAGAAAATAAAACAAGAAACAAAAAAAAAATAGTTAAATTAATAAAGTGATTAGTGTTCTTAATATCGAAATCCCTAGCAATGATGCCAAAAACTTGATATAAGGCAAGCGTACTTATTAAATTTTGTAATATAGTGTATTAAATATGGATATTGTTCCATAGAGATTATGAGTACTAATACTAACCTACACCCTAGTATTTAATTGGTAAATTATAGAGATTAGTTGATCTAAAAACTATAATAGAATATTAACTAAAAAACTAAGACTTTATTGAAAGATAGAAAAGTAAAGCAATTTAGAATTAACTTCAAGATGGTAAAACTAGTATTTAAACTTTGTTTCATGTAGGAATTATTATGTGACTTTAACAAAAAGTATTTAAATCCTTCTTAAATTTCATTGATAGGGGGAATTCCTAATTTAGTTTAATAACTTTTTCAAGATTATTAAATCCTAATCTTGAAATTACTTATTTAAATCTCTTCACAGTAGCATAATTCAAAAACCGCATTACAAAGACAATAAATTCCCATAGCAAATTTAATTGAATCCGGAAGAATTATGTAACTTATCTCTAAGATTATATCAATTTTCTTCAAACATGCAAGATCTAATTATACATTAGATTTCTCAATCTTAATGTATAATATCAAATAGATAGAAAAATATCTGAGAAATATTAATCTAATCAAAAGATCAAAAACACATATATGCATTAAGAAACATAAGCATTCATTGAATAATAAAATAAAAATCCTAGTTACTTAATAAACCTAAGTTTTAAAAGTCTAAATATTAAGAAAAATTAAGCACTACTCATACTGGAAACTAAATTCTTCAATGATGTATAAACATATATCATCAAGAAAATCAATTAGAACAAAGAAAACCCTAATTTCTTAAAGTGTAGAAAAGTAGTCGTCTTGTCTCTCTCTAAAACCTTAGAACAACTTAAAAATAATGTCTATCCTCTTTGATGTTAAAATTCTCTTCTATTTATATAATGCGTGTCAAAAACTCTATGTTTTAGGTGAACACATTGTCCAACATGGTTATGTTTCGGGTCGTGTCTAATTCATAACTCAAAATCATGTAAAACATGACATTCCAATAAATACAGCCTAGATACGGTCGTGTCTAAATCAATCAAATTAAAGAGATACATGTCTAGTGAACACGACCGTGTCTAGCCTCCATGTAACTTTCTATAAATCTTCAACTTCAACATAACCAATAAACAAGGCCGTGTTTAGCTCCCATGTAGCTTTTTGTGAACTTCCAACGTCAACGTGATCTTTGAATGTGGTTATGTCTAGGTCGTGTCTAGCTTCAAAACTTCATTACTTCTTTTATTTAGCTTCAAATTGAGTAAAATTAGATTCCTTTTCTTCCCTTTTAATTGAATTTTCCATCAAAAGCCCTAAAATCCAAATATTACTCAATTAAAATTCACATTCTTAAAAAAATGCCAAAATCAAGGAAAAATATGTTAAATCTCACTTAATATATATATATATATATATTTAATTGAGCACTTATCACTACTCTATGTATATTGTTTATTGATATAAAGTTATATTCACACAATATGAAATAAATATTTATTATAATTATCTTACTAAATTTGCCAACTTTTAGAAATTACCAAAATAAATAGTTTTTGTTACAATATATTGATGAAGAGGAATCCATTTAAGTAATGTTTTTTTTTTATAAAATAAAATTAATTGCTGAAAGAGTTAGCTAGGGAACCTATTCTAAAAGTAGGTAGTGTAGACGTATACTAAGAATGTGTCTTCAATTGAGTCAGATTTAGCTTAATTGTAATGAAGGCGTATACTCAGTGTGTGCCCTTAAGCAAGGCACATACTTAGTGTGCACCTTTAAGCATTTTCTTGAAGATGCACACCGGATACTTGCCTTTAGTACATTACGTAAATAATTTTAGCATATCCCTACCCCCACCATTTAATAATTTTGTTTACCTAACCCAGCCACTATATAATAATTTCATACAAGACACTACACACATACCCTAAGGATCCTCAACATAAAATTAATTTGTCGACATACTACACTCCTTTATACACAAAAAATTACCAATTCACATAGAACACTACTCCTTTACAGATAGAAACATATTCCCCTATGCTAGTTAGAAGCCGAAGAAAAACCTGTAGTTCTACAAGTTCAAGTGCTTGCTCATCGACTCATTTCATTAAAATCACTGAGATCTTTCCGTTTTTTCAACAAAAAACTTGACCAAAGAACTTTTTTGGTACACACTTTCATCAGTAATTGAAATTTTTTTCCTCATTGTATTATTTTTCATCATTTTAGAAAACCTTAAAATTTTTTAGTTGTGATTATTTATAAATTTTTTTCCAAATATTGGTGCTTATTGTTAGTTTGTAGCATGATAAACTTGATTTATGTAAATTTTGTAATAAATAACATGAAGTTGTTAGTTTTTTTTTTTTATTATTATTATACGAAGTGTTGTGTGCATAATGTGTTTGAGAAAATATTTCAAAGGTGTTTACATGAGAAGAAGATGAACATTGTGATAACTCAAAATTTTCATCTCATTGTATTAATTTTATCATTTTAGAAAACCTTGGAATATTGATGTACTAATAGTTTGTGGTAAGCTTTTCTTCAAATATTGGTGCTTGTTATTAGTTTGTTGTGTTTAATGTTTGCAAACAATACTTGTTTAACAAAATGAGTATTTTTTAAAATGAAATTTAAATTTTTTATATTTTATATTTTTATTTTTTGATTAAATTATTTTTAAAAAATTAAATTAAAAATTATTTTTATGAAAATTTTTAAATTTACTTTATATTTTATATTAAATTTAAATTAAATATTTTATATTTTTTTCAATTTTCAATTTTTTATTTTTTCTATAAAATAAAAAAATATTTTTTAAAAATCTTTTTAATAAATTATTTTTTCTATTTTTCTTATCTAAACTTTTAAACTTTAAAAAAATTTAAATTAATTTTTTTTTGTTTAAATGGGAAGAAGATGAACATTTTGATGTAGTGTGAATGTTAAGCAATCATTGTTAACTATTATTATAAATTAGTTGATTATTTATTTATGTTACGAATAGTGTAAGAAGGGTAAGAACTAATGACTATATGAAAATTTTTATTTATACATTTGGAAATATTATGAGTGACAACTAAGAGGCAAAATATGATAAAGATGCGATTAAAAAGTTGAAAATGAAGAAAAATGTGAACTACATCGAATTTTTGCATAGTATATGTCAAATTATTGGAATTGATCCAAGTATAGTGGGAGTTAAGATAATATATAGGCACTATATTTTTCATGGGGACAATGCATCTTATGTTTTGATGACAATTAGAGACAATGATGATATGGAAAATCTAATTAAAATGGCTGAATCCTTTAAAGAGCATGAAATACACTCTTTACTTGACCTTGAACAAGGATGTTTGACAAGCTTCAACAATGTCATAAACTCATTACATATTTAACTACATGTTCCTTCTTTAATATTAAAATAAAGTGAAGAAATACGAGTCATATATTTATTAAAAATCAAAAGATATAGGTCACTTATTTACAAAAGTGCCAAAATGTATATCACATTTTTATAATTTTTGTCAATTTAATTGCTAAAATTTTGATGCTAAGCTCATTTACAAAATCCAACATCATGACTAATTATATTATAGTCCCATCTAGAGGTAAGTCAAAATAATTTTTTTTTTTTTTGTTGTTTACCTTCCTTTTTAATTTTTATTGTATATCAATTATCAATAACATTAAATAATTCAATCAAAATACAATTATCTCGAAGACAAATAACTATTTAGTAGTCTTTATTTTTATTTGTATCTGTTTTAATTTTGAGTAATTTTTTTGGCGATACTATGTAGGGGTAGCAATTGAAGGCATACATTAGGTACACGCCTTCAATTGGGCTAAATTTGGCTTAACTAAAAGTGCATTCTAATTATGTGCCTTCACTATTTATTTTTAGAATAAGTTCTTTAAGTATTTCTTTTTGCAATTTTTTTAAACGCATTATTTAAGTAGATTCCTCTATTAATTAATCTAATATATGTTGACTATGAGAGATTAAATATAATATAAATAATTTTTGTGCATAATTGACTATGAAAATGTAATATTTATGTAGTTTAAGCTAATTTAAAGGTCAAAAATGTAATTTCGTAAAAATAAATGATGATAGAGTTGAACAACAACACTTTGAAGAATTGAAACATACATTTTTATAGGGAAAAAGGCATAACAAGTGTCTCTACTTTTGTATGTGAACAATTTAGTACTTAAAGTTTCATTCTTTAACAATTTAGTACAAAAAATTTTAAATTTTAGGTGATTTAGTATTTTTGTTAGACATTTAATTATAAAAGAATAAACTTTAAGCATTAAATTGCACAAATCTGAAATTATAGATGCTATATTTTCCTTTATCTCCCATTTCTATAAGTTTATAGAAATTTTCTTGAAATTAATTGTATATTAGCACTATTTATTGATTAATTAACTTAGAAAATGGTATAAAATGGCCTAATATGTAAACTACAAGATTATTTAGTGTTTCTAATGATATATGCATGGTCTAAAAGAAATATATTAACAAGAATACCATACTAATCAGTTTTAACATTAAAAGGAAAATGTGAAGGTTGTTTTGTTATACAACATGATTTAAACTATTTGAAGAGTATATAACAATATAAAAGTAAATAGGTAACTTTGCATAACTTAAAGTAATGAACATATGAGATACATACTAATCAATTTTGATAAAGTATGAGTGATAATTATTTAAGAATTGAACATATTTTTAAGTTAAATACAGAGTTTTGATGAATTAGGAATAAATAATAAGTAAAAAAAAAGAGTTGTTTTTTTAATTTTGTAAATTTAATCAATTTTAATATCTCAAGATATTTAATAAGTTCTTAGAATAACAATCATAATGATATAAAAATTGTAAAATTCGAATAAGAAATAAAAAGGTTATAACTGTTAGAAGTTGATTAAATGAAAAACACAAAAGTTAAAGTTTAAGCTAGCATTTGCTTATGAATATAAATTACCTTATGTTATGAATTTTTAGATAAACCCCAAGGAATGTAATTAGGAGCTTACATAAGATCATATGAGTACCCTTGCTATATATGTTATATGTAGTGGCTGTAGTTAGTATGACCACTCATATGCCATAAAAGGGTCATTGTGGTTTCACTTAAATGAATCATATGACTCAATAAATTGATGAAGTGTCAAATTGTTATAGTAATGCTTGATATCTAAGTATCTTGACTCTTGTATGTGAGTTTCCCTTGACTTCGTGTGTATACATAGTAGTCATGAAGGAATATGGTCACTCGTGAGTTTTTATGTATCCTAGGTAGTTTATTGACTGTGATTCTGCAAGGCTTAATACAATATTTGCTTGGTGAATGATGATGTGTGTATGAGTACTTTCACTCCTTGTGTTTTTAGTTAGTGTTGTGTAGTAGTTGCTTAAAGGTTTGACCTCTTGCTTATTGTAAGTTGTAGTAAATTCACTTATGTGAATCACATGACTCACTGAATTATTGATTTGTTGTACTGATAAGTGATATTGTGAGTATTATGAGCATACCTTTACTTTTAGACATGGCTCATTGATAGTAATATGTTGTTGAAGCATGCTTAATATGATTGATGCGGTTAACTGCTTAGATCAATTTGTTGTGTCATGATTCAATTTTATTGAATAAATGCTTGGTCTTTGCTTCTTGAAGATTGCATCATCGTACATATGGCATAACATGAAAAGGGCTTAAGCATAATATTTTCAAAAAGGTTAGTTTTGTAAAGAATATTGGACCTAAGGGTCTTGATTAAAAAGCTTGGTTTTTTCTTTTCTTTTTTATGGCATCTAGATTACATTTGATGTACTCTGGTTGGTTAACATTGATTTGTGATATGTCCTAGGTGAAATGTACTAAACTTAATGTAAGAGTAAGATATTACCTATGTGATAGCTGATGTAAGTGCCCAAGTGGGAGTTGACACATATTTGCATAGTAGATAATACGCATACATGTGTAGTAGTAATAACATATATGCCAATGTGATAAATAATACATGTACTTGTGCAATAGTAGTTAACATGTATGCTTGCATGGTAAATAATATGTGAGTTGTACCAATAGAAGCGCATGGTGTCTTTATAGTAGATGTCTATTATTTTTTAGGATCCCCTCAGATCTTAAAGCTAGCTAAGGGCCACTTACGCAATGCTTGATTAGGTCATTGACTAGTATCATGTGTATTAGTGTAGCATATCATTGAATAAGTATTTGCAATTATAGTGATTTACTAAATCGATATTTGATTTGTAGTTTTAATTATTTATCATGTATGTTTGTATAGATGTATATACCATTTGTTGTTTTACCTATGTCAAATATGAGTTGAGAGGTTACTGGTTCCAACCTCAAGCATAGAAAATGAAGCTAAAATGGGAGTTGGGAGCCTAAAACTCAAGGTTTGGAAGTTGAATGCAAGGATCTTGCTAACTTTATCTCATGTTTTTATGAAAGACTCATGTGTAACTTTTATAATATAAGTGAATTTTTAAGTACATGGCATGCAATATTTGCATGGATTTAGGCATTAGATGCCCTAAAGTTGATGTTTTTGAAGGATGCTTCCACAATATTATCTATAATATATGGTAATATATGGTTTTAGCTATACTCAATTCCAAATTAGCATCATTTTCAACTTGAGGATGGCATAGTTATACTGTCTATTGGGCATCGAGTGTCAGGTAATGAGAGCTTCAATAAGTGGGGTGTTAATATCATCTTTAGTAGGTTAACAAACTATGAAGGAAAGAAAGAACACAACCCATTTCATGGTGATGTGATTCTTGTTTGTAGTTGTCAAAGTAGTTCATAGATTGAGGTGGAACGTGATTCATGGAATGTGGTGGTGTTCAATTCTAATTCATGACTTTGTTTTGTAATTCATGCCTTTGGTTCATGGTTCTGGTTCATGATGACATGACTTTGGCTACATTTGATGCATAGGATAGCTTTGTGAATCGGTGCATAGGATAGCTCTATGAAGAAGAAAAAGCAATCGAGAAGAAGGCAATAGGAAAAAGAAGGTAGTAATGGAATGTGATTGATGAATATCCCATTTATAGGGTCTCCTATATACTAGCTACTCAATATATGGTTAAATTTTTTGCCTAGCTACAAATAAACACTATAATAGACCCATTGTGAAATATAGGGGAATAACAATTCTATTCCTACTTTATTCACTTAAGGCTAGTGCTTTTCTATATAACAACTACATGCTAAATGCTATATAGTTTATGGTAAAATTGTATAAACTTGATCCACAAAAGTATTTTCCATATCGACAAAATCTTCAAAGAAATTCACCTTTTTTATTTTATTTTTATCTAATTCCAAATACACATAAACTAGAAGATAAGTGTTTTTCATCAATTAGACTTAGGTACATAAAAGGAAGGGGGGAGGGGTTATACTCTTAATTCCTAACATTTACCTACTATTTTATTTAATTCCTCAATCTTTTTTTTTCCCTATTCGAGCCTTCAATGTATTCTGGCTTTTATAAAATAGAACTTTTATCAATTCCATAAAATTTCTATTGATCATTGACGTATATTGATTTCTATTAGGCTCATAAGAATTAACTTAATAAAAAAATAGATATATATATATATTTAATTACATAACATAATAAAAATACAAAATTATTATTAAAAAAAAGAGAAAAAGGCCTACAAAAAATTTGCAAAGCCCTAGCTACCTTAAGACATTGGGGTAATGAGCTACCATTGTCAATGAAGTTAAAAAGAAAAGTTACTAATTAGAAATTGATTAAGTTTGTAGCAATTTTTCCTCATTTTTTGTGGAGGGTCAGGCAAAAAGTGCCACTGATCTATGGATGCTAATATTGATGAAAGAATTATCTTATTAACTCATTAGCTCTACAATATAATCTATAGGACATAGCAAGATGAAATGGGTTTATCATGAGGAAATAATGTCTTTAAGCAAAGAAACTCCAATGTGTTTGGTACAACAATAATATGACTCTCTTATGTCACATATGAAGTGTGCAATACATAATATGAATTTTTGTGATGTTTATTATTTATTATACACAATTACTACTCTAGATATTGTATTGACATTTATATCCTTTGTATTGTCCCATGTTTATTCAATTACATTTTTTACATTAGTCAAAAAGTACAATTTAAAGAGATTATTTACTGATTCATGTAATTGAATGCATTGCATATAACATTAAATGAAAAACCATAAATATAGTACATGATTGAAAGAACTACTTATAATGAAAATATTACTTAGGTCATTAACACATATATTATACCACTTCGATACATAATATAAATTACAATAATTTGTCTCAATATTTAACAAATAAAATGTTGACTAAATCAATATTATAACAACTTGATACATATTATAAATTACAAGATTTGTCTTAATATTTAATAAATATCATGTCAATTAAATTATTATTATAACAATTTGATACATTGTAGAGTAATGGAGTTTATTAATTATTTACTTTCCACCTATATTTTTCATATTTGACCTCTCGTCATTTTTTTGTTGATTATACTATTAGTTATTTGTTGTCGGTTTGTTTTCTTTGCTCTTCATATAAATAATGCATTTGTTAGTAAAACTATAATAGTTACAATTAGCAATGCACAATTCATCTCATCCCTAAGTTTCTATTTTAGTCAATATTTTAAGGTTTTGCAAGTAGAGAAGTAACTAATCATTTTTTGTTTAAACTATGTTACATCTTAGTTTTTTCTATCTATTGTAAAGAGATGAATACGATTTTACATCCAAATCAAGGATTGTATGGGGATCAATTGGTCTCGAATCCTTTGCATATTGTTTCATCAAATAATCCTAGCATGGTTATAATTAACATCAATTTCAATGGTACAAACTTTTGAGCCTAAAGTAAATCGATTAAAATGGGATTGGGGATTAAATTAAAATTAGGTTTTATTAGATGGTACCAAACCTAATGTGAATTCTCCTAATCTAATTCATTGGATCTGAAGTGATAATATGGTCAAGTGTTGGATTTTGAATTCGATGATAAGTGAATTGTCACAAAACTTTCTTTACACTCAATCAACCTTAGAGCATTGAAATGAAGTAAGTGAACAATGTGGACATGGTAATGGTCCACTAATCTTTTAATTACAATATGAGCTTAGTAATTTGAAGCAACTTATTCAATTGGTTAGCACTTATAACAATAAATTAAACCATTACTAGGATGAGTTATGTTGTATGTGGATTTTGGCTCTTAAGCCCCAATAACTTGTTGAGCCCACAAATCCCATAATTAACAATGGAGAAAGCCTCAAGAGAGCATTCCTTAATAGATGGTAGGTAGATAGCATTACTTTCCATTCAAGTATTCTAAAACATTCATAATGGAAGATCTTTGTATACCTGCCACAATCTTAGTAGCTAACCTACACATAAAGGGCCTTTAAGGCCTCCTTGGTGAATGATTTTGAAATCTCTAAATTTGATACTACTATTGTTGGTTAAAATTCTCATTTATACTCTACTGACTTGAATGTTAGAGTTCATACACTAAAGCCACCTTTAGCACTCTTAGCTTGCATTTGGTGCCCATCAAGATGCTTAGCTTGTTAATCATCGTTACTTCTCTCAAACACCATGATGGACATTGAAAACACTCACAATACTTAAAGTTCACAAAAAGCACCCAAAGAGTTGAAAGTTGACATAGTGATTTCCTTTATTGAAGTACATATGGAAAGGTGTCAACTCCTTAGGATAATGTGCTTGTGATTTAAGCTTAAATTGCTAGTTTTGACATCCATAAGGTGTTGATAGATATCGGTAGTTCAATCAATATTATGTTCCTTAAGGCAATTGCTCAAAGGAAAAATAAGCTAACTACTTCGCTTGAACATTATGAGCATAGTTCATATGGCTTTGATAATCAACCTACAAGAGTAATGAGGGTTATCACCTTACCTGTAAAGCCTAGTGGCACTAAAGAGAAAGTTGAAGCCTCTTGTAAATTTTTTGATAATAGATGTCACCTTATAATGTGATCTAAGGTCGATATGCACAAAACTCAATTAGGATTATAAGCTCCACTATGCACTTTAAAGTCAAGTTTTTAATTGCCCACTAAGGTCAATGGGTGCAAGGGAGATCAACAACTAATAAAGCTATGCTACATACTAGCCTTATCACCAAGGGGAAGTATTATAAGTGGAAGCTAACTTGGGAAATCAACCTAAGTTCATGGGAGAACCAACTAAACTGACTAAGATAATGTAAATAGGCAACCATGTTGAGCAAACCACATAGATTGGGACAATTGTGTCTACCGACTTTAGGCAGTGGATTATCAATTCTCTTCAAGAATATGTTAACATTTTTGCCTAGTCTCCACTTGATATGCAAAGTATTCTCCCTAAAGTAATTACACACTTCCTTTATATTGATCCAACTGCCAAAGTTGCGTAGTAAAAGAAATGACATTTTACTCTCGAATGGAAAGTAGTGATTGAAGAAGAAATGACATTTTACTAAGCTTTATGGATCGCTTTTCAAAATATAATTGAATTTGAATGCATGAAACAAATTGGGTCCATCTTTCATTATCATCAATTTTGTACTGTATTGTTACAATGTCATGTTGTTTAGCCTTAAGAATGCCTAGACCACTTATTAGAGTTTAATTACTAAGATGTTTAAAACTTAAATAGAATGAAACATAGAGGTTTATGTAGATAACATGATTGTCAAGAGTAGGAAGCTTGAAGAGCACTTGGCCGACCTCTAAGAGACTTTTGAGACACTTAAACAATATAACATGAAGTTTAATCCTCAAAAGTGTGTGTTTGAGGTAATTGTTGGTAAATTCTTAGGACACGTGGTCGCAAGATGAGGAATAGAAGCAAGCCTAGAAAAGATCCAAGCCATGTTGGACATGCAACCTCCTAAAAACATCAAATAAGTCTAAAGATGAATAAGATAAATTATAATACCGAATAGATTTGTTCCTTAGTCGACAGATAGATACTTTGAATTCTTCAAAGTTTTAAAGAATCCAACAAACTTCCAATGGACTAACTAATGTCAAATGGCCTTTGACAAACTAAAGAGATTCCTTATCACTTTACTAGTGCTCTCTAAACTCGTACTTGGAGAGGACTTGTACTTATACCTCTCAGTTAATCGTAAAAGACCTTTTTTTCAGTTGTTATTTGAGAAAAAGGCAAAGAGCATAAATCAATCTATTATGTAAAACATGTCTTGTAAGATCCTGAAATTAGATATTCAAGCTTGAAAAATTTGTGCTAGTAGTAATTATTTCAACTTGGAAGCTCAAACAATGCTTTGAGGTTTACTAGGTAATCATCCTAACCAACTAATTGCTTCACCAATTATTATACAAGCTCAATACATTGAACCAAATGATCAAGTATGCCTTAGAATGCAATGCATGTGGAATTCAATTTCACCACTTAAAGCCATCAAAGCATAGGTCCTTGTGGACTTTATTGTTGAATTAACCATGGAAGAAGAAGCGTGAGATAACCCTGATTAGCTAGTGTGGACTCTCCATGTTGATGGATCCTCTTATCGAAAGGGGAGTGAAGCAAGGTTAGTATTGAGGGGGGCACAAGTGGAAGTTTAAGAAGCATTGAAATTTAGTTTTCTGGCTAGTAATAATAAAGACGAGTATGAAGCCTTGGTAGCAAGTATTAAGTTAGAAAAGTAAGTCAGCATTAGAAAGCTTGAAAATTTTCTAATTCCCAACTAATCTAATAATAAGTATGATGTGAAGACAAGGGGATGAAAAAGTACCTTGAAGTTGTGCAAGTGCTATACTCAAATATATCTTCTTGGAGTATTACTAAAATTCTTCAAGTAAAGAACTTGAAGGCTGATGGCTTATTAAAGTTGGCTTCAACCTACCTATCCAACTTAGACAAAGGGGTGTTCATAGATGATTTGCCAATGAAGAGCATTACTAGAACACACCAAAAGTACCTAATCAATGACATTTAACTTACTGCGATTATGCTATATTAGGTGGACCTGATTGTTGAGTATTTGAGGATTAGAACCCTACCCTAAAATAGGAAAGAAGCCAAAACTTTAATGCACTGAGCAACCTCGTATACACTCGCTAAGGGTCACTTGTACTAGAGAGCACATAACCTCCCATATCTTAAGTGTTTTGACCTAGAAGAGGCTAAGCACATATTACAAGAGTTACACATAAGAGTTTGCAGCAACTATGTGAAAATGACGCTTTAGCAGTGAAGGTTCTTCTGCTTAGATACTTTCAGCCAATTATGAAGAAGGGTGTGCAAAGTATTATTCAAAGATGTGAAAGGTGCTAAAAGCACACCTTAGTAAACAAACAACTAGAGCAATAATCTCTTATAAATCATTAGCCCTTGGCCATTTACTTAAACGATAATTGATATTCTCAAGTCCATTTCTCAAGGCAATTGGCCAAAAGCATTACTTAACAACAATAGTAAACTACTTCATAAATAGGTAGAGGTGATAGCAATGGCTAGTTATCGAGCCTAATTTTGATTTTTTTTAATTTAACCTATATTAAGTCCAACTTACTTAATACAAGTTATTCGATAGTAAAATTAAGGAAAAACTCTATTTTTCTATTATTTTAAAAATTGTAATCACTACCAACTTTAGTTGGAAAATAAAAATGAGTTAAGGTTAATTAGTTAAATTAACCTTAACTAACTATTAGACTACAACTTTTTTGAAAAATGTTTTTTTAGAAAAATTTTAGGAATATTGGGCTTAGGGCTTAACATATTTAAACTTAAAAAATTACTATGTATTATTTTTCAAGAATATAAATTAAAAGACTTCATATAAATTCCTTTCATAATTATATAAAAGAACAATGACCTTTTCATGCAAATAAGATATAAAGCAAGTCAATACAATATAAAAAATTTTTCATTTATTTTTTATTATTATTTATTTTTATCTTTCTTTCTTTTTATTTTTTATTTGAAACTTTGATTTAAAATGAATAATTTTGTTACAATTTCTATGGTTGCCCTATAAATGCTTATGTATTCGCTAGTCATGGTTAAATCAATATAGTTCTCCTTTTATAAAACTCAATTGTATTGGTTAATTTTACTTATGAAAAAAGTGCCATGTTTACATTTCTCACATTTAAGTTTTTATTAAGAAAAATCCTAATACCTAAGTTATTGTTCCTATGTTTTTTTTTTTTTTAAATTTAAAGATATCTTACTTTTTGAAAACACCAATCATTTTTTTTCTTATTTCATGAAAATCATTTTTCTAAGTGACAAAACATTTTTTTAAAAGAAAAAACGATGATAGAAAGCAATGTTTTAGAGGCCTATGATAAAATTTTATTATTATTATTTTTTAAAAACTTGGATATTATGTTAAAACTAACTAGAAATCTAATTGACATTAGGCGATGGTTTTACCATAACACCTAAAACTTAGACAATGGTTCTAACCTAACATTTTTATTACACAAAAGTAAAATTTCAACCACTAATTATACAAAGCATATCAACATGTTAGAGAGGATTAAAATGAATAACTTGTTACATTATTGTAAAATGTATTAAATGATTTATCATGGAAAGAACCTATCGTTAAACATGCCAATAGAAAATATTAACTAACTAAGTAAAGTAATTAAACTACATGAATCCTATGAAAATAACAATTATATTGAATAAGTATGTCAATCATACCATTTTGCCATAAATGCTTATTAAGTTGAGACTTCATAATTGCAAATTTTAATTTCTAAATTTTTGAAATTAATTAAACCATTTAAACACGGCCCCTACTTGGTATCAGAGCCAAACAATTTCTTCTCTTTAGGAGGAGGGGAGAGAATACACTAAATACCATGAGTAATTAGGAGAGTACTACAAGTGATACGCTAAATAACCAAATGACCACCCTCAACTTAAGTAATGATAGCCCATTCAGAACCTTTCATGCCAACAAAATAGATAGCCTATATGAGGTAGCCTATCTTGAGGATCAAAAGATAGATAACACCTCACTCCCTCTTGTTAATCCATATTTAGCCTTTACTAAACCACATCATAATGTTTTCTCATCCATAAAACCTCTCATTAAACCTCAGTCTTCGAAAGTTAAGGAGTACATTCAATCCACAAAGTTCGACCAGTACCTTCTAAAGGCCTCAGAGGAGGAGTAATTTGTCACATTACAAATTCCTCTAGAGTTACCAGTTTAGTGGATTGAATAAAGATACACTCACCTCCATTTCAGAGTGATGAGATTGACTCTAAACTTTCATGGAAGGAAAGGTATGCCCATAGCCGCTCGAATGGTTCTCTTAGACTTAAGATACTTGAGATATGAGCAGGCATACATAGGGACAATAGAGTCAACATTGAATGTAGGAACAATATGTGTAACACTGTTTCTTAACCATTGCATTTCCTTAAGGGATAAGAGGCTTTTGGAGATGTTAAAGGTCTAAGTCCAGATACTTAGAGCTCTAATGATAAAAGGATCCCTATTAGCCACACTCCACTATTAGATGGCTTTTGGGATTCAAAACCATGCATAGGATCTCGCCTTACCAAAAGAAAGAAGAGATGTCCTCTTTATCTTGATGGGCACCACCATACACCAACAGTGATACATGCCCTAAGACAACTTGAAAGGAAAGAACTCCTTAAGCTCATTCTTGAAACATTGGTAACAAGTTATGAAAACCCGTATCAAAACACTATACCTATCCAATCCACCAATCCAACCTTTATAAAAAAGAAAGATGATACCGTTACTATCAACTTTAGAAATGATGAAGAAAAAGGGAAGAAGACACCATCTATCTTCTTTACCATACTAATGATATAGCTCACTAGGATTGGCCAGGTATTTGTCTGCTGGGCAGCAGACAAATACCTAGCCAATCCTAAGCCAAACAGGATAATACAACAGATCATCAAATCTTTCATGAATGATGGAAAGCATGTGTGCTTTGCCAAAGATCCATTCAATGGACATGAATTCTTCAATCCATAGTGTCTGTGTGATGATTGTTACATAAAAAAGAACTTCTCTAATGATGATGATGAGATATTAGAAAAAAAGAGAAGAAAGAAAAGATCAAACTCCATTTTATAGAAAAGATATCGAGAAGGGGACCCTACCATTGGACCCTTTGGAGAAGATTGCGAAAAATGGTAGTATATTGTTTCCTATGGAAACCCTATAGAAAAATCACCAAAAGAATCTAACTCTGAGTTTGACAAAAATAATAACGATGAGGTAACACCATCCTCCTTGTCCCTCCCTTTATGATGTCTTAATGGAACTAGAAAGGATTGAACTAAATATTGAGGAGCCAAAGATCAAACAACCCGAATGTCATCAAGCTCTTGAACCACTTAGTGTGAATATGATAAAAGGAAGGAATCTAATGCTTAAGGTACCAAAAAGAATTTAGGTACCTAAGAAGAAAAGAGGAGAAGCTTCTTTATCAATGGCATCTATGTTAAACTCATCCAAAAGCACTTAGTTAGAATTTAAGTATGCTGATAGATGGTTTTCAACAAATTCTTCTTCAGGTACTCCTTTTAAAGAAGAAGGAGCGATTGAAAGGGTGGAGCAAAACATTTATGAGTTCGTAGAAAGAAGATAAACTAGGAACTCTAAATAGGAAAATCTATATGATTCGAGGGAATCATAAAGAAGATAAATTTCCTCTTATGGAGGAATATAAGTATAATGAGTACAGGCATATTCCCAAAATAAGGAATCTAATTGAAAGGAATTCCCATTGGTATAAGAAAGAAGAGTAGTGTAGTAGAAGTTGTTCTTAACTAGTGGATTGATAATGCTTTGGTACAAAACTAGATGCCAAGGAAGATTGGAAGCAATGTTGAAAGCATATACTCTAGACTTTCCTCTGCAGAAAAAATAGTTGACGAGACATCCAAAAGGATGTCCATATTAAAATAATGAATAAAGGAAGTAAAAAATTCTATACCTACACCTGATATTTCTCTTTCTAACTTTATTAAACAAATGGAGTTAGAAAGCAGAAAGTTACGAGAGCAAATATGCATATTAGAGGCAAAACAAAAAGGTGTGCCTTCCACCTTTGACATGTTTACTCCCAGAAAAGAGATAAACATTGAAAGTTAGTCAAGAGCTTCCAAACCTTCACCCTTTATGCCAGCCACCCAAAAATCTCTAAGAAAGAAAACTATAGTAGAATTGAGGGATGAAATCAAAAGAAAAAAGAAGAAAGAACTGGAGGGAAATCTTCCTCTAGATACAAAAGAAAAACCAGTTCTCCAACACCTTAAAACCTGTACTAAATACAAGACTTAAGCAATGACAATGATGAATATGGGTTAAGATAAAAAACCAAACACTCAAACATCCTCATGGTTAAAAACCATAAGGTCCTAGATGTGCTTGAGGTCTTTAATCAACTTTAACTTGAGCCAACTCCAAAAATAGCAGAGGTTGAATATGAAACTGAGAGCTTGACAAATAACTCGGGAGAATCAACTAATGAAAGTTCTCCTCAAGAGTCTAATACCTAATAAAGTATAAGCAAATCTACAAGTGATGAATGGCCATATTTTGATTCAAAACAACAATTGGAATCAAAGAAGTAAGATCTTACTAACTCTCAGGACCTAGCCAATGATCCTCCTATCCTTATGATGAGGGGCGAAGAAAAGGAGATAAGATCAGAAACATCTAATCCTGAACTAATAACATCTACTAAGAAATCATCTAGTACAAATACAGTATTCACTATTGATGATATTCCTTACTCTAAGTGGCTTGAGAGGCTACAAGAGTTCCATGCTTAATTGATCACAGAATCCTTAACAAACAATAATCATTTTGAGATACTATCTGAATTTATTGCAAGATTTACTAGGATACTAAAAGATTGGTGGAACTTAGTATATCCCATAAACCAACATGTTTTCTTGGGTCAGATAGATTTCAATCACGTGATCAGAATCCTACACACATTCCTTATAGGAAATCTAGGGGATTCTAAAGAGGTGAAACGAAAGGAATTACTTAAGAGAAGATGTTACTCTTTTAGAAAAAAAGATTTGGATCTACACTATAAAAAGATGGTGTAGTTATTCTACTAACTTAGAGTAGACCCAACTCTTAAACTAGTATTCCTATCTTCTATTCTTGAATCCCTTTCTAGAGGAATAGAAAAGTTCTTTAAATTAAGGAACTAGAGGATCATAGACATTCCTATTAGAGAAATCTAACAAGTTGTACACTTGGTAATTAATGATATGTGTGAAAAAAGACAGCTATTCAAGGATTATCTAAAGAGAGGACAAATCCTTGATAAAATGTGCAAGAAGAAGGATTTGCAGATCAAGTACAAACATTCAAGTAAGGAATGTAACTATCCTACTAGAAAAAAGAAACATCATAGAAGGTTTCTAGTCACAAAATCCTTCGAGCCCAAAAGAAGAAGAAAAACGAGATGGAAATACTTTAGGAAAAAAATCTAAAAGGAGAGGAAATCTTGTCGATGTTTCATCTATAATAAAATGGGACATTATGCTAAACAATGTCCATTAAAAGGATCACAAAAGATGATCTAGTCAATATATCATCAAACTGGAATCAAGATTGATGACAAAGAGGATTTAGAGTCACTATTCTCCAAAGAAGAAGAACTTACAAGAAGAACCCTCTTCTCTCTTAAAGTCTATTTACCATCCTCCAGTCTAGACTTTTTAGACTCTAGGGAAGAATCATATTCAGTCCAACCAATCAAAGAAAGAATGCTAAAAGCTAAAAGCATTCTATAAACTCTACATGTTCCCATTTAACTTATCACTAACAAGTTTGATTGACCTATCTAAGTGATAGGATTCAAAGATACAGGAGTAGTGGAAAGCATTCCCAATCCTAATATATTACTTAAAAGATTTTGGAAGCCATACAATAAAACCTTTATTGCAGCTTCAAATGAAGAATTCAAGATATACTTGATAAGTGTTCTTGTCAAAATGATGGGAATCAAACCTTTAGACTTAGCATTGGGAAGCCTATTTAAACCAAATGGAACCCAGACATTCACATTTTATCTTTATTTGTTTGTTTTTTACATTTTAGCAGGTACATTTTGCTGGTTTTTACAAGAAGACGATCAAGCACATTAACAGTTGGTTTGTAAATGGATCACGATCCATTATAAACCAAATTGAACCTACAAAGACAAATGGAACTGACCTTCATTTCATTTGCTTTTTATCTTGAGAAGAATCGGTCATCTTCACTCTCTTTCACATGGAGAATTGGTTCTTCAAGTGACACATAGGATTAGTTTTTTTAACTATTTGGCATTATTGTAATTTTCCTTGTTTATAGTAGAGTATAAATACTTGTAAAGTAGGGTTTGTAAGGGACTTTTGATAATATTTTTACAGCTGCCTTTGTTCACGTGAAAAGGGTGTTACTCTTCACAAAAATACTCTTATCAATTCAAGCTTGGATTGTGGCAAGTAGGGCTTGGGATTTATTGTAAGGAATATCAACAAATTATAAGTTGTTCCTAATTCTACTAGTGCGTTATATTTAGTAAGGAATTGGGATTTTTATTGCTTTTCATTTCACGTTAATTAGGGTTAGTATCCAATTAAGGTTCATGCCTAATTGATTGAGGATTGTTAATTTATTCTTCTATCCTTGTTATATTCTTGCAATTGGAAGTGAAGCACATCATAATTTGGTATCCGAGCATGGTTTTTGAGAAGGGAATTTCATGATTTTCAATTTTAGGATTTAGGGTTCTTGTTCTTCCATTTCATAATTAAAGTTATTTGAAGTGGAATTGAAGTAATTGTGTATGATTTTGCCGTGACATACTTTGTTGTAGCGGAATTGGAAGTGGAATTTCAGAATTTGTCCATTGTGATAGTCATCTTACCATGAGCTCCTTGTGTGAAAGAAGGAGAAGTTATTTGAATTTGAATTCCATAATTGTAAAGGGTATAGTGATTGCTTAATGATTGGTGCCATGAGGTTTAAATTTCATATTTACATCATTGAGTAACCATTTGGGAAGACTTGTCATGAGGACAACATTAGAGGATTAGGATTTTTTTTGAATTCAAATTCAATCATTACTTGTGGAGTTATTGTGTATTAATCACTTTAAATACACTTTAACTAAGTTGGGAATCATTTGTTGTCGTGATCCTTGGAGTGTGTGTGAGGCATGGTTGTGTTGTCGTGGTGTGTTGTTGTGTTAAGTGAACTGTGGGAGTTGTGTGTGGCGTGGTTGTGTAATTAAAGTGTGGAAGTGTGTGTGAATTTGTTGAAGTGGTGTGTAGCACCGTAGGTATGTGTAAGTGTGTGGTAGTGATTGAACCATGTAGGTATGGTGTGAGATTATGTATATCGTAAGGTGTGTGTGTTGTCTAAGGCGTGTTATTGTGACGTGGTGTTGTGTTGTGAGTTGGTGTTGAGTGATAAAAAAAAATTCCAAATCATGTCAAATGATAGTGTAAATGGTGGGATTGACAATGATGCCAATAGTCAGGTTGGAAGAGGTCAAAGGTGATTGCACTCAAATCTAACCGATCGTTTAAGTTTTAAATTTATAACCAATAAAATCTACTATCGAGTTAAGTAGTATACTTATTGATTATAGTATAGATTTAATAGGTATTGTCCTCTAAGATCTAGAAAACAAGTACTAGTATTACCTTTCTTTACTATCTAGTCTAATTTATGATGTGGAAATTATGAATTAAATTAACAACTAATAAATCTTAGTAACCCTAGAATTGAATGATATTGTCTAAAAAATGTATTCAATCACAAAATATAACCTTCATCCTGTTCCACCCTAACCCTTAAATTCTCAAAATAAGCTATCGAATAACGAATCAAATTACACTTTGCACTGCAGGAATTCTCAAGTAAAATCAATTATTCTCTCGAGTGAATCAATTCATAATCATGAATAAGATAATGGAGACCTCTCTCTCACTACCGTTATGCAAGATCTCATTAAGTTCACAATTCCAATAAATTGCAGAAAATCAATGTTTTCCTACCTTTAGGTAAAACATATAATCTCTCTATTCATGAAGATCTAATTTACTAGACAAAACCTCTTTCAATCTAATAAAAATCAGACATGCAATCAATTTGCGTGCATAAATCAATTACAAAAACAATGGAAACACATGAATAGATGCAGAGATATAAATAATTCATTAATCAATCAATGGTTCGGCACATGAGTTAGGGTTTCACAAGATGAAAGATATAAAGAATTACACCTCCATGGAGTTTTCAATAAAAACAGAGAATCTAGAGAAATAGATTTGATTCATGTTAAAAAGAGAATAATCCCTTATTTGTTTTGTGATCTCCAATGATGCTCAGATAATTCTCCTCTTGAAGTTCGTAATAAAGCTCCCCTAGGGTTTCCAAAACGAAGCCAGAAGGAAAGAAGTTTTTTTTTTTAAATAAAACAAACTGTCTATTTATAGTTCTTGCAAAAACAGGGTTTAGCATGGGCGTCAGCACGATCGTGCTTGAGGCTGTGTTGACTTCGGAACACGTTAGTTTTCACTGCCCAGTTCAGTGCGGCCTCCAGTATAGTCGTGCTAGGGGCATGGCTGAAAAAAAATTAGCTACTGGTCATTTTTTTCATCCAACATTGGTGTCTGCATGGGTTATGCTGAAGGTTGTGTTGAACTGAAAATCAATTTTCTTCATTTTTTGCCAAATTTCACCTCACCTTCGCTCATATCATCCTTAAACCTTTCTTTTGTCTCCATTGATGCTTGAAATTAAAATTTAATCATATAAGTACCCTTTTCTTCACTAATTGCATGAAATCTATATAAAATTATAACTAATAAGCACTATAATTAAGGATTTTCTAACACTTATCAAAGGGCATCGTGATGCAGGTGGAAGAACATTAGAGGAATAGTTTTAGGATCTTACCACTATTGTTGCTACATTAGCAACACGGGTAGATTAGATGATGATGCCACAACCACCAGTGGCAAACCCTCAGGCACCCCTACCTCGGGTAGCCCATTAGAATGCTTGCAGGGAAGGAGCTATTGGAGGAAATAAGGGTAAGAGAATGGAGAGAGATTATCATGCTTTTAGGGAGGAAAGAGATGATAATTTTGAGAATGAAACTTACCCAAATTGGGAGTTTAGACCACCTCGGGGATTAGAATATGTAAAATTGCAGATTCCTTCATTTGATGGTAGAGGTTCTGCAGATGATTATTTAGATTGGGAGGATAAGGTTGAGGGTCTGTTTGACTGCTATGAGATTGATGATCACACTCGGGTTCGTCTTGCTACTATGGATTTTACAGGCTATGCCAACTTATGGTGGAAAAATCTTGTGATTAACAGACGAAAAGATGGTGAGGCTGATATACATACTTGGTGGGAAATGAAGCGGGTATTGAGAAAAAGGTTTATACCTGAGCATTACAGGCAGGAGCTGTTTTTGTGTCTCCAAACATTGAGGCATGGAGGCAAAATAGTTGACGAGTATATACAGGAGTTCGAGACATGAATGATCAGATGCGGATCAGTTGAACCTCCTGAACAAACCCTAGCACGATTTATGTTAGGGTTAAAGTATGAAATTTCCTACATCGTGGAGCTTCAGAGGTATAACACACTTGATGAGGCTATCTAGCTAGCCTTAAAAGTGGAGAGACAGAGGCGATCCAACCCATTTCAAGTAGCAAGCAACGGGTATAGAACTTCTACCAAACCTCATGGGTCAAATGGTCAGCAGGGTGAACAAAATGGAAGAGGGGAAATGATAAGATTGTGCATAAGAATACATCTATTACTAATAGGGAGAAGGAAGTTTCAAGAAAAGGAAAAGAGGTTGTTGGAGCGGATTTTAGGCAAACAGTGCCAGGGATAACCGGTGGAAAGATGTGTCAAATAAAATGTTTCAAATGTATGGGTTTTGGACACATGGTTGCTTAGTGTCCCAATAAGAGTCATGACTGTTATGGAAGGAAATAGTGAGGATGGTCAAGAAGAAGCAATTGAGCCTATAAACTTGTCAATAATACTATAGTAGCATTATGATGATCCAGATGTTGAGACACATGAAGACAAGGGAAATGATAAATATCTGTCTATTAATGTGTTGTGTAGTGTCATGACTATATCTCCAGATGTCGGGGACGTATAGAGGGAAAACCTATTCCATATGCCTTGTTGGGTTCTAGGTAACTTGTGTGTTCTTTTCATTGATAGTGGTAGTTACGCTAATGTCATAGCTACTGCATTAGTAAATAGATTGCAACTAGTCACAAGTCCACATCCACATCCTTATAAATTACATTGGCTGAAAGAACGAGATAGTCTGCATGTTACATAGAGGGCTAAGGTGCCTTTTAGCATAAGAGATAGATATCATGATGAATTTTTTTGTGACGTTCTTCCTATGTGCGCCTTTCATATCTTACTGGGTAGACCTTGGTTGTTTGATAGGAAAGTACTACATGATGGATTTAGAAACACTTATGTGTTTCAAAAGGATGGTGCACGAGTTGTCTTGACTCCTATGTCTCCAACTAAGGCACATAAATTCCAAGAGCAGATCAACAAAACTAATGGACACTTAAGACTTCAAGGCGACAAACACATGCAAATAAGGGATTTCAGCCCAAGAAAAGACCCATTAGATTTGATGACAAATCTTTCATAGGCCTAAGGAGATGATAGGAATCAAACCTTTAGACCTAGCATTAGGAAGCCTACTTGAACCAAATGGAACCCAACCATTCACATTTTATCTTTATTTGTTTGTTTTTTACATTTTAGCAGGTACATTTTGTCGATTTTTACAAGAAGACGATTAAGCACATTAGTAATTGGTTTGTGAATGGATCACGATCTATTATGAACCAAATTGAACCTACAAAGACAAGTGGAATCGACCTTCATTTCATTTTCATTTTATCTTGAGAAGAGCCGATCATCTTCACTCTCTTTCACATGGAGACTCGGTTATTCAAGTGACTCATAGGACCAGTTTTTTTAACTATTTGGCATTATTGTAATTTTCCTTGTTTAGAATAGAGTATAAATACTAGTAAAGTAGGGTTTGTAAGGAACTTTTGATAATATTTTTACAGCTGCCTTTGTTCACGTGAAAAAAGGGTGTTCCTCTTCACAAAAATACTCTTATCAATTCAAGCTTGGATTGTGGTGAGTAGGGCTTGGGATTTTTTGTGAGTAATATCAACAAATTAAAAGTTGTTCTTAATTCTACTAGTGCATTATATCTAGTAAGGAATTAGGATTCCTATTGCTTTTCATTTCACGTCAATTAGGGTTAGTATCCAATTAGGGTTCACGTCTAATTAATTGAGGATTGTTAATTTTTTCTTCTATCCTTGTTATATTCTTGAAATTGGAAGTGAAGCACATCACAAAATCTAATTCTTCTTAAGATGCTCAATCATCACATTAATTCTTAGATCACCACTTCCTAATAAAGATATTGTAATTGGATAGGATATCCTCCAATGATTACTAAGGCTCAAGATCCATGCTAAAGGAATAATGTTTAAAAAATATTTTAAGCCTTATATAGAAGTCTCATGACTTTACACCATACCACCATCTAAGAGATCACCAAGAGATTAAAGGCAGAAACCTATGTTGAAAGCTACATAGAATTTCTTACTGAATGTAAACACTCTTTGTGGCAAAATGAGCAATTCTTTGTGAAAATTCCTTTTAAAAGAAATAAATATATCAACCTAACCAAGGTAAGCCATTCGGGAATGAATCTTGAACACTCCAATCTAGTTGAGTAAGAATGCAAGGAGTTACTTCAGCAAGCGTTGATTGAATCATTAGAGTCACAATGGGTGTGTGAAGTGTTCTATGTAAACGAATGGTTTGAACAGGCTAAAATCAAATTAAGATTGGTAATCAACTTTCAACCTCTAAATTATTTTGTCAAGGATAATAAATTCCCTATTCCTAATAGGAATACCGTCTTCCAGAATATTGCTAAGGACAAAATATTCTTTAAGTTTGATCTTAAGGTAGGATTTTGGTAGCTTGGAATCCCTCCTTGATAAGATCACATTATACTTATATTTTCCTTTGGATTTATATTAAATTTATTTCAATATTATAAGAAAATATAAAGAAATGATATTTAATGGTGATTATTGTGAAAATTCAGGTTTTGAGGACCCAAAAGTAAATTACAAGTTAATTGGAGGAGTTTTTCACAAAATTGAAGAAGCGAGTGGAGGATTGCATTGAAGGCCGCTGGCCTTAGGTCGACCTACTACCAAAGGCCGCCGGCCTTGAGCCGACCTACATTAAATTGGCCTCATAAGACATCAAAGCCGCCGGCCTTGAGCCGGCCTACATTGCTCCTCGGATATCCATTGCGAAAATCTCTCCAAAATTGTATCTTAATTAATTTGCTGACTCAATTCCTCATCAGATCAACCTTATCCTCCTCCTCTTTGGATCTATAAATAGACCCCTTGTGTGAACCTTGAGAGCATCATCCTTTGTTTTAGAATCATTTGTTTTAGCATCCTTGTTATCATCCTTTGTTTTAGCATCCTTTGTTTTTTGATATTTAGAATCATTAGAATTCCCTTAGGGACTTTAGGTTTTATTCTCCTTTTAGATTCTCTTACATTTCATGTTATTCTAAATTTTAGTTTGAAGAAAGAATGTTATTGAAGTTTTCTTTCAATTGAAGAGGTTTAGGAATCAATTCGGAAGATTGAAATTTTACAAACTCTTGAAGATTATAGCAATTGTTTCATTTATTTAATTTTCTTCTATACCAATTATCAATTTATTTTATTATTCAATATGAATTCCATTGCATTTATTTACTTCAATTGTTTTTATGCAATCCATACCATAATGTTCTAAATCATCCTTATGGGAAACATGATGAAGCCATAATTCAAACTAAAATGATCATTGTATTCATGTTATAAGACATATAGATATACGGAATTTTCATATAAGTCCTGCTATGAATTGTATTTTGTAATTGAAATCAAGGCATAGGAATGTAAATGACTCGAAAGAGAAATTTAGATTTTATCAGGAATTCCTAAGTAAGATTTAATAATTCATGCGGAAGCAGCGTTATTGAATTTTATTAGAAATTGACCTAAGTGTTTCATGCAATATTTTTATTAAATTTTTCACTAAGGGATTATGAGAAATTATTTTAAAGATATTAGGCAATCATATAATTAGGAAATTTATGATTGTGAATTAGAATCCTCCATTGATTTTAATTAGCGGGAGCTATTAAATTAAATTGGGGTAATGTTACTTTAAAACTTGAAAAGGGATTAAGGTTTTGTCAATTTCTTGTGAAAATCCATATAGTTATGAGTTATTATAACATGAAGGCAATATGATTAGTAGAATTAGGGTGGATTTTAATTTTCCTCCATCAATTCATCCTTTTTCAAACACAATTCTCTTTTTAAGCATTTAGTATAATTCATTCGATTCTCATCAAATATCATTGCCTAAATAATAGTAGAAATTGATATAGGTCTATTACTTAATCAATCTTCATGGTTCGACACTCTTCTCTCACTATATTACTTGATCCGATCTAGTACACTTGCCGGTATTTATTCACGCTCATTTTATATCTCTTTTTGCGTGGATCACTCCTAATGAAAGATTTAAAACAAGATTTTGCATCCCAAATCACCACTACCAATGGAAGGTATTATCATTTGGGCTCAAAACTGCACCTTCACTGTTTCAAAAGGCTATAATAAAAATCTTTAAATCGATCATCAATCACGCAGTCATCTATATAGATAACATACTTCTGTATGGCCTAGTTAAAGAGACACATGCTAAATTACTCCAAAAAATTTATGAGATAGTCACCTCAAGGGGAGTAATGTTAGCAAAAAGGAAAATGAAGATAGCTCAGACAAAGATAGAATTCTTGGGAATGAAATTCAAAGATGAATGCTATTAGCTTAAACCTTCAATCGCATAAGAATTACTCAAATTTCCTGACACTAATTTCATTATCAAGCAAATTTAACAATTTATGGGTATCATTAATTATGTCAAAGATTTTGTCCTAAAAATCTCAAAGCTCACTAGTCTACTCTAAAAAATGTTGAAGAAGAATCATCCAGAATAGGGAGAGCACTAAACAAAAGTTGTCCAAATGTTGAAGGAAAAATTGTAAAGCTTGCCACCACTAAAGATTCCTTTAGAAGGGGAATTTATCCTCTAGATTGATGCAAGTGATAAGTATTAGGGAGCTGTTCTCTTAGACTAGAATAAAGGAAAGAGACATATTTATGGCTATAGAAGCGGATGGTTCAAAGATTCTGAAGTCCATTATCATTCTATCTTCAAAGAGATCTTTACTGTAAAAAATGCTATTCATTAGTTTGAATATCATTTGATAGGCTCTTACTTTAAGATAGAAATGGATATGAACTCTTTTCCTAAGATGCTCAAATTCAAGTAAAAGACAATATCACATCTATAACTCTTAAGATGGCAAGAATGGTTTTCCAAATACTCATATGAGGTAAAGCACATCTAGGACAAAAGAATTCATTTATAGATTTTCTCTCTAGGCCTCAGCAAAATCATCAAGTCTTGATGAGTCCACAAGCTCTAATAGAAACGATATAAGAATCTATAGGTTTTAATAGAATGTGGATCAGTCCATTGAATTGGCCTTTGCCTTAGGATGCACCTTTAAGTTAGATTCATGCATCTTTAAGATTAAAACACCTTTAAGACAAGGGCAAAGGAAGCCAGATGGTAGCCATGTATAGACCTTTTTGCAATTCCAAGGACTTCTCACCCTCAAAGAAGCTTACTAAGAGAAGGTCTCCATTCTTACAAATATTAGTGGCTGCGTCTTTAAATGCCACATTGGGATCTTCTATGACAAGCTCTTCATCCTCAATGACATCTTCATCACCGAATCTAGTGGTGTACAAATCCAGATTTCCCTAAGAGACCACACCTCTAGAAATGGTAGAACTAATAACTAGAGAGAACTTCCATGTAGACACTAGAACTAAAATCTTGGAATACTAGTTCTTGATTTTTATACGATATGGGGGATTAAATCTTAATCCATTAGGATTGCATCCAAATTATCCATTCATCCATTCCTATATAATCCATTTTAAGGATCCTTTCCTTGAGGAATTAAAATGGTTTTATTAGTATTTATTACGTAATTATACTATAGCCATATAGATTCCAATTGCTAAAGTATTAAGGTTCCTATCCAACATTATCAGCATAAGGGGAGGGATAACTTCGCATTTAGAAGAATCATTTAGGTGGTTTTAACCACTACATGTTTGGGAAATGATAATCTAATCATAGATTGAGCACAAAGAAAAGGAACATCCAAGATTCAACAATGAGGACCTTAGATTAATCATCCAGCTTTAACTATAATGGATTAAAGTTAATAGGTTCTCATATCATCATCTCTTAAATCATATAATATTAAATGGATTCCTCTTTGATATCAAGGAAAATGATTTCCAATATCGAAAACTTCAAAGGAGGCTTTATGCAGCAAATCTAGTAATTCCAAAAGAAATCTACCTAGGGGCTTATGAGAAAAGAAGCCTCATGGGGTTACAATCAAGACTATGAGAAAACTAGAGCATAAAGAGAACTCACATTAGCCTAATACCATTCTTAGGGACAAGTCTAAGCTATGGATGATAATCTACAAGAGTAAGACAAGGGAGAGCAATCCTATTCAAATACTAAGGACCTCTACGAAGACTTTTTAGAGACATATCTTAACCTTGTTCTCAATATATGTAAAAAAAAGTCAAGATTCTTATAGAGAATTTCCAAAGACATATGATAAAGGAAAGTAGAGAGGAATACCCACGTAGATGGACCTCGATGATAACAGTAGTGATTCAGACTTCTCACTAGAAAGTAATATGTCTTCATCCCACTAGATTTAACTTACAAAAAATAAATACTATTTTTGTCTATTTTACCTTTAATCTACATCCATTTTTGCCAACGAATATTTACTGTTTGTGTCTTTATCTACTTTAGTCTATACTTGTGACTGTTTATTGATAGCTTGTGATCACTAGGTTTCTATCATATTTACTTTAGTCTATATCTGCTTTAGCTTTTCCCTATTTACTTTAATCCAAATCCATTGGGTTTTTGTCCACCATGTAAAACAAATTCCTCTTATTATAAATAGAGGAATCTTTATAATGGAAAGGTAGACTTAGCCTTACAAAGAAATAAATTGGGTTTCCATCCACCATGTAAAACAAATTCCTCATATTATAAATAGAGGAATCTTTGTAATGGAAAGGCAGACTTAACCTTACAAAGAAATACGAGAAGTGTATTTCCAATGTCATAGCTCACTAGAAATCTCTCTCTCTCTCTCTCCCTTAGTTTTTTATGAAAGAAATTGTTTGAATACTTGGTTTATCTTCTAAGATTCAAAGTATGCTTTACACTTACTCTAAATGAGGATCTTGTGTATCAGAAATGAATTTGAAACATAGAACATAGGATGTATAACATAAGAAACCATAGAAGAGATTTAAGAGGTACTAGCTTTTTGTAAAACGCTATGGAGAAGGAGAAATGTTATTCAGTGAATTGAATAAGACTACGATTAACCTTGTTGTATATCCTACTCATTTTGATCATGATGCATAAAACTGAGATTTATTTAGTTTAAATCAACTTACATGATGATCTAGATATGTAAGTGATTGGATCTTGCAGAATGAGCCCAACTTAGTATCAAAGCTAAACAATTTCTTCTCTTTAGGAGGAGGGGAGAGAATACACCAAATACCATGAGTAAGCATGAGAATACTACGAGTGATACACTAAATAACCAAATGACCACCCTCAACCTAAGTAATGATGGAAACAAGAAAATGATGGAATTAGATAACCAATAACTAAACGACTTACTAGTTACTAGATGCGTGTCGGACTGGGTGGTGGGTTAGATCTAGTTACTCAAGTTGCAGGTCAATTTATATTGTGCAAGCCATGTGAAAGCAGATGAAGCAACAATGGCGACTAGTTGTAGATGGTAGACTTCTAGTGATTATCATCACTAGGGGGATGTCGAACCTTAGTTTTTTTTTTTTTTTTAAGGTGTGGAGTCGATTGGTGGTGGTGGTTTAGCTTAAGCTAGTTTTGTTGTGGTATTTCAAAGGGTAGCTGACGATGGTGACATGTTGGTCTTCCATCTAAAACACTTGACGCAATAGTGATTTAAAAGATTTTTCTTTTATGAATTTGTGAACTTCTGAAAAGCTTTTGGTATTGTCAGTTTGCTTTGAGCTAGAGTGTGGCACAAGCAAGGCTAGAGAGAAGGTGAGACTAAGGTTATGGATATCCTAAAGAGGGAAAGCGTTATATTGAACCTAACAAAAGCCTATTAAATGATTTTGATGTGCCTTCTGTGTTCATGGAGGCTCATTTTATATATAAGCACTATTAATTGACCTCGATAAGCTTTAATTTGATTTGAATTGGATTTAGATTAAAATGAATAAAAACCTTGATTTCATCCTTTTGGTTTAATCCATTTTTAATTAATATTGATATAAATCCTTGAGATATAATAAATCTACATGTGTTATTCCATTAACTTGCATAAAAATTTGATTAAGTCTAATTAAATTAGCTATGATTTGACTGTTGCTCCATCTCTACTCTCTCAAATGCTATCTAGATGGAGGTTGAAGATGATCATGTGTGTAGTAGTTGATCGTTCTAACCAATAACACACTACCATGTGATAATTTGGTTAATGAAAATAAAAAAGGTGCACATATGCCTTCTAATGAGCTTAAACCTGTAACCTCAAGACTCCCATGTGCACTTGATCTAGACCTTAGCTGACTGGGCTAAGCTTATTATCATTTATTACATAGATCGGGGCAACATAATAAAGTTGGACCTAAGCTTGATATAAAGGACTTAGCTTATAATTTTTATCTTTATTTATTTAGTCGAAAATAATATTTTTGTTTCTTTTTCATATTTTTCTATTTTGATTTTTTTATTCTAATTTATTTTTCCATTTTTCATTTATTTTATTCATTTTTTTCATCATTCTTAAACCTAGCCTAATTTATATTAATTATTTTAATAAGGCAAAAATAAGGTGTCTACATTAATATAACCTAAAAAGCTGCAAAGAGCTTCATATGGAAATGGATCATCTATAGGTTTAGGGTCCCATATGTTATAATTGTAGATAATATGACACAATTTGATGGCAAAGGGTTTAAGGACTTCTACTTCAAGTTAAGAATTAATGCCATTATACATAGGTAGTATATCTTCAATTTAATAGATAGGTCGAAGCCATAAACAGGGTTATCCACAATAGTCTAAAGAAAAGGCTCAACTAAGCTAAAGAATTGAGGGCTAATGAACTATCCTACATCCTTTGGGGATATCAAAAAACTCCAAGAATGACCATTGATGAAAGCCTATTCAGTTTGATCTTTGGAATTAAAGCAATGTTACATGTTAAGTTGGAAATGCCAAATATCTTAACTCAGGACTCAAACCTCTAACTAATGCCAAATATCCAAACTCTAGGCTTAAACCTCTAAGTAAATGAAATTGACCTTTGGGCTAACTTGGACTAACTTGAGGACTGCCAAGACCAAGCTACTCTACATATAACTACTTATCAATGGAAGGCAACTTGGTACTATGACAAATGGCTGAGGTATATGGTGTTTTGATTAGGACAGTAGGTTTCAAAAAACCTAAAAGTTATTAGGTCCAATTAAGGATAAGGATAGCTTGTACCAAATTAGGAGGATTTGGTTAGCACAATCAATGAAGTATGGTTTACATGTATAAGTTAGAGAGATTGAATGGCCACCTGATCCCTAGGACCTAGACTATGGATAATTTGAGACTATATCAGGAATAGCTCATAGTCTATCATTTGTACAAGGTTCCCTTTATAACACAGACATATACATAAATGGAATCAATTTTTATAAGATATCTTTTCTTTTTGAAATGAGCCTTTGCAACGTCTTTCTTTACTTAATTAGCCTAGTTGCTATACAATAACCCACATGTTAACACTTGGGAAAATCGACCCAATCATTCTCGAAAATTGATAGGCTGAACTCATATTGCCCTAACCTAGTTATCCTTAAATTTAAACAAGTTAGGTCAATCTCCAACTTTCTGATAGGTTAACGAGATAACCTCTATCTAATAATAGATGAACAAGGCATTGCTCACCTTTTAGCAAGCTCTAGGATAGAGTTCTTCTAACCAGACTAAGCATCCATGAATAGCAAGTTAGGTGAGCTCGTATCTTAACTAAACAAATTGGGACATGTTGGATCATTGATTTGCTTTTGAAAATAGGATGCTCCCAACAAGAAGAAGGATTCCTAGTTGCCTCAAAGCTCAACAGACTCACTAAAGTAGATCGAGTTGTTACACGATTAGTCAAACATAGAAAGTAAAACAAAAAAGAGAGGACAACTAAGCTTTACAAAAGCATTTTTCATTTCATGAATAGCCAAATGGCACTTACATATTGAAGTTGGTATACTAACCCATTAATATATAAAAAATGAAAGACAACGAGAAGAATACTACATTTAAGAGTTTCCACGACAATGGTAATTTATAGATAAAGTTTGGTACTCCTATTTATAGTTTTAGAGATAAGCTATGAGGGTTATCCTAGTTAACCTTATGAAGTTATAACTAAAATCTATCAATAAGGTTTAGTCTAGTGAAAGTAGGGAAAGGAGGCTAGTAGGGGTCGTAAAAGTTGATGCTGCTTGGCTTCCCCTATAATCTACTAGCCATTGACATTACATAGGGGTCATCACTCAATGCCCTTTCCCTCTTCATCAAGAGATGCAACCTCTAAACCTCTCTTCTTTAGTATGGTATACTAGAGTCATGGCCTTATTAGGCGCATGAATCTTTCTCGTTCGAATGGAGCCAATCACAAAAGGTCTAAACTACCTGTAGACTGTATGTTCGAGCTATTCCAGTGGCCCTAACTCCATTCGATGAACAAACATTTGAATCCAAAGAGCACGATCTCTCACAAAAAGGCCTTTAGCTCTATTAGAGCAAGGACCCTTGTAGCACTCTCGAAACTCTCTACTGCAATGTGACAAAAGGCATCAATCTATGTAAGGGAAGGAAAGGCATAGTAATGGCTTCTTACCCAAGAAGTGCAACCATTCGCACCAAACCCATCTTTTGTAAAAATCAAAGCTTTCTTTTCCTACCTTCATAAGGTTGGGATACAAGATCCATGGTATAGAAGGGAAGTGATAGCAACATATATAGCATCCAAAAGACCCATATTCAACTAGAAGATCGATTATTACTTCCATTTTAATACCAATAAACTATTGCACTAATTCCTCATAGGTTGCATTACTTTTGTTTATAATAGACATAATGCTTTAACACACCACTCTAACTACTACCTCTACAAGGGGAGTAGGGCATAAGAAAAGATCTTTCCAAGAGTTTGTTCTTAAAGAGTACTAAAAGCCTAAAAGAAAGAAGAAAACAACTTTTAAGAAGGAAAAAGTTTTTGAGGATTCTCAAGTAGGGAATTTTGAAGCTTCAGGATTTCAAGCAAAGAAAGATGTGTTTTTTTAGGATATAAGGTCCTCTATTTATATTATTTTAGGCTAAAGAAAATGATAGTTTTCTAGAATAACTATAGAAAAGATACTAAGAAGACATGATAGACAATTAATATATTTATACAACTTTAAAATGCATGAAAAATATCTTAACCAACCATGTGTCCCCGATTGGATCACAATGCATGAGATTAATTGCTTGACAATAGTGTCTATATAGACACATTCAATACTTGTGTGACACATGTTTAAAGTATTAAATGCACATCACAATACATGTCATAATTGAATTAAATTATGCTTAATCATATACGTTAAGTAGTCAAAGCATCAAAATAGGAAAGTAGTAAACATCTTGGGAAGTACAATTGTTGCAATGAAGTGTGTTTGTTGAGGCTCTTAGTAGTTTAGCTCGAGCACCATAAAGTGAGTGATAAGGGCATATTCTACTTATATTTTATTATGCGAATAATGTTAAATTCTTACTGATATTGTGGAAATTCTAATAAAATGGTACTTAATTATGTTTATTGTGTTATTTCAGGTCTTTAAGAGCTTAGAGTGCAAATATGAGTAATTTAGAGGAGTTTTAAACACTTAAAGGAATGTTGAATACAGAAGGCAAGCCACTCATTAACTTACACCACCGGCTTTGAAGGTCGACCTTCAATAGCATAATTTAGGCTAGTTAAGTGACGAAGCAATTAGGTTGGTAATGTTAAGGAAAAGCTGCTAGCCTACATGTGTAAGCCGCTAGCTTACAAGGAAAGGTCATCGGTTTTGATTACCGACTTACAATTAAAAAGCTATCAACCTTGATGCCAGCTTTAAGAGCCAGCTTATACTTTTTCGTAAGCCTTCCTTTGGTTTTGATATAAATACTCCTTATGCTAATGATTGACTTCTTCTTCTTTTTCTTTTGGCATTTTGACGACTTAGAGAGAGTTTTTGAGAGAAGTGTGTCTCCAGAACAACATTTTCTCGCTCAAATGAGTTCATTAGAATCATTAAGGAAAAGATTGTTCTTTGAAAGAGTTGTTGAGTTTGTATTCAAGTATTATTCTTTTATTGAATTGGTGAGCTTTGAACTTTTAATTTTTAGGCAATTCAATATTTTATTTCTCTCCCAACTATGAATTCTATTACAATGACTCCTTCGATTTGTGATTGTGTTATCAATTCCATGATGTTCTAAATTTTCTTTGTGGGAAAATGATGAAACCCTAAAATAACTAAGATGATGATAGAGATCAGGATGCATCCAACATTCGGGAGCTAGTCAAAGCCAATGATCCTTTACAAGGTATCGGGGGTCCTATGACACGATCGTGGACCAAGCGAATGAAGGAGTCATTGCAAGGATTGATTATGGAACTTCGGGAGCAAGAGGTGATTCGACACAACTCTAACACAAGTCCTAAGCTCATGAATATCGTATATCAAAGTGGGGACGAAGCGGAGGACATCGGCAATGGAAAGACGACCTTCAGCAAAGGAAAGGCCACCAACCTGTCATCTAGGCCGCCAGCTTAGAATTGGTCGACCTTTAAAAAAAAAAAAACAAATGTACGCCGGCAATAAAGGCCACCGACCTCAAAATTTACTCCGCTGGCCTATTGGTCGGCCTTTCCCATCTATAGAACATTGTTTTTTGTCTTTTCATTTCAAAGCTAGCCCTGGATGTATTTAAGCCGCCAACTTATAATTTATGTCCATTATAAACTCCTTAGTAAGACATTTGAAAGGTCACATCCAGCTTATAATTTATGACCATTATAAACTCTTTGGTAGGGACATTTGAAAGGTCATTATTAGATGGTGAATGAAAATTATTGAGAGAATTCTCTCTTCCTTTGGTGCTTGCAATAGAACTACCTTAGGTTTCTTCATCTTAAACACTTGGAGAAATCGATCTTGATAGCTTAGGTTCTAATCGGCAGGTTCGATTGGGGTTGGGTTATGCACAATACTTGATTCAATTTCGATTCTTGGGTTTTGAATCCTCTATTGATCGTTGGGTCTTAGATCAATATCTAGGGTTCACGTCATTTGGTATTAGAGCCAAATTCATTGAATCGGGTAATTTCTATCCTTGTTTATATTTTATTTGTAATTGATTGTGTGAATTTTCTATCGAAGTTTAAAAAAAAAAAAATCGTTCGTAGAAATTTGGTTCGTCAATTCCATTGTTTACTTTTCTACTGTTGCTTTTGTTTTACATTGGCTAATTCCTAAACTCAATTGTTTACTGTCACATTTGTCATCCCATTGACACATCTATATTTCTATCAATTATTGCTATCAATTCTGGCCGAGGAGTTTTATCCTCCTAAATTGCAATTCCAGGCGTGATTGATTAATTCAAGGGAACAAAGAACTTGGTTGTTTAGAGTTTTAAAAAAAAAAACGAGTGAGAAAGAAAGAAAAGAAAAGAAAATAAAATTTGTATAAAAAAAATTCGTATTAAAAAAAAAGTTGCTGAATATTGAGTGAGTTTACGTTATTGTTCTAGTTTGTTTGTTAGTTGTTCCAGTGAATTATTTTCCTATCAAATTCGTTCATTTTCCAAATCGGTCATTGAGTTTGTCGTCTTTACTTCTTGTTAAATTTCTAAGTTGTCACATTGATTTATCCTAATGGTTTATTTGAAGAAAATTCATTGAGTCAGTTCTAGAACAGGGGCTTGTAAAGGAAAAGTAGAGTGTGAGATTAATATCGTAAGAAGTCCCAAAATTTATGTTATACACGAGTGAATTTTCATCTTTGAGTGTAAACACGTGAGGGAGTGAATTGTGAGGCTTTGTTATATTATTATTACTAACGTTCTTTGTTGCAGCAAACATGTCTGGTTAAAGTTCTCCTGACAGGGAGAAGGGAGTAGGAGATAATGAGTTGATGTTTGATGCGCTATTGAGTGAGATGAGAAAAATGATGAGGGCTGAGTTGGAGCCAGTCCATTAAAGGATGGATAAGATGGAGCAAAGTAGGGAGCCCACGAGTGGCACTACAGTGGGTCGAAGATCTGAGAGGCTTCTGAGGAGGGGAGTGAGAATGGAATTGGAAGAAGATACTGAAGTGGGAGAGTATAATTTTGTGATGGGGAGAGATAATACCCAAAGGAGAGATAGTAATTTGGGTAGTATAAAGATGAAAATACATTCCTTTCAAAGGAAGAATGACCCAGAATTATACTTGGAGTGGGAGCGAAAGGTTGATCACATATTTGAGTGTCATAATTATTCAAAGGATAAGAAGATTAAACTTGCAGTAGTCGAATTCACTAACTATACAAGTATATGGTGGGATCAACTAGTTCGAAATAAAAGATGATATGGGGAAAGACCTGTCAGCACATGGGATGAGATGAAAACAATCATGCAGAAGAGGTACATTCCTACTCATTATTTTAGGGATTTACATAGGAAACTGCAAAGCTTGACACAAGGGTCCAAAAGTGTAGAGGATTACTTCAAAGAGATGGAAATAGCCATTATTAGAGCTAAAGTAGAAGAGGATGATGAAGCTACAATGACTAGGTTCATTAATGGATTGAATAGGGAGATCACTGATATCATTGATCTACAGCATTATGTAGATATTGAGGAATTGTTGCATAAGGCGATCAAGATTGAGAAGCAGTTGAAGGCAAAGAGTACTTCAAGGTATAATCCAGCTTCAAGTTCTTCTAGGTATAATTCAACTTCTAGTGCTTCATGGAAGTCGAATTGGAAGAATAATAAATCATCACCAAAAACTAAGGAGGAAGAGAAGGCTAAGGCACCAGCATCCTATTCGAAAGGTAACACTGAAACCAAATCTACTTCTAGATTACGTGACATTAAGTGTTTCAGGTGCTAGGGATTTGGGCATATTGCATCGTGGTATCCAAACACTAAGGCGATGATCCTTTTGGAGAATAGTGATGTGGAGAGTGTGAGTTCAGGGGATGATGATGATGACATGCCCCTATTGGAAGATTGTAGTGATGTGGATATGGAAGGTCTTGTAAAGGGAGAGTTTCTTGTTACCAGGCGGATTCTCAATACTTAACCTAAGAATGAGGGTGGTGAAGTGCAGCGAGAGCACATTTTTCATACTAGATGCCATGTAAATAACAAGGTGTGTAGTTTGATTATTGATAGTGGTAGCAGCACAAATATTGCTAGCACGTTATTGGTAGATAAATTGAGCTTGAAAACTGTGAAGCATGATTAGCCTTATAAGTTGCAGTGGTTGAGTGAATGTGGGGAGGTTAAAGTGACCAAGAGGGTATTGGTTTCTTTCTCTATAGGGAAATATCGTGATGAGGTATTGTGTGATGTGGTACTTATGCAGGCTTGCCACATATTATTAGGACGACCTTGGCAATTTGATAGAAAGGTCACCCATGATGGTTATCATAATAGGTATTCCTTTATTCTGAACAAAAGACAAGTGGTTTTGACACCCCTCAATCCTTGGGAGGCTAGTGAGGATCAGTTGAGGATTGCTAGAGAGTTCAGAGAGAGGGGGAAACACAAGACTGAACAAGAAAAGAAGAGTGAGATTGCGAAAGAGAGTGGTAAAAATACACTTGTGAGCCATGAGAGGAAAGAATTAGAGGGAAACATTAGTGAAATTAGTGAGGCAAACGAGATTGAAAGTGCCTTGAAGGCAAAACGACACTTACTTGTACTGATGTACAAGGATGTTTATTTTTCCACTGACCAACTTAACCCTTCTTTACCTGCAGTCGTTGTTTCTCATTTGCAGGAATTTGCTGACTTGTTCCTTGAGGAAATACCTAGTGGATTAGCTCCATTGAGAGGTATTGAGCATCAAATCGACTTTGTTCCAAGTGCCTCAATTCCAAATAGACCAGCATATAGAGCAAATCTAAAGGAGACAAAGGAGATTTGGAGGTAAGTGGATGAGCTGGTAGAAAGGGGATTTATGAGAGAGAGCCTTAGCCCATGTTCAGTCCCTATTATTCTGGTTCCAAAGAAGGATGGATCATGGCGTATGTGCGTGGACTGTCGAGCCATCAACAAAATTACAATTAAGTACAAACATCCCATACCTAGGCTTGATGATATGTTAGATGAGCTGTATGGTGCGTATTTGTTTTCAAAAGTTGATTTAAAGAATGGTTATTACCAAATAAGCATGAGAGAGGGAGACGAATGGAAAACCGCTTTTAAAACCAAATATGGTCTCTATGAGTGGTTGGTAATGCCTTTCGATTTGACAAATGCACCAAGCACATTTATGTGATTAATGAACCATGTTTTTCGTGCTTTCATAGGAAAATTTGTTGTAGTCTATTTTGATGACATTTTAGTCTATAGTAAAAGTCTAGAAAAACATGTTCAGCATTTGCAAATGGTTTTCACTGTTTTGAGAGAAAATAGGTTATTTGCAAATTTAAAGAAGTGTACCTTTTACATAGAGTCTGTGTTTTTGGGTTTTGTTGTAGGTGCACAGGAGATTTATGTTGATGAGGAGAAGGTAAAGGTATCAAGGAATGGCCAACACCTAAGAATGCTAATGAGGTAAGAAGCTTTCATGGTTTAGCAAGCTTTTATAGGAGATTTGTGAGGGATTTTAGTTCTATAGCTGCTCCTTTAAATGACCTTGTTAAAAAGAATGCTGAGTTTAGGTGGACTGAAACACATGAGAAAGCTTTCAATACTTTGAAAGAAAAGTTGACTAATGCACCTTTGCTTGTTCTTCCTAATTTTGAAAAGGTTTTTGAAATTGAATGTGATGCTTCTGGGAAAGGTATTGGTGGTGTTTTGATGTAGGATTCCAAGCCAATTGTTTACTTCAACGAAAAGCTTAATGGGGCGGCATTGAACTATCCTACCTATGATAAGGAGCTATATGCATTAGTGAGGACTTTGCAAACTTGGCAGCACTATCTATCGCCCAAGGAGTTCATTATCCATTCAGAACATGAGAGCTTGAAATTTTTGAAGACTCAGGGTAAGTTGAACAAAAGATATGCTAGGTGGATGGAATTTATTGAAACTTTTCCTTATGTTATCAAATACAAGCAAGGAAAAGAAAATGTAGTAGCTGATGCACTGTCCAGGAGGTATTTACTTCTGACCTCTTTACATACAAAATTGCTTGGATTTGAGTTTATTAAGGATTTGTATGAAAATGATGCTAATTTTGGTCAAGTGTGGAGTGCTGTTTCTGAGCATGCATATGCTGATTTCTATAAGCATGAGGGGTTTTTGTTTAAGAAAGACAAGCTTTGCGTTCCTAAATGTTCTTTGCGGGAGTTGCTTGTTAGAGAAACACACGGGGGTGGACTAATGGGACACTTTGGTATACAGAAAACTTTGGACATTTTGCATGAGCATTTTTATTAGCCTAGGATGAAACATGATGTGCAAGCTGTGTGTGAAAAATGCATTGTGTGTAAACAGGCTAAATCCAAAGTAATGCCACATGGAGAATACATCCCATTACCTGTGCCACATCAGTCTTAGACTGACATTTCTATGGACTTTGTTCTAGGTTTTCCATGATCTAGAAATGGCAAGGATAGCATATTTGTTGTTGTTGATAGGTTTAGCAAAATTTCTCACTTTATTGCTTGTTCTAAAACTAATGATGCAACACATATTGCTATTTTATTCTTTAAAGAAATTATGCGTTTGCATGGCCTGCCAAGATCCATAGTAAGTGATAGGGATGTTAAGTTTCTCAGCCATTTCTGGTGCACTTTGTGGAACCGATTGGGAACTAAATTGTTATTTTCTATTGTTGCACATCCTTAGACGGATGGTCAAACAGAAGTAGTTAATAGGACCCTTTCACAATTGTTGCTTGCTATTTTGAAACAGAACTTAAAACAATGGGAAAATTGTTTGCCTCATGTTGAATTTGCATATAATAGAGCTATGCATTCTGCTACATTATACTCACCATTTGAGATTGTGTATGGATTTAATCCTTTGACTCCCTTGGATATTTTACCTTTGCCTCCTAACAAATTTATTGATGTTGATGGAAAGAGAAAAGCAGAGTTAGTCAGGAAATTGCATGCCAAGGCTCGAGCTAACATTGAAAAGAAGAATGAGCACTATGCTCGACAAGCAAATAAGGGTCGTGTCAAGCTTACCTTTCAACTTGGAGACTAAGTCTGGTTACATTTGAGAAAAGAAAGGTTTGCTACACAACGGAAGTCCAAATTACATCCTCGGGGAGATGGTCCTTTTCAAGTGCTGGAGCGCATCAACGACAATGCTTACAAACTCGATTTGCCAAGTCAATACAGTAATGTAAGCGCTACTTTTAATGTTTCTAATCTTTCGTTATATGATGCAGGTGATTCGAAGGCGAATCCTTTTGAGGAAGGGGGGAATGATAGAGATCACGACGCATCCAACATTCGAGAGCTAGTCAAAGCCAATGATCCTTTATAAGGTATCGGGAGTTCTATGACACGATCACAGACCAAGCGAATGAAGGAGGCATTGCAAGGATTGATTATGGAACTTCAGGAGTAAGAGGTGATTTGACACAACTCTAACACAAGTCCTAAGCTCATGAATATCGTATATCAAAGTAGGGACGAAGCGGAGGACATCAGCAATGGATAGACGACCTTCAGCAAAGGAAAGGCTACCAACCTGTCATCTAGGCCACCGACCTAGAATTGGCCGACCTTTAAAAAAAAAAAACAAATGTACGTCGACAATAAAGGCCGCTGGCATACTGGCCGGCCTTTCCCATTCGTAGAACATTGTTTTTGTCTTTTCATCTCAAAGCCGGCCTTGGATGTATTTAAGCCGCTAGCTTATAATTTATGACCATTATAAACTCCTTAGTAGGACATTTGAAAGGTCACATCCAACTTATAATTTATGACCACTATAAACTCCTTGGTAGGGACATTTGAAAGGTCATTATCAGATGGTGAATGAAAAATCATTGAGAGAATTCTCTCTTCCTTTGGTTCTTGCAATAGAACTACCTTAGGTTTCTTCATCTTAAACGCTTGGAGAAATCGATCTTGATAGCTTAGGTTCTAATCGGCAGGTTTGATTGGGGTTGGGTTACGCACAATACTTGATTCAATTTTGATTCTTGGGTTTTGAATCCTCTATTGATCATTGGGTCTTAGATCAATATCTAGGATTCGCGTCAGATGAAGATTGTAGTCATATTATAAGATTAATAGGTATGTGGAAAATTCATATTGCAAGTCCTATACTATAAACCCTTATTTCTTGTTTTAATTAGGTTTATAAGAATTTTAATGACTCAGTGAGGAAATTAGGGTTTGATAAAGGCATATTTTATCATGTTGTATCTTGTGATTGGTATATATATTATTGTCAATTATTAGAAATTTCCAATAAAAAGATACTTAAATTGCATTTATGTTAATATCTTAGGGATTAATGGACTTGAAGATGTACATGATGCAAAACATGAAGAAATCACAAGCAAGAGATGAGACACGGCCGTGCCTTATGTAGTGTTTTTCCTTTCCACAATTATTAAAGAAAAATAAAGGACGAGAGGCTTAAGGGGATAGCCCACGACCGTGCTTCATGTGGTGGGTGTGTTTACCCCCTAAGATACGGCCGTGCCTAAAAGAAGAACGAAAGAAGAAAATGCCGAGACGCTTATGGAGTTATCCCACGGCCGTGGTTTATGTGGTGGCAGTAACCACCACATTACACATGGCCATGCCTCATGTGGTGGATTGCCGACTTTTTATATTCTTGTGCAATTTGTACGTTTCTGCAGAGCATAAAAGCAGGGGAAAGAAAAGAAAAAAGGGAGAACGACCGGAGGGAGGAGAGGAGACTTGGAATAATTTAGTAGTTTTTAGAACTTTGTTTTGGGAAATTTTAGTGTCTTACAAGAGAATTGAAGATTAAATTCAATTGTTCTTCCATCAATTGAGATCAAGTCAGAAATCTCTGAAGAGTTGTTTGAGGATCTTATTTCCAGATTTGCTACATATTGGTGACTTCTTATCCTAATCATATTTTGCATTTCTGTGAATTGGTTTTTATGTCTTTAATGGATTCTTTAACATTTTTCATTGAATTTTGTCTTGTTGTTATCTATTGTATGGCTGGCTAATTTCGTTTGTGGGAATAGTGGATGAAGCCCTAGTTTGCTAAAATGATCAGTGTAGTTTGGTTATGAGATTGACATATATGTGGAGTATTCATGTTGTGAATTCCTATAATTTCAATTTAATTGTGATAAGATTAGATTGTTAGAAATCCAATCAATATGAAAGTGGAGATAGGATTTGTTAGGAATTCTTAATTAGACTAATGAGTCAATGCGAAAGCGGCGTTAATTGGTTTAATTAGGGTTCATAGAGAGATTAAAGCTATGTTCTAATTAATTATTCACTAAGAGATTAGGGATAATTGTATTAGAGCATAAGGCGATCATAGCATTGAAAAATGTATGAGAGTATATTAGAATCCCCTGTTAATTAGAGATACGAAAGTGGACTAATTGATTTGAGGTTTAAAATGTTGAACTCACGTGAATAACCACATATAAGTTGATTTCAATAACTTAACGGTAGTTTGATTAGCATGACTAGGGTGAATTCTAAATTCCCATTGTTCAATTGGAAGTATTTATAAGAATCTTATAATTCTCATTAGCATAGAACTTAATTTAATCTCTTTAGTTAGATATAAATAAAAAAAGATTCCTGTTTAAATTACCTAAATATCAGTATAAGTTATTATAGGTTTGGTAATCTTTTTAGTCCTCGAGGGAACGATACTCTACTCATCATATATTACTTGATTGCGACCTAGTATACTTGCTAGCGGTTTCACTTGTACATTTCACGAGTGATCCGGTTCAATAGGATTTTTTAATTAAGGTTGAATAAGAAATATGGAAGCAGTATTATCTTCATCTAATTAGAAATTGTCTTAGAGATTAATGTGATATCTCTATTTAATTTCTCATTAAGGAATTAGGAGAAATTAATTTAGGATATTAGTCAACTATAGAATTGGAAGATTTATAATTGAATAATAGAATCCTCTGTTAATTTGTCTAGCAGAAACTAATAAATTGATTTTAGGGTTTTGAGTTTTTAAAACTTAGGAAAGGATTAAAGGTTCTCACAAATTCATATGAATATCAACATAACTAAGAGTTATTATAGTATGATGGCAATCTTATTAGTGAAATTAGGGTGCATTCTATTTCACACTCTCAATTGATATATTCTTACAACAATTCTCCTCTTATTCTTAGTGATAATCTAGGTTAATTAGATTAATCAGTAATTAATTAGTTAATTCTCTCAATTATATTGCCTAAATAATAATAGAATTTGATATAGATCAGGTAATTAATTAATCCTCGTAGATTGACACTCTACTCACTGAAATATTACTTGATTTGATTCAGTGCACTTGCTAGTATAATTCGCTTTTATAAACATATATATTGCAATAGATCAAGTTTTTGGTGCCGTTGTCAGGCATTAACTTAATATTAGACCACCTTTAGTTTTATTATTAATTTAGGTGCATTTTATGGTATGTGTTTGTCTTTTGTTCTCTTTGCAGGTATTTTATGCACAGGAGTAGAAGTGTTGAGTTTCTACCACTAAATCTTGAGATAGAACACACCTTGTGCCAATTGAGAAGAGAGAATAGAAGAAGGGAAGAAGTGTAGGTAGTTGAGATGGCAAATGGCAACAACAACAACAACACTGTTAGAGCACTTCAAGACTATACAGTACCTATTGTGTAGGTTTTGCAATTAAGGTACCTACTATTTAGGCCAATAATTTTGAACTAAAGCCGGCACTAATTCAAATGGTTTAAACAAATCAGTTTGGAGGATATCTAAATAAGAGTCCCGATGAGCATATTGTAGGATTTCTTTAATATTGTAACATAGTTAAGATGAATAATGTCACACCTAACGTCATCAAATTACAACTTTTTCCTTTCTCACTAAGGGATAAAGCTAAAGCTTAGTTCAATTAACTGCCACAAGAGTCCATCATCACTTGGGTCGATCTCTCATCTAAGTTTGTAAGGAGATTTTCCCTACCATCTAAGACTATGAAGTTAAGAAACGACATCACCAATTTCACCTAGTTTAGTGGTGAATCACTATACGAGGTTTGGGAGAGAATTAAGGAGGCAATGAAAAAAAGCCCACATCACAGATTGCTAGATAATCTCTTGATTGAGATTTTCTATCTCAGTTTGGACGAGAAATTAAGATCTTTAGTAGATGCTGCATCTAGAGGTGCACTAATGGTTAATAACTATGATGAAGCTAGTGCTTTGATAGAAGAAATAGCTTCTAGTGCACATAATTGCATAATGAGAGAAGTAAATCAAGAGTGGCATCAACCAATGACATGGACACAACGTCAGCTCAAATTGCATCTCTCATTACCTAGGTAAGTAAACTCGTTTTAGTACAATCCGTTAATACTAGTCAAATTGCTTTTTGTGAGTTATGTCTAAGACTACATTTAGCTCTTGAGTGCCTAGCTGGAAATTCCTCAAATTCATTTAATTGAGAGCAAGTTAATTATGTTAATAATTTTCAATGGGGGAACTAAGGACCTTATTCAAACACTTACAATCCAAGGTAGCGTAATCATCCAAAATTATCATGGAGGAATGAGAATAATGCTCTTAAACTGCCACTTGGATTCCAAAAGCAAGGACTTGCTCATAATGCTCTACCTTGATAAAATCAACTTAGAATGGAAGAGCTCATGTTGAACTATATGCAAAAGTTGACACTATGTTACAGAATCAACAAGCCACTATTCGAAATTTAGAGAATTAGATCAGTCAAATTTCTCAATAGTTAAGTAATAGATCTTTAGGGTCTCTATTAAGCAACACTAAGGAAAACTCCGAAGGTGTCAATGCTATAATGCTGACAAGCAGTAAGGAACTAGAGATAGTTGATAAAAAAAAAAAAAGTTCAAAACCAAAAGGAGAATTCAGAGAAGGACAAAATGAAACTAGAGGTGGAGGAACCAAAGCAGAAATCCTCAGAGGTGAAACTGTATGTTCCTTTTGTCCCCTTCTTAGGAAGACTGAAACAATAGTAGCTAGATGCCCAATTTAGTAAGTTTCTAGAGGTTTTTAAGAAGCTACAAATTAAAATTCCATTTGCAGAAGCACTCCAATAGATGCCTTCATATGCCAGATTCATGAAGGATTTGCTTACTAAAAAGAGGAAAATTGATGGGAGTAAGCCTACGATGCTTACAGAAGAGTGTTATATGATCTTATAGAAGAACATGTCTAACCTACCAAGGAAACAAAGAGATTAGGAGAGTTTCACTATTCCTTACACTATAGGAAATTTTCATTTTGAAAAAGTCCTTATTGATTCTAGTGTAAGTATAAATTTAATGCCTTTATCTACTTTCAGGAAACTTGGACTTGGAGAGTGTAGGAAAACTCGTGTTACCTTGCAACTTGCTAACAAGAGCATCAAATGTCCAAGAGGTATAGCCAAGAATTTTCTCATGAAGGTAGATAAATTCATATGTCCTTGTGGTTGTGGATAATGAGTATATCATCTAAATTTTCAAATGTTACAAATAACTCCCTCTATACTTTGATAAATTGATAATATAAAGGACACTTGCTTTTTTTAGTTTTAAAAACACACACTAAGTTTTAAATAATGAGGTGTTAAAGCATTTCTTGATAAGTTTAGTGGGTGTTTTCACACTAAGATCAAAATTTTAGGGGATTATTGGCTAATTTATCAAAGTTTAAAGGAGGTAATTTGTAACATGTAAAAGCTTAGGATGTATATTCATACCTAGATTAAAGTTTGGATGGATAAATTGCATTTTTCCAAGAAAATAAATAAATACTATGGTTTTGCAACCTTTTGCCATTTATCTCTTCATTTTCTGCTCTTCTCCTATACCATCTCTTGGAGATTTACAATTTTTCCTATACATAATGTAAAGTTACTTCTAGTGTAATTTATGCTCTTTTTAAAGGTAGAAATAAATTAATAGTAGAAAGTGGAAAACATTATTGACCAACTCTTGTATAAAGATGTTTAGTCATCAGTTTTTCAATAGGTTCAATAGTGTGACAAATGCTAAAAGTTATTTTCCAAACCAGGCATGATCAAAATGATAGACTTGTAGTATTATTGGTCACTTCCGAAAATGCTTTCCCTTTTAAAATGCATCTCAAAAAGAGTAAGATAATTCAAAAATATCTGGAATCATTCTTAATTATGAAACAAAAACAACTTTGTGGTTATCAACGATTTTATATTGGACTAGACAAAACTTAATAGAGGTTCGGTCATAAAGTATGAAGAGTAACAAACTGAGCATAGATCCGATTACAGAAACAAAAAGCATATAGAAAGCGATACTACAATACTAACATAATTCTTAGACAAGATAGATTTAAAAAAAAAATCTAATAAATTCAAGTGATAAGACGAGATAGTCTTATTATCATCAAATGGAAGAACTAACTTGAAGATAACTAGCAAACCATCTTTAAAAAAAGAATGAAGTGTATAAATTTTACATTGAGATATACTAGAGGACCACGGAGTTGTTAGGAAAAAATTAGGAGTTTTCATACTTCAGTTTGGTTCAATTCAAGATCAAACCGAATCGAATCGAACCACATTATTGGAATTCTACTTAAAAGAATTAGATTTGTAAGTTTAAGGTCAAGTCTTCTAAACCTTATTCAATTTACCAAATAAGAGAATTCTAATGATTGAAAAAAAGAAAAAAAAATTCAAGAAACCATCATATTCACTATTGCTGGTAATTCGTGTTAATGTATCGCATTTCATATTCATATGTAATGAATTTGTATATAAAAAACCTTAATTGGTAATATGATATATTTATTAATCGTGTTTAAAAATCTAAATCCATAATTCGACTAATAAATATGCTTCATATCCAGTTGGACCATTTTTCAATAAAAAATATAAAATAATTTGTCCATAATTATAATATCTATTAAAATTATCAAAACAAAAGTCTATAAAATTAGAATATAAAAGAACAAATTACTTAAACTTTTAAATATAACAAATTATAATGTAATAAATAAAAATCTTAAGTAAAATAAGTTTAATATTAACATGAAAAAAATAAATAATTCATTTATTACATTACATCAATACGTTAAAATAAGCTATGGCCCAACTAGGTATTAGTGCCAATATTCAAATTAGCTACATCCTTTATTAATTCATTAAAAAAGATTATCAAATAGTATACATTGAAAAGACTTACTAATATGGTATCAAATAAATTAATAAGAATGGTTCATCATTCTCTTTATCTTTTTCTATTATTTTCTATCATCAAAACTTAATAAATATCATATTCAAAATGCATAATTAAATCATCTGAATTTATACACTAATCAAAGCAAGTCTATTTGCATAGCAAATGTTAAGGAATTTTATAAACTAAATTTTTTGTTGAATAGAATCTTATTATATAAATTTGTTAGAAAAAAATATACTTAATATTATGGAAAAGTTAAAACCGTATTCTAATATAGATATTTGAGATATAAAATATCTTAAAATATAATTTGTATATATATCAAAGAGAAGATTGTAAATAAAACTCATAACATATAAAAATAAATCATTATAATTAATGATCTGGTGATTTTATATGTTAAGAAAACTCTTTATTATAAGCAAAACTATTGAAATTCTTAAATTTCAACCTAGAAACATTATTAGAAGCATAAGAGTAAAATGAAAATATAAAATAAGGCACCAAATTGTTAATTATATAAGATTTTTATTGGAGTTAAGTTAGAATTAATGTAGAATTTAGGTTAGAAACTAAAAAAAAAATGTTAAGAATCGTAATCTCTAATAGGTTAAATGTATCCATAAATAGGTTTGAATACTAAATCTAAATCCAGATATATTTATAAATAAGTTTAAATGAGTTCCACTCGTTTATTAACTGTGTTAAATTTTTGTAATATAAATCTCTTTATAATTATATTGTCTCATGTACTAAATTGCCAGGTTGTATCCACACTTACTTTCGGCTGTGCTTCGGTTGGCTTGTGTCAGGCCCAGGCGCAATCCTGGCCATCTTAGGTTGCTGGCTTATGTCTGGCTCGGCCAACATTAGCTGGGCTCGGGCCGGAACCGGTCTGGCCTGCTGAGCATCCGCCTTCACACAATCACCGTCCGGTTCATCGCTTCCCTCACTTCCGACTAGGCGCTAGTTTCCTTTTCCTGTTCTTTATATATACCCGCAGAACCTCCGTTTTCTTACAGCTTTATGTCAATTTCTTGGACAAATTGGCAACAAGAAAAAAACTCGAAACGTTTAATTACATACTGCGCACTGCAAACCTTACAACAAAGAGAAAACGAAACAAAACATGGGACACGGTAGTAACTCATCTTTCGACAAAGCACGACCCAGTAAAAAGCTCAAAACTTCCGTCAAGGTTCTTCTTCAAGTGCTCCATTCGCTTTTCCACGAAACTGATCACAAATTTCCTATTTTTTGGGGTTGTTGGTTAACCCATTGAGCTATTTTTTGCAGGAGGATTATAGAACCAACATTGGGGATGATGATGACATTCCTTATGGTGAAGAAATTGAGGAAGATTTTCGTGATGGTAATGATATTATTTTTTGTTTAAAATTGCTTTTCGATTGTTGGGTTTGGTTCGTTTAAAATTGATCTTGGTTTGTTCTAAAAATTATTAATAAAATGGGTGTCATTGGAAGAAGTCGTGATTTTTTGGATCAAGGTTTGTTTTTGATTGCGAATTTGGTTTGTTTTGTTTAAATTTGATCTGGGCCAGGGCAGTGATTGATTGAGTGATAGTAAATGTACGAAGTATTGATTTGTTTTTAATCATGGTTTGTTCTTGATTGGGGTTTGGTTGGTTTTGCTTAAAATTGATCTTGGTGTGGTGTAAAATTGTTTAGTGGTGGTTTTGGCATTGAGAAAGAAGGGAGAAAGGAGGAGTTCAGCAAATTGGTTTTAATCCGTAATAACCGATTTGCAAAATGGATCTCTTTATCATGAAGAGATTTGTTGTTCTTGACCTTGTTTTACCTTAACTGTTAATTGAACAAGTAAAAGTTCTGACTTGGTTGAGTGGGGATGAGTTTGTAGTGAATATTAAGTGTATGGTTTTAAATGAAGCGATTTTTTGATCTTTTTTTTTTATTGATGGTGGGTTTGGGTTATCTTGCTTAAAATTGATTCGAGCATTATTTGTAAAATTTATGTATTAAGTGGTTGTGAATGGGAGAAGTAGTGATTTTAATCAAAGGTTTGCTTTAGATTGGTAGGTTTTGGTTCTAAGTAATATAGGTAATGCTGTGAAGTGTGATTTATTGGGTGGGTGTATTGATATGGGTTTGTTTTGGTGTAGAGAAAGAAGGGAAAAAGAAGGATTTTAGCAAATTGGAATTGAAGCCAGATCATGCTAATCGGCCATTGTGGGCTTGTGCTGATGGTAGAATCTTTCTAGAGACATTCTCACCTCTGTACAAGCAGGCTTATGACTTTCTGATTGCCATTGCAGAACCTGTCTGCAGGTATATAAATGTACTCTGATTGGGGTGATGCCACAGCAATTTTAGTTCAGTTTCGTTTGTTTCAATTGGACTTCTGATGAATGATGATATACTAAATATATATATGTATATGTATATGTATATGTATATTGCATTTCATTCTCTTGGCAATTGAAAGGAGTATGGGGCTTCAAGCTCTAGACAAAGCCATGCCTCCTCCATGAACCATCAAAACTCGAGTCACAAATCTTAGTGATATAAAATGTTCCAAACTGAACCCCTTATACTGATACAGATCAATCCCAGCCTCCAACAGAGTTCCCAAGCTCTGATGTAAACAGTAATCACAACTGTCCTCAAGCAAAGGGGAAAGGTTTTCATCTATCTTGTATGCTATCATTTTTTAAGAATGTACAATATATTATTAGACAATGATGCTGGAAATAAGGGTAAGTGAAAAGGCAGCTAATTAGCATTGTTTCAATGGAAGGGTTATTCATATTGCGTAAAGAAAGAACCATAGATAGCAGCTTTGAACCGTGGAGCATCTTTTATGTAAATATTGACATCTCAAAACTGGTGAATATTACCTTATAGATTTTTTGTCCAGCAACAAATTCAAGCTTTGACTATTTGTCTAATGCTGGAGATTTAACAGAAATAACTATAGTTGTGAATTTGGTGTGCAGGCCAGAATCAATGCATGAGTATAATTTGACCCCGCACTCGTTGTATGCTGCTGTGTCTGTTGGTCTTGAAACAGAAACAATTGTGTCTGTTCTGAATAAACTGTCGAAGACTAAGCTCCCAAAAGAGATGGTTGACTTCATATATGCTTCCACTGCCAATTATGGGAAAGTCAAACTTGTGCTAAAAAAGAACCGGTATTTTGTAGAATCGCCATTCCCTGAGGCAAGACATGAATCCTTTCTTCTTCAATTTAGTTTTTGTGAATGCCTATTCTAGTGTTGTTTACATTGTGCTTTGCAGGTTTTAAAGAGGTTGCTCGCAGATGAAGCTATAGCTCGAGCCAGAATTTCAAATGAGGTTCGTTTAGTGAAAGCTGGTGAATTAGTGTTGCTTTAATATTTGATTCTGTGGAGGAAAACCTTTATTGCTTAGACACCATCTCTCTTCTTATGTTTAATCATATAAATTATTGACAAAGACAATTAGGTTTTATCTACATTTTGCAAGTCTAACCATCAATTGTGCTTTATTATAAACTCTGTACCTAATGGAGTTATTGCAAGGGAAAAGTCCTGTTTGTTAGTCCCCTTAGGTGTTGCTCGTGAAACTTCTGAACTCCGTCATTTATTTGGTTAATATTTTATTCTTAAGAAAAATGTTATGTGGGAGCCTTGGATCTTGGGATGCCCTATACTCTATGATTTGTCCCTTTAAGGGAATACATTTTTAAACCCTGAGCTTTCAGTTTTGTTTGTCCATCAAATTGCTTTATTTGTTATGCACCAGTGTGGATGATCTGCTGTGAAAATCTAATAAAGCAAGAACTTGATATTGGTGTTAAGTTTTCTTGCTCCATCTGTCGAGGATTGGCCTTCTTCTTTTGTTCATGTTCTAGTTTTGGCACCACGCAAACAATAAAAAGAAGAGCAGAAATCCCAGTAGTAAGAGCATTTAATGTTTGAGAGGTTAAATTTTGAGATTAGATTCTACTGTTATTATTCATCTCCCTGGGATGAGTTTCATTTTCCCATGCTGCCAATCATAATAATCATGTACTTGAACAAGCTATAGTTTTGGTGTTCCACTCCAGCTTGAAGCAACATAATTTTAGAAGTTAGACCTACTTCTGTTCCTTAAAGACATTGCATTGTATATGGGCCTTTGATATGACCAGCCAAGTGATGCTAGGTTCTTTTTGAGCCAAAGTTCTAGTGTTCCTACTGAGGAAGGGCTTTGGATCTTATGTCTGCATTTTATTCTTTATAATAGCCAATCTGTCTTCACGATTAGCTAATTGAATCTGATGTCATTCTCTAGGGTGCAAATGCTGCTGATGGATTCACAGTAGGCAAATCAATGGGTGAAATGGATGGTACTCATGCTGACTTGCTGAATGAGGCTGAAATAGCAGCTGCTGCTGAAGAAAAGGAAACACACTCATTTGAAATCGATCCTTCTCAGGTAAGACCTGTCAATTATTGTGAGTTTAGTTTTCAAGAAACGGTTAATCTGCTAGATCAATGCTTTAATTTGTTATTAGCTTATGCTTGGATTTGGATGTGTGGTGATAACATATTGTTAGTGTCTTTCACCCAAGCTCGAGTCACCGGAAGATTCACCGGAAAATCAATATTGAGGCGGGAAAACCTTCCCTTGTTGTTGTTCTTCTTTCTCCCTATGATGGAAAGGAAAAAAAGGACAAGAGTCAGATCGTTACAGGGACCTGAATACCTGGGATTTCAACTAGAGAGAAAATCCGATCTCGAATAGTTTGTGAGTAAAAATTGCCTGCTCATTCCTTTCTCAAAATCCCAATACATATTCCTTTTCTTTCCTAAATTAACTCTACTGTAATAGAACCCCTATTCTAGTGGACAACGACTTTCTTATTCTAGAGATAACAATAACTGAAAACAATATCAAAAATCCTAAAATTGTCATATTAATACTCAAATGCCTAAGATAGAATCTGCCCAAAATAGCTACTCATCCAATCTCTGGCTTCTTCTTGCACTGTATTGGCGCCATGGACTTGTGGAGCTCATCCCTGCACTGCGGTTGCGCCTTGGTTGTCTCTCTGCATATATGTTTTCCCCACGAATGCATCCCTAACACATATGGTTTGAGTGAATTGTTGTATCAAAGACATTTTATCACAATGTTTATTTATAAATGTGAGATTATTTTTTCCATATCATGGAGATCAGCTATGCTCAATCCTTTCTGTTGAACTCCACTCAACAATTGAGGGCCTTCTCACTATGTCTGTTATTGACTTGAAATGCTAACTTTGGTGAATATCTGGCCTTGGAAGATGCACTTCTCTTGACCTGATGTCTATTATTTTTATTTTGGAATTGAGCCAAATGAAATTTGTATCTTGTGTGTTTACGTGCCTAAATAAGAAGTGAAAAAGCTATATTATTATTTTGGATTCTTTGGGATGTCATATATTTTGGCTCCAGGCTTAGCTGCTTTCTTCAGGACAGCATATATTAAGCATAAATTTTCCTTAGCTCTTGAGTCCTATTTGTTATGCTGAAAGGTAAAGGAACTTAGGGAATCCTTTGGAAGGGCTGTGTTGGAAAGTAGTAGATTGGAATGTTCTCTAGCATCTCATTCACTATGCTCTTTGCTTACAGGTTGAGAATGTGAAGCAGCGGTGCTTGCCAAATGCTCTTAATTATCCTATGTTGGAGGAATATGACTTCAGGAATGATACAGTAAGTTTTTCCTTCTAGATGTTTCAAACTAAGAAAATGAAGCAAGTTCTCCAATGAAATAAGATAGCCCATAATTACACATTTTAAGTATCATGAAGGAACTTATATGTTTGCACCCTACTGCAGGTTAACCCTGATTTGGATGTGGAGTTGAAGCCTCAAGCTCAACCAAGGCCATATCAGGAAAAGAGCTTGAGTAAAATGTTTGGAAATGGTCAGATTGCTTGCTGTGATAACATTACTTTGTTACATTTCTGCTGATTGTTGGTTGCAAATGTGGTTCTATGAAGAATTGAAAACTTAACCTATTTTGTTGTAGAAAATTAGTTTATACAAGGACTTTATCATGTGACAGAGCTTGTCCCATATGAACTTACTGTCTTAATGCAGATCGGTAATATAACATCAGCAGTTAAAATCATCAAAGTTCTGCACAATAAGAGTGTAAAGATCTGTGAGGACCACAAAAGTTTGTTCTTTGATTCTTATGTAATTTTGTTTTATTGATCATCATGATATTTTGCTCTTATTGAGTAGTCCCTTGAATTTAAGTTTGACAAAGTTTTTTGACCATACCTTTTTTCTTCATTTGTGAAAAAAATACCTGAGGTTTTCATCTCAATATTTTTGGTTTTCTGTTCAAGTATCTATTTCTGAATTGTTTTGTGGACTATGTTGTACTTCAATTTGAATAGAAAATAACCTTAAATTGTGTTGCTGGCTGGGCCTTTTCAGGTAGAGCAAGATCTGGTATAATTGTGTTACCTTGTGGTGCCGGAAAGTCTCTAGTCGGTGTTTCTGCTGCCACTCGTATAAGAAAGAGTTGCCTATGCTTGGCAACTAATGCTGTGTCTGTTGATCAGTGGGCTTTTCAATTTAAACTTTGGTCAACCATAAAAGATGAACAGATTTGTCGTTTCACATCTGATAGCAAAGAAAGGTTTCGTGGCAATGCTGGGGTTGTCGTGACTACATATAACATGGTTGCATTTGGTGGAAAGCGTTCAGAAGAGTCTGAGAAGATCATTGAAGAAATAAGAAACAGAGAATGGGGATTGCTTCTTATGGACGAGGTGAAATCTTTAAACTAGTTGTTTTGTGATTGCAGTGATGTTAGAAGATGTTACTGGTGCATGACAATATTTTTCTGCTCAGGTGCATGTGGTTCCTGCCCATATGTTCCGAAAGGTTATCAGTATAACTAAATCGCACTGCAAGCTTGGACTCACTGGTAAGAATTGATGTAATAGCTTTATCAAATGAATTTTATTTAACTTATTTATTTATTAAAATGATGAATTGATGATTACCTTTTCTGTTCAGCCACACTTGTCAGAGAGGATGAGAGGATTACAGATCTCAACTTCCTTATTGGCCCAAAACTGTATGAAGCAAATTGGTTGGATCTTGTGAAAGGTGGATTTATTGCAAATGTACAGTGTGCTGAAGTATGGTGCCCGATGACAAAGGAGTTCTTTGCTGAATATCTGAAGAAAGAGAATTCCAAGAAAAAGCAGGTACTCAATTTTTACCCACCTCTTGCTATTTGTTTAAGGAGAGTTATCCATTTCTCCTGGATAGGTAAGGTTGGCCAATATGTAGTCCCCAATTGTGCCCATAGCACCTCATGTCCACTGTCATTCTGAGCACCTGATGAAGTTAGCGTTGGTTAATTTTTTGGCTTGTGTTTTTCATCTACCGTCATTTGATGCTGCTTCTCCATGCTTTCGCATTTTCCTTGTATCATTTGTGTTTTGCATTTTCATCTGCCATCATCTTTAACTTCACAGGCAGCATTGCATAGTTGACACTATTGCTTCATTTCAGGCTCTCTACGTGATGAACCCCAACAAGTTCAGAGCGTGTGAGTTCCTCATACGCTTCCATGAGCAGCAGCGTGGAGACAAGATAATTGTCTTTGCTGACAATCTTTTTGCTCTCACCGAGTATGCTATGAAGCTCCGGAAGCCCATGATTTATGGTGCTACCAGGTATCGATAGCTACTACTACTGTTTACGATAAACATATTTAACCTTTCTTTATGTGATTCAGATTTTTACAAGCTGTGTGTTTGCTTATGATGTTCAGCCACATGGAAAGAACAAAAATTCTCCAGGCTTTTAAGACCAGTCGTGATGTGAACACAATTTTCCTGTCGAAGGTATTGCATTGTTGATATTTTTTCTTCATTGCTGCTAATATTTGATAGGATTTCTAAGTTCTGATGTCATGAAGAAGGAATTCTTCATGTTGATCATCAATTGAATACATTGTAGCATATGGTCAATGGAGAGTGAAGCCATTTCCATCCCAGGATGACAAATGATTTCTCTCTTTAACAGGTTGGTGATAACTCAATAGATATACCTGAAGCTAATGTTATCATTCAGATATCCTCACATGCTGGGTCAAGAAGACAAGAAGCTCAGCGTCTTGGTCGTATTCTTAGGGCTAAAGTAAGTTATATTTTTTCTTTTCAAGCTGATGTATAATCTTCTCTCTGAAAACATATTTTTCCCTAGTTGACTGAGTTCCTCATGGAGATGATGAAATTTATTAGGGAATCTTGGTACAATTCGGTAGATTTTGTAAATTATTTTTCCTCTTGAAAGGATATTTGAGTTAAGAATAACTTTTTATTTATTTTGTGGATTACAGGGTAAGCCTCAAGATCGAATGGCAGGTGGTAAAGAGGAGTATAATGCCTTCTTCTATTCTCTCGTGTCTACTGACACACAGGTATGTATTATCTTGTTAATAAATGGAACTTTATTTTTTATGTTTGGTATTGAGGTGACTTTATTTTGACTGATATTTGATATTAGAGTTCGATCTGAAGTTTCCTTGCGAACCGCTTTTTTGTTTTATGCAGGAAATGTATTATTCAACAAAAAGGCAGCAGTTTTTGATTGATCAGGGTTACAGCTTTAAGGTGTGTAACTTTATTTTGTTCTTTGAGAATGAGCTGTTCTGATAAATTTGTTGTTGGAATCCTTGTGTGCTAAGCCTGTTGGATAAGGTTGTGAATGGCTTTTGATCTGTTTAATAATGTTTTTTCGTTTGGCAGGTGATTACCAGCCTGCCGCCACCTGATGCTGGGCCAGAGTTGAGCTACCATCGGCTTGATGAGCAATTAGCATTGCTCGGCAAGGTTTATAGTGCTTCCATTTTTTCCATTGATTTTTAAGTTATTCAACATTATTACTGAGCCAGCCAGCCATCCATGCATCATTTGATATCAGGTTCTGAGTGCTGGTGATGATTTAGTTGGTTTAGAGCAACTTGAAGAAGATGCAGATGACATAGCCCTTCACAAAGCCCGACGTACAATGGGATCAATGAGTGCTATGTCCGGTGCAAAGGGGATGGTTTACATGGAATACAGGTCTTTTACTGGGCAATCCGTTCTTGCAACTTATATTGGTCTTACTTGATTGTCTTGGCCTCATTATTATTATTATTATTATTATTTGTGGTATTCCTTTTACAGCACCGGAAAGAAACAAATTGGACCAGGCCAAGCAAAGGCAAAGCCAAAGGATCCATCGAAGCGGCATTACTTGTTTAAGAGGAGATATGGCTGAGAAGAAGAAAAGGCAATAGCTAAACATGCCTCCGCATCATTACTATATCTGTGAGGCTTTTGAGCACGAAGCTTCATACGCTTGCTTGCGTAGTCTATGCTCACATAAGCAGAAATGCAGAGCTATGTACGTTACATAGTATGTATGGGTCTTTTGTGTAAAGGGTCCTCTGTCCTCTCTATACTGCAGGAGCTTCAAGTTTTGTAACACGGATGCATTGTGTGTATATGCCCTTGTCAATCTGTATAATAATTGAAAACATGCAGCGTTAAATGTAGGATGAAGTTTCAACCTTGTTTGGGGTTCTTGTTTGTCCACTTTCTGGCGAAGTTATAAAGGACGACACTAAATGGTATTCATCGAATCCAACTTCTTTTATTTTTTTCATTTTTTTTCATGTTTAATATATATATATATATATATATATCGGATCAATTTGAGTAGTGTTCAAATGCTTTGCGGTTTAGTTTGGGAGATTGAACTAAATGGAATCGTTTAAATTCAAATCGAATTATTTTTTATTAAAAAATTAAAAATGAGTGATAGTTTTTAGCTTTAAACTCTTGTCATTTCAATTTTACCCTATTAAGCTAGCTTTTTTTTTTTTTTAATCTCACTCTTACTTTTTACAATCTGCTCCATTTTCTTCTCTTGCTTTTTAATTAGATTTGTGTATTTTTGATGTAATGTCATTATGATATAATATTATATAATTTAAACATCAATATTTGATTTAGAATAAAATATTTTTAAAAGTAATTTGAATCAAATCAAATAATCAAAACTCAGTTATTAAAAGTGGTTTGATTTATTAAAGGTTGAAATCGAATCAAACGAATACTCCTATTAAATGAAAAAACGGTGAGAAAATGGAAATATTATCTTTTGAGGTTTGTGGGTACGAGCAAGTCCTGAACCTCTTACAATAGCATCGTTAGTTCTTCGGTTATGTCTTACGATAGAACTTCTACCACCAAAAACGGATAATCCCCTATGAGCTTAGCAAGGGTGTTGATCAATTCACAATGAATATAATACTGTTTTATCCACTCGAGCCCTCTCTTTATTTGAACTTCTTAAGGTTTAAAAAATCGTATTAAAACTAAACAAATCAAGATAATAAACTTAGTGTCATGTATGAAGTCTATAATGGGATAGATCAGGTGTAAAGTTAATATATTAATAGTCCTTTTATTTAAGTAATAAATATGTATATTTTTAATATATCTATTTTAATAATATCTTTTATTAAGCATGTAACACATAAAAAAACGAAGTTTACATATAGCATTGCATATATGATTATATTTTTATGTATTGCACTCTCAATAAAGAATGTTGTTAAGATAGATATATGAAAAATACATCTATTTATTTACATATTTATAAAGGCTTCAGTTTTCCCTTGCTTTCTCAAAGACTCTTTTCACCCCAACAAATTGAACTAAAACTAAGGGTATAGAAATGGAATTGTAATAAGAATTTAAAAATCGAGGAACCATTTATTTTTGTTTTGTTATATTTAAAGTAACATAATGAATCAAACTAAAGCTAAAGCACATTTAGTTGTGACTCCCCCATCATCTCTTACAAGACCAGACTAAAGAGGCTGGATCGAGCTGAGACTATATGTAAAATGTGGTTTTGATAAAAAGTGACTGGTTGCTGTTTTGTTTGATCGGTGTATTCACTATATTTGTTAAGCATATTATTAACACATGGGCCATGGACACGAGTGTGTTTGTTGCGGCGTCCTCCGGGTTCACAGTACATGATAATTAAAGTTTTCTAAATGTAATATTTGAAAAGATGTGGACAGCCGAACCTTTTATCTTACCTCAATCTTAGCTTTTCTTACATGAAAAAGGAGAAAGGAAGTGAAGTGAGCAACCAGAAATAAATTATGGGGGTGGGTGGGGGAAAGAAAGGCATCGCAAAAGAAATACGAGGAACTTTCTAATTCAGCTACCCGATTGAAAGTGCTTGGGGAATAATAAGTTTTCAGGACACCAGCTTTTTGTCTAGGACCTTCACTTTGACGACATCTGTTTTACTGGTCAAATGTCGGACTGTACTTGGGAGTTAGAATGTGTACTGTGTTAAACATTATTATTTAAAGCTCAAAAGGGGGACATAAATGCAAGCTAAATCAACAGTAGGTTCAAGCTACGCTCTTTTTTTTTTTTTTTTTTTTTTTTTTCATGTGGTTATAGCAAATCTTTACTATTTTCGATCTTCACATGAATTAGAAGCCTTCCAAGTTTGAACGACTTTTCTGAGTTCCAAAGGGAATATCGTCTTGGTCTTGCGGTTCAGCTTTCTTCCACCTTTACAACTTGTGGGTCATTCATTTTTTATTTGAGAATTATTCATAAACGCTTGTCGTGTTATATTCGAAATGTGTGGTCACTCGTGTTTTTATCCATCCTTTCGACTGTCACCTAGCCTGTGAGCAATGCAAAGTAATGTAATGCCCTATCCTTTCAGAAGCAAATAAGGTCACAAACATGTCCATGCTTGTAAGGCTCGGGTCTTCTAAAATCTTATCATGATAATGTGATTTTTGGACTTACGAGATTCCATAAATCATTAAAAGGATTTCATTAAGGATTAATCCAAACTAAATCAATGTTTAGGCATTGTTTGATGATAGAAATAAATACGATGTCTTTTAAAGTAGAATCAAAATAGAACAAATCAAAGGTTTAATAGATTTGAAATTATACATAGCATTTGAAGTCTTATACCATAACATCAAATCAACGTTAAAATATATGATCTTTGGCATAAACACCAAATTCAAGAAGATCTAGACAACTTTATGGATAATTATTAAAATAAATCGTCACTTTATGACTTGAAAATATTTGATTATAAAAATTTTAAAAGAGAAATTATGAAGAAGAAGAGTGTTTAACAAGAAGAGAGTTATTTAATGATTTAGATTGAAGATTTCTTTTTTAAGTTACTCAATACCATCCCTAGCTTTACAGCTAGTGGATCTTGCTTGAAGATGAGAATCTATTTTGTATAAATTGAGATTTGAAGACATTAAGTAGAGAAGACTCAAGCATTTTACAAGCAATTTTATAGGGATAAATACTTCACTATGATTAAATTTTTCATTTTCTGACATCTTTTCTCAATTGCGTGGAAAATTTTCTTATAGTAGTTTCTTTTGTATAAAGAAAAAACCATTTTCTTGCAATACACGAGCTTAAGTAGTATGTACAAGGGAGGAAGGTTAGTTCCTAAGGTTTAGGAACAGGAAGGATGACTTTTGTGGGTCAGAAAGGATGCTGTAAAAAGCAGAGTAGAAGAAGTTGCTGGATTGTATAAGGGCCGTTGGATCGACATACTAGGTGTTCTTTTTGGACATAACAAAAGTTATTTTACTATTTCTTTATTATTATTACTATTATTATTTTCTAGAGTTAGACAGAAAAATTCAGTAAGAAAGAAAATCTTCCATGTGGATTGCACCTGATTTGTGGGGTTGCGTGGAGTTGTTTGTAGACAGTGGGCGTAGGCGGCTGAACTCCACTTCACATTGTGCCTTGACCTTACGAACCCCATAGAGCCTATACTTTGTTTATTTTATTGCATTCTGCCTTTGATTTGCAGCACCAATGATTGAAAAATTGCAAAGCTAAGAAATTCCGAAGAAAACCTTTCACCCCCTCAAGGTTATTCTAGGCTGAATACCTTGTCTACGTTTCATTTTATATGCAATTGTCGTGCACTTTTTTCGTGGGTTTTTGTGCTTCCATGCTATTAAAAAAAAAACCTAATCAACAGCCATCATGATTATGTGCTCAGTTAAAGATTGCATATTAAACCCCATGGTTAGACACTAATGGCTTGAAAGTTCATATCTATCGCAAATTTGATTGAGTCTAATTTATTACCGTAAATAAAATAAAATGAGTAAATTTATGATTATGTGACCATACATAAATTAATATGACATATTAAGACAAAAAGATATGATACTACTTATAAATTTATGGTTGCTTCTAGACATGGAGATTTTTATGGGACATTCGTTAGCTTGTGAAACATGGCCTTGAAAAACGCCTTCAATAACTAGAGTACTAGGACTGAATATCAAATGGATAGAGGTCGGGGTAACTTCAAATGGACTATTTAGAATTAGTTGATTTAATTTAGAGTTAAAATCAAGGTTAAATTACAGAAAGGTGATATGTATTTTTGGTTTTTTGTATGACGGTTGTCTATATTTTATTTTTTTTATAAAGAGGTGATTTATGCTTTTTAATTTTGTGTTAATAATAAATAATGCTAGGCATCAATATTTTACTAGTTAGTAAATAGTTAATTAAATGAAGTAATATTAGTAAATTATATAATTTAATAAAAATATAAAAAATGGTATAAAAGCAAAAAGAAAGGGAAAAATGGAAAAATAAATAAAAAAGAAAATTAATTGAGCAGTTAGTATAATATTTAGAAGTGTCATTATTTATTATTGATAAAAAATTTAAAAATATAAGTTATTTTTTTGTTAAAAAATAAAACATAGATAATCTCTTTATAGATAATCCAAAACATAAGTTATCTTTTTATAATTTACTCTAAAATTAATTATTTAATTAAGTTGCTTTGAATAATTAATCAACTTTTTTTATTTTTTATTTTTTGTGGTTATAATTGATCATGAGAGATGTTCCTAGGTACTAATAATCAATAAATGGACAAGATTAAGCAAGACCCAAACTGCCCGTGCGTGGCACCTATCTCATATAGGGATGTAAATGGGTTGGGTTTAGGATGGGTTTATTGAAACCTGAACCTGACCTGGTAAAGACTGTATATGCCTAAAACCTGCCCAAACCTAATAGTTTTTTTTTTTTTTTACCTTGACCCAAACCCGACCTGATAAACAAATGATGCGACTTGAACCCGACCTTAACCAGACCCGAATGGCGATTAAATCTTTTTTTTTTTTACATACTTCAACTTATTTTCATATGTCATTTCTTTAATTTATTATTAATCTATTTGTGATGGAAAGAAAAGAAAAATTAAATATAAAAATAAAAAAATATACATATTATAAATTATAATATTAATTTATTATTATTTTTTTAAAATCGGATTGGATTTTTCCATTGGTTTTTTTTTTTTTCTAGATCTTGTAACCTGACCCTAAACTCTATCAGGTTTTATTTTATATCCCAAAACTCGACCCTAAATCCTATAGGGTTTTTATTGGATCTGTCGGGGTGGGTATCCTATTACAACCTGCCTTAGTTGCATCCCTTATCTCATAAGTGGAGAGACTAGTAAAAGCCTTTTAACATAATCAAGTGCATGTGTACGTGAACCTGCACATGTGAAGTGATATGCCAAGATCTAATTCCAAATAATAATGCTAATGGATGAAACAATTCAACAAATGTCCACGAAATTGGTGTGTTCCAAATTAATCATGAACCTTAATTGCATGTAACGAGAATAAAATGAAATTCCCAATTCCTTACTAGATATAACACACTAGTTAAATTAGGAACAACTTGCAATTGTTGATGTAACTCACAACAATTTCAAGTCCACTCGCCACAATCCCTAATTGTAGAAATTGATAAGAGTAAAAAATGGAATAGAAGAGGACTCCTTTCCATGTGAATAGCAGTTGTAAAATGATGTCTCAAAAGTGTGTTTTTTGTTGTCTTTTTACAAGTATTTACACTTGTCTTAAATATGGAAAATAACAAAAGGAAAATAGCTACATAGGGTGTCGGTTCTTGATGCTCTCCTCAATTAATAGAACACAATACAAGGCTAGTTTTTGTTGATTCATTTAAGTTCACCATGGACTGTGAATCACCCACAAACCAAGCACTAATGTGTTTGCTTGCCATCCTATAATACTGATAAATGTACTTGATTAAATACAAAACAATTATATAAAGTAAATGAAGATACTATGTGAATGTTTTCGGGTTCCAATTGTTCAAAAGGTATTCTCGATGCTAAGTTCTATAGTCCTCTAGCTCTCACTCTTGTTATGGGTCCCATAGATGCATTGGTTTGATTCCTATCATCTCTTCAGGCTTGTGGAAGATTAGCCCTCAAATTTGACAGGTCTTTATGAGTATCATCAGGTATATATAGCAATAGATCTACAACATTAAATGTGGTAGAGACGCTGTATCCTCCTAGCAATTCTATCCTGTATACATTGTTGTTGATGCGCTTTAGAACTTTGAAAGGTCCATTTGCTCTAGGTGAAAGCTTTTGTGACTTTTTGTGAGGAAACCTGTCTTTGTTGAAATTAATCCAGACTAGATGACCTAGATTATTGATAGGAATCAAATTCCTACAGGACCTATCACCAGAGCAAGAGCTAGGGGATTATAAAATTTGGCGATGAGGGTTTTCTTTGAATAATCAGACCCCGAGAATAATTGTTTAGTATCTTCTTTTCTATTTCATATTTGTTGTGCACTCCAGCAGGTACACTTATCGGTTTTTAAAGGACAATGGATAAATTCACTAAAGCTCAGTTTGTGGGTTATTCATGGACCTATATAAATAAAAAAAGAACCGGTCCAACAAATTGTTCAATTGAAGTAAAGAACCAGCTACTTGAAGACCATTTGTATTTGTAATAGTTGCTTTTGGGAACTGACCATTTTATTAATACTTATATTTTGCTAATTTTGGAACCGACCACTTAAGTGGCATCCTTGTAATTTTTGTTTTATTTTTATCCTAATTGGAGCAAGTATAAATACTTGCTAACTAGGGTTTTTGAGGAGCTTTTGACATTTTTGAAATCAAACACTTTGTTGCTGTGGAGGTTATCTTTTGCATGCAATAAATCTCTTATCAATTTCTTAGTGAAATTGTGGTGAGACCAACTAGAGTAGATTGTGAGTAATATCAATCGTACTCTTATTGATTTTACAAATTGTGTTTAGTGAGTAATATTTAAGTACATTTTATTGGTAACTTGTCTATGCCCATGTGAATTAGGGTTCTTCATTTTTAGATTTGAATCATTTCAAATTGAGTTGAATTTTAGTTCATTTCCATTGTTTTCCATTGATATTTATACAATTGGTTGTTCTTTATATCAATTTATCTTCAATCTCGTGAATTGGGGTTCAATTATGAAATAAGTGATTACGCCATTTGTTGTTCACGCCACTTGACTGATGTGTTTGCTATCTAATTAGTGAGGCACATCATAATTTTTGATATCAGAGAAAAGGTTGTGGAGTAGGATTTGTGTGAACTTCAATTGAAAAATTAGGGTTCTTGAATTTTACTTCTTGATCAGAATTGTGAAGTGGAATTGGAGTAGTTTATTATGATTTTGTTATGTTATATTTGTTGTTGTTGAAGTGGAAGTGGAGACCTTGTAGTAGTCCTTGTGTTCTTGATTTTGCCGTAAGGAGAAGGGGAAGTAGGAAGTGTATTTCCTTGTGTGTGTTTCGGAGATAAGTGAATTTCCTTGTATGTTGTTTTGGAATTGAGGAGTGTGAATTGCATTTCTAGATTTGTTTTGCATGGAGGATAGGGAAATTATTTGAATTCAAATACATTCATTAAGTTAGAAGAAGTTATTGTGTAGTATTGATTGAATGCAATTTGAATATTTTTGAATTGTTTCTTACTAGATTAAAGCTGTTAATTCTAAGGTAAAACCTATATAAGGAATAACACGTGGTATAAAGGTAAAGGTGGGAGATTGGAGTGGGAGTCTCAACTTCACTGTTGTCCCACTAGATAACTTAATATAGTATTAGGGATAGATTTTCTAAGACATGCTAAAGTTGCTTCCATGCTAGTAGCAAACTGCTTGTTGTTTATAGGAAACAAGTCATATTGTGTATTGATTTAGAGAAAAAAGGCAGGTAACGGAGGCAAAGATAGGAAGAGTATTGGAGTTATGACATTGTCTATGCTCTAACTCAAGAGAGGGCTCAAGCACCAAAAGCTACTTTTCCTTTCCATTCTTATAGAGAAGGAGGATAGAGGAAAGATTGAGATACCAGGGATAATACAAAGTGTCATAAAGGAGTTTAGTTCTATGATGCCAGACAAGCTTCCAAAGTAGTTACCTCGTAGAAGACTTGTAGATGATGAGATTGAGCTGGTTCCAGTAGCTAAACCACTAGCTAAAGCTACATATAGAATGTTACCCCTTGAACTTATAGAGTTGAGGAAATAGTTGGAAGAATTGCTAGAGATGGGCTTCATTCATCTCTCAATAGCATCATATGGGGCTCCTATTCTATTTTAAAAGAAGTAGGATGGGAGTTTAAGATTGTGTATTGACTATCGGGCTCTTAACAAGTTGACAGTGAAGAACCATTATCCTATTCCTCTAATTGTTGATCTATTTGAACAGTTGAGTAGGGCTAAATACTTCACTAAGCTAGACCTTCGTTTACGATATCATCAAGTCTGCATTGTTGGGACAAGCCCAAGACTACTTATGTTACTTGTTATGGCACTTATGAATTCTTGGTGATGCCTTTTGGTCTTACCAATGCTCTTACTAAAATTAGTACATTGATGAATAATGTATTTAGAGAATATCTTGACAAATTAGTAATTATCTATCTAGATGAAAGTATTGTGTATATTAGGACATTGTAGGACCATGTGAAGCATTTGCAGATGGTTTTTCAAAATCTTTAGGAAAATCATCTATATGTGAAGCGTAAGAAATGTGCCTTTGCCTAAGAGCACATTAACTTCCTTGGGCATGTGGATAAAGTAAGGTAGATTCGAATGGACATGGCTAAGGTGGAGACAATAAGAGAGTGGCCTATTATTGAGAGTGTGACTATGTTGAAGGCATTTTTGGGGCTTAACAACTATTACAGAAGAGTTGCTCCTCTTACAAACTTATTGAAGAAGGACTAAGCATGGTCTTAGAATGGGGAATGCCAAGTAACCTTTAAAGATTTGAAGTAGATTATGATTGAGGAGCTAGTCGTTGTGTTACCCGATATGTCCAAACCTTTTGAATTCCATATGGATGCATTAAACATAGCTTTAGGTGGAGTGTTGATGCAAGAGGGCCATTCGGTGGCATATGAGAATAGGAAGTCGAATCAAACAGAGCGTAGGTACTTAGCTTAAGAGAAAGAGTTACTTGCAACTATACACTATCTTAAGACTTGGAAGCATTATCTATTGGGATCCAAGTTTCTAGTGAAGATAGACAGTTTTGCTGCTAGCCATATTTTAACTCAACCCAAGCTCTATACTAAGCAAGTAAGATGGTAGAAGTTTCTTGTAAGAGATTAAGTATAGTAGTGGGTGAACAAATTAGGTAGCAAATGTTTTGAGTTAAAGAGTTGATTTAGCTTCCTTGGCCTTGATTGCCTATTAGTCTGCAAGTTGAGTCAACACTAATATACAAGACTAGATTAAGGAGAATTTAGGCCAAGACTTATTGACCAAGAATTTGAAGTATTTGATTGAAGAGGATAAGACTCATAGGTTTTGGACAGAAGGTGATTTGATCTATGCCAAGGGTCTTCGCCTATATGTTCCCAAGTTGGAAAACTTGAGGAAGGTGCTCATGAAGGAGTGTCATGATCCTCTATGGGTTAAACACCTTGGTTGGCAAAGTACCATGAGTTTGTTAAAGCAGGGCTACTATTAGTTAGATATAAAGGAAGATGTAGCGAACTACATTCGCACTTACCTGACTTGTTAATAAGAAAAGATTGAGTGTTAGAGATTTACGGGGTTGTTAGAACCCCTTCCTATGCCATCTTGACAATGAGAAAGTGTTTTTGTGGACTTTATCACTTCCCTATAAAAAATGGGGGAGTACACATCAATTTTTGTTATTGTTGACAAGTTCTCTATCTAAGTATACACAACCTTCATTTCAACCATGAAGAGTTCAAATGTAGAAGAGATAGCTCAGCTTTTCTTTAAGCATGTGGTGAAGTTTTAGGGAATGCCCTAAAACATTGTGAGTAGTAATGATGCTAGGTTTATAGGCAAGTTTTGGACAAAATAGTTTTGCCTCCTAGGTTTTGAGCTGAGCATGACATCCAACTATCACCCACAAAGTGATGGCTAGATAGAGAAATTCAATGGGTTGTTGGAGGTCATTGTGAGTTGTTCATGGCCTTATTGTATTCACAAGAGCTCAGGATCATGACACGTAGCATGATTCTTCAAATGAATAGAATGAGGTTTAAAGAAGAAAAACAAAGCTATAATTGAACTTAATGACATTTTGAAAAGTGAAACTTGTTATTACTTGATGATATAATGAATTGAAAAAGAAGTTATTCCTATAAAAATTGAAGTTGTTCTTTTAAAAATGGAAAGAGGAAACTTGAAAAATGATCTCAAGAACATAAAGAGACCTTGCATAATGTTTTGGTCTAATGGTAGAGCTAAGCTAACCGCTTTACTCAAAAGTATCTAGTTAATTTTTAATCGGTATTCACTACCTTGGTTTTATAAATAGTTATCAATTCTCTTAAACAATCTATAGGAGACTTACAATCAAATGAGGGATAAGTAGCACTTAAGATATCACAATAGGCCTACCTTAAACAAGCAACTATTTTGTTGCTATCCTAGAAGCTTGTTAGGAGGTGCACCTAGAAAGGTAGTTCACTATAAGAAAATTAGGCTTTAGAGATAGAAAGTTTGTCACGAGAAATATCCATCTCTTAAAATACTAATTTGCAATGAATTTTGGATCACATGAAAAGGACATATTTTTGATTTTTTTTTTTTGTTTTTGCAACGGAATTAGAGACAGATTACTAATAAATTTGCAAGGGGTTTAATTCTATTCCACTTCTGTCTTTGATTTTATTGCGGTAAATGAGCATATTAATTATGGTTTTATTATATATATTTATATAATAATATATAATAAAAATAATATATTAAATAATAATTCATTAATATTAAGATAAAATGTTATGTCTTTGATATATTTAATTTATTATAAGTTAGATATCTTGTTGTACATTATTAATTATATATAAAAAAATATAACTTTAATAATTAAAACATAAGTTAGTGCTGTGACTCTAAAGTTAAGCATGCTAAGGAAAAAGTATTACTAGAATGGGTGATCTCTTGAGAAGTCAATAATTTTGTTAAATAATTTAGCTATACAGCTCTAAGTTTGTTCATTTCCTTATAAGTAATTGCTGAGAGACAAGTGAAGTAGCAATAGGAACATGAGGCGGTGAGTTATCTTATTGCTGCAAAATGTCCTGAATTGTTGAGGCAGTTCATCATGAAGAATAAGACTAATATGGTCCGAGGAAAAGCTCTCAGATGGTGGTAATATTGCCTGTAATGCCTTGCTCAATCTTCTACAGTTCTTAATTATGCACATTAAATTCAATTGCCAAATCTTTTACGCTGCTCTGACTTTCAAACGCCAGGAAATTATACAGAGACTTCATGTTACTTTTATTTCAGTCTTATTCCCTTTTATTTATCATTCTTTTAAATTGATGATAATTATGAGTACTAGTAGTATGGAGAAAACTTTAATAACTCCCGCAATCTTTTTTTTTTTTTTTTTTCTGATAATGATGCGATACTGCATGCCAATGGGGGTTTACTTTTCTAGATAAGATGGGAATTTAATGATTTCTTCAGTTTCGTAATACTTTTGAAAAAAAATAAATTAAGAATATACTCATTCGTAGAAAAGAGACCGTAGTATCCTAAGAAGAAAGTGGATTCTTCTACAACTTGGTAAATTAACGTATATTGATCCGGCTAGCACAAACTCTTAAGTTCATATAGCCTAATGATTCGCTTGATTGAAATTCAAGAACAGCACTGCCGTGTTTTCATTCCTCAACTTGAATATTTTAATACGTTTCGGCACCCACTGGCACTCCAAGTCATGCGCGAACAAACCTTTCTAATCATGTTGAATAAAAATTTGATGAATGAACCACGAACGCACTTTACTTCCAGAGACACACGAACCAAAGAGACATGGCTTATGATTACCTTTTGGAGATTCTTCACCCGTTGCCAGAACTTTCAGCACAGCCTAGCAATGACCTAGGGTATCTAGCATTTGACCACTTTTAGAGGACATTCCCAACATATAAATTTATTGTTTAAATCATGATATATACTAGTTAAAACATTACAAGAAACACTTTTGACATTTTTATGTATTTATTTTTTTATAAAATATATAATCAATCATAAGAAATATATTTATATATATATTGTTTTCCATATTAATAAGTGAACTAAAGTATTCATTTATAAATTATACTCTTAATTATCACTTTTTTTTAAAATCTAAAAAAGATGATGATTATACATCATATTTTCTTTTTATGGATATAAAAGACCAAGATCACTAGAGAGCCAACCCATAATTGCCAAAAGGTAGCACGACCTTTCTTCTTCAGCCTAATTCATGTCTTGGATGTGATTATACCAATATAAATGCATTGGATTCTATCAAAATTCTGAAGCTAAGCGTGTTTGGATGGAAACAATATTGGGAAAGAGTGTTTTATTGTGAAGTCCTTGTATTGTAACACTCCTTTTGAAAATGAAAAAACGACCCTAATTCAAGTCTTGAAAAGGCAACACTTGAGAAAAAAAAAAAAAAAAGAGTACAAACATAAAGCAAAGTTGAACACTGTAGCTTCAACATGGACGCCACTCCTATACCCTAGCAGTGGAAACAAAACGAATAAAAATTTAAATACTGGTTTGTAAGCAGTAAAGTAGCACTAAAGTAGCACTCAGGGCACTAAGATTATTGGGAAAGTACTTTACTAATTCTAGTACAAGTCTAAGTGGTCAAACCTCTTTCTAACTATGTAAAAGTAAAACCAATAAGTAATTTCTGGCTGCTTTCAAAATGGGCAGTTTCATTGGGTGGACGTCCAAATATTATTTTACAATCCACGACTTAAAATTCACGTGCATGTGCAAATATGATTAAAAACAAAGTCTAAATACCTATGTTTTCATGCCAATTGTCAGCATTCTTCTTTTAGATCAAGGACATAAGTGCATCAGAGTTTTGATTTAAGTTTAATTCTAGAGTAATATGTACTTACCGCACATGTCCTTAATTAAAAAATATTTAAAATTATTTAGTATATGGTATTTTCTATAAAAAAAGGTTATTAAAAAACTATCCATTGAATCATTTAAACTATATTATAAAATGTGTTGAGTTGAACTGTTAGTTTCAATTAGGGTTGGGTACAGTTTAGTTTGGTATCATTCGTCCCTTGAATCAAATCAAACCATATATTACAGTTTTTTTTTTCTTTCCCAAATTGAACCTAACTATATGGTTTGGTTTTTAATTTTTTCAAACCTAAAAAAAAAGGGATTCAATTCATAGTTCAAACCATTTTTACACGTATTATTAATTTTTTCTATATACAAGTCAATGAGTCATAGAAAATTATATTTGACATAAAAAAGAATTAATTTATTATCATTTATCCAATATTACTTATCATCTTCAATGTTAGGAGATTTTATTGTCTTTTTTAAGGTAATTATGGTTTTTATGTAAGTTAATAAGAAAAAATAAAAAATTAAAAGAGTGGTAAGATACCTGATGAAAACCAAATGAAAGGAGGATAAATGTCATGCCCTAAAGGGGGCTTGGAAGTTTCCGCTAAAAATTATCATGGCACGTGTGCACTCGTTACATAATAACTGTCTTACGAGTCAGAGATCATAAGATTCTAAATAATTAATTACATTTACGACTAATCATATTACATATAATCGTATAAAAAAAATATAACTATGGATTCCATGTCCCACGATCAACCAAAATCATAGAGAGTTGGAATCCTCTACCAATCAGTAAATGGAATAAAACCTTAAGTCTTATAGATTTAAAATTTACATCAAGGTCTTAAAACGAAATTTTCATCTCAATAGCCTACCAATTATATTCCTTACTTTATCATTCTCGGCTTTCAAAAACTCTCGACACTTCGCATTTCATCCCATCTCGAGCTTTCATAATCTTTACTTACAAAACAATCTATGGAGGGGTGAGCACACTATGGCTCAGTGAATGAGAGTGCAATACTCTCAATGCTACACATGCACAAGTAATTTCAAATCAAGTTATTAGGTCATATGCTATGCATGAACAACCATATGAATGTAGCATATCATGCGGTCTTCCGGTAACCGATGTGAAGTTTAGGGTTTATGCCCCCCTTGACCTTAGGTTAGGGATTCTGAAGCCACCATCAGTGCTCGGGTCTTACACACAATATAAGTGCTCTTATCACTTTATTATAACTGTGTCTTAACTTTAGTGATCTAGGCTCAGGTGCCTCTCTACATCGAGCATTTACACACCCTCAACTTGGAACCGTCAAGGTGCAACAATCCCCTAATCACTTAGTTCATACTTGGTGGAACAATGATCCTCTGATCACTTCTGGCATGTCCTGTAGCAATGATGGCCTTCAATTTCATATAATGTCTTGTGTAATGCATGTCCAGTTTTATTTGAGTCCAATCCTTTATTTAATTGGTTCAGGATGATGAAACAAAAACAAATCACAGGCCAACCCATGTTTAAGTTAATAAAGTAAACTATCAAGCCTTTAAAGAATACAATTTCAAGGACAAGCAATAGGAACCCAATCAATCCCACAAGCAAAATCCATTACACTTCATTTTTGCATTCACTACAACAAGAAGAGATCATATTCTTTACATCATAGATAAGGAAAGAACGGCTAAACCAACTGGATGGAAACGATTTAGCTAGACACAAAATTTTAGTTAAATAATAGTGTAATATAGTTCAAAACTCCTCAACCATCAATCAACCACTTGAGTTGAGCTACAGTCCTCATTTCTCGACACCTTTGTGCCATTTCACTTAAACGTCAAATCAACCACCCGGGATTGATTTACAATTATCATTCTTGATACTTTTGTGTCATTTCACCTCTCAAGTGCTTAGTTTCACACATTCAAGAATTAAGTAGGGTATCCAAATATGCACACTTCTAAATCCTCAAGTATATTCATATAAAGAATATATATATATATATATATGTATGTATGTATAGATTTATAAATACAATTTGGGTAAAAGGGTAAGCTCGTCAAGCATATTCTCCTTCCACTTACTCTAAAATTAATGTCAACCATAATAATTGTGACAATGACTAAGCAAGAAAACACACATACATAGAACATATCACGATCAAACACAATATTGTAGCATATCGTTATTAAGTGATTCCAACGTATGGTCTCTTTACCAAACATAGTATCGAAGGATTAGCTACAACGACTCCACACAATTCCCATTGGATTTCTTGATCTCCCGTTAACTCCTATCTCTTTTCAAACTCCCCAATGCCTTTCCCCACACTCATATACACAATCATTTCACCGACGGCACACACACACTTCCTTGACTTCCTTTTATAACTTGATTACTTGATCAAGCTGTTCGAGCCACCACTACTACATCAATGACACCTCTTTTCCTATTCAATTTCACACACAGACACACGTGCTTTCTTCATGAAATTCTCTTTTCCTCCTCGGCTTCACTGTTCCATTCCTTCTTCTCTCTTTTCCCTTATTATTCTCCTTTTTGGAATTTCCCAAATTCGCCTCTCCTCTACATGTAGCAACTTTAAACCTTTCGTTTATCAATTTGTCTCTAATATCTTCTAACTAACTACTCATAGGACAGACCATAAGGTTAGCAATTGCTAAAGGTTCCGTATTACTTTCTTTCTTCTCTCCTTTATTGACATCTCCACCAATAGGGCTTCCTATCCTCTCTACTGGTCTCCATCCCCACTCATGCTTCCATCATTACACACACCAGCCATCCTTTACACACACACATGCCCACCTCCATCGTAATAACGTCATACACACACGTACACACAAGTTCCACCTATGCACATACACAAGATCAATACCCTCTTGACTTCATCTTCCGTCTCTTCTTCTCTTTTCCTCACCCTTTCTCCTTATTCTCTTCTTCATCTTGGCTCCCCTCACTCATAACTTTCCCCTTTACTCCTTTGCTAGATTCCCTTCAACCCTTGAACTTCTCCACTTTCTCACTTCTTCTTCTCATTTCTTTTCACTCGTCTCCAGCCCACATTTATGTATGTATATATTTTAAATCTTTCCTTCTAATTCTCCATGTTTTTCTTCTTCCTAGACATCTTCCATTTTCCATTTCTTTTTCTTCATTTCCCAATCCTTTTCCCCTAGTTCTTTTCCCTCTTCTACTTCGTATCTCCTACACACTGAACACTACATACACACCATATACACACACACTCCACACACACCAGCACACACCTACTCATATACATACACACACACAATTATACCATGCACACATAGCTGCACTTCACAACCCTCTCTTCTCCTCTTGCCTACACACACACATAGCTATACCACACAACTTTCTCCTCCTTCACACACACGCACACACACATGGTTGCAACAGGGTGGCTCCTCCACCTCACACACATACACATTGTAAGCACTAAATGTGTCTCTCTTTCGCCAGAACGTTTCCATCTTCCAATTCTTCATCTTTGCCATATATTTTTCTCATTTCCCTTCACTCTTCTCTAGCCTACGTCTAGCTCCTCCACCCTACGTCTATGCATATACATTTCCAATCTTTCCTTCTCCTTCTATCTTTCATTCCCGCAAACACGGCTGGCTCCTACTTCTTCACTTTAGCTTCTCTTCTTCCGCTTCTTCCTTTCCATTCCTTTACCTTAATATTTCACTAAAGGCTTTAGGAGCAATAGTTTTGACACCATCGAAATCTTCCTATGTCACCAACCTCACCACCTTGGTGGCTGCCAAATAAGTCTACTAGAAGTGTTGGGCATGAGCTTAGAGGCACATCTCTTGTTACATTTCACTCAATTTGATATTTTCCATTGTAGCCACCAAAGGCAACCAAGGACTCCTCCCCCGCAATGACTCCGTAGCAATGCTAAGTCCCTCACTAGCAAGTGGATCTCTTCCGCTAACAGATGCCAACTTTGACCAAAGTAATTTTGACATATTTAAGACAAAGTTATCCAAGCACTCGGTCCTCTCCAATGGTAGCACTAGCATAGCCTACTCGAGGTGTAATTTCATCACCTTGAATCTCAGGTTGGGGCCATTCCTTAGTTTGCAAGTCCAATATATAAAGATCATTAAAAAAAATTGAGTGTGAGCATCCACCAAAAGCTAAAAGGTAATGGTCACCATGCATAGTTGCTACATGGTCAAATCTGGGAGTTGGAGGTGTGTTGCCTCAACAACTTCCCAAGTCGTCGTCTTTAAATCTAGAAGATGAACATCATTGAGCAATTTTCTTCTCCTGTCTTCACCACAAAAAATTATCCATTTAGGACCAACCATGGTGGCTGAATGTCCTCTACGTGCTAAAGGCATATTTCTAAAGGTCTCAATGAAGCCACAACGTTACCGTTTCCGATCGATGAACCTCACTTGGATGCTATCTGAAGAGCGTCTAGAATGACCACCAATGAGTAGTAGTTTGTTCCACTGTAGACCACAACATGACCTGAACATCAGATAAGCATCAACCATTGCGGCTCCCATTAATTATGTAAAGTTTCTAATCCATAAAAGCAGCAGCATGCTTGTATCGTGTGAATGGCTGCAGTCCTAGCACTTGGGGTGGGCGCTTTGATCATAGGTTAGACCCAAACACCATATGCTGATGTCCATGCCCTTCCTAGCCTCTTTTGTTCCTATGCCAATATCCTATAAGTGAATCCTTGAGGACTAAAGAGGTCGCCTGGAGTAAAGCTAACTTGAGAGAAGCCAAATCCTCCATAATTAGACATGTGTCTAGGATGATTAGGAACACGAGAGAGACCAAAATTTGAGTTTCATTGGAAGTGGGAAATGCAACCATGGCGTCTCTTAACCTCTCTTCTCAAATAAAGCTTTCCCTTTGCACTTTGCTCCCCTTCAACTCCTTCATGGTCCAACTCCTTTAGGTGACTCATCAGACTCAACAGTGAAGGGTATCATTGTCGGTTCAGGCTCGGTTGAGACGGTAGTGGGTTCCTCCATTTCTTTGTACTTCGTTGCATTTAGAAGGTTTTTAGAACTTCCCCTTCTTCTTAGATGCCAAACATTACTGGGCACTCTCCTTCGCAATCCGTCGGAACTAAGAAGTTGCTGGAACTCTCGCCTGGAGCTTTGGATGATTGCCTCATCGAACAAGGAGAAGAGAGATTGGGAATGAGAGGTTTTAGGATGGTGAGGTTGTGTGCGGGGAGAGGGAGTTCGATCGTGGTCTAGGGAAGGCGAGAGAAAGAGAAGAAGGAAAGAGGAAGGAAAAGAAGAAGGAGGGAAATGGAAAAGCAGAGGTTGTGATGGGAGATGGCGAGGAAGGAAGATGGGAGATGGCGAGGAAGGAAGATGCGACCAGAAGAAGAAGAAGAAGAAGAAGAAGGAGAAGTAGGGGACGGGGGATAGTGAAGACAGATGACACAACTTGGAATAGGTGACGTGATGGAGGCGGTTGATTGATCTTGCTGTTGCTGCTACTGCTCTGACCAGCGTAAGAAGGAAGGGGTGTTGGGTAATGCGGTAGATTTGAATTTTTTTTTTTTTTACATATGCAAATATATATATATATATATATGTTTATTTTTTTTATTTGTTATTATTATTTCCACTATTAGTATTTTATCAAAATTTCAGAATTACAAAAATGATATCTTTACAACCTAGCCTAGAAATAATTGTTATTACACTTATTTTAATATAGATTTTCTTAATATTTTAGGTTTTTACAATAAAAAAAGTAACATGTGATCCTTTTCTTTAGTCATACAATTTTAGATTTTCACTACCATTTTTTTTCTTTACTTCATATAGTTTAGTTAGGTGTGAAACAATTTAGTTTGGTTTATAATTTTTTCGAACCTTAAAAAAAAGTTCGGTTTGGTTTGTAGTTTTTTTTTAATCTAAAAAGATGATTCGAACCTAATTTAAGGTTCAGTTCGATTTAGTCTAGTTCAGTTCATGGTTTGGTTGTTTTTTTTTTTTTTTTGTTCAGCCTTAGTTTTGACTATAATTATAAGGGAATCCAATTAGAACTCTTTATTTAAGAAAAAGCATAAAAATCACCCAATTTTTAAGCCATCCTTAATTAATCGTAATGGGTAAAGAAATTTCAAATCATTATCACCTTAGTGTTGTTTGGATGAAAAGAGTGGCTGATGTAGTATCTAGCAATTATACAAAATATGAAAGAGTATTATTCAATAATAATTGATAATCATCTTTAGTAATATATAGAGTTGAACTATCAATTTCAACTATGATTATATGGGAATCTAATTAGAACTCCGTATTTAAGCAAAGCACAAAAAATCATCCAATTTTCAAGTCGTCCTCAATTGATCTTAGTGGGAAATGAAATTTCAAATCATAAACACCTTAGTGTTGTTTAGATGAAAAGAGTGGCTAATGCAATGTGAAGTGATTAGTTGATTACACAAAATATATGAGAGAATAATAAAATGGTAATATTCAATAATATTTGATATTTGACAATCATCTTTAATAACATTGTCTAGCAAGTATTTGTAAGTTAGAAACCCTAAAATTATTAAGGAAATTGAATAAAAATAGAATAGGAAACTAAATAAATCAAAGTAAGCTTTCTTAACCTAAACAAAGAAATTATAACAACTTGATATGATATGGAAATCAAGGATTATGATAACTAAAATAGCACCAAATTGTGAAGTAGTTTATGTCAAGTTAAATTAGACTCAGATTGGTCTTTATTAACATATTATAGGTCCCATAACTTTTCATAAGCAAAAATTTATGAAGCCTCAAAGTTGAACTTCCAAAACTAAGCCTCCATTGTGGATTTAGTGCTTTCTAACTTCTTGATAACTCTGATAGCTTTTGAATTGTTTGAAACATGGTTTTCGCATGCCTTGTGGCTCCTAGCATTTGGTTCCAATTGTATCTTCTAATGGTTTTGCCTAGCTTTTGGTTTCAGCTCTCTTTTTCAATGGTTTTGCTTCTTTTAATTTTTCTACTTTTGTTGTTTCCAATGGTCAAGTTGTTCCATAGCTTAAAGTCTTAACCACCCACATCACTCTCCTCTACTAAAAATGAACTCAACCTTGAGTTTGGATATAGAGAAATTGAAGAATCATGAAATAAAGATGAATTCGTCACATTAAATATTTTGGAAATATCTAAATTATCATGAAGATCAATTACATAGTTATTGTTATTAATCTTTTAAAGAACTTTGTAAGGACCATACTTTCTTAGTTTAATTTACCATAAGTTCTAACTAGATACCTTTTCTTCAAATCTTTTTGTTGCAATATGAACTGTGTTGTTGTAAGCAAAATTTGATAGTGACAGTGCAATATCCCACTACTTAGGTTTGTCCCTTTTCTTTACCTTTGATAATAAATCCTTTAGGTTATTCGACATAAATCTCCTCTTGTAGTTCTCCATCTAAGAATTCCAATTTAACATCCAATTGGAATATTGGTAACTCCTACTAAGTTTCTAAGTAAGAAAAATATTGATTGCTTCCATGTGTGAATATCCATTAGCTACAAGACGAGTTTTATGCTTTTAGATTGAGCCATTTATATATATATATATATATTTGGTCTAGTAAGCCCATTTTAATCAAAAAATTTCTTTATTTTTTGGAAGATCAATGAGCTACCTTATATGATTCTTCTTAATGGTTGCCATTTCTTCATCTATGGCCTTCACCCATATTTTCTCATTTATAGCTTCTTCATAATTTTGATTGAGGGTTTGCTTGTATAATATTAGATAATGGTGACAAAATCCTTTGAATAATTGAGGTTCTCCTTCATCTTGTTAATCTCATTTTTCATTAGATTAAAAGATGATATCCATTTGATTCAACACTATAACCAATGAAAATATAGTTTTCTCCTTTTTTATCAAAATTTTCTCTCTTCTCTGATGGAATGAGAGTATATGTGATACATCTAAAAATCTTTAAAAGATTAATCTACAGTTTTTGTACATGCTAAGTGTGATGAACAGTCTTATTGAGAACTATTTTTATTGGAAATCTATTATATAAAATGTAGTATTGACTACTTCAGCCCAGTAGCTAATTGGAAGGCCTTTTCCTCATTAGCATGCTTTTAGCCATTTCCACAACAGTGAAATTTTTATCCTCCACAATACTATTTTGCTATGGAGTAATGTCGTACAACTACATGCCCTTTGATTCTAACTCTTTGCAATAGTTTTGGAAATCCTTATATGTACATTCACCTCTACAATCAATTTGTAAAATTTTTACCTTGTGTCCACTTTGTCTTTTTTACTATAACTTGAAGCTTAAGGAAAGTGGAAACTTCTACTTTAGGAAAAATATGGACATTATCCTAGTATAATCATCAACAAAAAAGTTGAAGTATCTATTGCTATTTAATGGTGGTGTTCTTGTTGGCCTAAACATATTATAAGAAAACTAGCTCAAGTGGAGCTTTAGCTCTCTATGATATCTCCAGGAATAGTAGGTGGTGCATTTTTCCATAGATACATCCTTCACATTTCCTCTGGAGATGAAATACCTTGTAGACTAATCCCCATATGGTTCTTTTTTAGCAATTGAAGTCCCTTAAAATTCAAATAGCTACATGTCAAATTTCATATAGAAGTCTCAATATTTTTATTACTTTGCAGAAAGTTCCCCATTAAGATGTAAAATCCACCAAAAAAAAAAAAAATTTAGTCGCGTATAATATCGGAATAATTAAAAGATTGTACTAAAAGCTTTAAACATACCCTGTATAAAATTACATCAAAAGAAATAATCACACAAAAAGCAAACCATGAGAAATTATTGAATAAATGATAAAATAAATTAAAATCATATACTTAGGGTTGCTAAATGGAAATTTTGAATAAATATTCATGCTCAAAATAATCAAATTAGCTTAAGCATAAAGTTTTGTAATAAAATACTAAAATCTTAAATTTTATTGATACTATCGCGTGCACAAAAACACACTAGGAATTTATAAACCCTCATTATAATAAAGTATGAATTAATAATAATAATAATAATAATAATAATATACGTAAGGCGAGCCATGGAGGACCCATAACCAAATAAGACAAAGACACCAAAAAGAAAAAAAAGAAAAGAAAAGAGAGACAGAGAGGAGACAAAATGAGGAAGAACAGGGACCACTCTAAGCGAGAAAACAAAGGAGGAAGAAAAAAGGGAAAACGAACAAAAAAAAAATCATATCTCACACATACGACCTCTGATCGACAATCCAAGACTACCAGTGTGTTTCTTGAGATGAGTGCAACTCAACTAGACCAACTTTTCGTGAAACGAAATTAGTTTCTAAAAGTTATGTACAAATAACAAATAGGTGTAAAAATTAGTATTTTACCTAAAACTAGTTGTAATAGCTAGAGAAATACTAGGTGGAGTGATATAGACCATGTATAGCATGTAATAATATACTTTTCCCTAATTTTTTTAGGTGAAGAGAATTTTGGCTCGGAGATACATGATGATTATTTTGATTAAATCTTAGGAAAATGAGACCTAGGTGAGTAGGACTCTGTGACGTATTGTATTATGTATATAAATGTTGCTTACGTTTGCCTTATTGAGAAATTTGTATTACCCCATATATATATATATATATATACATATATATCTGTACGCATGCTGCGTGTTGCTAGACCCTCCCCTATGTATTTGTGTATGTGAAAGCTCTCCCCTGGCCGTAGAAAAAGGTAATGTATGTATATATGTATGAACTTCTTGGGATTGCTGGATGTGCTATTGACGCAGCGCGGAAAGCGAAAACGAAACGAATCAGAAATTGGATTGGTTTCCCACAACAAAGAAACACTCTTTGATGCAAATCTAGTTGCGCACAACCCGAAAATTGGAGAAAATTCTCTCTCAAAGTGTATTCAAATATGATAATCAAAACGTAACCCTAGCATATCTGACAAAAGGGTATTTATACTTCCCCGTAAAATATCTAAAAGGGGAAAATCTAAGCGTACATGTGGAAATAAATAATAAAATACACGTCTATAACTTGTCGCATACACGGCCGTGCCTCCAGGTCGTGTATGTTTCTGGGCAAGTGACAAGCCTAGTACACGGTCTTATACACAGCCGTGCCTCGAAGCCGTGTATGATTCTGTGAAAGTTCCGCAAGCTGTGTCCCAAGCCGTGCCCGGAACCGTGTCAGCCTCTGTGGGATACCTTGATCGGATACACGGTCGTTATACACGACCGTGTATGGGAACCGTGTATGTCTCTGTGGAAATCCTGGTAAAATACACGGCCGTGCTTCTGCCCGTGTGTAGAGGTCGTGTATACTTCTTAGTGTTCCTTCCAAACACTACACGGCCGTGACACAAGCCGTGTGTCTGCCCAATGCCTCGTGTGTCTCCATCAACTGTGGAGCCCTAATGTTTCCCATTATTGCTTGCTATGAATGGAAATATATATGTATACATACAAAACATCGTTGGCTTCCATTCTTTTCTCCCGTTGTGCATGGAGTGTGTGACGTTCTTCTCCTTTCAATTGCTAGCCTCTTTGCTCTTTTTTTTTTCTTTCCTTCTTTCCTTGCGATAGCATTATTGATTGCATCATTATTTTGTTTAATTCGACCTTGTGATGCTACTACTGGTTTATATATATATATGTATCTATACACATAGATGTGTTGTTAGACATGGAAGATCCTTTGAAATTGCATGTGTGTGTGTGCATGGGATAGGGGTGTTGCAAGACGGGGAAGGTCGAACTGAAATTGGGAAGTATGGTGGCTGTATAATATACACCGTATATATGTATGTATAAGTGTAAGTGCATGTATTGGACTTGTTCTCAATTGTGTATGTATAGTTTATAAATATATATATGTATATTTTTATATGTGTGCCTTGTTAGATTGGGAAGCTAGCTTAGGAATCTTATATGTGTACATGTTTATATATGGTATGATGAAAGCGGAAATAGAAGTTCAACTTGAGAATGTGGGCCATAAGATGAAATGGAGTTGGGAGTTGGGATTATATTGGTGTTAGTTTTCTTGTGAGCTTGTGTGTTGGGGAATTGGAAGGAGGGTGGAAATCTATGAATGAGGATGCGAGAAAACATATTTGGGCATATAGGTGTTGGATCTTTTCCTTAGTGAGTGTACATGGTATTACTAGTAGGAGTAAAGGGAGACATCATGATATGTTCATTGTTGACAATTGTGGAGATTAATGAGTAGATTATAGATAAGTGTTGACATGGAGGTTGTTGGAAGCGGAGGCTAGAAAGAAGGGAGTCTAAGGAGCCGATCTAAACTATAAGTATATGCATACATCATAAGTTAAAAAGGAGGAGTTAAGTCACCAATAACCTAAGTCCTTACCGTCATAACTATATGTGTTAGGTGTAAGTAAGATAGAAGTATAGGATGTCGAAATGGATATAAGCCATAGACATATAGGGTATATAGGTTTAGGGGAGAAAGGTACTCGTAGTTGATCATAAACCATAATCATAATCCTTATATCGCAAGATGTAATGATAAGGGATGGATAGAAGTCTAACTTAAGCCTCATGTGTCATAGGTACATATGTATATATCTAAGGACAAGACATGTAACTATAATCATGAATAGAACTCCATAGCTTAGTAATCTCTTGTTTGATTTTATGGATGTTGTTCTCTTATTGATGTTAGGGACGTGTCTTGCTTTGTGGAATAATTGAGTGCGCTCTGAATGGAATGTATGTTGACATGGTTGTCGCTTATATATGCACTTGACTCTTGAATATGTGAAAGGAGCACTTGAGAAGTACCATGACATAAAGGTGTCAAGGAATGATAATTGTAAATCAATCACGAGTGGAGGATTGGATGGTTGAGGTGATTTGGATTATATTATATTATTATTTAACTAAAAATTTGTGTCTAGCTTGATCGATTCTATTTGGTTGATCTGACCTTCCGTGCTTTATCTGTGATGTGAAATGCATGATCTCTTCTAGTTGTGGTAAATGGGAATATGAGGTGTAACGGTTTTGCTTATAGGATTTCACTTGGTTCCTATTGTTTGTCATTGGAATTGTATTCTTTAAATGCTTGATAGTTTACTTTATTGCCTTGGATGTTGGCGTGCAATTATATATTATTTGATGACCTCAAACTAATTAATTAAACGATGGGATTTAACTAAAACTGGACATGCATTTACATAAGACATTGCATGAAATTGAAGGCCATCACTGCTATAGGGCTCATCGGAAGTAATCGGAGGATTATTGTTCTGCCAAGTGCAAAAGTAATTAGGGGATTGTTGCGCCTTTATGGTTCCAAGTCTGGTCGATCCTTGAGGGTGTTGCTCAGTGTATGAGGCACGAGAGCACTCAGTGTATGAGAACACTCGAGCTAATGATATCAAAATTAAAAGATATTTAAATTATCAAAGAGATAATAATTAAACTGGGTAATGAGACTTGGTCACTGATGGTGGCTTTGGAATCCCTAATTCAAGGTCAAGGGGAGTGTAAACCCTAGACTTCACGTCGGTTATCAGAAAACCACATGAGATGCTATATTCATTTGATTGTTCATGCATAGCATTTGTTTTGATAACTTGTTTGAAATTGTTTGTGTTTGTTGCAACATTAAGAGATTGCACTCCTATCTCACTAGGTTATTAACTTACCCCTCTACAGATTATTTTGCAGGTAAAAATTATAAAAGCTTGGGATAGGATAAGATGTGAAGTGTTGAGAGTTTTTGGAAGCCAAGAACGATAAAGTAAGAATTGTGAATGGGAGATTATTTAGATGAAATGTTATTTTTAGGACCTTGATATAAAATTTGAATTTGCGAGACTTAGGGTTTTATTCCATTTACTGATTGGTAAGGGATTCCGACTCTCTACGATTTTAGTTGAATGTAGGACATAGAATCCATAGTTATATTTTTACAGTATGATTATATGTAATATGATTAGTCATAAATGTAATTAATTATTTAGAGTCTTACGATCTCTGACTCGTAAGACGGTTATCATGTAACGGGTGCACACGTACCATGATAACTTTTAGCGGAAACTTGCAGGCCCTCCTTTGGGGCATGACATAAGAGGTATAGATAAAAGAAAAACTTTATTCATACTCATTTCTTACTTTTGCCATGATGCATTTCCTCTCTTATTAGTAATAATGCATTCATCACCATTAAAATTGACCTTAAAACCTCTTTGCAAGATTTGTCAACATTTAATAAATTTTGAGTTAATTCAAGGATATAATGAATGTCATAAATCATTTTTGAGTCACCTTCCTTTTTGGTAAAGCATTGGCTCCTTTTCTAGCAATATGATGAGTTATGCTATCTCTAAGCTTTACTTTTGATGAAAATTTATCATCAAACTTAACAAATTACTCTTTGCTCCCGATGATATGATTATGTACTATGACTGTTATCAACATGCCAAATGTTTTCAACTAATTTCTCCACATGTAGGAAGCTTATGTTAACTTTTCTTCAAATAATTTGCATTTTTATTATCTTCTTGATTCTCATAATAGAAATCCCTTTCAAAATAGTTGGGATTTATGCATTTTTATACATTGAAAACAACAATTCATAAAATCTTGCCTATATTTCTTGCATATTCAACATTGAGACCTATTGTTCCCTAAATTGCATTCTTTTCCTCTACCATGACCTTGAAACTCTACTATCTATCACACCTACAAGTAGAATTAGGGGACTAATTCAAGTTATCCATTCATCTTTGTCTTACCAACTGTATATTATTGAAATTAACCTTCAAATTGAAGGCTTGCTCTAGACTTTGTTTAGAGAATTTTCTCATGGGCTTTTGGTGATCACATAAGCTGATGCAAAGTCATTCTTGATAGATCTTTAGATTCTACAATAATAGCAACTACATGGTCAAATTTGGCAAGCAAGGTTCTCAATATGTTCTTTATAATTTTATTATTAATCATTTTATCTCCACAAACATGCTTTGTTGAGAATAACTAAATGCAAATTACTTGTTAATGCCATGGTTAAGATTTGTATATGTGGTGAAGTCTTTTAAAATTTTAATAATAGAAGGAGGTTTGACTTTAATACCAAAAAATATGTTGAGTGTAAGGGAAATAATATTCATGTTTCAAAGAAAATATAAAATCAATAATGAAAGTAATATTACTTGAGATATATTAGATAATTAGGACTTAGAGGCTAAAATATTATGAGAAATGAAAAACTAAATTTAATTCTATTTTTAACTTAATGTATTGAATTGTACTATCATAAAATGAATTTACTTAATGTATTGAACTGTACTATCATAAAATGAGCTCATCATCCATCTATTTACATAGCTTTCTATATATGTAATGTTGGAAGTTTTGAGTATGTCTAATTGTATAATTGATATCTCTAATTGTATAATAAACCGATCTTTTAACCACTTAGACCAGATAATTGGCTATGTAGAGGGAGATAGTGGTGATATAAATTGATGAGTTAGGATATTTTGCTCATACTCTTTCTTAAGATAAGTATGACTTGGGGGCTAAAGTGTTATGAGAAATGAAAAGCTAATTATCATTCTATTTTCATCATAAGCTAAATAAGTACATGGGTAGCTGATCACTGTGAGCCGTATATATAAAAGAGTAGTGAATTCTCTAGCAAGTATACTAGGTTGGAATCAAGTAATATATAAGTGAGTAGAGTGTCGATCCCTCGAGGACTAAAGAGATTACTAAACCTATAATAGCTTTTACTGATATCTAAGAAATTCAAAGAAAGATCCTTTTAACTACTTAATTAAAAACTAAAATAAAATCTACTAAAACAAGAACTATGAGAATATTATAAAATAGACCTTTCAATTGAGAAGATGGGAATTAAGAACTCGCCCTAGACACGCTAATCAAATTGCCATCATGTTATTTAGAGTAACCTATATATGGTTATTCAAATGGGTTTATAACCATAAACCTTCAATTAATTAGTCAACTTCCGTATCTCTAATTAACAAAGGATTTTAAATTACGTCCATACACTACCTAGTGCTATGATTGCCTAATGCCCTAATGCAATTACCCCTAATTCCTTAGTGGATAATTAATTAGAACATTGCTTTAAACTCCAGATAAACCCTAATTCAACTAATTAAGGCTGCTTCCGCTTTGTTTTATTAATCCAATTAAGAATCCCTAACAAAATCTATCTTAACTCTCGTATTGATAAAATTTCTAACAATTAAAACCTTTAAGAATTTCAATTGAAATTATAGGAATTGAAATTATGAATAATCCATAAATACCTTAATCTAATAACATGACTACAATTATCACTTCAACAATCTAGGGTTTCATTCTTCTTCCCACCAATTGAATCTAGCCAGCCATAGATTTAATAATGAATGCACAAGTTACAATGGAATATTTGAGAGAATTCATGAATAATATAAATACAAGTCACAAAATTGCATAAATAAATAAAGATCAGAAATCACCAATTTTGTGATAAAGTTAGAGAGAATTCAAACACAGAACTCTAGAGACCACTTCCCAAAGCCAACTATAAATACTTCTCAATTGATCATAAGGAAAACTTGTTTCAATCTCTTGTTCTTGTTATCAAAATGAAATATTCCCTAAAAAACAAAAGTCTGAAAATTGAAAATTTCCAAAAGTCCCCTCCCTCGTTTCTTCTCAAAGGAATATATAAAAACAGTTAGGAAAATGAAAAGTCGCATTTTTCGCAAGTGTTACACCACATGAGGCACGACCTTGTGATAAGTGGTGTTGCCACCACCACATGAGGCACAATCGTTGTCTCACCCCATAGGCTCCTCGGCATTTTGCAAACTCCATTTCTTTTGGTTCCAGCCTCTTCCCACGGCCGTGTGTTATCCCTTACCTACTGATTTTCTTCATTTCTTCATGTTTTTCAGCTCCTAATGCACTCTTTTCCTGTCTGAGTCCATTGATTCCTAAAATATTAAAATACAAGTGATAGGAATAAAAATCCGACAAGACCTATCATTAGGGCAAGAACTAAAGGAATTCAAATCTTGACACTGAGGGCCCATTTTGAGCAGATCGACCTCGAAATTATTTATATATTAACCTCTTTTCTATTATTCTTGTATTGTGTTTTCCAACAGGCACACTTATCATATTCTATAGGGCAATGGACAAACTCCCTCAGACTTAGCTTGTGGGTTATCCATGGACCGACCTGAACTGGCAATGAGCTAGGCCGATGGATCCTATAGAAGACCAGCATCTTGAAGACCATTTCTTTTATATATTTATTCTTTTATGAACTATTTCGGTTGTATTTTGGTTTTGGGACACTTTTATTTCCTTGTAATTTTCATTTAGGGTTAGCTACCTTAAAAGTAGCAAACTTGTAATTTTGAGCACTTTTTAACCGTAGGAGTAGCAAGTATAAATACTTGCTTAAGAGAGGGTTTGGGGAGGCATATTTTGCAGATTATACACTACTTCTTCACGTGAGAATTAGGGTTCCTAATTGTCATTAGACTCTTATCAATTTCAATCCCAAGAGTTGAAATTGTGGCGAGTGCAACACCTTGAAATTGTGAGTTGTATCAATTTCATTTTGTTGTGATTTCTTTTCTTCTCTAGTGTGTCATATCTAGTGTTGAATTGAGATAGTTCTTGGTCAGAATTACTTCTTATTGTTGACGAATTATTGTGTTTATTTAAGGTCCCTTGCAATTGAATTCGAATCATCATTGAGAATTCCCTTGAAAACGTTTTTTTCACTATTGGGAAGGAGTCCTTGGAATTGAGTTTTTCTTTTGAATTTGTGGATTATTTTCATGGATTATATGTGATTAGGGTGTTATTAGAAGAGATTATCATTGTGGTATTACAGTTATATCTTTGAGCATTTGGAATTCTTTACATCTTCACTAGTGTTCACGTGAATTTTGCCCTTGTGGATCCGATTTTACCTTGACTTGAGATTGTTTTTTCTTGAGTCATTTGATTGTGCTTCCAAGTGGGTTTATGCACATCATCTTTTTGGTATCAGAGCTATCTAATTTGGATACTTAAGATTTATCACATCCTCATTGGAAGAATTGGTTATAAACATTGAGATTTGACACCATTGTTCATGTGATTGAGACTAGTTTGATTGACATTGTTTCTTTGTCTTTCAAATTGGTTTTTGTATGTGCTTAATCTTGGTTTTGAGCACATCAACAAGCACTTCAGTATCTTTATCTTGGTGATTTGTTTTCAAATTTAACAATAACAACCTCCAAATCACAAAACAAACCATGAGATAATATGCTGTTATCAACTCCCCCACACTTGAACTTTCGCTTGTCCCCAAGTGAAATAAAATCAATGTAATAATCTGTCATTGAAAGTACAAAATTTCCTTCTTTCAACAACTCATTCATTCTTTCTTTCATGATTAATGACTTGAATGGTTGGTGCGTACCACTCTAACTAACATGGAAATATGTAACTAATGTACCATAGTTAAAATTGAGTAGTTAATCTAGAAAGAATAATCTTCCAATCCTAGTGTTTAACAATAGAATTCTTATTTCAGAAAGCAAATTCTCAGTCCAACAAGGCAAAGTACTCAATTAAACTTCACTAGCAACTAGCAAGTATATAATCTCTCTAATTACTTATCTAAATAAGTTAACACACAATGAAAGCATATGGTATCCATTCTTTCCCTAGATTTTCTCCCTTTTTCTAGTCTCATTTTGCTCTTTGATTTGATTGGTCAAGTTTATTTAAATTACCAAAATTGACAGCGGAGTCAGACTTCACTCTTCTGAGGGACTAAAGCCCGCCCATATCAACTTGGTTTCTACTAAAGTACTTAAATTTGGCCTTTCCACTCTTCTCGTTATTGTGAGTTCATTGAGTCGGCATATCTCGGGCTCATCACCCAAGTGACCAGGTTTTAAAGGGACCCCTACAAACTCTTCCTCACACTAACATTTAAGATTAGATACTCTTAACTCAGTTGCCTGAGTCATTGGAGTAAAGTCTTTGAATTTCCCTGTGCTTTTTTTTTTTTTAAGGAATCACTAAGAAAAGAATTTCTTTTACCTCTTTCACTGTATGTTAAAATACTCTCAAAGCAATTCAAAAGAAAATATACTAGCTAAATTCACCTAGAAGTAAACTTGCTTATTTTGCACAAGAGGACTTGACCTACTCTTAGACTTCAAATTCAAAAGCTAAACATAAGGAAAAATTAGTCCTTAAAGATTTTACTATTCAATTTCAACTAAGTAAATTGGTTACAACAGTTAGTGAGTAAGGCACCTCAACAAGTCAAGTTCTTCTCCCCCCCTTTTTTTTTTCAATACTATAGTACCCTCTCCAGATAAAAAAATTAGTTTAAGATAGAGAAGTTATTAAACAATCCATAACAAAACAAGCATCTTATTATTATCATATAAACATCAGTCTAGAATTACTCCCCTACACTTAAATTAGACAATGTCCTCATTGTCTATCTGATGTGCACAAAAGGAGAGTAAAAACTGACAAAAGTAAATTGGGAAAAACAGAACTTCCCTGAAATAGAAGTGCTTCGGAACATCTGAAAAATTGAAGCAAGTGAGTTCAAATGTGAGTTCCAAATCCTCAGCGCACTGAATCTTTATTTGTTGAAAACTATCCCTATGACTTTGCTTGAGACCAACAGGATAATTATCATGCCTTGATTGTGACACTGGTTTAGCAGGCCCTTTATCTTTGCGAGGTCGTTTTTTGGAAGAAGATGGTGCTGGGTTTCGAGGCATCTACAAAAACAAAGAATTTTGACATTCATAGTTCTTGAAAACACATTTAACCTACGCTAGACCCAAATAATCTATCAAAATGACCTTATTTTCGATATCCAACACCAAAACTTATACCCCCACATGTACCATGGTCATGGGTCATTTGCATGCAAAATTTGTGCGAAATTCGGTTGAAGAAAATCAACCCACGACCATGTAACATAACGACTTCACCAAAATAACAAATTTCCACAACCTCTATCCTTAGAATCATGCCAAAACATCATAAAAATACAATCTTTATGCCCATTCATGTCCGAAAATCACAATGCAATTGGCATGTTCTCCTTAAGTTTTTGCATTAAGCCCATGGAAAGTTACCACAACACACATATATAAAAGATATCTACAGATTTATACAAAAAAAAAAATTAATACCCATGCATGTATAAGAGGACAAACCCATATTGAAAATGCATAAAACTTGAAAAATCTGCAGAAATATTGGAAAAGAAGGATAGTTCTTACCTTGCAATGTTATACGGAGTGGGAATGAGGAAGAAAAATCCAAACTTTGAGAGGAAAAACAAAGGACTGAGGAGGGATTTCAAGAGAGAGAGAGAGTAAGTTTATAGAGAGAAATTGTATGCGTGGAGAAGGAGATAGAGACATAAAATGAGAAATGAAAAGTGAGTTTTTGTTTAAAATACAGAGTCGGGCACGGCATGACCCACGACCGTGGTGCAAGGGGGAGGCTCATACGTAAATGAAATTTCAACGCGCCACGGCTGTGTGAGAAGTGGTGGGTATGTACCTACCTACGGCCGTTGGTCTTCCCCATAGCCAGCTCGTAAATTTTATTTTATTTTTTATGAAAAGACACGGCCGTGCCACATGGGGTTGGTCTATCCGTAGATAGCCAAATGACGTGCCACGACCGTATGACAAGTGATGGGTATATACCCACCCACGGCCGTGGGTCTTCCCTATAGCCAGCTCGGCAAAACACTCTTTCTCTCTCTCTCTTTTTTTTTTTTAATGTAAATTGACAACAAATTGTAAAAGCAAATAATAACCTAAGGAATACTAACCTTAAGCATGGGCTGCCTCCCATGGAGCGCATAGTTTAAAGTCTCTAGCCCGACTTTCCTTTTTCTTACCTTGGGGGAGTAAGATCCACAATGGTGGTATCTTTATCAAGATTTTCCCTATCGTGGTAATGCTTGAGAAGATGGCCATTCACCTTGAAAGTTCGATTGTCTTCTGCTTTCAATTCCACTGTGCCATAAGGAAAAACTTGTAAAATAATAAATGGTCCAGATCATCGGGATCTCAACTTACTTGGGAACAATTTTAATCGAGAGTTATATAATAAAACTTTCTGGCCCGGAAGAAACTCTCGTTTTAATATCTTCCTATCATGCCATCGCTTAGTCCGCTCCTTGTATATCCTAGCATTCTCATATGCTTCATCTCTCATTTTCGCCAATTGATTCAACTGGAGCAATCGCTTTTTACCTGTAGCTTGTAAATCAAAGTTAAGGAATTTTATGGCCTAGTATACCTTGTGTTCTAGCTCCACTGGGAGATGACATGATTTACCAAAGACTATCTTGTATGGGGACATTCCTATAGGGGTTTTAAAAGTAGTTCTGTAAGCCCACAATGCATCATCAAGTTTTAAAGACCAATATTTTCTAGATGCATTGACTGTTTTCTCTAAAATATGCTTAATCTCCCTATTAGATATCTCGACTTGACCAGAAGTCTGTGGATGATAAGGGGTGGCAATTTTATGAGTTACCCCATATTTTGACAAAAGTTTTTCAAATTTCTTGTTGTAGAATGTGACCCCCCCATCACTAATAATAGCTCTAGGTACCCTAAAATTTGAAAATATGTTCTTTTTCAAAAATCTAACCACAACTCTGGCATCATTACTTTGTAGAGCAACAACTTTTACCCATTTTGAAACATAGTCGACAGCTAAGAGAATGTATTTGTTTGAAAAAGAGGAAGGGAAAGGACCCATAAAGTCTATCCCCTATACATCAAAGAGCTCTATTACAAGAATGCTGTTCTGTGGTAATTCATGTCTCCTAGAAATGTTACCAGTCTTCTGGCATTGAGCACATGACATAATGTAGTTCCTACAATCGTGAAACAACCTGGGCTAATAAAATCCACAAGATAAAATCTTTGCTGTAGTTCTTTCCACCCCAAAATGACCTCTTGCTTCTTTTGAATGACAACGCTGAATGATGCTAAGCTGTTCATTTTCTGGGACATATCGCCTAATTATTTGGTCAGCACAATATTTGAATAGATATGGTTCATCCCAAAAATAAAATTTCACATCATGCAAAACTTCTTTTTCTATTGATAGGATAAACTATACGGTGTGATTTTATTAACCAAATAATTTACAATGTCAGCATACCAAGGTAGTCCTTTGATTTCTACTGCATACAATTGTTCATCAGGGAACTTTTCATTAATAGGTGAATCTGAACATTCAGATTCCAATCGGGATAAGTGATCAGCTAAAACATTCTTAGTTCCCTTTTTGTCTTTGATTTCCAAATCAAACTCTTGTAATAGTAAAATCTAACGGATCAACCTTGGCTTAGCATCATCTTTAGCAAACAAATATTTAAGATCTGCATTATCTATATATACTATGATCTTAGAACCTATCAAATAAGGCTGAAACTTGTCAAAAGAAAATATAACAGCTAAAAGCTCTTTCTCAGTGGTGGCATAGTTTCGCTGGGCCTCATTTAAGGTTCTACTAGCATAATATATTACACGAAATATCTTACCTTTTCTCTGCCCAAGCTCCGCTCCTACAGCATAATCGCTGGCATCGCACATAAGCTCGAATGGAAGCTCCCAATTAGGTGCTACAATCAGGTGCAGAAGTGAGCTTCTCCTTCAATAGGTTGAATGCTTGCAAACAATTATCATCAAAATTAAACGCAACATCTTTTTCAAGTAAATTGCAAAGGGGTTTAGAGATTTTAGAGAAGTCCTCGATAAATCTTCGATAGAAGCCAACATGTCTAAGGACTTCTAACTCCTTTGACTGAAGTGGGTGGTGGCAACTTCTCAATCACTTCCACTTTTGCTCGATCAACTTCAATCCCTTTTCCCGATACCTTATGACCTAAGAAAATTCCCTCTCTTACCATAAAATGACATTTCTCCCAGTTCAAAAGTAGATTAGTCTCCTTACATCTCTTGAGCACACAGTCTAAATTTGTCAGACATGATTTAAAGGATTTACCAAAGACAGAAAAATCATCCATGAATATTTCAATGAAATTTTCTAACATGTCAGAAACTATAGACATCATACACCTCTGGAAAGTAGCAGGTGCATTGCAGAGACCAAAGGGCATTCTCCTAAAGGAAAAAGTGCCATAAGGACAAGTAAAGGTGGTTTTCTCCTGGTCCTCAGGTGCTATATGAATTTGATTATAACCAGAATAACCATCTAAAAAACAATAATACTCATGCCCCGCAAGTTTTTCTAACATTTGATCTATAAATGGGAGAGGGAAATGGTCTTTACGGATGGCATCATTCACTTTCCTATAGTCAATACAAACTTTCCACCCAGTCATGGTACAAGTAGGAATTAATTCATTGGACTCATTCTTCATTACAGTCATACCACCCTTTTTTAGCACTACTTGCACTGGACTAACCCATTTACTATCTGAGATAGAATAGATAATACCTGAATCCAGTAGTTTGAGAGCTTCTTTCTTTACTACCTCCTTGAGAGTTGGGTTGAGTCGTCTCTATGGTTGAACTATAGGTTTAGACTCAGCCTCTAGGAATATCCAATGAGTACAGATTAGAGGGCTGATTCCCTTGATATCTGCAATGGTCCATCCTATCGCCTCCTTATGCTCCTTAAGAACTCCTAAGAGTTGTTGCTCCTGATCATCTGTCGAACAAGAAGAAATGATTATTGGCAAAGTATCATCCATCCCCAAATAAGCATATTTTAAATGACTAGGTAAAGGTTTAAGTTCTAGCACCGGAGGGTATGTCAAAGATGGCACCAATTTTGTTGCACTTGTGCCTAATTCCTCATAGTATTGAGCCTTGATTTCAGCTACTTGTTCCACACATTCTTCCATAGGCTCATCTTCATCATCCCAACCATCGAGATCTCTAAGAACCGACTCCATTGTGTTCAAACCTGCTTTCTCCTCGAAAGACTTAGAAATAAGCTCATCAATACTATCAATAATGTAACAAGACTTACACTCATCAAACCTTTTCATAGCTTCATAGACATTAAAAGTTATTTCTTCATCCATAATTCTTAAAGTGAGCTTACCTTGTTCCACATCAATTAAAGCTTTACCTGTTGCTAGGAATGGTCGACCAAGAATCATGGGCACTTCTCTATCCTCTTCCATCTCCTGAACAATGAAATCGACTGCAAAATAGAACTTATCCACTTTTACAAGAATAACTAAATCAATAAGAACTTTATCAAAATAAACATTTCCAATTGTGCAAGGAACAGTAAAACTCCCCTGATCTCTTTGTTTTCTTGGCATATTTGTTAAGTTCTTTTGAAGAATCATTGAACATTCTCCTGTAAGCATAACAAGTTCATTCCCATCAATTCTTCGCTTTTTGGTGAGAAGCTCTTTCATGAATTTAGCATATGAAGGCATTTGTTGAAGTGCCTCTACAAAAGGAATGTTGATTTGAAGTTTCTTAAACACCTCTAGGAATTTAGCAAATTGGGCATCTAATTGCTGTTGCTTCAATCTCCCTAGAAAAGGTACAGGAGGAACATAAGGCTTCACCTCTAATGATTGCAGTTTTGGTTCCTCTACCTTTTTCTTCCCCTTATCTTTCTTTGAACTTGCTTCTTTTGATTGAACATCTATGTTCACTTTTTCCACTTCCTTAGCACTCCTCAACATTATTGCATTGATACCTTTTGGATTCTCCTTGGTGTTGCTAGGCAAAGACTTAGATGGTCTATTGCTCAACTGTTGCGAAATTTGACCAATTTGATTCTCTAAATTTCGAATTGTGGCTTGTTGATTTTGCAACATGGTGTTAGTCTTTTGCATATAGCTCAACATGAGTTCTTCCATTCTAGACTGACTTTGTTGAGGAGGAGCACTTTGAATGGGACCTTGCTTCTGAAATCCAGGTGGTGGTTTGAGTGCGTTATTCTCATTCTTCCATGAGAAATTTGGATGATTACGCCACCCTAGATTATAAGTGTTCGAATAGGGTCCCATATTACCCCTTTGGAAATTGTTGACATAATTCACATGCTCACCAGATGAAGAAGCTGAAGGGTTCCCATGAATGCATTCAAGAGTCGAATGTGGTCCTGAGCAAATCTCACAAAGAGCAACTTGATTTGCATTAAATGAAGATGATGAGGTGAGTGAGAGCTGAAATTTGAGTTGTCAAAAGGGCAATAGCATCATTATCATTCATCGATGCTACTCTAGCTTTACCTCTCTCATTCTACCAATTGTGGGCACTAGAAGCCATTTCTTTTATCAACGCACTCGCTTCATCATAAGTCTTGCCCATGAGTGCACCTCTAGATGTAGCATCAACTAGAGACCTCAATGTCTCATCCAAGTTGAGGTAAAAAAATCTCATTTAGTAAATTATCTAGCAATCCATGATGTGGGCATTTTTTGATTGCCTCCTTAAATCTTTCTCAGGCCTCATAAAGTGATTCACCACTAAATTTTGTGAAATTAGTGATGTCACTTCTTAACCTTGCTGTCCTGGCCGGTGGGAAAAATCTCATTAGAAATTTAGATGAGAGATCAACCCATGTAGTAATGGACTCTTGTGGGAGTGAATAAAACCAAGCTCTAGCTTTATCCCTTAATGAGAAAGGAAAAAGTTGCAATCTGATAACGTCATCTGCAACGTTATTCATCTTCACTGTATTACAATATTAGAGAAATACAGCAATGTGCTCATCAGGGCTCTCATTTGGATATCTTCCAAATTGACTTGTTTGGACCATTTGAATGAGTGCCGGTTTCAATTCAAAATTGTTCGCTTGAATGACAAGTCTCTTGATTGCTGAACCGGAAACAGTTGGCACTGTATATTCGTGAAGTGCTCTTGTAGCACCCTGCATCAAATTGTTGTTGTTGTCGTTAGCCATCTCGGATTCTTCTCTTCTTCTGTTCTCTCTTCTCAAACGTAGGAAAGTACACTCAATCTCAGGATCTAGAGGCAGAAGTTCAAGACTCCTACTCCTTCGCATGCACACCCACAAAGAGAAAAGAAGACCAAATCCAATAAAATGCAATAAAATGAAAATAAAATGCGCCTAAATTACCAACTAAGCTAAGAAGTCTAATATCTAATAGTCCCTAGCAACGGTGCTAAAAACGTGATCACTGTGAACCGTATATATAAGTGAATTCTCTAGCAAGTATACTAGGTTGGAATCAAGTAATATATAAGTGAGTAGAGTGTCAATCCCTTGAGGACTAAAGAGATTACTAAACCTATAATAGCTTTTACTGATATCTAGGCAATTCAAAGAAAGATTCTTTTAACTACTTAATTAAAAACTGAAATAAAATCTACTCAAACAAGAACTATGAGAATATTATAAAATAAACCTTTCAATTGAGAAGATGGGAATTAAGAACTCACCCTAGACACGCTAATCAAATTGCCATCATGTTATTTAGAGTAACCTATGTATGGTTATTCAAATGGGTTTATAACCATAAACCTTCAATTAATTAGTCAACTTTCGTATCTCTAATTAACAAAGGATTCTAAATTACATTCATACACTACCCAGTGCTATGATTGCCTAATGCCTTAATGCAATTACCCCTAATTCCTTAGTGGATAATTAATTAGAACATTGCTTTAAACTCTAGATAAACCCTAATTCAACTAATTAACATTGCTTCCACTTTGTTATATTAATCCAATTAAGAATCCCTGACAAATTCTATCTCAACTCCCGTATTGATAAAATTTTTAACAATTAAAACCTTTAAGAATTTCAATTGAAATTATAGGAATTGCAATTATGAATAATCCAAAAATACCTTAATCTAATAACATGACTACAATTATCACTTTAACAAATCTAGGGTTTTATTCTTCTTCCCACCAATTGAATCTAGCCAGCCATAGATTTAACAATGAATGCACAAGTTACAATGGAATATTTGAGAGAATTCATGAATAATATAAACACAAGTCACAAAATTGCATAAATAAATAAAGATCAGAAATCACCAATTTTGTGATAAAGTTAGAGAGAATTCAAACACCGAACTCTAAAGACCACTTCCCAAGGCTAACTATAAATACTTCTCAATTGATCACAAGGAAAACTTGTTTCAATCTCTTGTTCTTGTTATCAAAATGAAATATTCCCTAAAAGAACAAAATTTTGAAAACTGAAAATTGCCAAAAGTCCCCTCCCTCGTTTCTTCTCAAAGGAATATATAAAAACAGTCAGGAAAAAGAAAAGTCACATTTTTCACAGGTGTTACACCACATGAGGCACGACCGTGTGATAAGTGGTGTTGCCGCCACCACATGAGGCACGGCCGTGGTCTCACCCCATAAGCTCCTCGGCATTTTGCAAACTCCATTTCTTTTTGTTCCAGCCTCTTCCCACGGTCGTGTGTTATCCCTTGCCTACTGATTTTCTTCATTTCTTCATGTTTTTAGCTCCTAATGCACTCTTTTCCTGTCTAAGTCCATTGATTCCTAAAATATCAAAATACAAGCACTTCAGTATCTTTATCTTGGTGATTTGTTTTCAAATTTAACAATAACAACCTCCAAATCACAAAATATAACCATGAGATAATATGTTGTTATCAATAGCCTTTTGTAGAATAGACTGGTAGTAAATTGTTGGAGGTAGTAAAGAAAAAGATAAAATAGACAATTTAATGTTACACCTTATGATAGCTAGCAACCTTAGCAATGAAGATCTACAATATGATTAGATAATGTTGAAATAACTTAACTTGACAAAGGAAATGCTAGTTGTAATTTCCTACAGTTGAAGAATTCAACTCCACTACCAAGCATAAATATTAAAATTACAAGTTACATTTTAAATCATTGTAGATGCTCTCGAGGAAAGGGGTATAGAATGTGTATCGAAACAAAAACTATTATGTGGTCTTTAACATAAAAGTAAGAAGTTAAGAAAAAGAAGTTATAAAATGAGTTTACTTAATGTATGAAATTGTATTATTATAAAATAAGCTCATCATCCATTTACTTACGTGGCATTCTATATAAAATGTGGGAAGTTTGAAGTAATTATAATTATATAATTAATAATTATAACTATATAATAAACTAATCCTCTAACCACTTAGACTTGACAGTTAGTTGTATAAATTGTTGATTTAGAGATAATGATAATGTAAATTGATGAGCTAGATCATCTAGTTTATACTTCCCCTTAAGCTATTCATAGATATCAGTAATACCCATCTTGTGAAATAAGGATGTATAATGAGGATTGTTCAAAGCTAGTAAGAATATCAGCTAGTTGATGAGTAGGACTATGCAACAGCTTGATGAAACCATCCAAGACCTCTTTTCATGTAAAATGTTTGTTAAATTCTAAATGTTTAATTCTCCTATGAAAAATCAAATATTTTCTAATAGAAATAGTTAACTAATTGTCATAATAGAGCAAAATAGGTTGTTGATGTGTAAGCTAAAAACCCCAAAGATAGCAAACAAATAATATCACAATTAATCATAGATAAAGCTTGATATTTATATTTTCTTGGACTTTAAGAAAAGGTTGTTAGTTCTAATTACAAGAAATTGCCTAAAAACAAAAATAGAAAAATTGGATAAAAAATGATGCATATATGAGCAATCTCCACTTAGTTCAAGTACAACCAATAACTTGGGAAAATTGTGCTATGATGATATTAAATTGATATGACTTATAATCTAATGACATTGGTGTTCACCATAGTAAAAATTGACAAGAATGAGATTTGAGAGAAGAAATCACTTAATAGTGGTTGTTAAAGGTTTGATAATGCAAACTAAAGAAAAAAACCCCTTACGGTAATGTTTAGGTTAAGCTAAGAAAAATGTCCTTTCATAAAAAAAATGGAATAAGAAAGTGCAAAAAATAGGGGTCCATTGGGATGCCTATAGGACTTATTAAGATGCCTTGCACTAATGTTAGTGACATCTAAGCTTTGAGTTGAATGCCTTGAGGATAGCATTTACATAGAATGCTCCCCAGCTGAAGCATTTACATGTGGATAGGATGGCTGAGTTGTTTATAAAGATAGAACATTAGCTTATCATTTGAGCACTTGGGTGAGTCATCCAAATGTAGGTTGAAATCTAGTAGTTCTTTAACTTGCTATTGCTATAACGTCGGTTGAGTTAACTTTGGCTTGACTTCTACTCCTCCTATTGATGGGAAATGACTTTTAGGCCCTCTAATGAATGTGTATGAGTTAAGGACATGTCTTGGTAGGCTTCAATTATTTCTATGTATACTCTATAAAGAATTTTCTAAACTAGAGCATTAAGTCCTCTTGCTTTTGCTACAATGATTAGATTGAAATGTAATTAATTCCTATTATTTCTTAAGTATTTGTACTCAAATATTGGGGAGTTTCATCTTCAAAACATAAGGTGATAAGTAAAAAACATTGAATTGACTAAAACACCTTAATGCCCTAATAGCAAAATCCTATGGGCATTATTGTTGATCTTCTTTAGTGCCTTAAATAGACCATTAGCACTTGTTGCAAGTTTCTATCTCATTTTACTTAAAAATCTTCCCTTTCTCAAATGGATCCATACCAAGTTGCTTTGTTAAAATACTAGTTATTTTCCCCCATATTGCCTTATTTTTTGCAACTTTTTTTTTTGGGGCATAGTTAAGCACTTATATTCTAGCTAATGAAGCTTTTAAATATCTCTTTTGAAGAAGGATTTGGTAGTGAATCAATGAGTGGTAGGATTAAAACCATACAAAACCTCAAGAAAAGACTTGCTTGTTATACTATGAAGGGGCCTATTATAGGTGAATTCCATAATTAGCAAGAATAAATCCTCATCTTTCATATTCTTCCTAGTAGTAGCCTTGAGTAGTACTTCTAATGTCCTATTAATTACTTCAATTTGTCCATCTATTTGTTGGTGACAAGTTAATTAGAGAGTAATCTAGTTCCAAATCTCTTTTGCAAGGTCTTCTAAAAAAAAAGAAGAGAAATCTCATATTGCGGTTGGAAACAATGCAACAGACTACTACATGATGATGAATTATCTCTTATAAAGAAAGATTAGCATTAAAAAATGGCATCATCTATTTTATGGTAAGATATAATGCATGTCATTTTTCAGGTTCTATCCCCTATAACTACTATGAAGTCTTTTCCTCTTTGACTTCTAGGCAAGTTGAGAAATAAACTCCATGCTTATCATTAGTTCAAGGTTGTGATGGAATTGTTAAAGCAAATAGAACCCATAAGCTTCCCTTCCACTCTTGGTCATTTCATAAGTCACATACTTGTCAACCATACTTATGAATATCCTTCATCATTTTAGGCCTAGAAAAAAAAAATTCCTTCAAAGCCTCCATAATCCTCTTCTCCACGTATTGACTAACCACTATTATTTGAGTATATTTGGATAATATACTCAGGTAAGAGAATTGATAAATTATCTTTTTCTTATTCAATTGGTGATGAGAGTTTTTTTTTTCTTTAATAATGTTTTAATGAGGAGAAGAATATTTTTTCAAAACTAAATTGGAACTGAGTGCTTTCCTTAGTATTCTTGTGATTGGAAATTTATTTTTATGTCAAATACTTTAGAATTTGCTACTGAATCTTTACATAAGCAAGTAATTTTGAGTTGCAATTGGCATTTCTTTTTAATTGATTTAGGATAAAGTGCTAGTTGTCTAGGGCTTAAATGTAATAAGTTCTCAAATTGCTTAAGGTGCTTAAGATATATTTTAGAAGTTCTTTTAGTTAATTATGTGCTTGTCTGTCAAATTATTTTCAATAAAGGAGGTCTTTATTTTAATCAATTCCAGTCTTTCCTTTTATATAGTTTTCAAATTTGCTTAAGTGTTTTTGAACGAAGGCTTGGATCAATTTACTAGATTTGATTCAAATGTTAATTCAATTAATCTTTTAGCTATTAGAATTAAAAATTATTTTCAAACCATTGAACAAGTCCTCTTGATCATTGAACAAGGAAACAAGCTTATTGTGTTGGATGAGCTCAACCTTTATGTGTTAATTAGTGTCTTAGGCAAAAGCATATTATAAATTGAGAATATTAAGTTTTCAATATAGCTAGCAAAATGTTGGGGAACTTTCGACTAAGTGCTCTTGTTTGTGAGTCATTGAATTTTAAGAATTGAGCCTCTTTTGAAAGCATCGTTTGTAATAAGGTTTGAATTGTAAGCAAGTTTTTTGCTCTAATCATAAGTGTGAGATGTGATAAGAGTTGTATGTGAGAAGGCTTGAAGGTTAGACTAGGGAAATTGTGAAGAAATAAACATAAGCTCGAAGGACATAACAACTAAGGAGGCCTCTACATGCAATTTCGAGAGTGGACTTGAATTACAAGAAACTTACTATATTCATTGTTAGAATCTTGAAACTTATTGAATTCCTTGTGGTAGAGCTAATAGTGTTAGTAGAGGGCATGATGAAACCTCTACATATTTAGACTTGATTTCTTTTTCTTTTTCTTTTTTTACTTCTTACTTAGTTGTTGTGTTTGTGTAATATTTTCCTTAATTTGTGTATCCATGCATACAATACTTCTGCACTATACTATGAGATTTATAAGACTTGGTTTGTAAATGCACATATATATATAATTATCTAATATTTATCAAAATATAAAACCAAGGTCAAACATGTAAATATTCTAAAGACATGGGGGCAATTTGGTCTTTTCATAGTTAGGATATTTAAACCCCATTTGACCTAGTGATCCCTATTTTTTTTTTTTACCATTTGTACAGTAGTAGACAAATAGAAAATCTCAAGAATCCTTAAAGCGACCTAGTGAACACCTATAAAGACCAATCTAATTAATAATCAAGTTATTATTTCTAATGATGAAATCATAGATTAAAGTGAATTTTATGACATGATTGATAGAATTCGGAACAAGGAGAGAGATGGAATGAGCATGGAATTAAGTGATTTGAGGGTTCGAATCATAGATTGAGACAAGTAAGTGCATCAATCCATATAACATAATAGATTAACAAATTTTTAGGATCTAATTAGACTTAAGAACATAGAAATTAGGTTGAGGAATAAATTGAGGAAGAGGAAAAGCAATTTATATGGAACAATCTAGGACATGGTTTGGTACATGTCTATGTACTTGCTCATGTAGAAATGTGAATGTGTACAAAAAGTTACATGGACAAAGGACATGCCCGTGTACTTGGGCATGTCAAATTGTAGAAATTCATAGAAAGATACATGGCTAAATACATGACTGTGTACTTAGTCATGCTAAAATAACAAAAGTTCATAGAAAGGTACACGACCACAACACACGGCTGTGTACCCAACTATGCTAAAGTATACAGCCTAAAGTATGACTGTGTGCTTAGCCAATTTATTCCTCCCTATTCAAATTTCTGTTCAACTTAAACACTTAGTACAACCTTATAATTCCCAAAGGAGTGAAAGAAACAATCCTATAATGATTAAGCGAACAAAATTAAGTAACTTAGACGATACTTAGACTAGTACTAAGAATAAATTCTTTACATTTTCACATAATAAAGTTTAGCTATTAGCTAAGGACAAGTAGTGTGTAAGGTCACTCTTTTAGGTACATATAATCTTTGTTCTTACTTGTGATTGTTATGATAGTTGTTGAGCTAGAATAAGTGATAATGGATTGGATTAAGCTATTTGTTGGTTATGCTTAGTTTAACATGGGGGCCTATAGTGGCATCTCCCTAGGGGGTATCCCAATGATCTTTATTTGACGCTATCCCCTAGTGGAGTTGTGCATGAAAATGATCTAGATAGAATTAAAGACTGGTAGGTGTCAGGCCCGTAGTGGCAATTCCTAATACTGTACTATGTATGAAGTATATATATATGGTTTGGCGGGGTTATAAGTACTCCTTTGTTGTTTTGCAGACTTAATGAAATACTAACATGTTATATGATTGTTGTTATTTACATTGATGCATGTGACTTAACTTATGCTTGATCATATGCATGTGTTTATGGGTTATACATACTAGGCATTAGCTTACCCCTCGAGCATATTTTTTTTAGCTGTAGGCATAAATGAACATACTTTCTATGATGAGGAGTTAGGATCATATATGTAGGATGGAGATGATGTGGATTTCTTTTACTACTATGATGACTAAGTGAAGATTATCCTTTGAAGCCCTTGAAATAGTGATGGTACTTATTTGGATTTTAGGGAATTTGAGTATTTAGAATAGTTGTCATTCGTAGTATTTTGAATTTATGTATCAAGAGCTCATTAAGGAAGTGGGTAAATTGTGAATGGGATTTAATTGAGTCATTTATTCATATTATCAAATGCTATCTTGATTGTGATTAACAAGAAATGTAGATTTTGTGATATAGAGTGGTTAAGAGCCTTAATTTGTCTTTACCTTGTATGGACACATGGCAAGCAGTAATGTCCTAGGTTCTAAGGCATTATAGCTTAAATGGTATCAAAGCTTAGGTTTGATGATCTTTAGAAACTAGGTGCTGATGAATAAGTATAGGTTTCCAATAGTAAAAGGTAGGTTGTGATCTTTAAATGGATTGAGAATTAGATTAGTAGGACAATGAGATATAAAGAGAGTGGGTGAAGTTATAGGACAATTGCTTTTGTCCAGTAATTCATTTGTAGTTCTTTAATTTCTAAGTTATTCATATATAAGTATATAAGTATGTGTAGATGTATATATGTATATATAGGTGTATAATAACACTAACTTTCGAGTCTATCCGACTGTCTCCTCTCAAATAAAATGCCTCCAAGAACAAGTACTAGGTCAGGCTCATTAAGGGGTACTAAGTATGGCAACCTAAATGAAGAAAATCTCCACGATCAGCAACTATAAGGAGGACAGGGTCAAGTTGCAGACCAAATTGCCTAACTTCTGCAAATTATGAACAACCTAATGGGGTTTTAATACAACAATAGCAAGCCCAAAATGCCCCACATAATAGATTTGCAAAGGAACCAATAAGTTTAGATAGGTTTATTAGGGTGGCAAAGAAGTTTAACCCTAGAGTGGATAACCCAATTGAAGTAGAGAATTAGATGTAAGAAATTGAAAAGATCTTTGCTGCTTTTCGGGTACTAGAAGATAGGAAGGAAGACTATGTTGCATTTATGTTGAAAGAGAGTGTAGCTAGTTAGTGGGTGTCGGTTCCTAGGTTGGCAGGAGAATGTGTGAACTAAAGGGGGTTTAGAGAACTATTCTACTAGAGATATTTCCCTAGCAGTTATATAGATAGAATGGAGAATGGATATTATAACTTTGAATAAGAGAGGAGAACACTAGAGGAATATAAGGTGGAATTGAATCACCTAATTTAGTTCCTACTTAAGACAATCCGTGTTGATGATGGGTTTAGGGCAAGAATATTTGTGAGGGAATTGGAGCCAAGTCTCCAACATGAAGTTGGATCATTCTAGTTGACCACATATGCTAAAGTGGTTAACAAGGTAAATTTTTAGAGCAAAGTAGAAGAAGGATAGAGAAACAACTGAACCATAGGGCAAGGGTAACCTTGGGTAAGAGATGGTGCAGGATAAAAGCAAGAGGCCTTAAATGTTCCAAAATAGATCTCAAGTTACTGTAACCCCTACTTTATAGATCAGACTAATGCCTTTAGCACTTCCTTAAGTAAACCCTGTAATCAAATGCACCTAGTGTTATGGGCCCCATAAACTAAGAGACTGCAAATGGCTAGAGGGTACATGTTTCTCCTATGGAAAGATAGGACATATAAGTCAGGATTGTAATGAAAGGTCAATCTCACTAATATTTTGTCATGTATGTAGATAAAGGGGACATAAAGGAGTTGAGTTTACTTAGAGTCAAGCAGGAAATCAATCAGCTTTAGCTCAACAAGTGGTAAGATCTCCAGCAAGGGTATAGGTTAGTAGGCTACAGATAGGAGGCCCTAAATAATGGGTTCCCACTAAGGTATTTATACTTCAATAGTAGTAGCACCAAGACCCTCCAGATATGGACATAATTATAGGTACACTTTAAGCACATACTTATAATGCTTATGTCTTATTTGATACTAGTGCCTCTATTTCTTGTGTGTCTAAAGCATTTGTTCATGAGTGTACATTAACTATTGAATGTATAGATGATCATTTGACTGTCAATACTCCCTTGCAAGGTTGTCAAACTTGTGATTCTACTTAGAATCATTAGAGGGTTTATAAAATCGAAATGTAGAAACGTAAGTTTCTATAAATTATGTAAAATAGATTTAAAAAGCTATAGATATGTTTACTATAATAAAAAAAAATGAAATGTAAGATGAAGTAAAGAAATTTAATATAAATTTTAGTTATAATTTATAATAAAAATTATATACTTATAGTAGAAATAAATTAACATAAGTTGTTAAGCAAATATATAAAACTACAATACAAATATGAAATGAATTATAATATAAATAATAATAATAAAATACAATGCTAAAAAAAAATCAGCAACCCCTTTATCATCATCAAAAGTCAAAATTATTGTCAACTTTCTCTTCACCATCATTATCATCATTGTCATCTTCATCATCAATACTAACATCATTATTGGTGCTATAATCAACATTTCCCTTATATTATAATTCCAATTCTTTTCAAGAACTAATAATATTCATATACTGTGAAAGTTAAGTTATATTTTTCAATTTTTAGCCCATTTGACTAAAATATGTAGAATCAATAAACTTAACTAAAAACGTAAGATTTTAACGATTTTACATGTAGACTCGTGATTCTATATGAAAATTATTTTATACCCGACTCAACTTGGAAAGGCCTCCTAAAATCATAAACTCGTACAATCATACGAGTAGAATTGCGATTTTAACAACTATGCTCCCTTAGGAGTGAGTTAGAGGGACTTTAGATAGAATTTGTAGAAGAGTAAGAATAGAGATATAAGGTAAGCTAATGTTAGTAGACTTGTTGATTATTAAGATGGTAGAGTTTGATATAATCTTGGGAGCTAATTGGTTGTCAGAATACCATGCCACCATTGATTGTCATAACATGGTGGTACACTTTAACACAACTAGGAAAGATTCTTTTGAGTTTTAGTTAAAAGCATACAAACCAATAGGATTACCCACTTATGAGTTATGGGGAAAGAGGTTGTTAGCTACTATGAAAATTGAAGCTAGTGAAGCAATGGAGTTAGAGATGGTGTTAGTAGTGAAGGAATTTCCAAATGTCTTTTTAGAAGACCTCCCCGGTTTACCTTAAGCTAGGAAGATTGAGTTTAGCATTGATTTAGTATAGGGTATTGTACCAATATTAAAACCAGTATAAAGGATATCATCAGTTGAGTTAGAAGAACTAAAGAAACAATTATAGGATCTATAAGATAAAAGTTTCATAAGACTTAGTACATTTCTTTAGGGCACATTGGTATTTCTTGTCAAGAAGAAGGGTGGAAGCATGGGATTGTGCATTGACTATAGAGAACTAAACTGATGTGCTTAAAAATGACTAAGCATAATCAAATAACAAATGGGAGAAATTCCACAATTGGCGTGATCAACAACAATTGATTAAAACCCTTATTCATGTGGATTCAAATGGAAATGATACCAAATTGTGATATGGATCAATGTAATAGCGAAATGAACAATAGATAAGATGTGGATGAATTAGAATTCCAATCAAATTGAATTGAATTTAAATCTGAAAATTATGAACCCTAATTCACGTGAAAGAAAGGAACAACAAATAGCACCTAGATATGACTCACTAAGTACAATTTGTAAACAACAAGAAATGATTGATATTACTCACAATCGATTTCAAGTTGGTTCTTGCCACAATTTTAAGGATGAAATTGATAAGAGATCCATTGCAAGTAAGGAGGACCCTCACAGCAACGAAAGGGGTGTTTTCTTAAAATGTCAAAAGCTCTTTAAAACCCTACTTAAGCAAGTATTTAAACTTGCTCCCTTTAGGGTTAAAAAGTTCACAAAATTACAACTATGCCACTTTTAGGGTGGCTGGTCCTAAAAGACAATTACAAACAAATGAAAGTGTCCTAAAAGAAAATTACAACATAAATAGTTCAAGTAAATAACAAATATATATATATAAATTAGTCTTCAAGATGCCGGTCTTCAAGGTACTTTTGAAATGAGTCTTGATGAGGATCCTGACTCACTCAAAAGTGTCAGTGATTTGGCACCCTGTAGAACTGACAAATGAACCTGTTGGAATGCATAACAAGTATATGATAAGAATGAAGAAATTAAGTTAGCTTCCTCAGGATTAGGTTTCTATGAAGGATTCTCAAAGCCAAGTTGTGTTGGCCTTTAGCTCGGGCCTTAGTGATAGGTTATGTAGGAATCTGATTCTTATCATCTCTTTGGGTCTCTGGAAGATTTTCCCTCAAATCTAATAGGTCTTCATGGATGTCGTCTGCTAAGTACGGTAATAGATCTACAACATTAAAGCTTGCTGATACCCCATACTCTCTTGGTAACTTTATCCGGTAGACATTGTTGTTGATGCACTATAAAACTCTGAATGGTCTGTCTGATATGGGAGACAACTTCTGTGATTTCTTATGTGGAAACCTATCCCTGCTAAGATTAATCCAGACTAAGTTACCTAGATTATAAATGTGATTTTTCCTGTGTTTGTTTCCCTGAATTCTCTGCTATTCCTAAGTCTTCTGAAGGCGTTCAGTTGTTTTGTTATGAATTTGCTAAATTTGCCTAGCTCGCTTAACTCCAATAAGACTCCTCCTTTGTTGCTGGTCTTGCTATAAAATCCAATGGAATAGAAGGATTATAGCCATACACAACTTCAAAGGGAGACTTACTGGTTGAATTAGGAGTAGACCTATTGTAAGTGAACTCAACAATAGGAAGACACAAGTCCCAATCAGTGAGATTCTTACCAACCGTTGCTTTGAGTAAGTTTCCAAGCATACGGTTGACAACTTTTGTTTGGCCGTTTTTTTGTGGATGGCAAGAGGTACTATACATAAGTTTAGTACCCAATCTTCTCCATAATGTCTTCCAAAAGAAACTAAGAAACTTAGTGTCTCTGTCTGACACTATGTTGTGTGGAACTCCATGTAATTTGACAATTTCCTGTACAAAAATGTTAGCAATAAAAATGGCATCATCTGTTTTGTGACAGGGCACAAAATGAGACATTTTGCTGAACCTGTCAACAACCACTATGATAGAATCCTTTCCTCTTTCAGTTCTAGGTAAACCCTAACACAAAATCCATACTGATATCAGTCCAAGGTTTGTCTGGTATAGGTAAAGGCATGTACTCACCCTGTATGCCTTTCTTCCCTTTAGCTCTCTTGCAAACGCCATACCTTTCCAGCACCTTATAGACATCCTTTATCATACCCTTCCAATAGAGATTCTCTCTCAATATGGCTAGGGTTCTCTTCTCACCAAAGTGTCTAGACAATCCTTCTGTATGTGCTTCCCTCACTAATAGCTCCCTCATAGATCCAGAAGGTATACACAATTTTCCAGATTTATATAGAAACCCCTCAATCACACAATAACCCTCATACATCTTGCCCCCAGAACACCTCTCCATAATGGCTTTGAATTCCTCATCATGCACATACTGTTCCTTTAACAATTCAAAACCCAACAGTTTTGACTGAAAAGAAGTGATAAGTACATACCGTCATGATAAAGCGTCAGCAACAATATTCTGATTACCTTTCTTGTACTTTATCACATATGCAAAACCCTCAAAAAACTCCACCCACTTGCTTAGGCGCTTAGACAAGTTATGCTATCCCCTGAAATGTTTCAATGACTCATGATCTATATAAATAATAAATGCTCTTAGGAGAAGATAATGCTACCACGTCATGAGAGCCCTCACTAAGGAATAAAATTCCTTATCATAAATAGAATAGTTTAAAGTTCACCACTCAACTTTTCACTAAAATATGCTAAGGGTTTCTTTTCTTGCATTAATATAGCACCAATTCTTATCCTAGAAGCATCACGTTCCAGCTCAAAAATTTATCAAAATCAGGTAAAGCTAATAATGGAGCACAAGTGAGTTTTTCTTTTACCTCTTCAAAACTCCTCTGGGCCCTTTCACTCCAGATGAAAGGTACATTCTTCTTAGTCAATTCTGTTAGAGGATTGACAATGCTATTGAAATTATGGACAAAGCACCTATAAAAGGATGCTAGTCCATGGAAACTTCTTACCTCAGTGGCTGAGGTAGGTGTTGGCCATTCCTTGATTGCCCTCACTTTCTCCTCATCCACCCTAACACCTAAGCCAGATATAAAAAAACCCAAAAATGTTACCTTAGTTTGATAAAAGGAACACTTTTAGAGATTTGCAAACAGTTGCTGTGCCTTCAACACTGAGAATACTGCCCGAAGATACTCCACATGATGTTCTAGGTCTTTGCTGTATATCGGAATATCATTAAAATAAACAACAACAACTTTTCCTAGAAATTCTTTCAATACATGATTCATCAGCCTTATAAACATACTAGGAGCATTACTCAAACCAAAGGGCATAACCAACCACTCATATAGTCCATGGTGTGTTTTAAAAGTGGTTTTCGATTTGTCTCCTTCTCTCACCCGAATTTGGTGATACTCGCTTTTATGATCTACTTTGGAGAAAACCCATGAACCATGCAGCTCCAACATATCATCAAGTCTAGGAATATGATACCTGTATTTGATGGTGATTTTGTTGATGGCTCTACTGTCGATACACATTCTCCAAGTACCATCCTTCTTAGGAATAAGAAGGGTAGGAACAGCACATGAACTGAGACTCTCCCTGACAAATCCCCGCTCAACCAACTCATCCACCTGGCATTTCAATTCTTTAGCCTCTGCAAGATTCATGTGATATGTGGGTCGATTCGGTAATACTGAACCTTGCATAAGATCAATAGCATGCTCCATCCTCTCAAAGGTGGTAAACCTGCTGGCAAATCATAAGGAAAAATATCAGTATACTCATTTAATACTTGAGAAACTGTTGAGGGTAGAGACTGAGGTTCCTATACCCCTAGTGCACATCTTAACTGAAGTAAGTATACTGGAGTCTCTTCTATAACAGCTCTCTCCAACTCACCCTGTCCCATCAACAATACCTTCTTTTCCTTAGAATTATTAAACTGTACTAAAACCCTTTTCACCTCAGATAGCCTACTGATTTGTTGCTGAACCTTTTGAACCTCTGAAGGTGACATCAAATTTAGAATAATGCGTTTGCCCTCCTTTTGGAATACATAAGTATTCTTGAAGCCATCTTGTAAGACCCTCCTATCATATAACTAAGGCTTGTTAAGCAATATATGGGATGCACACATAGGCAAAATATCACACTCAATCTCATCACAGTATTTATCCTCTACACTGAATGGTACCCTAGCTCTTTGGGTCACATGCAAACTCCCCTAATCACTAAGCTAATGTAATTTATATGGTTTAAGATGTGGAGTGGTGGTAAGTTTTAGTTTCGATACTAACGATGCGACAACTACATTGGTATAACTACCACCATCAACTATAAGGACACATAAATTTTCTTGTACCCTAAAAGAGGTATGGAACAAGTTTTCCCTTTGTTCTTCATCCTTAGTCGCAATGTAGTCAATGTTCAGCGTAACACATTAGCATAATGAAACATCTCACTAGACATTGTTGTGTTTTAATTCCAACAACATAATAATAATCCTTATACCTCCATGGCTCAAGTACACAACTAAACCACAAATGAAGTACACACACACAACTACTTTCAAGTAGATAGAATTAAATTCAACTACAAGTGTTTAAGTAACTAGTTTAATTACTTTCATACTTTAATGACTTATTTGAATTCAAATTCTACTACTCAAACTTCCTTTTCTTGTCATGGTTTCACACTACAAATAACCACAATGTGCAGGACCTTAACACATATAAAAACACACAACTCCACTACTACACTACTCCTCTTTTACTCACGGTTCTACTCCAATTATGCCTCCAACACAATTGTCTATAATGTACACACCAAAAACCTACACTAAATGCACACAATATTTACTAAATTTACAAAACACAACTTTACACACACACACCTTCAAGTCACGGTGCAAATGACCCTTCTATTCAACACACACAACACAACTCTAATAACTTAATATTCTCCTTTTTACACTGCAATTCACACACATACAACCACAGTGCAACAACCTTCCCAATAGAACACACACAACACTTCATGTTGCAATCTATATCGCAATCCATATATAAGGATGACAAACTATAATTCAAATAACTCCACTAAATGCAATCTTTTCCATAAAAAGGTAAGATAATTCAAATTCAAACAACACTCCTTAATGTTACTCAATAACTACTTCAAGTTGATGGATGTTTGAATTCAAATGATTTCCTTTTTTCCACACAATGTAATATGAAAATTGCAAACATACTACTCAATTTCTAAAACAAACAAGCAAGGATCACACTTCTTCTTTCTTCACAAATTTAGATACTTCCCAATTCTAAATTTGGTTCAAGAAATGCACTACTTCCTTCGTTTCCCTTTACAGTGAATTCAACAACAAAGGAGCTATAACAAGACCTTAATTTCTACTTCAACATATAACAATTACAACTCCTCAACAACACATTCACGTAATTCAATCCTCAACACACACAATTTCGGATCAAAGTAAAGAACCCTAATTGATAATGAAGATCACAAATTCAACCAACACTAAATCCCTTCTTTTAACTTGTGCTCTGATACCAAATATGATGTGCCTAAAAACGACTAAGCACAATCAAATAACAAATGGGAGCAATTCCATAATTGGCATGATCAACAAAAATTGATTAGAACCCCTATTCACGTGGATTCAAATGGAAATGATACCAAATTATGATATGGATTAATGTAATAGTGAAATTAACAATAGATAAGATATGGATGAATTATAATTCCAATCAAATTGAATTGAATTCAAATAAGAAAATTATGAACCTTAATTCACGTGAAAGAAAGGAACAACAAATAACACCTAGATATGACTCACTAAGTACAATTTGTAAATAATAAGAAATGACTGATATTACTCACAATTGATTTCAAGTCAGTTCTCGCCACAATTTTAAGGATGAAATTGATAAGAGATCCATTGCAAGTAAGGAGGACCCTCACGGCAACAAAAGGGGTGTTTTCTTAAAATGTCAAAAGCTCCCTAAAACCCTACTTAAGCAAGTATTTATACTTGCTCCCTTTAGGGTTAAAAAGTTCACAAAATTACAACTATGCCACTTTTAGGGTGGTTGGTCCTAAAAGACAATTACAAGCAAATGAAAGTGTCCTAAAAGAAAATTACAACATAAATAGTTCAAGTAAATAACAAATATATATATATAAATTAATCTTCAAGATGTCGGTCTTCAAGGTACTTTCGAAATGAGTCCTGATGAGGATCCCAACTCACTCAAAAGTGTAGGTGATTTGGCACCTTGTAAGACTGACAAATGAACCTGTTAGAATGCATAACAAGTATATGATAAGAATGAAGAAATTAAGTTAGCTTTCTTAGGATTAGGTTTCTCATGAAGGATTCTCAAAGCCAAGTTTTATGGGCCCTTAGCTCAGGCCTTAGTGATAGGTCTTGTGGGAAGCTGATTCCTATCATAAACGAGGTCACTATCAAGAACAAGTATCACCTCTGTAAGATAGATGGCTTATTTGACCAATTACAGGGAGCTTAGGTATTCTCTAAAATTGACCTGAGATCAGGATACCATTAGTTAAGGATTAAGGAAGAAGACATCCAGAAGATAGCCTTTAGGACTCAATAGAGTTTCTAGTGATGCCTTTCAGGTTGACCATTGCACTTGTAGCTTTTATGGACTTGATGAACAAGGTGTTTAGAGACTTCCTAGATAAGTTTGTGATTGCCTTTATAGATGAACAAGTGTACCTATCAAAATTTGTAGTATAGTATATGGAAATACGGATATTGTCCCATAGAGAATTTGAGTACTAATACTGACGATCACTTTATTATCCGACTAGTAAATTATGGAATTAGATTAAATTAAAAACTATAATGAAATATTAACTAAAGAACTAAGGTTTTGTGAAAAGAAAAAAAATAAAATCAAATTAAAATTAACTTCAAATTGGTCAAACTAGTATCTAAAATTTGTTTCCCCTAGGTATTGTTATGTGATAATAACAAAATGCATCCAATTCCTTCTTATAATTCATTAACCAGGAGAATTCCTAACTTGGTTTAGCAATTTTCTTAAGCTTGCTAAACCTTAATCTTAAAATTACTTATCTGATTCTCTTCACAGTAACATAATTAAAAGATTCCATTCAGAACAATGAATTCCCTTAACTAAAGCAATTAATTCTAAAAGAACCATGTAACTTATCTCTAAGATTACATCAATATTCTTTACACATGCAAGATCTAATTATATAATAGATTTTTCAATCTTGATATATAATATCCAGTAGACAGATTAACACGCTAGTAATATTAAGCCAATCAAAATAAAGAATGCATGCATGAGTTAATAAACATAAGAATTCATTAAATATTACAAGAAAATCTCAAATCACATAATAAACTTAGTTTCCACAAGTCTAGATACTAATGAATTTAAGTGCTAAACATGTCTGTAATTGAATTCAACAATGATATAATGACATGCATCATCAAGAAAATCAAATAAAATAAGAAGAAAACCATAATTCTTGAAGTTAATAGAAATAATTGTCATTTGCTCTTAAAACACTAGAACAAGAATGACAAATATGACTCTCCCTTCATTGTGTGAAGTCCTCTTCTATTTGTATAACTCATGTCAGAAACTGTGCATTTTTAGGTTGACAAGCTATCCAACACGGTCGTTTTTTGGGTCGTGTCCACTTCATAGCTCAAATTCATGTAAAACTTGACATTCCAGTAGACATGGCCTTAGACATGGTCGTGTCGAACCTTCATGTATCTTTCTATGAATCTTTAGCTGTGACATAACTATTAACACGGTTGTGTCAGTGTCTTATGTAACTATTTGTGAATCCACAATTTTAACATGACCCACTAACATGGTCATGTCTTCTATGAACCTTTAGTGCAACACGATCTTTGAATGTGATCATGTTTGGATTATGTCTAACTTCACTCTTCATAATGTCTCTTATTTAACTCCAAAGAGAATAAAATTGGATTCCTTTTCTTCCTTTTTAATTGAATTTTCCATCAAATCCATAAAATCCAAATATTACTTAATTAAAATTTAAATTCTTCAAAAACATGCCTAAATGAAGGGAAAACATGTTAAATTTTCACTTAATATATATCTAATTGTGCACTTATCAATATTCTAAGGGCAATGAGGAACATGGAGAATAATCAAGGTTGGTGTTGGATAGGTTGCAAGTAGAGAAACTGTATGCCAAATTGAATAAATGTGAATTCTTGCTATAATAGGTAGTTTTCTTAGGTCATGTGGTTAACAAAGATAGAATCATTGTAGACCCAAAAATGGTGAGAGCTGAAGTGGATTGGTTTAGATTGAAGACAGTAACAAACATAAGATGCTTCTTGGGTTTAGTAGGTTACTATAGAAGGTTTGTAGAGGGATTCTCTACGATAGTGGCTCCTCTCACTAGATTAACACAAAAGCAGGCGAGGATTGATTAGGATGATAAACGTGAAGCTAGCTTGCAAAAACTCAAGGAGAAGCTTATGCTAGCACCAATTCTAGCACTGCCCAAGAGTGAGGAAGAATTTACTATTTATAGTGATGCCTCAACCCAAAGGTTAGGTTGTGTTTTAATGCAAGGTAGGCAAGTCATAACATATGCATTCTGATGGGAATCAAACCTCTAGATCCACCCGTAGGAAAACTATTTGAATGAATGAGCCTAGACATTCACATTTTATCTTTATTTATCTTATAATAATTATCTTTACATTGTGGTAGGTACATTTTGTTGGTTTTTGTAAGAAGATGACTAAGCACAATGGCAATTGGTTTATGATTGGATCATGGTCCATTATGAGCCAAACTTAATCTACAAAGACAAGTGGAACCAACCTTCATTCCATTTGCATTTTTTATCTTGAGAAGAACCAGCCATCTACACCTCATTATCACGTGGAGAATTGGTTCTCAAGTGGCTTATAGGACCAGTTTTTAACTATTTGGCAATGTTGTAATTTTCATTGTTTTAGAGTAAGGTATAAATACTAACTTAATAAGTTTTGTAAGTAGACTTTTGAGATATACATTTGGGCTGCCATTTTCTCATGAAAAGAGAGGCTTTTCTCTATTTCAAAAGACTCTTATTAACTTCTTCTAGGGTTGTGGTAAGTGGGACTTGGATTTGTTGTGAGTAATATCAATAAATTATAAGTTGATCCTAATTCCAACCGGTGCGTAATGTTTGATAAGAAATTAGTTATTCTTATTTTGTTCTTGTTTCACGCAATTAGGGTTCCATTTTTAAGTTAGGTTCACGCCCAATTTGATTGGAATTGGGTTCTTCTTTGTGTCATCCTTCATATATATTATAATTTCAAGTGAAGCATATCATAATTTAGTATCAGAGCAAGGATTTTGAGAAGGTATTGTGTGATTTCAATTTGGGAATTAGGTTTCTTGATCTTCCATTTCTTAATTGAAGTTACTTGAAGTGGAATTGAAGTAATTTTAAGTGATTGTATTGTGATATACCTTCATTGTTGTGGAATTGGAAGTAGAAATTTCAGACTTGATCTTTCTATTCTTCACCTTTGTCGTGAGTTGCTTGTTTGAGGAGGAAGGGAATTGCATTTTCTTGGGGATTTTGGAATTATAACTTACCTTCATTTCTAGATTTTGCTTTTATTGTGTAGAGGATTTGGAAACAATTTGAAATTAAAAAAAAATCATTAAGTTGAAGGAGTTATTGTGTATTGTTAATCATATTACACTTTGACTAGTTTGAATTGTTTACTTACCATTTGGAGAAGTATCATTAATTGTTTCCATTGTTGCTTGCTACCATGATTGGAAGTGTGTGTGCTGCACTGTGAGTGAGGAGAGTGTGTGTGGCATAGTGAGTGTAGTGTGGTTGAAAGTTGTTGCACCATGGGTGAGGTGTGTATGTGTATGTGGTGTAGTGAGTCTGGTGTGGTTGAAGGTTGTTGCACCATGGTGAAGTGTGTGTATGTGTTGTGATTTGAAGCGTGTTGCACTGTGATTGTGTGTATGCCATGGAGTAAGTGTGTGTTGAAGTGAATATTTTGTATTGCATTTGACGTGAAGTATATTGCAATTGCCTTGAATTGTTTTTGTGTTCCAACAGATCAATTCATCAACCATGTCAAATGATAGTGTTAATGGAGGAATTGGCAATGAGGCCAATAGTTAAGTTGGTGGTGGTCGGGCTCATAGAACTATAGGTGGAAGGACATTGGAGGAGCAATTGTAGGATCTCACCACCATTGTTGCTACATTAGCAATAAGGATAGATTGAATGACGATGCCACAACCACTAGTGGCAAATCCTCAGGCACCTCTACCTAGGGTAGTTCCTTAGAATGTTCATAGGGAGGGAGTTGTTGGAGGTAATAGAGGCAGGAGAATGGATGAAGATTATCATGCTCTTAGGGAGGAAAGAGATGATAATTTTGAGAATGAGCCTTACCTAGACTGGGAGTCCAGACTACCTCGGGGATTGGAATATGTGAAATTGCAGATGCCTTCATTTGATGGTAGGGGTTCTATAGATGATTATTTAGATTAGGAGGATAAGGTTGAGGGCTTATTCGAGTGCTATGAGATTGATGATCACACTCGGGCTCGTCTTGCAGTTGTGGAATTTACAGGCTATGCCGCCTTATGGTGGAAAAATCTTGTGATTAGTAAGCTAAGAGATGGTGAGGCTGATATACATACTTGGAGGGAAATGAAACGAGTGTTGAGAAAAAGGTTTATACCTGAACATTACAGGCAAGAGTTATTTATGCGTCTTCAAGCACTGAGGTAGGGAGGTAAAACAGTTGATGATTATGTGCAGGGGTTTGACACATTTATGATCAAATGTGGGTCACTTGAACCTCCTGAACAAACCCTAGCATGATTTGTGTCAGGGTTAAAGTATGAAATTGCCTGCATAGTGGAGCTCCAAAGGTATAACACACTTGATGAGGCTATCCAGCTAGTCCTAAAAGTGGAGATACAGAGGCGATCCAACCCTTTTTGAGTAGTAAGTAACAGGTATGAAACTTCTACTAAACTTCATGGTTCAAATGGTTAGTAGGGTGAGTAGCAGGGAATAGGGGAAAATAATATGATTGTAGACAAAAATACCACTACTTCTGACAGGGAGAGGGAAGTTGCTGGAAAAGGAAAAGAGATTAATGGGGCTGAAATCCAGCAAACAATGCTAGGGGTAACCAGTGGAAAGATGTATCAAATCAAATGTTTCAAATGTATGGGTTTTGGCCATATGGCAGCTTAGTGTCCCAACAAAAGGGTGATGACTATTATGGAAGGAAATATGAGGATAGTCAAGAAGAAGTTGTCGAGCTTATAGATTTTTCCATACTTTGTAGGAATATTCTGATGATCATGATGCTGAGACGCATGAGGACAAGGAAAATGATAAATATCTATCTATTAATGTATTGCGTAGAGTTATGACTATATCTCAGATGTTAGGGACGAATAGAGAGAAAACCTATTCCATACTCCTTATCGGGTTTTAGGTAATTTATGTGTTCTTTTTATCGATGGTGGTAGTTGCACTAATGTCATATCTACTACATTAGCAAATAACTTGCAACTAGTCACTAGTCTACATCCTCATCCATATAAATTACACTGGCTGAATGAACGAGGTAGTTTGCATGTTACTAAGAGGACTAAGGTGCCTATCAGTAAGAGATAGATACCATGATGAAATCTTTTGTGATGTCCTTCCTATGTGTGCCTTTCATATACTAATGGGTAGACCTTGGTTGTTTGATAGGCAGGTGCTACATGATGGGTTCAAAAACACTAATGTGTTTCAAAAGGATGGTGCACAGGTTATCTTGACTCCTATGTCTCCAACTAAGGTACACAAATTTTAAGAACAGATCAACAAAACTACCAAGCACTCAATACTTCAGGGCGATAAGCACTTGCAAACAAAGGATTTCAATCTAGGAGAAGGCCCCTTAGATTTGAGGACAAATCTTTCAGAGGCTCGAGGAGATGATGGGAATCAAACCTCTGGATCCAGCAGTGGGAAGCCTATTTGAATTAATGAGCCCAGAAATCTACATTTTATCTTTATTTATCTTATAATAATTGTCTTTACATTGTAGTAGGTGCATTTTGTCAGTTTTTGCAAGAAGACGACCAAGCATAATGGCAATTGGTTTATGACTGGATCACGGTCCATTATGAACCAAACTGAATCTATAAAGACAAGTGGAACCGACCTTCATTTCATTTGCATTTTGTATCTTGAGAAGAACCAGCCATCTAACTTATTAGGTTTTGTAAGTAGACTTTTGAGATATACATTTGGGTTGCCCTTTTCATGTGAAAAGAGAGGCTTTTCTCTATTTCATAAGACTCTTATCAACTTCTTCTAGGGTTGTGGCAAGTGGGACTTAGATTTGTTGTGAGTAATATCAACAAATTACAAGTTGATCCTAATTCCAACTAGTGCGTAATATCTTGTAAGGAATTAGTTATTCTTATTTTTTTCTTGTTTCACGCAATTAGGGTTCCATCTTCAAGTTAGGTTCACACCCAATTTGATTAGAATTGGGTTCTTCTTTGTGTCATCCTTCATATATATTACAATTACAAGTGAAGCACTGTTGGTCCCAATTAGATTAATCAAGAGAGGGGTGAATTGATTAATTACTTAAAATTTCACTTTTTCGCGAATCAACTAAAACTCTTGACTAATAAAATCACGTGAATAACAATAATGAAGAACAATAATGTGCAGTAAATAAAAGTAGAGAAGAGTAGAATGCTCAGATATTTATAGAGGTTCCGCCTCGAGCCTCAATCCTCTCTTCCAGCTCCACACCGGGGTCCCGGTTGTCTATACCGGTTGTGTTTCATTATATCAACAAATCGAAGATATACAACACAAGCCTCTTTAAGGCAAAGTCTCACTGTTGAGTCTTTCTAGCTTCTTCACTAAGCTAATCACTCATCTACAGTGATGAAACAACAAACAATTCCCTTTCCATGAAAGGAATCTCAACAACAACAACAATGAGGAATAACAAATTTCCTATAGATCACATATATATGTAAAGATATTTGCTTGAAGATGTATGAGTCTTTTCTTCTCGTGTGTAATTTTTTCTTTCAACAACGTTCCTTTTTTTGTTTTTTTCAACGTTATTCACTCCACTTTTTCATTTGAATTAAACACTTTATATATGGAGAAAACATAACGGCTACTTTCTACGTGATAATCTTGAATTTTGAATTTTCAATTCAAAAATAAGTTGGATTTGTTGAGGAAGATCTGCATTCGTGATATTGTTGTTGAGGATAAGCTTGGATAATTAGTTTGACCGAGATCTTCTTTAGATATATCTCTTGGATCAAGTTTGTTGAAGATATCCTTCACATTGTGGAACCATATCTTGATATAACAACCATATCTCTTATCCTTATCTTTGTAACTGCTGGATCTCCCAAAATATAGCACAAATATCTAATTTTAAATCTGGATAAAACTTGTAAATCCTATATGATCTCACTTTATCATAAAATGAAATCTTTGAATAAAATCTTGTGAAACTTTATGTAAATTAAAAAAAAACCCGTGATATAAAATCCAACTTTAGTAAAACACATCAAGTATATTACCCAAAAATACTTGACACGTGGAGCTAGGCCTTGAAATTTATTAAAACTATCGATATAAAATTTAGAACGTAATCTGGAAAAATTCGTAACAGACATGAAAGGTTCTGAAAGTGCTTCTGAAGCAAACCTGTTAACTGTCCTGAAGGTTCTGAAAGTGCTTCTGAAACAAACCTGTCAACTGTTCTCCTGTTATGAAGGTTCTGAAAGTTCTTCTGAAAGGTTACCACGATAACTACAGATATATTACAAAACTTCTGAAACACCTTCTGTCAGAACGAAAATAGCTTATATAACACTTTTGAAGGTTCTGAACAAGCTTCTGTCTCCTTGTTTAACTTTAGAAAAAATTACGTACTATCTTAAACATTCATTACACTCATTCCTCTTTTGTTAACATCAAAACTAAATTAAAGAACTTAACATTCTCCCCTTAACATCAACATTCTCCCCCTTTTTTATGATAACAAAACACCATTAGATAATCAAAATATACACAACTTTCATGTTTAAGCATATATTCCTATAACACATTGATCATAAGCACTCATAAGCAATATAGAATCATTATAAGCAGCATTGATAGATATAATAGAATAGATATAATAAAATCATTCTTCTCCTAACATCAACATTTACCATTCTCCCCCTTTTTGTTAACAGCAAAAGGGTATCTCCCCCTTAATTGATGCATAAAAGATAACAAAAGTCTTTTACAAGTTGATTCGAAAAAAAAATTTAAAAGAACTAAGATTTTCTAGATCTTGTGACTCGAGAGGTAGAGGGAGTGGTGGAATGTTTGGTTGACGAAGGTTTCTCTGGTGAAGTATCCAAGTCGATGATGTGAGCGCCAGAGCGAACATAATCTGGAAATTTGTTGGATAAGAAGAGCTTGATTTCACCATGAAGACTTGTGACAGATTAGGATGTTTTATATCCGTCTTGGAGTCCAAAATCTTGAAGGAGTTAGTCACTGAATCTCCAATCTTCCTCACTTGAGAGAAAAATTTATCAAACACAATCACATTATTAGATAGATCTTGTTTGACTCTCGCACTAAATTCATCATAAAGAATCCTATAGTGATGGAGATCGGTAATCATCTTCTCAGAATTCTTCTTGATATTAGAGAGAATATCAGAAGTTTGTTTAACTTGTAACTCCATTGATTCAAGTCTCCTTAGATCAGATCGTTGTAGAACTTCATCTGTCAAAGTTGTTTTAACCAAATCTGATAGTTCATGTTTCAAACTTTCTCGAACAACATTCTTTATTTGTTCCAGATCAACATTGGATATAACTTCTTTTGTTCCACTCTTCCCAGCCTCTTCACCATATGATTTCTTCCCATGATCTGTTTCAACCTCTGTTCTTGGTTCTGAACTAGGTTCTGAACCTCCTTCTTGAACAGATATTCCAAAAGGAACTATTCTTTTCATATGCTTTTGATGGACAAAATTGTGCACCATCATTCGCATACCACAAACAATCCTTAACAAAGATGGACATATGATGAAAAACTTCTTTACCTATCCTCTTTAATTTAATAGGTTCAGATGAACTGGTAGGCAAAACTATCCCTTTAAACACAAACAATCACATCAGTATATTCCTAAACACTAAACTTTCTTTATTCCTCCAAATTTGATCAATGACTCTAGAAGCCATGTCCACATTCCTTTTGTTAATCATTGCATAGATAATTTGAGCATGTTCAATGGACATTGAAGTAGAACTGCCCTTTCTTGGACATGGACACTCAACAATTATTTTATAAATGATTCAAGGAAACAACTCGAAATTAATGACCATTGCTTCTTTTCCATAATCCATTTGCAATCCTCCATTTATAGTAGCAAACAGATCATTCCTAGGCATGTTCGTGATTTCTACATCATCATTTACATCATGTAGATGTAGACATTTAACCACATCTTCCCTAGAAATTAAAATGTCTTGATCACATACTCTGGAAATTAAGACATTCCCTTCCGCAAGACTTAAATTTCCATAAAATTCTTTGACACATTCCCCATAAACTAGAACTTGAGTAGAGCAAAGTTCCATGCATCCTATGGGTTCTAACAGTTTATTCCAGTAGAATCCATTACTAGTAAAGAAATTAAAATCCACAAAGCTACAAGAACACACCTCATTTTTCTTTTTTCAAAGAGATTTTGAATTTGAGGGTTTCAGAGTTAGTGTATTCTCTTGTTTCGTTTGCTTCCTGGATGCTTTCTTGAGCGGAGAGATTTCTTGAATAGCTTTTCCTTTTCCTTGTGAAGACGATGCAGCTCGTTTTCTTTTGGTAATCTTCTTGGAACCTATGATAGATTCGGAATCAGGGGAACTCGGATTCTCTCCTATGGAAGGTTCTTGATATTTTTCCGAAGAGTTTGAAGATTCATCATGAATCACTAAAGGCTTGTTTGATTGATTTTGTTTTGAATGATTTTTGTTTAAGGCGTTCTGATGTTTTAGGCGCCATTGGAGTTGCAATGAGAGAGAAGGAAAATAGAGAGAGAGAAAGAGAATAGATTTCGAAGGAAGAGAATTAGAGAAGGAAGAAAACAAATGAAAAGGAAAAAATATTTTAAATGAATAAAAATTTTCAATATTTTTTGGGGGAAAAAAATCAAAAGGGGTTACAAATTCCTAATTCATTTCTAATAAATTCAAATTTTACCTTTTCAAGAGGTTTAGTAAAAATATCTACAAATTGATTATCGGTTGACACAAATTCAACATTTATATCTCCATTATGCACATGAACTCTAATAAAATGATGTCTAATTTCTATATGTTTTGACCTAGAATGATGTACTGGATTCTTTGTCAAATTTATTGCACTCGTGTTGTCACATTTAATTGGCACAGTTTTAAAATTTATTCCATAATCATTCAATTGTTGTTTTATCCATAAAACTTGTGCACAGCAATTTCCAATAGAAACATATTCAGCTTCAGCTGTGGATAGAGCAACAGAATTTTGTTTTTTAGAAGACCAAGAAATTAATTTATCACCTAGGAATTGACAAGTACCAGATGTGCTTTTTCTATCAATTTTACATCCAGCATAATCTGCATCAGAATATCCTATTAGATCAAAATTCTGATTTTTAGGATACCATATGCCTAAATTAGAAGTATTAACTAGGTATTTGAAAATTCTCTTTACCGCTGATAAATGAATTTCTGTTGGTGCAGCTTGAAATCTAGCACACAAACACACACATGAACAAAATATCCGGTCTAGATGCAGTCAAATACAATAAAGAACCTATAAGACTCCTATAAAGTTTTTCACTTACCATCTTTCCATTTAAGTCAGAGTCTAACCTTGATGAAGTACTCATAGGTGTTGTAACCTTTTTGCATCCATCATATCCAAATTTCTTCAATATTTGTTTTGTGTATTTTTCTTGATGAACAAAAATTCCTTCCTTTGTTTGTTTTATTTGAAGTCCCAAAAAGAATGTCAACTCTCCCATCATTGACATTTCAAATTCTGCCTGCATGGTCTCAGCAAATTCTTGACACAACAATTCTTTAGTAGATCTAAAGATAATATCATCCACATATATTTGTACAACTAAGATATCATTATCAAAAGTTTTTAAGAATAAAGTAGTGTTAACTTTTCCTCTATGAAAACCTTTAGAGATAAAAAACATACTCAATCTTTCATACCAAGCTCTTGGAGCTTGTTTCAAACCATATAGTGCTTTATTTAATTTAAAAACGTAGTCTGATTTGAAACGATCTTCAAAACCAGGTGGTTGTTCCACATAAACTTCTTCCTTTATAAAACCATTTAAAAATGCACTTTTTACATCCATTTGAAAAACTTTAAAATCCTTATAAGATGCATATGCAAGCATTAACCGTATTGCTTCTAGTCTAGCAACATGTGCATATGTTTCATCAAAATCTATTCCTTCTTCTTGTGAATAACCTTTAGCTACTAATCTTGCTTTATTTCTTGTAATTTTATCGTCTTCATCTAATTTATTTTTAAACACCCATTTAGTTCCGATTGTAGACTTCCCTCTAAGTCTAGGAACTAAATTCCATACATTATTTCTTTGAAATTGATTTAATTCTTCTTGCATAGATATAATCCAATTAGCATCATTTAGAGCTTCTTCAATCTTACTAGGTTCAATTTCAGATAACAACACAAAATGATTTTCAAGATTTTGTAATTTAGCTCTTGTTTTAACACCCGATTGTATATTTCCTATTATTTGATCAGAAGGACGTGCGGACTTATACCTCCAAGCTTTAGAAGCCTCTTGTTCAGATCTTACAACTTCTGAAGTACCTTCTGTATTTGCCTCTGAAATAGGTTCTGGATGATCAGATCCTCGAATGTTAACAGCAGGTGCTTCGGACTTAGGTTCTGAACTAACTTCTACTTTAGAATTGGAGTCCTTTTCTTCATCAGAATCAACATCCTTTAAATCCTCAATAAACTTAAAATTTATAGATTCTTCAATAGTGTTTGATGACTTATTGAAAACACGATAAGCACGACTATTTAAAGAATATCCTAAGAAAATAACTTCTTCAAATCTTTCATCAAACTTACCAAGGTTAAGTGGGTTCTTCACAAAACATTTAGATCCAAAGATATGAAAATATGAAACGTTAGGTTTCTTACCTCGAAACATCTCATAAGCAGTCTTTGATGTCATAGGTCAAATGAAAACTCTATTGATGATATAGCAAGCTGTAGAAACTGCTTCTGCCCAGAAATACTTAGCAATTCCACTCTCATTTAACATAGATCTAGTCATCTCTTGTAAAGTTCTATTCTTGCGTTCCACTACTCCATTTTGTTGAGGAGTGTATGGAGCTGAGAAATTATGAGATATACCATGTTCTTCACAAAAATTTAAAAAACTTGCATTTTGAAATTCTGTTCCATGATCAGTTTGAAGACTAGTTATGGAAACTCCTTTTTCATTTTGTATTTGTTTTGCAAACTTTTGAAAAGAATCAAAGGTATCTCTCTTGTGTCGTAAGAATATAACCCAAGTGTATCTTGAAAAATCATCAACAATAACAAATCCATATTTGCTTCCACCTATGCTTAAGACTCTAGTAGGTCCAAAAAGATCTAGATGCAATAATTCAAGTGGTCTCTTAGTTGAGATTACATTTTTACTTTTATGAGAAATAGAACCCATTTTATTCTTTAAAAAAGTATCACATTTCACGTCTTGTTTAATATTTATCTTAGGTAATCCTTTAATAATATCCTTTTTACATAATTTTTCTAAGTGATTAAAATTAACATGTCCTAGTCGTTTATGCCAAGCAAAAACATGATCATTCAAAGAAATTAAACAACATTCATTATTGATTTCATCTGATTTTATAAGATAGATATTTCTTTTCCTAATTCCTTCAAATAATCTTTCATCATTTTCATTAAAAGCATAGCACTTGTCTTGATCAAAAATCATTCTATAACCTTTATCACATAACTGACTAATACTAAGTAAATTATGTTTTAAACCTTGCACAAGATATACATTTTCAACAAGAAACGTAGGCATACCAATCGTTCCAGTGGCAATTATTTTACCTCTACTATCATCTCCAAACTTTACATACCCTTTTTCTTCCCAAGTTATGCTATTGAACAATGAAGCATCTCCAGTCATATGTCTAGATCATCCACTATCCAAATACCATGTTCCTCTTATTTTAGCTTCATGTCCCTGTACAAATAAAAAGAATTTAGTCCTTTTAGGAACCCAAGCAAGTTTGGGCCCTTTAAAAGATAAGCTCATTTGATTTCTTCAATTTACTTGTTGACTACTAAGCTTATTTCTTTTATAATAACAAAATTTCTCAATATGACCAAATTTATTACAGAAGAAGCATGCATAAGAATTAACATTCCTATACCTGTCATTTACCTGTTTCTGGAAATTCTGGTTTGTATAACTTCTGTTATACCTTCTGGTATTGCTTCTGTAGTACCCATTGTGTGGATACTTCTTGTCAGAATAACTTCTGTAACAACCTCTGGTATTTCCTCTTTTAACAATATTTGTATTCAAAATGTACTCTTTACTTTTGAATTTATCAGTTAAGACTTGCTTAGCTTTAACAAAAACTGTATTTTGATTCGATTTTGAACTCGAACCATGCTCATATCCTAACCCATGTTTTTCATTCGAAACTCTTTGTGAAGAAATTAACATAGTCAATTTCTTATCACTTTCATCAAATTTCTTAAAGGTAGTTTTCAACGAACTGGACAGTTCATCAATCTTTACCTTCATGTTACTTGTTTCTGCTTCAAGTAATTGATTTTCTATTCTTAGTTTCTCTATACTCACATGCATAGATTCATTTTCTTGTTTCAAGATATCATTTTCATCCACAAGTAACGAATTTGTTTGCTTTACTACCTCCTTTTCATTCTTAAGAGCTTTTATTTCATTTTCATACTTAGCTAATTTTGTATCAGCCCTTTTTAGTGCCTTTAGTAGCTTACTCATTTCTACTAGCATGTCAGTTTCAGTTACATCTTCATCAGATTCAGAATGTACCTCAGAACTAGCCATTAAGCACAAATTTGCCTCATCCTCTTCTTCTTCTTCTGAATCCTCTGAATTTATCTCTGTATCCTCTAAATCACTCCATGTTGCTAGCATTGCTCGACTTTTCTTTTTATAATTTTCCATTTTCTTGATCAGTGTTGGACATTCGTATTTGATGTGTCCTGGCTTTTTGCATTCATAACATTGAATCTCCCTTTTCTCTTTCTTCTTTTCTTTCTCCTTGTACGTTTTTCCTGCATCATTATGCTTATATTTAGTACTTTTCTTGAAAACATTAAACTTCTTACCTCTTTGCTTCTTGAGCAGCCTGTTGAGTCTACGTGCTAGAAGACTGATGTCCTCTTCTTTCTCATCGTCGCTATCATCAGTTTCAGTTTCATTTTGCTTTATTTCCTTGACTTTAAATGCAATTCCTTTGGTACCGTCTTCTCCTCTTTGCATGGTCTTTATGTGTGACTCATATGCCATGAGCTTTTCTCTCAATTGACTGAGAGTTAGCTTGTTTAGGTCTTGAGCTTCCTCTATAGAAGTTTTCTTTGCATCCTAAGATGGTGGCAATATCCTCAACATTTTCCTCACAAGATCTGGATCTGGAAGTTTCTTTCCAAGTGATGCAAGCTCATTTGTGATAGCTGTAAACCTATTAAAAGCATCTTTGACATCTTCATTAGACTTAAACTTAAATAATTCATACTGTTGAATTAAAGCATTTATCTTAGTTTCCTTGATGGTATCCGTCCCTTCATATGTATCGGATAGGGCATCTCAAATCTCCTTTGCACTAGCACACGATGATATTAAATAGAACTCTGATGGAGCAATAGTAGTCAGTAATAAATTTTTTGCTTTGTTGTTCTCGATAATTTTCTTCTCCGAATCTGACAAGGTTGAATCTCTATTCAAGGTGATCAAACTGTCTCCATGTGAAATGACCTGCCATGAATCATAATCATTAGCTTTGATGTAAGTTTCCATACGCATCTTCCAATATGAGAAGTTTGAGCCATCGAAGTAGGAGCTCGATTAATTGCAACATTATTTTCAACCATTTTGGATCACTCAAAATAGATGAGTCCTGCTTTGATACCAATTGTTGGTCCCAATTAGATTAATCAAGAGGGGGGGTGAATTGATTAATTACTTAAAATTTCACTTTTTCGCGAATCAACTAAAACTCTTGACTAAAAAAATCACATGAATAACAATAATGAAGAACAATAATATGCAGTAAATAAAAGTAGAGAAGAGTAGAATGCTCAGATATTTATAGAGGTTCCGCCTCGAGCGTCAGTCCTCTCTTCCAGCTCTACGCCGGGGTCCCGGTTGTCTATACAGGTTGTGTTTCACTATATCAACAAATCGAAGATATACAACACAAGTCTCTTTAAGGCAAAGTCACACTGTTGAGTCTTTCTAGCTTCTTCACTAAGCTAATCTCTCATCTACAGTGATGAAACAACAAACAATTCCCTTTCCACGAAAGGAATCTCAACAACAACAACAATGAGGAATAACAAATTTCCTCTAGATCACATATATATGTAAAGATATTTGCTTGAAGATGTATGAGTCTTTTCTTCTCGTGTATAATTTTTTCTTTCAACAACGTTCCTTTTTCTATTTTTTTCAACGTTATTCACTCCACTTTTTCATTTGAATTAAACACTTTATATATGGAGAAAACATAACGGCTACTTTCCACGTGATAATCTTGAATTTATTTTTGAATTTTCAATTCAAAAATAAGTTGGATCTGTTGAGGAAGATCTGCATTCGTGATATTGTTGTTGAGGATAAGCTTGGATAATTAGTTTGACCGAGATCTTCTTTGGATATATCTCTTAGATCAAGTTTGTTGAAGATATCCCTCACATTGTGGAACCATATCTTGATATAACAACCATATCTCTTATCCTTATCTTTGTAACTGCTGGATCTCCCAAAATATAGTACAAATATCCAATTTTAAATTTGGATAAAACTTGTAAATCCTATATGATCTCACTTTATCATAAAATGAAATCTTTGAATAAAATCTTGTGAAACTTTATGTAAATTAAAAAAACCCGTGATATAAAATCCAACTTTAGTAAAACACATCAAGTATATTACCCAAAAATACTTGACACGTGGAGCTAGGCCTTGAAATTTATTAAAACTATCGATATAAAATTTAGAACGTAATCTGGAAAAATTCGTAACAGACATGAAAGGTTCTGAAAGTGCTTTTGAAGCAAACCTATTAACTGTCCTGAAGGTTCTGAAAGTGCTTCTGAAACAAACTTGTCAACTGTTCTCCTGTTATGAAGGTTCTGAAAGTGCTTCTGAAAGGTTACCACGATAACTACGGATATATTACACAACTTCTAAAACACCTTCCGTCAGAACGAAATAGCTTATATAACACTTTTGAAGGTTCTGAACAAGCTTCTGTCTCCTTGTTTAACTTTAGAAAAAATTACGTACTATCTTAAACATTCATTACACTCATCCCTCTTTTATTAACATCAAAACTAAATTAGAGAATTTAACATTCTCCCCTTAACATCAACAAGCACATCACATTCTGTCAATTGAAACCATATGGGAAGAATTATTTGACTCATGACTTAGAGTTGTGGTTGTGGAGACACTACTTGTATGGGGAGAAATGCAAGATTTTTGCTAATTATAGAAGCTTGAAATATACCTTCACACAAAGGGAGTTGATTATGCAGTAGAGGAGATGGTTGGAATTGATTAAAGAGTATGACCTAGAAATCTAGTACCATCTAGGAAAAGCCACTGTGGTGGCAGATGCTTTTAGCAGGAAAAAACAAGATAATTTTGCTACTCTAATCACTTCATAGTGAAAATTTTTAAATAACATGCCTAAATTGGAACTAAATATTTTTTACTTAAGAAGTTAGAGTGAAGATGGCCACTTGACGCGTGGATAGAATTAAGACTGCTCAAGTATAGGATGTAGACATTCAAGAAATCAAGAATAGATTGGAATAAGGCAAGGCTCTTGAATTGAATTTTGATCTAGATGGAGTCTTAAGGTATGGAACATGATGATGCATGTCAAGGAATGTAGAACTAAAGAAAGAAATCATGAAAGAGGCATACTACTCTGCCTATACAATCTATTCAGAAAGCACAAAGATGTATAAGGACTTGAAGAGTCACTACTAGTGGAAGAACATGAAATGGGAGATAGTCGAGTATATAGCAAGGTGTCTCACTTGTTAGTGGATTTGAATTGAACATTAAAGGCTAGCTAGAGAATCGTAGCTCCTCCCAATACCTAAGTAGAAATGGGAAAATGTGATGATGGATTTCATTAAGGCCCTCCCAAGAACTAAAGAGAAACAAGATGAAGTATGGTGACGGTAGACTAGCTAACCAAGTCTGCTCACTTTTTGCCTATCCAAGTGGGATATAAACTAGAGAAATTGGCCAAAATGTATATGCAGGATATTGTATGGTTACATGTAGTGCCAATAACAATAATCTCTGATAGAGATATATGTTTTGTAAGTAGATTTTGAAATAGCTTACATAAAGCTTTAGGCACAAAAATGCAATTCAGTACTACATTCCATACTCAGATAGATAGACAATCTAAGAGGACCATTTAGATCCTAGAGGACCTGCTTAGAGCCTGTGTGCTAGACTTTAGAAGTAATTAAAATGAACACATACCTTTAGTTGATTTTTTCTACAATAATAGCTATCAAGAAACCATCTAAATGGCTTTTTATGAAGCTCTATATGGAAGAAAATGCAGATCCCCATTACATCGGGATGAAGTTGGGGGAAAGGATAGATGTTGGGACTGGAATTGGTTAAAGAGGTTGTGGCTAAGGCAAAATTGATGAGACAGAGAATACAGATAGCTCAAAGCCGATAAAAGAGCCATGCTAATAAGAGATAATGCCTTTTAGAATTCTAGGTAGGAGATAAGATGTTGTTAAAAGTTTCTCCAACTAAAGGGCTGATTAGGTTTGGTTTGAGATGGAAGTTAAACTCAAGATATGTGGGTCTATTTGAAATTCTAGAGAGAGTTAATATTGTTGCTTATAGGTTGGCTTTACCATAAAGTTTAGCTGGGGTAAATGATGTATTTCATGTATCAATATTGAGAAAGTTTGTAATAAATCCGGATCAAATAGTGGCTTTGGAGCCTTTGAGTGTACATCTAAATTTATCCTCTATTGAAAGACTAGTAAGAATTGTAAACACCAAGGAACAAGTGTTAAGGAGGAAAGTGATTCCCTGTGTCAAGGTGTAATGGACAAATCATATTGAATGTGAAGTAGTGTGGGAACTAGAAGATAATATGTAGAGGAAACATGTAGACCTTTTCCAAGCTTAGGTAACTTTCAAAGATGAAACTTTTTTTCAAGGGGGAGAATGTAAATACACAGATATATATAATTATCTAATATTTATTAAAATATCAAACTAAAGTAAAAAATTTAAATATTCTAATTATATAGGGGTAATTCGGTCTTTTCATGATCAGGATATATAAACCCCATTTAACCTAATGATCCCTTTTTTTTTACCAATTGCACAATAGTAGACAAAGAGAAATTCTTAAGAACCTTTAAGGCAATTGAGCAAACACCCACGAAGACCAATTTGATTTCATTAGGTAAGGAATTCTAATAATCAAGTTATTGTTTCTAATGATGGAATCATAGATTAAAGCAAATTTTATGACATGATCGATAGAATTTGAAACAAGGAGCAAGATGAAACGAGCATGGAATCAAGAGATTTGAGGGTTCGAATCACAGATTGTAACAAGTAAGTGCATCAATGCATATAACATAATAGATTAACAAATTTTTAGGATCTAATTAGGCTTAAGATAATAAAAGTTAGGCTTAGGAATAAATTGAAGAAGAGGAAAAGTAATTCGTATGGAACAATGTAGTACATGGTCTAGTATACGCTCGTGTAACTATCCGTGTAGAAATGTGAATGTGTATAGAAAGGTATACGAGCACGGATAAAGGATATGCCCCCGTACTTGGACATGTCAAATTATGGAAATTCACAGAAAGGTACATAATACATGACCGCGAACCTAAGTGTGCTAAAATAAAAAAAAAAACTTCACAAAAAGGTACATGACCATAACACATGGTTGTGTACCTAACCGTGCTAAGTATATAGCCATAATGCATGGTCGTGTACTTAGAGAAATTGTTTTACCCAATTTATTCATCCCTATTCAAATTTCCATTCAACTTAAACACTTAGTATAACCCTAAAATTTCCAAAAGAGTGAGAGACACAATCTTATAACAATTAAGTGAACATAATTAAATAACTTAGATGATACTTAGACTAGTACTAAGAATAAATTCTTTACACATTGATAGATTAACGTTTAGTTGATAGCCAAGGACAAGTAGTGCGTAAGACCGCTCTTTCAAGTACATGTGATCTCTGTTGTTACTCACAATTGTTAAGATAGTTGTGGAACTAGAATAATTTATAATGGATAGGATTAAGTTGTTTGTTGGTTGTGCTTAGCTAGGCTTAAGGGCTTATAGTGGCAGATTCCTATGAAGTACCCTAATGATTCTTGTGTGACACTGTCTCTAGTGGAGTCATATTTGGAAATGATCTGGGTAGAATTAAGGACTCATGGGTGTTGGAACTTGTAGTGGTAGTTCTCAACATTGTATTATGTATTATATATATATATATATATACACACACACATATGGTTTGGCGAGATCATGAGTACTCCTTTATTGTTTTGCAAACTTAATGAAATAATAACCTGTTGTATGATTGTTATTTGCATTGATACATGTGACTTAACTTATGCTTCAAAATGCTTATGTGTTTGTGGGTTATATGTATTGAGCATTAACTTACCCCTTAGGGATTTATTTTTTTAGCAGCAGGCATAAATAAACATACTTCCTACGATAAGGACTTAGTGATGTGCCTAAAACCAAGATTAAGCACATATAAAAGACTTAAGAAAAACAATCTCAAGTCAAGGCAAAAACCGGATCCACAAGGCTAAATCACGTGAACCCTAATGAAGATATGATGAAATCCAAATGTCCAATGATATAATTATAATACCACAATGATAATATCATCTAACAACACTCTAATCTCATATAATCCATGCAAATAATCCACAAATTCAAAAGAAAACCTCAATTATAAGAATTCCTTTCCAATAGAGAAGAACACGTTTTCAAGTGGATTCTTCAATGATGATCTGAATCCAATTGCTAAGTGCTTCAAATAAACACAAGAATTCGTGAATAATAATGTGTATTTCTGACCAAGAACTATCTCAATTCAACCCTAGATATGACACACTAGAGAAGAAAAGAAATCACAACAAAATGAAATTGATATAACTCACAATTTCAAGATGTTGCACTCGCCACAATTTCAACTCTTGGGATTGAAATTGATAAGAGTTTGGATGACAATTAGGAACCCTAATTCTCATGTGAAAGGTAGTTTTTAATCTGCAAAAATAAGCTCCCTCAAACCCTCTCTTAAGCAAGTATTTATACTTGCTACTCCTAGGGTTAAAAAGTGCTCAAAATTAGAAGTTTGCCACTTTTAAGTTGGCTAACCCTAAATGAAAGTTACAAAGAAATAAAAGTGTCCCAAAACCAAAATACAACCAAAATAGTTCAATAAACATTTACAAGATACAAAATAACATAAATCTTCATGATCCAATGCCTTAGAATGGAGAACAATCGCAGCGGGCCTTTGATTGTTATCAGGAAAAATGTTCTGTGTCCAACTGAAGTTGTAGGACATTTTGGCATCCCATGGAGATATATAATTGTACCTGTAAGATTATTCTCAAAGTTTATTAGAAACAAAGACATAAGATAAAATATGAGCAATTTGGTTAATCATCCAAATTGGGTTCTGAAGAGGTTGACAGTGCCAGAATTTTTCCCATCATCTCCTCGAGCTTCTGAAAGATTTGCCCTCAAATCTAGAGGATCAGTTGTGGAATTGAACCCTAGGATCTTTGTTGTCCTGCTCCCCCGACTAACCATGGTAGTGGATGGATGCCTGACCTGTTTCTGAAAACCTTGGACCTCAAATGGAGTCATTGGTAATAGGATTATGCGTGTTTCGCCCATGCTGAACATATAGGTATTTTTAAACCCATCATGTATCACCCGTCGATCATACAACCAGGGCCGACCCAACAGTAAATAGAATGCATGCATAGGAACTATATCACAAAGGATCTCATCATGATAGTTCTGCCCAACACTCACAGGAACCTTTGCCCTAAGGGTAACATGCATACTACCTCTATTATCCAACCAATGCAAATGATAAGGACTAGGATAGGGTATAGTAGACAGTTGTAATTTGTCTACTAGTGTAGCAGATATAACATTCGTGCAACTACCACTATTGATGATGAGTACACAAAGGTTACCTCTGATTCTGCAAGAGGTATGAAATATGTTCTCCCTCTGAATATCACTGCTATCAGGAGATGTGGACAAAATCCTGCGTAACACATTGAGGGGTAGATATTTCCCTCCAATATGCTCCTCAGGCGCATTTGCATTCTGATCATCATAATATTCCTGCAATGCTGTTGGTAGATTTGTAGGCTCAATGTGTTCATGGTCATCCTTAGTATCCTCTCCAATGTCTTCCATAACAGTCATCACCCTCTTATTTGGACACTGTGCAGCCATATGCCCAAATCCCATGCATTTAAAAAATTTTATCTGGTGCGCTTTCCCACTAGTAGATCCGGGAACAGTCTGCCTCGTTTCTGGTGCCATGACCTCTTTACCCTTCCCAGTGGGTAAGTTTTCTCTTATAATGGTTGGGGTAGTAGTGTCCACTGCCTTGACTCCCTCACCTACCGCCTTTACTCCCCCCGATCAACTGTCGGCTGAGATGGGTCTATTAGCAGTGTTGGGCCTACTGTTAGGAGCCCTAAAGAAGTTGGACCTCCTCTGTCTCTCCACTTTTAAGGCCAATTGAATAGCCTCATCAAGTGTGGTATAGCGCTGCAGCTCAACGATACATGCTATCTCATATTTTAGACCTGAGACAAATCGTGCTATAGTTTGTTCCGGAGGCTCAACAGACCCACACCTAATCATAATGGTCTCAAATTCCTGTACAAAAATCATCTACTGTTTTGCCCCCCTGCCTCAAAGTTTGCAGTCGGATAAACGGCTCCTGTTTGTAGTGTTCGGGAATGAACCTTTTCCTTAGCAACCTCTTCATATCCCTCTAGGTCTGAACCTCAGCCTCTCCATCCCGACGCCTATTGATGATCAGATTCTTCCACCAAAGTGCAGCATACCCTACAAATTCAACAGCAGCCAATCTGACCCTGGTACTGTCATCAATCTCATAACATTCGAAGAGACCTTCGAACTTATCCTCCTAGTCCAGGTATTCATCTGCTGATCCCTTACCATCATAGGATGGCATCTGTAGCTTCACATACTCCAAACCCCGAGGCGGCCTGAAATCCCTATTCTGATTCAGGTTGACCCCAAAATTGTCATCCCTTTCTTCCACTACTCTGTTTCGATGAGGGTTTTGTGGAGCTACTCGAGGTGGTGCTGGTTGGTTTACCACTGGTGGTTGTGGTAAAGTCATCCTGTCAACTCTAGTTGCTAGTGTAGCAACCATAGTAGTAAGCTCCTGAAGTTGTTCCTCCAAAGTTCTCCTGCCTGCCACATTACGACCATGTCCTCCACCAACTTGGCTATTGGCTTCTTCACCCACTTCCCCATTCACACTATCATTAGACATATTTGTAGATTCTTGTATGTTGTTCCCCAAAATGATATGATTCAAGGATATACACTTCCACTACTATACTTCCTTAAACTCCACACAATAGTAACTACAAAAGACAAACAAACAAACCCACTTAATGTTACAATTTATAATTTCAACTCACGTGTAATACTCTTCTCCACAACAAGCCACAAGTACACGGTGCAGCAAAAATTAATTTCCACAAGTTCACTCCACGACAACACACAAGCAACAACTACAATTAAGATGTATCACTTCCACGGCAACAACAAGGTGAATAATGAATACAAGTAGTCTTCAACTTCTACGGCAAATAATGAAGACAAGAGATTAATAAGCAGCTTTCCCAAAATGAATTCTGAATCCCACTATAGGCAGCAACTTTCAATTTGAATTTCAAATAACTTCACTTATTGCAAGCCTTCCTCAATTGGTAACAATGAATTCAAATTCAAATAGCAATCATTAACTCCCACAACTTAATTGCATATGATTTGAATTCAAATAATTCCTTACTAACCAAACTTAATGTAATCTGCAAATTTAACTTCACAAATTCAGAATTACACAATGGAATTCAAACAATAAACTTCACAACTCCACATGCCACAAGCTACTTCACGGCAACAATTGGTAAGTTTCACAACTTCAAAACAATTTGCTAAAGTAACTTCACTTTGTACTTCTACTCTTCCACGTGAATTAGTGTCCACAAAGTGATATAATAACCTTCCTAAATCAACTCCAACAATCAGCAAATCAAATCCCAATCCAAAGCAATTTCGCAATCTCAAACAACAACAACAACAACAACAACACAATTGCATTTTTTTTTTCACTTGATCAACCCTAATTGATGATCACTCCCACGAAATTGAATACAACCAATTCCCTTCTCTCAACAAGAGCTTTGATACCAAAAAGATGATGTGCCTAAAACCAAGATTAAGCACATATAAAAGACTTACGAAAAACAATCTCAAGTCAAGGCAAAAACCGGATCCACAAGGCTAAATCACGTGAACCCTAATGAAGATATGATGAAATCCAAATGTCCAATGATATAATTATAATACCACAATGATAATATCATCTAAAAACACTCTAATCTCGTATAATCCACGCAAATAATCCACAAATTCAAAAGAAAACCTCAATTATAAGAATTCTTTTCCAATAGAGAAGAACACGTTTTCAAGTGGATTCTTCAATGATGATCCGAATCCAATTGCTAAGTACTTCAAATAAACACAAGAATTCGTGAATAATAATGTGTATTTCTGACCAAGAACTATCTCAATTCAACCCTAGATATGACACACTAGAGAAGAAAAGAAATCACAACAAAATGAAATTGATATAACTCACAATTTCAAGATGTTGCACTCGCCACAATTTCAACTCTTGGGATTGAAATTGATAAGAGTTTAGATGACAATTAGGAACCCTAATTCTCACGTGAAAGGTAGTGTTTAATTTGCAAAAATAAGCTCCCTCAAACCCTCTCTTAAGCAAGTATTTATACTTGCTACTCCTAGGGTTAAAAAGTGCTCAAAATTAGAAGTTTGCCACTTTTAAGGTGGCTAACCCTAATTGAAAGTTACAAAGAAATAAAAGTGTCCCAAAACCAAAATACAACCAAAATAGTTCAATAAAAATTTACAAGATACAAAATAACATAAATCTTCATGATCCAATGCCTCAGAATAGAGAACAATCACAGCGGGCCTTTGATTGTTATCCAAAAAAATGTTCTGTGTCCAACTGAAGTTGTAGGACATTTTGGCATCCCATGGAGATATATAATTGTACCTGTAAGATTATTCTCAAAGTTTATTAGAAACAAAGACATAAGATAAAATATGAGCAATTTGGTTAATAATCCAAATTGGGTTTTAAAGAGGTTGACAGTGCCAGAATTTTTCCCATCACTTAGGGACATATCATATTGAATGTGAAGTAGTGTGGGAACTAGAAGATAATATGTAGAGGAAACATCTAGACCTTTTCCAAGCTTAGGTAACTTTCAAAGATGAAAGTTTTTGTCAGGGGGGAGAATGTACGTACACAAATATATATAATTATCTAATATTTATTAAAATATCAAACTAAAGTAAAAAATGTAAATATTCTAAATTTATAGGGGTAATTTGGTCTTTTCATGATCAGGACATATAAACCCCATTTGACCTAATGATCCCTTTTTTTTTTACTAGTTGCACAATAGTAGACAAAGAGAAATTCTTAAGAACCCTTAAGGCAATTGAGTGAACACCCATGAAGACCAATCTGATTTCATTAGGTAAAGAATTCTAATAATCAAGTTATTGTTTCTAATGATGGATTTGTACATTAAAGCAAATTTTATGACATGATCGATAGAATTTGAAACAAGGAGCGAGATGAAACGAGCATGGAATCAAGTGATTTGAGGGTTCGAATCACAGATTGTAACAAGTAAGTGCATCAATGCATATAACGTAATAGATTAACAAATTTTTAGGATCCAATTAAGCTTAAGATAATAAAAGTTAGGCTTAGGAATAAATTGAAGAAGAGGAAAAATAATTCGTATGGAACAATGTAGTACATGGTCAAGTATACGCTCGTGTAACTATCCGTGTAGAAATGTGAATGTGTATAGAAAGGTATACGAGCACGGATAAAGGATATGCCCCCGTACTTGGACATGTCAAATTATGGAAATTCACAGAAAGGTACATAATACATGACCGCGTACCTAAGTGTGCTAAAATAAAAAAAAAAACTTCACAATAAGGTACATGACCATAACACATGGTTGTGTACCCAACCGTGCTAAGTATATAGCCTAATGCATGGTCGTGTACCTAGAGAACTTGTTTTACCCAATTTATTCATCCCTATTCAAATTTCCATTCAACTTAAACACTTAATATAACCCTAGAATTTCCAAAAGAGTGAGAGACACAATCTTATAACAATTAAGTGAACATAATTAAATAACTTAGATGATACTTAGACTAGTATTAAGAATAAATTCTTTACACATTGATAGATTAACGCTTAGTTGATAGCCAAGGACAAGTAGCGCGTAAGACCGCTCTTTCAAGTACATGTGATCTCTGTTGTTACTCGCAATTGTTAGGATAGTTGTGGAACTAGAATAATTTATAATGGATAGGATTAAGTTGTTTGTTGGTTGTGCTTAGCTAGGCTTAAGGGCCTATAGTGGCAGATTCCTATGAAGTACCCTAATGATTCTTGTGTGACAATGTCTCTAGTGGAGTCATATTTGGAAATGATCTGGGTAGAATTAAGGACTCATGGGTGTTGGAACCTGTAGTGGTAGTTCTCAACATTGTATTATGTATTATATATATATATATACACACATATGGTTTGGCGAGATCATGAGTACTCCTTTATTGTTTTGCAAAATTAATGAAATAATAGCCTGTTGTATGATTGTTATTTGCATTGATACATGTGACTTAACTTATGCTTCAAAATGCTTATGTGTTTGTGGGTTATATGTATTGAGCATTAACTTACCCCTTAGGGATTTATTTTTTTAGCTGCAGGCACAAATAAACATACTTCCTATGATGAGGACTTAGGGACATATATGTAGGATGGAGATGACGTAGATTTCTTTTACTATTATGATGATTAAGTGAAGATTATCCTTTGAAGCCGTTGATATAGCGATGGGACTTGTTTAGATTTTAGGGAATTTGAGTATTTACAATAGTTGTCATTAAAAGTATTTTGAATTTATGTATCAAGAGCTCTTTAAAGAAGTATACAGATTGTGAATATAATTTAATTGAGTTATTTATTTATATTGTCAAATGTTATCTTGACTGTGATTAATAGAAAATGTAGATTTTGTGGTATAGAGTGATTAAGAGCTTTAATATGTCTTTATCCTATAAGGACACATGGTAGGTAGTCGTGTCCCTTGAAGTGTCACATGATTAATTAAGTTAAAAGAGTATTAATTATGAAAATTGGATCATATATTTATAATAACTAGTTCACCCCCAGATTGCGTACTTTAGAATTTACTACTCTCGATTAGTAACCCACTCAACGTTTGCTCAGTATATTTTCCAAAAGATAAATCGTTCTACATAATCAAGCTTCGTTCCAATCAAGTGCTCAACATCATTTGTTTGTTGAAATCTTAAGAGGCACAAATAGAGGCTGGCCATTAATCGGTCCAAGAGTTGTATAACCTTCATTGATCGAACAAATGTGTGGGATCTGTACTCCTTAGTCGACCTTGCAGGTTGTATGATCAATATAACTCCAGAAGTGGATCTTTAAATTTATTTTTTTTATAATTTTTTAAATTTATAAATTAATAATTAAGATTATTTAAATTTTTGAAAACTTTGTGATAATATTATCAAAATCATTTTTTTTTTTGGTAATCTCAATCACTAGTTACATGATGGTATCTTAAAAAATAAATTTAAAAAACTTAAAAAAAAAAAAACTATTTTAAAGAACCAAATCCATACTCATTCATCACTATGAAGCATTCCAAAGGGATGTCCAGTAAGCTCTGACATTTAGTTAAATTTTTAATTAACAATCATTTTAATTTTAGCCAAATCTAATTAACAATCCTTTTTTGTTTTTTTCATTTGACATAATAAATATATATCTATATTTCTTCTACGAGTAAAAAACACATCGTGTACTAATTTTTCTAAATATTTGGGTAAGACGTGTCAGTATCATGTGATTTATGCATCTGTATGTCCAAGTCTTGTTATGTTCCATTTAATTATTGTACGAAACACAAACTTTATCATAAATAGAAAATCCAAATGTTAAGACGATCGAGCAAAATCTTGATATTATAAGAAAAAAGAAATATTCTCGTTGAAACCAGTAATGCCCTAGGCTGCAAGGGTGTACTTTTAGACTGCTGTTGAATGTCTATTGGGGCTCCCATTCGTGAGCTTAAATTTTTTTTTTTCTTTTTTCTGTTGAGAATTTTCTTTCATTTCATGATAGTTTCCCCCTTAAGTAAAAGTTTCATTCTCAACAAATGGCACTAATAATCCTTTTCCTTGTCAATGCAAAAGGAAAAGATCCTTTCTTGTCTGCTATAAGGACAGGTAGGACTATAGAATAACTTTGTCTTTCATAACAAAAATAATAATCATCATATTCCATTCGTGTACAAATTTATCATAGGAAAATATTCATGACTGATTTTGAAGCACTTAAAATATTCTTTTTTCTTTCTTTCTTTCTTTTTTTTTTACCAAAAAGATTCATATACTTATTTATTTTATATTTCTATAAAAATTTTTTTACTAAAAATTAATATAAAAAAATTCTTTTTTAACTCTCAACAGATACATTGAATATATATAAAGACGCACTTAATATTATATTCGATTATCAAGTAATAATTAAATGGCAAATCAGAACTGTACATTGAAAAGCATAATTTAAAATGCACCAACCAGAGCACACCCTTTGTATGTTGGCTTTAACAGCAGAACACATGGGCAGACAAACTTTCTTCTCACTTCCTTTTATTATTTATTTATTCCCGAGAAGTTCTCTTCCTACTGTATTTTCATGGATCTCCTTAGCACGTGCACCGATATAATCATTAAGGACTAGAAAGAAAATTTTTTACTGTCTTCAAATCTTGTTACACTCTGTAAAAATAAGTATAGAGAAAAAAAATGATTATTTCTTTTTTAACTATAGATTATCGGTTAACAATTTTTCATTTTCATTAAGCCCAAGGAGCGAGTCATCTCATAAGCTATAGGGGATCGGTTTTTATATAACTCTTTTTTGATGACATTATGTTCTGGTCAAAAGTGTTTCCGGAATCATTTTTGATAATGCAATTGATAAATTTAATAAACATTCTTTTCTATTTTATGCGCTTCCCATTGAGAAGGTTTGTCTCTGCCCTCTCTCATCCATGATTTACAGTAGCAAAGACCGTTCTCCACTAGAAATATAAATAATATATAAACTTACACCTGTTTACATTTGACTGCTTTTGATAATGAGTTATAAGTACGGCTGGAATAATATTAACAATTGGGCAGGAAGATGGAAGATATTTCTCAAACGGATTCTGATTCTCCCCCCCCCCCAATTTTAATCGGCGTTTGGTGAAGATGTAAGTATACCTATAGATAAAAAATAAAATTTCAATTTTTTAAAATTTGGTTTCTTTGTGACACTACATAGAGGGTTGGAATTGTATCGAGATAAACTCATTATTTATTTAAATTTGACTCATTGAGCCAAGTAATAGAGTCTAAGGAATCCAATTTGTAATTGAGAAGATTTGACTCGATGAATTCGAAATAAAGACTGTTGAATCGATTTATTTACTCTCAACCTTTTAGACGGGCTCAATACTCAACAATGCTAACTACTAGTCTTGAGCCATAGAAAACTTACTAAAGGATAACAATGAAGTAAGTTTAATCTCATTCATTGATCATCGAGATGATTTAATAGATGCCATCAAGCTTAGAAGCTTATAAATACCCAATCATGCTTTCACATTGGACACTTTTTAGAAGCTCCATGAACAAGGGGAACTGCATAAGACTGTGAAATACCTACTTTCAAGAATCCAACAAGGCTCGAGTAGAGAACAAGCATCAGTCAAGAATGGTGAGGGCAATGTTTTAAAGCTTCTTATCCTTTATCTAGTATGTTTGAGTCATTAAGACTGTTTTCTCTTTCTCTTAAGTACTCTACCAAGTTCCTTTTGTCAAGTATTATTTATATGTCACTCCTCTAAGGTCATGTGCTGTACGAGATTCACGTAGTATCCTTGTGATAGTATCAGCTCCACATCTGTATAAGGAATTATTGAATGAACTCTATTTTGTGTCTGTGTAGGTATATCCTTATATAGTTTATATTAATGAAATTTATAAATTTATTATTGATATTATTATGATTACTTTATTAATAATATTAAAATAAATTATTATAAATATGGTGTAAAAACTGTTATCCAATTATATTGGTAAAATATATATTATAGTTTTATATGATAATTGATTAATCTTTTATATTTGTAAGAAATGATTGTATCATTTTAGGAGAGTATTGGACTACAACATTACAAATGTCAAGGGTTGTATCTTTTTACACTATATTGTATAAAGGTTTTGTAACTTTTTTGCATAAAGAATATATATATATATATTTGAAGGCTAGGATCTAAGTGCCTACTAATTTGTGTAGGGTATAGGGATAGTAAATTTATAAAAAGAAAAGAAATAGAAGACACAGAGTATTATATTGTAGAGTTTAAATAAATAATTAAAACATTAAAGATACATAAAAGCATTAAATATCTTAGTACTTGGCATTGTTATTCATGCCTCATCGAGATCACCAACGATCATATAGATCTTCTAAGGTGTCTCTTTTGGAAACCTTTAGCCCTTCGAGGCAAGTTTCCAACCCATATACCAAAGATATAAACCTCCAATGGCAGCTTAGCTAATCTGGATGGGGTTTAAAGCATTAGATAAACAAAACATTAAATGAACAAGAACATTTAAACCACCACAGGTGGTAGAGCCAAGACTAGTGGGGTATGTTCTAATTAGATATATAATAAAACATTCATTTCATTAAAATGAGCATATTGTACAAGCATAAGGAAAACATTACAGACTCATGAACATGAAGAAAGAAGAGAAGAAGAAGAGGTAGAAGAAGAAGTGGAAGAAGAAGGAAAGAAGAATTGTTAAAACATTACCTTAATACTATGGAGTATAAAGGTTTATCTGTGACTTAAAGATCATAGATAAATGAGATGTTAATAAGAGAAGAGAAGAGGAGAGAAGTGTGTATGGAAGAAGGTTGGTCTCAAGATGAAACCAGTGAAGAAGAGGGGTTATAATAGAGGAAGAGAGAGAGTGTGTCAGAAGAAGTGTCTTAGAGAGAGAGAGAGAGAGAGAGGGGTTCTGTTTTGGAAGCTTGGGTTTCAATGAGCTCGCTTCCTCATTTTAAAGAAATTTTTTTGACTTTCACTGTAGTAAACAGTAAAAGTGCTTTTACTATAGTGAATAGTGAAAGTTGTCAGATTTTACTGTTGGTAACAGTAAATTCCAAAATTATTTTCAGTAGGGGGTCTTACCCATTTGGTTAGAGCTCTACCATAGAAAAGAGTAGAATCTGAAGAGTTTTCATAGAAAGTTACATATAAAATACATACCTCATTTGTATGCATAAACAGTAAAATACATATAGAGAAATACATATCTCATGGTAAAATGCTTACATTGAAATTTTACACACAGAGAATTAGTAAAATATAGGGTGTATTTTATTATTACATTAAATGTCAATCCCATAGTAGTCATCTTCATTGCTTTCTCCATTGTAGGCTGATTTAGACTATGTGGAGTCTTAATTGGTTGATTCCTTCAAGCTAGCTAGGGCTTGCTCCAATAACTTTTCATTTGGTTTGGAGCTCTAGCCATAGAGGACATTAAGAATCCCTTATCATGTAGGAAAGGGATCTGTGCTTCAAATTTGATCTTTGGACCATTAGTTGATGATTTATTAATCCAATCAAGGATTACATTTTCTTTAACTTTGTTCTACATTTTAAAACCATCCTACCATTTGACTTTAAATGTTCTGGTTAAAATGGTAGTTTTGATTTCATTATCCTTACAGAATTTATAAAACCAGGTCATTACCCAGGATATACTTATGTGCATAAAAAATAGCATCGTCCTATTAAATGATTGCTCATAAGGACTTAGTACATAGGTTTTCTTAAAAAAGTTGAATCCCTTGTGGGCATTTTCATGGATGATTTCATTTGAGGCTCCAAATTCATCCTATCAGTGTGCATACCAGTAGGGAAGGTTTTTTGAAGAACATTTTTCAAAAAAATTAGCTAAGTTTATATATTCTCCACTAGAAATATAAATAATATATAAACTTACAACTATTTACATTTGATTGCTTTTGATAATGAGTTATAAGTGCGGCTCGAATAATATTAACAATTGGGCTGGAAGATATTTCTCAAACAGATTCTGATTCTTTTCCCCCTTGATTTTAATCAGTGTTTGGTGAAGATGTAATATACCTATTGATAAAAAATACAATTTCAATTTTTTAGAATTTGATTTCTTTGTAACACTAGATAGAGGGCTGGAATTGTATTGAGATAAACTCATTATTTATTTAAACTTAACTCGTTGAGCCAAGTAATAGAGTCTACGGAATCCAATTTGTAATTGAGATGATTTAAGAAGATTTGACTCGATGAATTCGAAATAAAGATTGTTCAATCGGTTCATTTACTGTTAACCTTTTAGATAGGCTTAATACTCAAGAATTGTAACTACTAGTCTTGAAACATAAAGAACTAACTAAAGGATAACAATGAGGTAAGTTTAATTGTATCCATCGATCATCAAGATGATTTAATAAATGCCATCAAGCTTAGAAGCTTATAAATACTCAATCATGCTTTCACATAGAAACTTTTTGGAAGCTCCATGAACAAGGGGAACTACACAAGATTGTGAAATACCTACTTTCAAGAATCAAACAAGGCTCGAGTAGAGAAAAACTCAAGCATCAGTCAAGAATGGTGAGGGCAATGTTGTAAAGCTTCTTATCCTTTATCTAGTATGTTTAAGTCATTAAGACTATTTTCTCTTTCTCTTAACTACTTCTATCCAGTTCCTTTTGTCAAGTATTATTTATATGTCACTCCTCTAAGGTCATGTGCTGTACAAGATTCATGTAGTGTCCATGTGATAGTATCAGCTCCACATTTGTATAAGAAATTATTAAATGAACTCTATTTTGTGTCTGTGTAGGTGTATCCTTATATAGTTTATATTAATGAAATTTATAAATTTATTATTGATATTATTATGATTACTTTATTAATAATATTAAAATAAATTATTATAAATATGGTGTAAAAACTGTTATCCAATTATATTGGTACAATATATGTTATAGTTTTATATGATAATTCAATAATCTTTTTATATTTGTAAGAAATGACTGTATCATTTTAGAACGGTATTTGATTACAACATCACAAATGTTAATGGTTGTATCTTTTTACATTATATTGTATAAAGGTTTTGTAACTTTTTTGCATAAAGAATGTACATATATATATATATATATATTTCTTTTAGAAGACATGTTTCTTTGGGCATAGTTTATACTATATATATTGTAACATCCCGAAACTCAAGATGAGTATATGATGTGCTTAAATGATCAAACTCAAGCACATGAAACTAATTGAAGAACTACTTCAACAAATCCAAAAAATGGCATGAATTTAACAAACTCTAAAACCCCTAAATTTCAAATGACAATCACACAATTAACAATGAGAATTACAATTCACAATTTGCAATTTTTGAAATGGATTACACTAAACACAATAAAAAGGATATGAAATCAAATTGAATCAAACCTTAAAAATTGCATGAATGTTACACTAAAAAGATAAACTAATTCCTCACCAAATATGACTCCCTAATAGGGAATTAGGATGTATTTGACCTTGTTGATGTTACGCACAATAAAAATTAAATCCCACTTGCCACACTTCACTCAAGAAATGATAAGAGTATGTGAAAAGGAGATAGCCCTCACGGTTCAATTATGAAAAATATGGTTCAAGAAGCTTCCTCAAAAACCCTAGTTAACAAGTATTTATACTTGCTCCAATTAGGGTTGAAATGTCCAAAAAATTACATCTATGCCACTAATGTGGCCAGTCCTAATTCAACAATTACAAGCAAATAAAAATATCCTAAAATGATTACAAAGTAACTGGTTCAAAGATAAAATTAAAGTACAAAAAATGGTCTTCAAAGAGCCAGTTCGTCAAGTCAATTGTGATCATCGTGGGTCATTAGATGTAAGTTTGATGATGTTCCCAATTTGCTCAATAGTGTGGGCGATTTGGCATCTAGTAGAACCGATAAGTGTACCTGTCAGAATGCACAACAATTATATGATACAAAAGTAGAAATCAAGTTAGCATCCTCAGGATTTGGTTGTTTATGGAGGATTCTCATAACTAGGTTTTATAAGCCCTTAGCTCGAGCTTTAGTGATTAGTCCTGTGGGAATCTAATTCCTATCATCTCCTTGGGCCTTAGGAAGATTTACCCTCAAATCTGGTAGGTCTTCATGAATGTCGTCAGGTAAATATGGTGACAAATTTGCAACATTAAAGGTTGTTGATACACCATGCTCTCTTGGTAGCTTTATCTGGTAGGCGTTGTTGTTGATGTGCTTGACAACTCGGAACAATTCGTCTGATCTAGGAGATAGCTTCTATAACTTCTTATGTGGAAACCTATCCCTGCTAAGGTTAATCTAAACTATGTCACCTAGATTATAAATGCTGGTTTTCCTATGTCTGTTTCCTTGAAGTTTCTGCTGCTCCTGAGTCTTCTGAAGGCGTTTAGCTGTTTTCTCATGAAGCTGTTGGATCTCCTTAGCTTTCTCCACTTCGTTAAGACTCTCTTCCTTTATTGCTGGTCCTGCTATAAAATCCAATGGAACAGTAGGATTATAGCCATACATAACTCCAAAAGGAGACTTACTAGTTGAATTATGAGTAGACCTATTATAAGTAAACTCAACAATAGGAAGACATAAATCCTAATTAGTAAGATTCTTGCCAACTGTTGCTCTGAGTAAGTTACCAAGAGTACGGTTAACAACCTTAGTCTAACTATCGGTCTGTGGATGGCTGAAGGTACTATACATAAGTTTAGTACCAAGTCTTCTCCACAGCGTCTTCTAGAAGAAACTAAGAAATTTAGTGTCTCTATCAGACACTATACTATGTGGAACACCATGCAATTTGACAATTTCTTGTACAAAAAGGTTAGTAATAAAAAGGGCGTAATCTGTTTTGTGACAGGGCATAAAATGGGACATTTTGTTGAATCTGTCAACAACCACCATGATAGAATCCTTTCCCCTTTGTGTCTTTGGCAACCCTAACATAAAATCCATACTGATATCAGTCTAGGGTTTAGTAGGTATAGGTAAAGGCATATATTCACCTTGTATGCCTTTTTTCCCTTTAGCCCTCTTGCAAACTCCACACCTTTCTAACACCCTATAAGCATTCTTTATCATACCCCTACAATAAAAATTCTCCTTCAACATAGCTAGGGTTCTCCTTCCAAAAACTCCACCCACTTGGCTTAGTGTTTAGACAGGTTTTTATTAACCCTTGAAGTGCTTTAGTGACTCATGATCTATATAGATGATAAATTATCTCGGAAGAAGATAATGCTGCCATGTCGTCAAAGCTCTCACTAAGGAATAAAATTCCTTATCATAGATGAAATAGTTCAAAGTTGCACCACTCAACTTTTCACTAAAGTAGGCTATAGGTCTCTTTTCTTGCATCAATACAACACTAATCCTTATTCCAGAAGCATCACATTCTAACTCAAAAAATTTGTCAAAATCAGGTAAAGCCAATACTAGAGCATAAGTAAGTTTTTCCTTTACCTCTTTAAAACTCTTTTAGGCCTTTTCACCCCAAATGAAAGGAACATTTTTCTTAGTCAGTTTTATTAGTGGACTGACAATGCTATTAAAATTATGGACAAAGCGCCTATAAAAGGATGCTAGTCCATGGAAACTCCTTATCTCCGTAACCGAGGTTAGTGTTGGCCATTCTCTAATTGCCTTCACTTTCTCCTCATCTACTCTGACACCTGAGCCAGATACAATAAAACCTAAAAGTGTTATCTCAGTTTGGTAAAAAGAATACTTCTGGAGATTTGTAAATAGTTATTGTGCCCTCAAAACCGAAAACACTGCCTAAAGATGCTACACATGATTTCCTAGGCTTTTGCTGTATATCAGAATATCATCAAAATAAACAACAACAAATTTAACTAGAAACTCCTTCATTACATGATTCATCAATCTCATAAACGTACTAGGAGCATTATTTAAGCCAAATGGCATAACCATCCATTCATACAGTCCATGGTGTGTTTTAAAAGCGGTTTTCCATTTATCTCCCTCTCTCATTCGAATTTGGTGATATCAGCTTTTAAGATCTATCTTGGAGAATACTTGTGCACCATACAACTCATCCAACATATCATTAAGTCTAGGAATAGGATACTTGTATTTGATGGTAATTTTGTTGATGGCCCTGCTATCAATACAAATTCTCCAAGTACAATCTTTCTTAGGAACAAGAAGGGCTAGAACAGCACAAGGACTAAGACTCTTTCTAACAAATCCCTGTTCAACTAGCTCATCTACCTAACGTTTTAATTCTTTAGCCTCCTCGGGATTCATGTGATATGCTGGTTGATTTGGTAAAACTGACCTTAGTACGAAGTCGATGGCATGCTCTATTCCTCTTAGAGGCGGTAAACTTGCTAGCAAATCATCAGTAAAAAGATCACTGTACTCATTTATTACCTGAGATACTGCAAAGGGTAGATGCTGATGTCCCTCCATCCTTAGGGCATATCTTAATTGTAGCAAGTATACTGGAGCCTCTTCTGTCATAACTTTCTCTAACTCACCCCGTCCAATTAACAATACCTTCTTCCCTCCAGATTTATTGGCCTGCATGGGACCCCCTTTTATCTCTAATGGCCTACTAATCTGTTGCTGAACCTTTTAGACCTCTAAAGGTGACATCGGATTCAGAATGATGCGTTTACCCTCTTTCTGGAATACATATGTATTCCAGAAGCCATCATGTAAGACCCTCCTATCATATAACCCTATACTAAAAGGTACCCTAGCTCTTTAGGTTACATGTAAACTTCTTTGATCACTTAGCCAATGTAATTTATAGGGCTTAGGATGTGAGGTAGTGGCAAGTTTCAATTTCGATACTAATGATGCTGCTACCACATTTATACAACTACGACCATTAACAATAATGACACATAGGTTACCTTATACCCTATAAGAAGTATGGAACAAATTTTCCCTTTGCTCATCATCCTTAGTAGTAAAAGAAGTCAATGTCCAGCGCAATACATTAGTTGACAAAAACATTTCACTTGTCATGATTGTGTTTAAATCCAATAGCACAAAAATACAACCCTATGCTTCACTATTCAATCAAGCAACCAAGTCAATAAATAATTCTTACCACTTCAAGTATAGTCAAATAAATGAAGCACAAATAATCACTTCCAAGTAGTTAAGTTATTAAACCTAACTAACAAGTGCTTAAGTAATGAGTTTCAATTACTTTCACACTTTAATGTTTGTTTTTGAATTCAAACTTCACTACTTTAACTTTCCTTTCTTGCCACGGTTTCACACCCACAATTAATCTTGATGTGTAGCAGCTTACACTACACACAAATCCACAAATTCACACCGCCACACATGTCACTCCTCGAAAGGGGGCCTAGAAGTTTCCACTAAAATCATCATGGCACATGTGCACCCATTACATGATAACCGTCTTACGAGTCAAAGATCGTAAGATTCTAACTAGTTAATTACATTTATAACTAGTCATATTACAAATAATTATATAATAAAATATAACTATGGATTCTATACCTACGGTCAACCATGATCGCAGAGAGTTGGTATCCCCTATCAACCAGTAAAATGGAATAAAACCTTAAATAAGGGCCCTAAGATAACATTTTATTTAGAAAGCCTATCAATCAATTTCTTACTTTATCATTCTGGTCTTCTAAAAACTCTCGATACTTCACATCTTATCCCATCCCAAGCTTTCGTAATCACTACCTGCAAAAGAGTCTGTGAGGGGATGAGCACACTATGGCTTAGTGAATGGGAGTGCAATACTCTCAATGCTACATACGCACAAGAAATTCAATCAGGTTATCAACCATATGCTATGCATGAGCAATCATATGAATGCAATAGTTCATGTGGTCTTCTAGTAACCAACGTGAAGTCTAAGGTTTATGCTTCCCCTTGACCTTGGGTTAGGGATTCCAAAGCCACCATTAGTGCCCAGGTCTCACAACCTGATGAAAGCCATGATGGGAGTCAAGCTAGAAGGTGGAATGTGGATCCTCTTGAAGTGCCACCTAGACCGATCACAAGAACTCGAGCGAAACGATTCAAGGAAGCACTTACCGGGTTGATAAAGGATATCCAAGAAGCTGGAAAAGAGTGGAGCAACCATGAGAATGACCTTGCATTTGTACAAGTCATTCAAGGCATTAACAAAGGAGGTCAAAGCATAGGAGATCAAAGCTGCCGGCCTTAACAACGTTGGCTTAAACGCTGCCAGCTTTGAGCAGGTGTTGCAATTAGAGCACGACAGAGGGACTACGCCGACCACTACGCCGCTGGCGTATATACCCGGCGTACATCCTACACCAGCATACAATGCCTGTTTGTTATTTTTCTGCAACTTTATTATGTTATGTCATTTTGGGCTTTTTCCTTACAAGTTGTAAACCCTATTAAAAGCTGCTAAGGTTGGAAAACGGAACATAAAACTTACATACAACATTGATTAATACAATTTGAGAGAATTCCTCTCTTGGTTCTCCAAAGAACTTCTCTTGAACTTATCGGATCTCTTCCGTGGTGTTCAAACCAGACTTATCAATCGGTCTTTCATCCCGATTGTGGCATCAACAGAATATACCAAGGTTCTTGCCTCATCTATAGGCAACGGGTCGCGGTTCCACTTTCGATTATTTGGCATCTTAGGTTGTAATTCCAAACGTATTGGTATAGGGTTTCGTCACACGTGGGCATGGTTCGTATCAGTTTGGTATCAGAGCCTAGGTTTGTTAAACATCAGTTCGGTTTGAGAAAGGTAACATCAAAACCCTAACTCCAATCGTTCATATCAAGTTTCATATTACCATCGCTTCATACTCAAGTTCATAGTGTTAATTGTCTCTTGAGTAGTGTAGTTTCATTCTATCAATCTTACAACAAAAAAAAAAAGGAACGAAAATAAAAAAAAACAAAAAAAAAGAAAGAAAAAGGAAAATTCAAGCCTAGAGAGTTTGTTCTTAAATTCTACGGAAGAATTTGGTATAGTTTGGATTAGTTCCAAGAGAATTGAGAAGAGGGATTGGTGAGTGATATCATCTTTGCTTGTGTGAATACACGGGTGATTGTGGGATATCCTTCTTTAAGTGAAACACGTGAGGGAGTGAATCATGAGGTTTAATTCTATATATTTGTGTTAGTACTAACTTTTTATTACAGGAACTATGTTGAAGCAAAATTCTCCTGAAGGTGAGAGGGGGAGGTTTGATGCTAGGTTAGTGATTGAGGTGTTGAGGAGTGAGATGAAGAGAATGTTTCAGTAGGGAATGGAACAAATTCATGAAATGGTAGAGTAGAAACTAGAGCAATCTAAAAACGTCTTTCAAGGGCATAAGAGGGAGAGTTGTTCTAAGAGAGGACAAAGGGGTGGAGATGAAAATTCTGATGATGAGTTTGATGAACCTTCTATCGAGAGTTATAGAGGTTATGGTGGTAGGAATAGAGGAACTAGGGATTGGGAAGATAGAGGAGATAGGAATAGAGAGGACAATCAATTGAGTAGTATAAAGATGAAGATTCCTCCTTTCTAAGGGAAGAATGATCCTGAGGCATACTTAGAATGGGAGAAGAAGGTAAAGATGGTGTTTGATTGTCACGATTATAGTGGGAGAAAGAAAGTGAAGCTTGCTGCCATTGAGTTTTCAGATTATGCCATAGTGTGGTGGGATCAACTAATGTTGAATAAGAGAAGGAATGGCGAACTACCCATTGAGTCTTGGGAAGAGATGAAGAGGGTGATGAAGAAGCGGTTTGTTCCTGCTTATTACTATCGTTAATTGCACAACAAATTGCAAACTCTTAAGTAGGGAAGTCGAAGTGTGGATGAGTATTTCGAGGAGATGAAGGTTACTATGATTCGAGCAAATGTTGAGGAGGATAGAGAGGCTACCATGGCGAGGTTTCTTGCTGGGTTAAATAGAGAGATTCAAAATGTGGTAGAATTACAGCATTATGTGGAACTGGAAGATATGGTCCACATGGCTATAAAGGTTGAGAACCAACACCGGAGGAAAGGTAGTAGTACTGCACGGTTTCAATAGGGTGCTGGTTCATCTACTTGGAAGACTAACCATTGGAGGAAGGAAGAAAAGTCTTTACCCACCAAGCCAAAAGGAGAGCATAAGCAAGGGGGGTCTACTCTTGGTAATCAAGGTAAACCCGATTCTGCTACTCCTAGAAATCGTGACATTAAATGTTTTAAATGCCAAGGAAGAGGCCATATTGCTAGTCAATGTCCGAATAGACGCGTTATGATTTTGCGCGATGATGGTGAGTATGAGACTGAGGGGGATAGTGAAGATGATGATATGCCTCCATTGGAGGATGCTAGTGATGACAAGGAGCTTGCAGTCGGGAAGTTAGTGGCAGTAGTGAAGCGAGCTTTGAATATGCAGGTGAAGGAAGAATAGGAGGTGCAACAAAAGAATATCTTTCATACTAGATGTTATCTAGGTGACTATATTTGTAGTTTGATCATTGATGGGGAAGTTGCACTAATGTAGTGAGTACTTTCATTGTTGAGAGGTTGGGGCTCAAGACCACTAAACACCTTAGCCCAAATAAATTGCAGTGGCTGAATGATAGTGGCAAGACTAAGGTGAGTAAGCAAGCCTTAATTGCTTTTCGCATCGATAGGTATAAAGATGAGGTGTTATGCGATGTAGTGCCAATGCAGGCTTGTTAAGTGCTGTTGGGGAGGCCATGGCAGTTTGACAGGAAGGTTGTTCATGATGGCTTTTCTAACAAGTATACACTTGTTCACCATGGTAAAAGCTATAATCTTAAACCCTTAACACCTAAACAGGTGTATGAGGATCAGTTGCAGTTACAACAATCTTTTGCAAAATATAAGGTGAGTGAAAAACAGAGGGAGATTGAGAGAGCAAAAAACATAGAAAAAGAAAAGGAACACAAAAGTCAATATCAAAAGGAAAAAGTGAGGAAGGCTGGAAAGAGTGTGAGAGGCCAAGTTAAGGGGGGATCAACTTTGGTGGTGAGTGAAAAGGAGAGTGCAGCCTTGCAAAAGGAGAGTTGTATGGCAAGTGCGAGTGTAGTGAGGAGAGCGCTAGTAATGAAGCAACCCATGTTGTTGCTGGTTTTTAAAGAAACTTGTTTGAATAATAATGAACTTCTTAACTCTTTGCCTAGTGTGGTTGTGTCTATTGTGAAGGACTTTGAAGATGTCTTCCCTAAAGAGATTCCAAAGGGGTTACCACCTATTCGTGGTATTGAGCACCAAATTGACTTTGTACCGGGAGCATCTATTCCAAACAAGCCAGCTTATAGGAGCAATCCAGAGGAGATAAAGGAACTCCAAAGGCAGGTTAATGACTTGATGGAGAAGGGGTATGTAAGAGAAAGCATGAGCCCATGTGTAGTGCCTGTGATTTTGGTGCCTAAGAAGGATAGGTCATGGAGAATGTGTGTTAATTGCCAAGCTATCAACAACATCATAGTAAAGTATCGTCATCCCATTCCTCGCTTAAATGACATGCTAGATGAGTTACATGAGTCTAGTGTCTTTTCTAAAATTGATATGAAAAGTGGATATCACCAAATTAGAATGAAAGAAGGTGATGAATGGAAAACCGCATTTAAGACAAAATATGGATTATATGAGTGGTTAGTAATGCCTTTCGGTTTAACTAATACACCTAGTACTTTCATGAGACTTATGAACCATGTTTTGAGGACTTTTATTGGCAAATTTGTGGTCGTCTATTTTGATGATATCCTCATTTACAACAAGAGTTTGGAAGACCATATAGTTCAATTGAGGGCTGTTTTGGAAGTGCTTCGAAAGGAGCCATTATATGCTAACCTCAAAAAGTGCACTTTTTGCACAGACAAACTTGTGTTTCTTGGTTTTATTGTTAGTGCATAGGGAATACAGGTTGATGAAGAGAAGATTCGTGCGATCCAAGAATGGTCTAGTCCAACTAATGTAAGTAATGTCCGGAGTTTCCATGGACTGGCGAGCTTTTATAGGAGGTTTGTGAAGGATTTCAGCACCATTGTATCACCACTTACTGAAGTAATCAAGAAGAATGTGGGGTTCAGTTGGGGAGAGCAATAAGAGAAGGCCTTTCAGACGCTTAAAAATAAGCTGACTCATGCGCCACTACTTGCTTTACCTGATTTCTCTAAAACTTTTGAGATTGAGAGTGATGCTTTAGGAATAGGTATTGGAGCAGTTCTCATGCAAGAAAGGAGACCAATTGCATTCTTTAGTGAGAAGCTAAGTGGGGCAACCTTGAACTACCCTACTTATGACAAGGAGTTATATGCAATGGTTCGAGCTCTAGAAAATTGGCAACACTATCTTTGGCCAAAAGAGTTCGTGATCCACACTGATCATGAATTCTTGAAGTACTTGAAAGGATAACATAAGCTAAACAAAAGGCATGCTCGTTGGGTGGAGTTTATCGAAATATTTCCCTATGTCATCCACTACAAGCAAGGTAAAGAAAATGTTGTTGTTGAGGCACTTTCTAGAAGGTATGCTCTTATCTTTACTCTTAGTTCTAGACTGCTTGGTTTTGAGCATATTAAAGAATCGTATGCTGCTGACTGAGAATTTTGTGAAGAGTATGTTCGCTGTGAGAAGAGTGGTCATGGTAAATTTTATAAGCATGAGGGATTCTTATTTAGGGAGAATAAACGTTGCATTCCCAATTGTTCTTTAAGAGAGTTGTTAGTGAGGGAGTCTCATGGCGGAGGTTTAATGGGGCATTTTGGAGTAGCTAAAACTTTAGGGGTTTTGCAGGAACACTTCTATTGGCCTCACATGAAACGAGATGTTGAGAGGATTTGTGAGCGATGTGTCACTTGTAAGCAAGAAAAATCTAGAGTCCAACCTCATGGACTTTATACCCCACTTCCAATTCCTCATGAACCTTGGGTAGACATTTCCATGGATTTTGTGTTAGGATTACCTAGGTCTAGGTATGGTCGAGACTCTATTTTTGTAGTCGTGGATAGGTTTTCTAAGATGGCACATTTCATTCCTTGCCACAAAACAGACGATGCTTGCCATATTGCTAATTTGTTCTTTAGGGAAGTTGTGAGATTGCATGGTATGCCTAAAACAATCGTATCGGATTGGGATGCTAAGTTCTTGAGCTACTTCTGGAAGACCTTGTGGGTTAAGTTAGGAACTAAGTTATTGTTCTCTACTACTTGTCATCCACAGACTGATGGTCAAACTGAGGTAGTAAATCGAACTTTATCTACTTTGTTGAGGGTTATCATTACAAAGAACATTAAAAGTTGGAAGGATTGTTTATCGCATGTTGAATTTGCTTATAATCGTACAATGCATTCCGCTACTAAGTTTACTCCATTTGAAATTGTGTATGGTCTTAATCCACTAACTCCTTTAGATTTATCACCTCTTCCTATTTCTGAGTATGTTAATCTAGATGGTCAGAAGAAAGTGGAATTTGTTAAACAGCTCCATGAGAAGGCAAGGCTTAACATTGAGCGAAAGACAGAGCAGTATGTGAAACAAGCCAATAAGGGTCGTCGACAAGTTGTCTTTGAACTTGGAGACTGGGTTTGGGTTCACATGCCCAAAGAGCGGTTTCCTGTGCAACGTCGATCTAAATTACTTCCTAGAGGCGATGGACCATTTCAAATTCTTAAGCGCATCAACGATAATGCCTACAAGTTAGATTTTCCAAGTGAGTATCAAGTAAGTGCTACTTTTAACGTTACTGATCTGAGTCCTTTTGATGTAGGCGATGATTTGAGGACAAATCCTTTTCAGGAGGAGGGGAATGATGAAAGTCATGATGGGAGTTAAGCTAGAAGGTGGAATGTGGATCCTCTTGAAGTGCCACTTGAACCGATCACAAGAACTCGAGCGAAACGATTCAAGAAAGCACTTAACGGGTTGATAAAGGATATCCAAGAAGCTGGAAAAGAGTGGAGCAACCATGAGAATGACCTTGCATTTGGACAAGTCATTCAAGGCATTAACAAAGGAGGTCAAAGCTGCCGGCCTTGACAACGCTGGCTTAAACGCCGCCGGCATTGCAATTAGAGCACAATAGAGGGACTACGCCAACCACTACGCTACCGGTGTATATACTCGGCGTACATCCTACGCTGGCTACTGCTACGCCAACGTACAATACATGTTTGTTATTTTTTCACAACTTTATTATGTTATGTCGTTTTGGGATTTTTCCTTACGAGTTGTAAACCCTAATAAAAGCTGCTAGGGTTGGAAAACAGAACATAGAACTTGCATACAACATTGATTAATACAATTTGAGAGAATTCCTCTCTTGGTTCTCCAAAGAACTTCTCTTGAACTTATCGGATCTCTTCCGTGGAGTTCAAACCAAACTTATCAATCGGTCTTTCATCTCGATTGTGGCGTTAACAGAATATACCAAGGTTCTTACCTCATCTATAAGCAACGGGTCGCGGTTCCACTTTTGATACGAAATTGGTTTGCTCGGATTCCTAACTGATACGAACCACGCCAACGTGTGACGAAACCCAATACCAATACGTTCGGAATTCGCTACTTAAGATGCCAAACACACTCAAGTGGAAACCGCGACCCGTTGTCTATAAGAAAGACAAGAACCTTAGTATAATATGAAGACGCCACAATCGGGATGAAAGACTGATTGATAAGTCAGGATGAATGCCACAGAAGAAAAATCCGATAAGTTCTAGATTAGTTCTTTAAAGAACCAAGAGATGAATTCTCTCAAAAGTGTTTTTCAAACTTTAATGTTATATGTTCTATATTCTATATGTTCTAAACCCTAGGAGCTTTATATTAGGGTTTACAATTCGTAACAATAAAGGCCCAAAACGACATCACTTCAATAAGTGCATAAAAATAACAAAACAAGACATGAAGGCCGATGTCGAGGAGATACACGGCCGTATACTTTGGCCGTGTATAATTCTGTGGAAATTCTTGACAACATATACGACTGTGTACTTCTAGTTGTGTATCTTTCTGTGGAAATTCTTGACACCATACATGGCCGTGCCTTTGAACCGTGTATACGACCGTGTATGATTCTGTGTAACCTCCAGACTCCTACACGACCATGCCTTGTAAAGATACACCCTCTTCACCCCGTATCCGGTATGACTTGTACAAGAGCAAGGGCCTTCCCATGGTTGTTCCAATCTTTTCCAACTTCATGATTGCTCCAATCCTTTTCGACTTCATGGACATCCTTTATTAACCCGTTAAGTGCTTCCTTGAATCGTTTCGCTCGATTTCTTGTAATTGGTCCAGGTGGCACTTCAAGAGGATCCACATTCCCTCTTTTGGCTTGGCTCTCATCATGGCTCTCATCATTCCCCTCCTCTTGAAAAGGATTTGTCCTCAAATCATCACCTGCATCAAAAGGACTCAAATCAGTAACATTAAATGTAGCACTTACTTGATACTCACCGGGTAAATCTATCTTGTATGCATTATCATTGATGCGCTCAAGGATTTGAAATGGTCCATCGCCTCTAGGAAGTAGTTTAGATCGACGCTGCATAGGAAACCGCTCTTTACGCATGTGAACCCAAACCCAGTCTCCAGGTTCAAAGATAGCTTATCGACGGCCCTTGTTGGCTTTTTTCACATATTGCTCTGTTCTTCGCTCAATGTTTAGCCTTGCCTTTTTATGGATCTGTTTAACAAATTCTGCTTTCTTCTTGCCATCTATATTAACATACTTAGAAATAGGCAAAGGTGATAAATCCAAAGGAGTTAGTGGATTAAAACCATATACAATTTCAAAAGGAGTAAACTTAGTAGCAAAATGCATTGTACGATTATAGGCAAATTCAACATGCGGCAAACAATCCTCCCAACTTTTAATGTTCTTCTTAATGACAGCCCTCAACAAAGTAGATAAAGTTCGATTTACTACCTCAGTTTGACCATCAGTCTGTGGATGACAAGTAGTAGAAAACAATAACTTAGTTCCTAACTTAGCCCACAAAGTCTTCCAGAAGTAGCTTAAGAACTTAGCATCTCTATCCGATACAATTGTTCTAGGCATACCATGTAATCTTACAACTTCCCTAATGAACAAATTAGCAATATTGCAAGCATCATCTGTTTTGTGACAAGGAATGAAATGTGCCATCTTAGAGAATCTATCCACAACTACAAAAATAGAATCTCGACCATGTCTAGACCTGGGTAATCCTAACACAAAATTCATGGAAATATCTACCTAAGGCTCATGAGGAATGGGAAGTGGGGTATAAAGCCCTTGAGGTTGGACTCTAGATTTTGCTTGCTTACATGTGACACATCGCTCACAAATCCTCTCAACATCTCGTTTCATGTGAGGCCAATAAAAGTGTTCCTGCAATACCCCTAAGGTTTTAGTTACTCCAAAATGTCCCATTAAACCTCCTCCATGAGACTCCCTCACTAGTAATTCTCTTAAAGAACAAATTGGAATGCATAGTTTACTCTCCCTAAAGAAGAATCCTTCATGTTTATAAAATTTACCATGCCCACTCTTCTCACAATGCACATACTCCTAAAAAAAATCTCGATCAGTAGCATACAATTCCTTAATGTGCTCAAAACCAAGCAGTCTAAAACTAAGAGTAGAGATAAGAGCATACCTTCTAGAAAGTGCATCAGCAATGACATTCTCTTTTCCTTGCTTATAGTGGATGACATAGGGAAATGTTTCAATGAACTCCACCCAACGAGCATCCCTTTTGTTTAGCTTATGTTGTCCCTTCAAGTACTTCAACGATTCATGGTCAGTGTAGATCACGAACTCTTTTAGCCAAAGATAGTGTTGCCAAGTCTCCAGGGCTCGAACCAAGGCATATAACTCCTTGTCATAAGTAGGGTAGTTCAAGGTTGCCCCACTTAGCTTCTCGCTAAAGAATGCAATTGGTCTTCTCTCCTGCATGAGCACTGCTCCAATACCTAATCCTGAAGCATCACACTCAATTTCAAACATTTTAGCAAAGTCAGGTAAAGCAAGTAATGGCGCTTGAGTTAGCTTATTTTTAAGTGTCTGAAAGGCCTTCTCTTGTTGCTCCCCCCATCTGAACCCCACGTTCTTCTTAATTACCTCAGTAAATGGAGCTGCAATGGTGCTGAAATCCTTCACAAATCTCCTATAAAAGCTCGCTAGTCCATGGAAACTCCGCACATTACTTACATTAGTTGGACTAGGCCATTCTTAGATCGCACGAATCTTTTCTTCATCAACCTATATTCCCTGTGCACTAACGACAAAACCAAGAAACACAAGTTTGGTTGTGCAAAAAGTGCACTTCTTGAGGTTAGCATATAATTGCTCCTTTCGAAGCACTTCTAAAACATCCCTCAAGTGAGATATATGGTCTTCCAAACTCTTGCTGTAAATGAGAATATCATCAAAATAGACAACCACAAATTTGCCAATAAAAGTCCTCAAAACATGGTTCATAAGTCTCATAAAAGTACTAGGTGCGTTAGTTAAACCGAAAGGCATTACTAACCACTCATACAATCTATATTTTGTTTTGAATGCGGTTTTCCATTCATCACCTTCTTTCATTCTAATTTGGTGATATCCACTTTTCAGATCAATTTTGGAAAAGACACTAGACCCATGTAACTCATCTAACATGTCATCTAAGCGAGGAATGGGATGACGATACTTTACCGTGATGTTGTTGATGGTGCGGAAGTCAACACACATTCTCCATGACCCATCCTTCTTAGGCATCAAAATCACAGGCACTGCGCATGGACTCATGCTTTCCCTCATGTACCCCTTCTCCATTAATTCATCAACCTGCCTTTGGAGTTCCTTTGTCTCCTCTGGATTGCTCCTAGAAGCTGGCTTGTTTGGAATCGATGCTCCGGGTACAAGGTCAATTTGGTGCTCAATACCACGAATAGGTGGTAATCCATTTGGAATCTCCTCAGGGAAGACATCTTCAAAGTCCTGCACAATAGACATAACCACACTAGGCAAAGAGTTAGATAGTTCGTTAGTATTCAGACATGTTTCCTTAAAAACCAGCAACAACATAGGTTGCTTCATCACTAACGTTCTCCTTACTACACTCGCTCTTGCTACACAACTCTCCTTTCGCAAGGCTGCACTCTCCTTTTCACTCACCACTAAAGTTGATCCTCCTTCAACTTGGTCTCTCACTCTTTCCAGCCTTCCTCTCTTTTTCCTTGTGAGTTCAACTTTTGTATTCCTTTTCTTTCTCATTGTCTTTTGCTCTCTCACTCTCCCTCTGTTTTTCACTCACCTTATGTTTTGCAAAAGACTGTTGTAGCTGCAACTGATCCTCATACACCTGTTTAGGTGTTAAAGGTTTAAGATTAAAGCTTTTTCCCTAGTGAACAAGCGTATACTTGTTAGAAAAGCCATCATGAACAACCTTCCTATCAAATTGCCATGGCCTCCCCAACAACACATGACACGCCTGCATTGGCACTACATCGCATAACACCTCATCCTCATACCTGCCAATGCAAAAAGCAATCAAGGCTTGCTTACTCACCTTAGTCTCGCCACTATCATTTAACCACTGCAATTTATATGGACTAGGGTGTTTAGTAGTCTTGAGTCCCAGCCTCTCAATAATAAAATTACTCACCACATTGGTGCAACTTCCTCCATCAATGGTCAAACTGCAAATATGATCTCCTAGATAATGTCTAGTATGAAATATATTCTCCCTTTGCACCTCCTCTTCTTCCTTCACCTGCACATTCAAAGCTCACTTCACTACTGCCACAAACCTCCCTATTACAGGCTCCTCATCATCACTAGCATCCTCTAATGGAGGCATATCATCTTCCTCACTATCCCCCTCAGTCTCATACTCACCATCATCACGCAAAATCATAACACGCCTATTTGGACATTGACCAGCAATATGGCCTCTACCTTGGCATTTAAAACATCTAATGTCACGATTTCTAGAAGTAGAAGAGTCAGGTTTACCTTGGTTACCAGAAGTAGAACTCGCTTGCCTCTGCTCTCCTTTCGGTTTAATGGGTAAAGGCTTTTCCTCCTTCTTCCATTGGTTAGTCTTCCAGGTGGATGAACCAGTACCCTGTTGAAACCGTACATTACTACTACCTTTTCTCTTGTGCTGGTTCTCAACCTTTATAGCCATATGAACCATATCTTCCAATTCCACATAATGCCGCAATTCTACGACATTTTGAATTTCTCTATTCAATCCCGCAAGAAACCTAGCCATAGTAGCTGCTCTATCCTCCTCTACATTCGCTCTGATCATCGTTACTTCCATCTCCTTGAAATACTCATCCACGTTTCAGCTTCCCTGCTTAAGAGTTTGCAATTTGTTGTGCAATTCACGATAGTAATATGCAGGCACAAACTGCTTCTTCATCACCCTTTTCATCTCTTCCTAAGACTCAATAGGTGGTTCGCCACTCCTGCTTCTATTTAACATTAGTTGATCCCACCACACTATGGCATAATCCGAAAATTCAATGGCAGCAAGTTTCACTTTCTTTCTCCCACTATAGTTATGACAATCAAACACCATCTCTACCTTCTTCTCCCACTCTAAGTACGCCTCGGGATCATTCTTCCCTTGGAAAGGAGGAATCTTCATCTTTATACTACTTAGTTGATTATCCTCTCTATTCCTATCTCCTCTATCTTCCTAATCCTTAGTTCCTCTATTCCTACCACTGTAACCTCTATAACTCCCGATAGAAGGTTCATCAAATTCATCATCAGACATTTCATCTCCACCCCTTTATACTCTCCTAGAACAGCTCTCCCTCTTACGCCCTCGGAAGACGTTTTTAGATTGCTCTAGTCTTTGTTCCACCGTCTCATGAATTTGTTCCATGCCCTCCTGAAACATTCTCTTCATCTCACCCCTCAACGCCTTAATCACTAACCTAGCATCAAACCTTCCCCTCTCACTTTCAGGAGAATGTTGCCTCGACATAGTTCCTGCAGAAAAGATTAGTACTAACACAAATATATATATATGATTAAACCTCACGATATACTCCCTTACGTGTTTCGCTCAAATGATGATATCACACAGTCACTCGTGTATTTTCACAAACAATGATGATATCAACTCGCCAATTCCTCTTCTCAATTCTCTTGGAATTAACCTAAACTATACCAATTCCCTTCCATAGAATTCAAAACTACTATAGGGCTCGAAAATTTTACTCTTTTTTTCTTTTTCAGAATTTTTTTTTCTCCTTTGTTTGTTGCTCTTGATCACATTCCCCTTTTTTTGTCGCGATTCTTCCTTTTTTTTTTTGTAACAAAATTGAATAGAAGGCACTACACTTTTAATAGACAATCAACACTATGAAATTGAATATGAACAATTGATATGAACGATTGGAGTTAGGGTTTTGATGTTACCTTCCTCAAACCGAACTGATGTGTTAACAAACCTAGGCTCTGATACCAAACTGATACGAAATCGGTTTGCTCGGATTCCTAACTGATACGAACCACGCCAATGTGTGACGAAACCCAATACCAATACGTTCAGAATTCGCTACCTAAGATACCAAACACACTCAAGTGGAAACCGCGACCCATTGTCTATAAGCGAGACAAGAACCTTGGTATAATATGAAGACGCCACAATTGGGATGAAAGACCGATTGATAAGTCGGGATGAACGCCACGGAAGAAAAATCCGATAAGTTCTAGATTAGTTCTTTAAAGAACCAAGAGAGGAATTCTCTCAAAAGTGTTTTTCAAACTTTAATGTTATATGTTCTATATTCTATATGTTCTAAACCCTAGGAGCTTTATATTAGGGTTTACAATTCGTAACAATAAAGGCCCAAAACGACATCACTTCAATAAGTGTGTAAAAATAACAAAACAAGACATGAAGGTCGGCATCGGGGAGATATACGGCCGTGTACTTTAGCCGTGTATAATTCTGTGGAAATTCTTGACAACATACACGACCGTGTACTTCTAGTCGTGTATCTTTCTGTGGAAATTCTTGACACCATACACGGCCGTACCTTTGAACCGTGTATACGACCGTCTATGATTCTGTGTAACCTCCAGACTCCTACACAGCCGTGCCTTGTAAAGACACACCCTCTTCACCCCGTATCCGGTATGACTTGTATAAGAGCAAAGGCCTTCCCATGGTTGTTCCAATCCTTTCCAACTTCATGATTGCTCTAATCCTTTTCGACTTCATGGACATCCTTTATCAACCCGTTAAGTGCTTCCTTGAATCGTTTCGCTCGATTTCTTGTAATTGGTCCAGGTGGCACTTCAAGAGGATCCACATTCCCTCTTCTGGCTTGGCTCCCATCATGGCTCTCATCAACTTTCGATTATTTGGCATGTTGGTTTGTAATTCCAAACGTATTGGTATAGGGTTTTGTCACACGTGGGCGTGGTTCGTATCACAACCCAGTTTACTTTCACATTACTTAATATTTATTATTTATTCATTTTATCATTGGACGCTCTTGTGCACTTGTAACAGCCAGAGCAACACCCTCAAAGACACTCTGGACAAGGAATCGGCAAGGTACAGACAATTCCCTAGTCTAGTAGTTTGCTTAGGACGGCTCAGTAATATCACAATTACTTCCAGATGTCCTGTGATAGTGATGGCCTTCAATCTCATGCAATGTCTCGTGCAATGCATGCCTCATTTTAGTTAAATATTAACTTGTTAATTAATCGACTTAAAGTGATCAATCAATATATGATAACAACCAATCTACATGAGGAAAGTAACACAATTCTATTGACCATTCAACAAATAAGCATCAACTATCATTTTAATTTCAAAGTCGGCCCATCACATCTCGTACTCTTGAACCCTTCTACAATTGTGCAATTTCGCATCCATTGTAATTTTTTTTTTTTTGGGTGGAGACAAAAGAGAGGGCTAAGGATGGTATGAGAAAAAGGTGAAATGAATTTTTGGTGAAGAACGAAAGAAATTGAAATTTCAGTTCAGCACAACCTTTAGCATAGCTTATGTTGAAGCCAGTGCTAAGTTAGAAAATGGTCAGAACAAGAAACATTTCAGCCCTACCTCAAGCATGACTATGTTGGAGCCTATGCTAAATCTAGAACTGAAGATAATGCGTTTCAAAGTTAGTATGGCCTTGAGTATGGCCATGCTGACACCTATGCTGACCTTGTTTACGAAAAACTACAAATGGATGCTTACTCCCATTTACTTTTTATATGTAATTGTACTTAATATGTGTACATACATATACACACATGTATTAACACATATACATATGTAACTCGTACTTTCACACCCAAATAGTGCGCATACTCACGCACATATATGTATATCCCCTTTTTCATATTTACTCCTATGTAATATGAATATATACACATCCTTCATGTGAATATAATGTATACGTACATGATCACAAAGCAACACAACTTGATATAACACGTACTTAACAAATAATCACGCAACACAACATATCAAGCACAACATTGTAGCACATTATGGAGTTTCCCACTCACCTATTTAGGGTCATTGTAGTTCTAGCCATCATAGGTGATTCCGACATGTAGTCCCTCCCCTGAGTATGGTATCGAAGGGTCAGCTATAGCGGCTCTATGCAATTTCCATTGGATTTCTCGATCTCTCGATAACTCTTATTTCTTCTTAAACTTCCTGATGCCTTTCCCCACACTCACATACACAATCAATTCATCGATGGCAAGCACGCACTTCCAAGTCTTCCCTTCTTAACTTGATTACTTCATCATGTTGCTCGGGCCACCACTATTAAATGAATGACACCTCTTTTCCTACTCAATTTCACATACAGATACGTTTGCTTTCTTCATACCATTCCCTCTTTCTCCTTGGTTTCACCTTTCCATTCTTTCTTCTCTCCTTTGTTGGCATCTCTACCTATAGGGTTTCCCATCCTCTCTACCATTCTCCATCCTCACTCATGTTTCCATTACCATATATGCACTAACCTTTCCCACACCACGTGCACACCAACATGCACTTATACATGCATACACACAAACATATCATATACCGACAACTGCACGTTATTATCCTCTTTTCTACTTAGTCCACTGTGTGCATACATACACACATACTCCTTTTACCTCCCACACCACTATCACACACACATACACACATGCCCCACATACACTTCATACCACCAATACATACTTGCCCACATACTCTACACACATTACATTCACCTTCCATACCCACACATCTTTACATATACTACATACCTTCATTTACACACTTACATACACATCCTCATTCAAGCACACTCACACACACATCTTCTTCTATACACACACATACGCATCTTCATTCATGTACACACTCCCATATACCTCTTCATTTACGCACACACACACATATATATCCCCCTACATTCCTCACACCACCCACCACCACGTACACCCATCTCCACATACATCGCGCACCCCCATTCGCACATACTACACATCATCACATATACACATACTCATATATCCCGCACACCACCATATACACTTACACCTCACGTACACACTTGCACATCCATTTACCATCCTTCACATAATTCTCTCTTCTCCCTTGGATTCACCTGCCCATTTCCTCTTCTTCCTTGCTACCTAACTTACATTCGTATACATACATATATATGTCTTTCTCTTTCTCCCATTTCCCCTCTTCTTTTCTCCTCTAGAACGCAACTGTTGCGACTGCTGTTGCTGTTGTTGTTGCGGTTGCTAGCGATCACTGTTCTCCTTTCCTAACACATACGACACCTTTACCCCCACACACATATCCCCACACACTATTCTTCACCTGCACATATACCACACACCTTGCTCTTCTCCCTTTTCTCACCGCACCAGCTTGTTGTCGCTATTGGGTCCTTGTTGCTGTTGTCATTGGGCTATCGATTGTTGTTGGAGTTGCTGCCATCATGGTCATTATTTGGGGTAGTTGTTGCTGTTCTTCCCCTTCCCATACACATATGGTTGCACAGGCTGGCTCCACCTCATGCACATATAAACACACCCTCGCACATACCATCCACCGCCACATACACCTTCTCACACACATCATCCTTTTCTCATCCTCTTCCCTCACTTGTCTTTATGGTTGCTATCATAGTTCGGTCGATGTTGTTGCTGCTGCTATTGTCACCATGATCATTGTTGCTGTGGTTGCTGTTGCTGTTGAGGGTCGTAGCTACTATCGTTGTGGTTACTATTGTGGGGGTTGTGGTCATTGCTATTGCCATGATCGGAGTCACCGTCGCCACTGTCGCCATGTCGTTATTGCTATCCTCGTTGCTATGTTGTTGTCATTGCTGCCGTTGTTGTTATTGTTGTGGTCCTTGCTGTTTCTACTATGGTCGAAGTCGAAGGGGAAACAACACCGCATCAAGGAGCATGAAAACGATGGGGAAGAAGAAGGAAGGAAGGGGGAGCTGCACAGGTCACCCGAAAAATGAAGAAGAAGAAAAGAAAAAGTAAAGGGAGGAAGATGAATGTAGTCGGAAGAAGAATGGTGACTAGGAGGAGACGTCCGAGAAAAAAGAACAACGGGAAAGGAGAGGGAAGAAGGTGAAAGGAAAAGAAGAAAGAAGGAAAAGTAGAGAGGACATTTGGGCAGTGTGCTGATGGGATTGCAGTCGGCTAGGAGGGGACATCCGAGAAAGAGGGAAAAGAAAGGAAAAAGTAGAAAAGAAAGAAAAAGAAAGAGAAGGAAGTGACGGGGTGAGGGTTGGATGTGGGACCGGGGGAAATAAGGGCAGCCAAAGGAGAAGAAAAGAGAGGGAAAAAGTAAGGAGAGAAAAGGAAAAAAAGAATAAAGAAGGGTAAAGGAGAAAATAAAAATACAGATTTGGAAAAATATATGGAATTATCTATTTACGGGTCTGTTATCTCCTTTTCTAGTAGAAAAAAAATTATTCTTTCTAATTGTTTAAATTTTTAAAACCTATATTATCACAAGTTAAAATGAAATGATATTTATTATTTTATTTATTTTCTTTAATTGTTTATATAATCTTTCAAAATTTTTAGGACTTCACAACATACACCTCTTAATCATGGTGCAACTAACTCACCAACACTACATACACAAAATGATGGGAATCTACCCTACGATCTCGATTGTCAGGGAACCTGATTTAGATGATGATCCAAATCACTTGCATGCATACATTTTTTTCTTTATCTAATAAAGTTTGAATGGTAATCTAGCAGGTACAACGATCGTTTTTCACAGGATGCCACATGAACTACACTGTTGGTCAAATTAGGAACATCATCGGATTCACATTCAATGGCCCACCATGATCAATATTAACTCGATGAACTGGCTCTTTGAAGATTATTATCTTTTGTACTTGTAATTTATTTTTGAACCATTTATTTTATAAGCTTTTAGGACATTTTATTTGGTTGTAATTGTGGGTTTACGACTAGCTACCCTTTAGTGGCATAGATGTAATTGTTTAGCCATTTTAACCCTAAGTGGAGCAAGTATAAATACTTGCTTAAGTAGGGTTTATGTAGTTAGTTAAGAGTAAACAAAAGTGCTGCCTATTTTTCGTGAGAATTAGGGTTCATGCTCTAATTTTCATAAGACTCTTATCAATTCTTCAAGGATTGTAATGAGTAGCAACTTAAGGATTTGTGAGTTATATCAATTCCTTAGTTGATTCCATTTTATGCTAATATGTCATATTTAGTTGTGATTTAGATTGTGTCCTATTTGTTCTTGATTTCATGTCATTTTTAGGGTCAATTTTATCATTAGATTGCTTGTAATTTAGTGAAATTAGATCTTAAATTATATTTTCATTGTGAAGTATTCAATTCTAGTGGAATTTACTATTTTTGCGTGGAAGCTTTTACATAAGGGATTCACGCCATTTTAGTATACTTGTTCATTGGATTTCCATTTGTTCTTCTATTATGTGCTTAATCCAATTGAGCACATCATCATTTGGTGTTAAGGTTATTTGATTTACATATTGAATTCAAAAGGGATTAGGGTTCACACCACTTGTGGAGGTGTTGATCGGAATTGCTTCTAATTGTTGTGTGTATATGCTTTTTTTCAATCAAGCATATCATCATTTGGTATCAAAGCTCAAGTTAAGAGAAGGGATTTAGTGTTGGTTGATTCGTGATCTTCATTATCAATTAGGGTTCTTTACTTTGATATGAAATTGTGTGTTGAGGATTGAATTGCGTGATTGTATTGTTGAGGAGTTGTAATTGTTGTATGTTGAAGTAGAATTTGAGGTCTTGTTGTAGCTCCTTGTTTTTTAGAATTTCCATGAAGGGAAGGAGTAGAATTGCATTTTTTTTATTCAAAATTTAAACTTAGAAATTACCTCATTTGTGAAGGAAGTGGAAGTGAAGGGTATGTGTGTATGGCTTTGTGTTTGTGTGATTGAGTGAAGGGGAATTGTAACATGGTGTATATAGTGGTGGTGATTGTTTGCATCGTGAGTGAGAGGAGTGATTAGTGGTGTGAATTGTGCATTTATGTGTAGTGTAAGGTACTGCACATTGTGGTTAATTGTAGTATGAAACCATGTCAAGAAAGGAAGATTGGAGTAGTGAAGTTTGAATTCAAAGACCAACATTAAAGTGTGAAAGTAAATAAAACTCATTACTTAAACACTTGTTAGTTGAATTTAATAACTTAACTACATGGAAGTGATTGTTTATGCTTCATTTATTTAACTTTACTTTAAGTATTAAAAATTATTTCATTGTGTTTTTGACCTCTTGCAACGTGATATCATTGTATATTAATGTGGTTGTTTAAACATGTTATTGTGATTTAGTTTTGTTAAAGGAGTGTTGATACGAATCACGCCAACCCGTGACGAAACCTAATACCAATACGTTCGGAAATTCGTTGCCTAAGACGCCCAAACACTTAAAGTGGAAACCGCGACCCGTTGTCTATAAGCAAGACAAGAACCTTGGTATAAAAACGCAGACGCCACAATCGGGATGAAAGACCAATTGATAAGTTGGGATGAATGCCACGGAAATCAATCCGATAAGTTTGATTTAGTTCTTGAAGAACCAAGAGAGGTGCCTCTCAAAAGTGTTTAATGTTCAAAGATGTATGTTCTATGTTATCTCTATTCTAAACCCTAGGAGCTTTTATACTAGGGTTACAATTCGTGAAAATACAAGCCCAAAACGACGTAGCTTAGATAAGTTGCGTAAAAAACACAAGACAGAACAATAAAGGCCGGCGACGTTAGATTGAAGGCCGGTGGCCTTGAGCCGGCCTTGAAGAGATACACGGCCGTGTACTTCTAGACGTATATCTTTCTATGGATTTTCTTGACTCCATACACGGCCGTGCCTTTTAGTTGTGTATCTAGCCGTGTATGATTGTGTGCAATCTTAGAATTCCTACACGGCCGTGCCTTGAACATATACGCCCTCTTCAACCCGTATCCGGTGTAACTTGTGTAAAAGCAAGGGTCTTCCCATGGTTGTTTCAATCCGTTCCAACTTCATGATTGCTCCAATCCTTTCCAGCTTCATGGACATCCTTTATCAACCCGTTAAGTGCTTCCTTGAATCGTTTCGCTTGATTTCTCGTGATCGGTCCAGGCGGCACTTCAAGAGGATCCACATTTCTTCTTCCGGCTTGGCTCTCATCATGGATCTCATCATTCCCCTCCTCTTGAAAAGGATTTGTCCTCAAATCATTGCCTGCATCAAATGGACTAAGATCAGTAACATAAAATGTGACACTTACTGGATACTCACTTGGTAGATCTTTCTTGTATGCATTACCATTGATGCGCTCAAGACTTTCAATTGGTCCATCGCCTCTAGGAAGTATTTTAGATCTACGCTGTATAGGAATCCGCTCTTTGCGCATGTGAACCCAAACCCAATCTCCAGGTTCAAAAACAGCTTGTCGACAACCCTTGTTGGCTTGTTTCACATACTGCTCAGTTCTTCGCTCAATGTTTAGCCTTCTCAAGAAATCTGCCTTAGAATCAGCTTCAAAACTCACAAACTTGTTAGGTTGCAATGCCAAGATATAAATAGGATCCAGTAGGTTAAAACCACACACAATCTCAAATGGTGAACAATGAATAATGCTATTTAAAGCCCTATTACATGCAAACTCCACAAATGGTAGGCAATCCTTCCAAGTCCTAATGTTCTTCTCTATGATTGCCCCTAACAATTGAATTAAAGTCCTATTAACCACCTCAATTTGCCCATCAGTTTGTGGGTGAAAGATAGTTGAAAACATTAGTTTAGTTCCCCACTTTTCCCATAATACTCTCCAACAATGACTCGAAATCTTTACATCCCGATCACTAACAATGCTACTAGGTATACCATGCGAACCCACTACCTCTCTAAAGAACAAATCAACAATGTGTATAGCATCATCAGTTTTATGACAAGGACAGAAATGAACCATTTTAGAAATCCTATCCACAACCACAAAAATAGAATCTCGACCATGCCTAGGCTTAGATAATCCTAACACAAAATCTATGGACATGTCTATCCAAGGCTCATGAGGAATGACACTATACTCATATAACCAATCTAAGAAGTCATCTAAACGATGAATGGGATGACGATACTTTACCGTGATGTTGTTCATGGCACGGCAGTCAACACACATCCTCCATGTCCCATCCTTCTTAGGCACCAAAATCACAGGCACTGCACATGGACTCATGCTCTCTCTCACGTACCCCTTCTCCATTAATTCTTCGACCTGCCTTTGGAGTTCCTTTGTTTCCTCCGGGTTGCTCCTATAAGCTGGCTTATTTAGAATCGATGCTCCGGATACAAGGTTAATCTGGTGCTCAATACCACGAACAGGTGGTAATCCCTTTGGAATCTCCTCAGGAAAGACATCTTCAAAGTCCTGCACAAGAGACACAACCACACTAGGCAAAGAGTTAGATAATTTGTTAGTAGTCAAACATGTTTCTTTAAAAACCAGCAACAACATAGGTTGCCTCATCACTAACACTCTCCTTACTACACTCGCTCTTGCCACACAACTCTCCTTTTGCAAGGCTGCCCTCTCCTTTTCACTTACCACCAAAGTTGATCCCCCTTCAACTTGGCCTCTCACACTCTTTCCAGCCTTCCTCTCCTTTCCCTTTTGATCTTGACTTTTATATTCCTTTTTCTTCTCATTGTCTTTTTCTCTCTCACTCTCACTCTGCTTTTCACGCACCTTATGTTTTGCAAACGACTGTTGTAGCTGCAACTGGTCCTCATACACCTGCTTAGGTGTTAACGGTTTAAGATTAAAGCTCTTCCCTTGGTGAACAAGCGTATACTTGTTAGAAAAGCCATCATGAACAACCTTCCTATCAAATTGCCATGGCCTCCCCAACAACACATGACATGCTTGCATTGGCATTACATCACATAACACCTCATCCTCATACCTACCAATGCGAAACCCAATCAAGGCTTACTTACTCACCTTAGTCTCACCACTATCATTCAACCACTGCAATTTATATGGACTAGGGTGTGTAACAGTTTTGAGCCCCAGCTTCTCAACAATAAAATTACTCACTATATTGGTGCAACTTCCCCCATCAATAATCAAACTACAAATGTGATCTCCTAGATAACATCTACTATGAAATATATTCTCCCTTTGCACCTCCTCTTCTTCCTTCACCTGCACATTCAAAGCTCTCTTCACTACTGCTACTGGCCTTCCCATTACAAGCTCCTCATCATCACTAGCATCTTCTAATGGAGGCATATCCTCTTCTTCACTACCCCCCTCAGTCTCATACTCTCCATCATCACGCAAAATCATCACATGCCTATTTGGACATTGACTAGCAATATGGCCTCTACCTTGACATTTGAAACATCTAATGTCACGATTTCTAGAAGTAGAAGATTCAGGGTTACCTTGATTACCAGGAGTAGAACCCGCTTGCCTCAGCTCCCCTTCTGGTTTGGTGGGTAAAGGCTTTTCTTCCTTCTTCCATTGATTATTCTTCCAAGTGGATGAACCATTACCCTGTTGCAACCGTGCATTACTACTACCTCTCCTCTTGTGCTGGTTCTCAACTTTTATAGCCATGTGGACCATATCCTCCAATTCTACATAATGCTGCAATTCAACAACATTTTGGATTTCTCTATTCAACCCCGCAAGAAATCTAGCCATTGTAGCCTCTCTATCTTCCTCTACATTCGCCCTAATCATAGTGACTTCCATCTCCTTGAAATACTCATCTACACTCCGGCTTCCCTGCCTAAGAGTTTGCAACTTGTTGTGCAATTCACGATAGTAATACGCAGGTACAAACCGCTTCTTCGTCACTCTTTTCATCTCTTCCCAAGACTTAATAGGTGGCTCGCCACTCCTCCTTCTATTCAACATTAATTGATCCCACCACACTATAGCATAATCCGAAAATTCAATGGCAGCAAGTTTTACTTTCTTTCTCCCACTATAGTTGTGACAATCAAACACCATCTCCACCTTTTTCTCCCACTCTAAGTACGCCTCGAGATCATTTTTCCCTTGGAAAGGAGGAATCTTCATCTTTATGCTACTCAATTGATCATCCTCTCTATTCCTATCTCCTCTATCTTCCAAATCTCTAGTTCCTCTATTCCGACCACGATATCCTCTATAACTCCCGACAGACGGCTCATCAAAGTCATCACCCGACATTTCATCTCCACCCCTCGGTACTCTCCTAGAACGACTCTCCCTCTTATGCCCTTGGAATACGTTTGTGGATTGCTTTAGTCTTTGCTCTACCGTCTCATGAATTTGTTCCATTCCCTCTTGGAACATCCTCTTCATTTCTCCCCTCAACGCTTCAATTACTAACCTAGCATCAAACCTTCCCCTCTTACCTTCCGGAGAATGTTGCCTCGACATAGTTCCTGCAAAAAAAATTAGTACTAACACAAATATATATATAAAATTTAACCTCACGATACACTCCCTTACGTGTTTCGCTCAAATGACGATATCACACAGTCACTCGTGTATTCTCACAAATAATGATGATATCAACTCGCCAATTTCCTCTTCTCAATTCTCTTGGAACTAACTCGAACTACACCAATTTCCTTCCGTAGAATTCAAAACAACTCTAGGGTTCGTAAATTTTCCTCTATTTTTTTTACCCGATTTTTTTTTTTGTCTCTGTTTTGCTTTTGACACGTTTTTCTTTTCTTTTCATTTCTCTTCTTTTTTTTTGTCGTGATTTTTACTCTTTTTTTTTTTTTAACAATCTCTTAGGCGATATTACACTATCAAAAGACAATCAATACTACGAAATTGAATACGATAATTGATATGAACGATTGGAGTTAGGGTTTTTGATATTACCTTCCTCAACCGAACTTGATGTTTTGACAAACCTAGGCTCTGATACAAAACTGATACGAACCACGCCAACCCGTGACGAAACCCAATACCAATACGTTTGGAAATTCGTTGCCTAAGACGCCCAAACACCTAAAGTGGAAACCGCGACCCGTTGTCTATAAGCGAGACAAGAACTTTGGTATAAAAACGAAGACGCCACAATCGGGATGAAAGACCGATTGATAAGTCGGGATGAACGCCATGGAAATCAATCCGATAAGTTCGATTTAGTTCTTGAAGAACCAAGAGAGGTGCCTCTCAAACGTGTTTAATGTTCAAAGATGTATGTTCTATGTTATCTCTATTCTAAACCCTAGGAGCTTTTATACTAGGGTTACAATTCGTGAAAATACAAGTCCAAAACGATGTAGCTTAGATAAGTTGCGTAAAAAACACAAGACAGAACAATAAAGGCCGGTGGTGTAGCCATGAAGGCCAGCGGCCTTGAGCCGGCCTTGAAGAGATACACGGTCGTGTACTTCTAGACGTATATCTTTCTGTGGATTTTCTTGACTCCATACACGACCGTGCCTTTTAGCCGTGTATCTAACCGTGTATAATTCTGTGCAATCTTGGAATTCCTACACGACCGTGCCTTGAACATACACGCCCTCTTCAACCCGTGTCCGGTGTAACTTGTATAAAAGCAAAGGTCTTCCCATGGTTGTTCCAATCCGTTCCAACTTCATGATTGCTCCAATCCTTTCCGGCTTCATGGACATCCTTTATCAACCCGTTAAGTGCTTCTTTGAATCGTTTCGCTTGATTTCTCGTGATCAATCCAGGCGACACTTCAAGAGGATCCACATTTCTTCTTCCGGCTTGGCTCTCATCATGGATCTCATCAAGTGTGCTGCAAATTGTGGGATTATACTTTAACAAATTATAATCATGTCGAATGATAGTGTAAATGGGGGAATTGGAAATGAGGCCAATAGCTAGGTTGGTGGAGGATAAGGTCATCAAACTGTAGGTAAAAGAACCTTGGAAGATTAACTTCATGAACTTACTACTATTGTTGCTACATTAGCAACAAGGATTGATAGGATGACAATGCCACAACCACTAGTGGTAAATCCTTAGGCACTACCTTGAGTAGCTCCACAAAACATCCAGATAGAAGGAGTAGTGGGAGGAGGAAACTTGGGTAAAAGAATGGAGGGAGATCATTATCCCTATAGGGAAGAGAGGGATGATAATTTTAGGGTTAATCCTTACCCAAATAGGGATTTTAGGCCACCTAGGGGTTTAGAATATATGAAGTTGTAGATGCCTTCCTTTGATGGCAGGGGTTCAGTAGATGATTATCTAGATCGAGAGGATAAGGTTGAAGGCCTTTTTGAGTGCTATGAAATTGATGACAATACCCGAGTTCGACTTGTTGCTATTGAATTCATAGGGTATCTCGCATTGTGGTGGAAGAATTTAGTGATCAACTGGCGTAGGGATGGTGAGGTTGAAATTCATACATGGAGGGATATGAAGAGGGTCTTGAGGAAAAGGTTCATTCCTGAACACTACAGGCAGGAACTGTTTATGCATCTTTAGACTTTGAGGTAGGGAGCCAAAACAATTGATGATTATGTGTAGGAATTTGAAACCTTGATGATTAGATGTGGGTCAATAGAGCCTCTAGAGCAAACCCTAGCATGCTTTGTATCCGAACTGAAATATGGGATTGCATGTGTAGTTAAGCTATAGAGATACAGTAAACTTGACGAGGCTATACAGCTAGCTTTGAAAGTGGAGAGGCAGAGGTGATCCAACCCATTCAGGGTTACTAGTAGCAGGCCTAGTCTACTACTAGGCCCATGGGAGCTGATGGTTAGTTGGGACGACCAAAGGTAGTAGGTGAACTAGTTAGGGTACTGGACAAAGCTACCCTTAGCACTGGTATGGAGAGAATGACTTCTGGAAAGGGTAAAGAGGTAAAAGGACCTGATGTTAGGCAGACTGTACCAGGAACAACCAATGGGAAATTGCGCCAAATTAAATGTTTTAAATGCATGAGATTTGGGCATATGGCGGCACAGTGTCCTAATAAGAGAGTCATGACTGTTATGGAGGGTGCTGGAGAAGAGGATGAGGATGAGAAAGAACCACTCGAGCCTACAAACCTATCTATGGCATTGCAAGAATATTATGATGATTAAAATGTTGAGACGCATGAGGAGGGAACAAGTAAACAATATTTACCAATTAATGTGTTGCATAGGGTTCTAACTATCTCTCCTAATGCTAGGGACAAACAGAGGGAGAACATATTCCACACTTCTTGCAAGATCAGAGGTAATCTTGGTGCACTGATCATTGATAGTGGTAGTTGCACTAATGCCATTTTTGCTGCATTGGTAGACAAATTACAACTATCTACTAGTCCACATCGTAGTCCTTATCATTTGCATTAGCTAAACAATCGGGATAGTATGCATGCTACACAAAGGGCAAAGGTGCCAGTGAGTGTTGGAAAGAAATATCATGATGTGCTCAAAACCAAGCCCAAGCACATGCAAATGAATCAAAGAAACGAACCTCAACTCATAATTAAAACCGGTCCAATGGAATCAAGAAATTACGTGACCCTAATGGAATTTTGATGAAATCCGAAGGTCAAAAGATGCAATTAACAATCCATCTATGTAATCTTCACCAAATAACAACAATTACAAGTGAAATCCACGTGAATTATATCAAGAAGGATAGATCAAAACCGTGATTTCAACTTCTTCCTACAATTCCCAATTCACGGCACAAATGAAGATGATAATATCAAGTACTAAAACAATCAATCTTAGAACAAGATAATTGATTACAAATGCAATAAAAAATCTGACCAAGAAAAATCTAAATCAACCCTAGATTTGACCCACTAGTGACGAAATGGAAACATAACATAGAAGGAATTGATACCACTCACAATTACCCTTTTGTTGCACTTGCCATAATTTCAACTCTTGGAAATTGAAATTGATAAGAGAAATTGGATTTAGGAAACCCTAAGCCCTCTTAGGAAAAGTGATGTTCAAAATCTAAAAAATTTAGCCTCCTCAAACCCTACTATAAGCAAGTATTTATACTTGCTACCCCTAGGGTTAAAAAATGGTCAAAAATTACAAGTATGCCACTTTTAAGGTGGCTGGACTTAAATGGAAATTACAATAAAAATGAAAGTGTTCTAAAAGAAAAATACAACATAAAATAGCCCATAGAACAATTACAAAGTACAAAAATATCATAAGTCTTCATGAGCCAATGTTTCGGAATGGAAACAATCTCAGCGGGTCTTTGATTGTAAATCTGAAAATGTCCCGTGTCCATCAACTAGTGTAGGATATATTGGCATCCCATGGAGAATTATTATTGTACCTATAAGATTATTTCTCAAATAGTTATTAGAATATAGGACATAAAGTAAAAATATAAGCGATTTGGACAATTAGCCAAATCCAATTCTGAAGGTATAGGTGGTGCTAGAAAATTTCTCATCATCTCCTCGGGCTTTCGAAAGATTTTCCCTCAAATCTAAAGGATATTTTCTTGGACTGAAACCCGATGTTTGGAATTGCTTGTTGGTTGAAAATCTGGAAGAGCTATATGTGCTTCTAACTAGTTCCTGGAAAGAACGAACTTTAGACAGAGACAAAGGAGTCAATAAAATCCGAGTACCATCCTTTTGAAACATGTAAGTGTTTCTGAACCCATCATGTAACACCTTTCTATTAAATAGCCATGGTCGACCCAGTAGTAAATGAAATGCATACATAGGAAGCACATCACAGATAATCTCATCACTATACCGATCTCCTATACTGATTGGTACCATTGCTTGTTGTGTAACATGCTAACTATCTCGGTTGTCCAACCAATTCACTTTATACGGGTTAGGATGAGAGCTAGTGGTTAATTGTAAGTTTTCTACCAATGTAGTAGATATAACATTAGTACAACTACCACTATCAATAAAAAACATACATAGGTTACCTCGAATCTGACAAGGTGTGTGGAACAGATTCTCCCTCTATATGTCCCTGGTTTCTGGATAAATAGTCATAACCCTGTATAACACATTAATAGGTAAGTATTTTCCTCCCTTTTTATCCCCATGTGTTTCAGCATGTTCATCATCATAATACTCTTGTAAGGCTAAGAATAACTTTGTAGGCTCAACAGTCTCTTCCTCATCATCTTCCTCGTTACCCTCCATGACGGTCATCACCCTTTTATTGGGACACTGTGTAGCTATATGTCCAAATCCCATGCATTTGAAACATTTAATCTGGCACATCTTCCTACTGGTTAACCCTTGTACCATCTGCCTCAAATCAGATCCAACTACCTCTTTGCCTTTCCCAGAAACATTTTTCTCCTTTTCTGTAGCAAGGATAATTTTGTCTACAATCCTAAAATGCTCAACTGTTCCCTTTGACCCATCTAACTGACCAACAACCCCTATGGGCTTTGTATTAGTACTAGGCCTGCTTCTAGTAACCTGGAATGAATAGGATCGCCTCTGTCTTTCCACTTTTAAGGCTAACTGTATAGCCTCATCAAGTGAACTATATCTCTAAAGCTCAACTACACAAGCCGTCTCATACTTCAACCTAGATACAAAACGTGCTAGGGTTTGTTCAGGAGGTTCAACTGATCCACATCTGATCACTAGTGCCTCAAACTCCTATACGTAGTCATCCATTGTTTTACCCCCCTGTCTCAGTGTCTGGAGACGCATAAATAGTTCTTGCCTATAGTGTTCCGGTACAAACCTCTTCCTCAAAACTAGTTTCTTGTCTCTCCAAGTGTGTATTTCGATCTCTCTATCCCTTCGCCTATTGATCACCATATTTTTCCACCACAAAGTGGCTTACCCTATGAACTCTATAGCTATAAGATGTACCCTAGAGTCATCATCAATCTCATAATACTCGAAAAGACCCTCAACTTGGTCTTCCCAGTCTAGGTAATCATCGGCGGAGCCCCTACCATCAAATGAAGGCATCTGTAGCTTCACATACTCTAATCCTCGAGGTGGTCTAAATTCCCCATCTAGGTATGGATTAACCCCAAAATTATCATCTTTGTCTTCCCTAAGAGCATGATAATCTCCTTCTACTCTTCTCCCCAAATTTCCTCCAACTGCCCCTTCTCTTTGGACATTATGAGGAGCTACTCTAGGTGGTGCCTAAAGGTTTACTGCAGGTGGTGGTGGCAATGTCATCCTATCAATCCTTGTTGCTAATGTAGCAACAATTGTGGTAAGGTCCTGAAGTTGTTCATCTAGAGTTCTTCCACTTGTATTTCAACGACCTGATCTGCCACCCACTTGGCTATTGGCTTCATTGTCAATACCCCCATTCATGTTGTCATTTGACATGTTTGTGGATGTGATTTATTTAAAGTACAAATGTAAACTTAAATAATTGTAGCACACTCCCTTCACTTCACCACGTCACAATAACACATTTAGATAACAACACACACACTTATACACCCACGGTGCAACAAGTCACTAATGCAACAAATACTTCTTATCACTTCAAGTATAGTAAAATAATTGAAGCACAAATAAATACTTCTAAGTAGTTAAGATATTGAATTTAACTAAGCAAGTGTTTAAGTAATAATACTCAATAACTTTCACACTTAAATGCTTATCTTTGAATTTTAAACTTCACTACTTAACTTCCTTATTAGCTACGGTTCACACTCACACTCTTAATGTGCAGCACCTTACTCCACATAACTCCATAAATTCACACCGCTACTCACACCACACATATACATGTTGTGACCACTTCAACCACTACTACATAGACACAACACTTCACGGTGCAAATTACCTTTCACTTAACATACACCAAAACTCATACCACATGTATACACTCTTCACTAATTTGACAAAAACACAACTCCACAACACGACAATAAATTCAAATGAACATCCTTATTGCACTTTCCACAAATGGTAAGATTCAATTTAAAATTCAAATGGAACACAATCAATACCACTCAATAACTTCCTTAACTTAATGGATGTGTTTGAATTCAAATAAACCCCCTATTATCCCACACAATGCAAATCTGAAAATTGTACACTTCCACTTCCGAATTGCACAAGAAATCACACAACACACTCCACAAGCTTCTTCAAATTATGGAATCCCAATGATGGAATTCAAATTCAATTAGCTTTCCCTTCTTCCACAAACTACAACCAAAACCTCAACTTCTACACAAGGTAAGATAGCCCACTTTCAAATTCAAAAAGGAGTTCAATAAGTACACAATTCCACAAATGGTAAGAAGCTATTTCAAATTCAAATGACACACAATTAAACAATGACTTAATGTGTGTTTTGAAATTTCAAATTGGCTTCTTAATTCACACTTTAAATTTGAATTCAAATTTTGAAATACAAGTGTTACTCCACTTTTTTCAAAAACAAATGTACACAACATAAATCCTCTTCACCAATTGAACACTACTCTCAATCCTTCACGGTTTCCTTCAAAATTACTACACATTCATAGCCAAATATCAAGGAATCCAAGAGTGTTCAAATCTCCAAATGTTCAACTACTAATTAACAAGATACAATTCAATAACTCAACAAAAAAAATTCAAGTTTCACACCAACAATTTTCTGATCAAGGTGCTACTCAACAAAACCCCTATTTTCCGAATTCAAGTTGCAACCATCCCTTCTCACAAACCTTAAGCTTTGATACCAAAAGATGATGTGCTCAAAACCAAGCCCAAGCACATGCAAATGAATTAAAGAAACAAACCCCAACTCACAATTAATACCGGTCCAATGGAATCAAGAAATTGCATGACCTTAATGGAATTTTGATGAAATCTGAAGGTCAAAAGATGCAATTAACAATCCATCTGTGTAATCTTCACCAAATAACAACAATCACAAGTGAAATCCATGTGAATTATATCAAGAAGAATAGATCAAAACCGTGATTTCAACTTCTTCCTACAATTCCCAATTCACGTCACAAATGAAGATGATAATATCAAGTACTAAAACAATCAATCTTAGAACAAGATAATTGATCATAAATGCAATAAAAAATCTGACCAAGAAAAATCCAAATCAACCCTAGATATGACCCACTAGTGATGAAATGGAAACACAACAAAGAAGGAATTGATACTACTCACATTTACCCTTTTGTTGCACTCGCTACAATTTCAACTCTTGGAAATTGAAATTGATAAGAGAAATTGGATTTAGGAAACCCTAAGCCCTCTCACGAAAAGTGATGTTCAAAATCTAAAAAATTTAGCCTCCTCAAACCCTACTATAAGCAAGTATTTATACTTACTACTCCTAGGGTTAGAAAATCATCAAAAATTGCAAGTATGCCACTTTTAAGGTGGCCAGTCCTAAATGGAAATTACAATAAAAATGAAAGTGTCATAAAAGAAAAATACAACATAAAATAGTCTATAGAATAATTACAAAGTACAAAAATATCATAAGTCTTCATGAGCCAATGTTTGGGAATGGAAACAATCGCAGCGGGTCTTTGATTGTAAATCTGAAAATGTCCCGTGTCCATCAACTAGTGTAGGACATATTGGCATCCCATGGAGAATTATTATTGCACTTGTAAGATTATTTCTCAAATAGTTATTAGAATATAGGACATAAAGTAAAAATATAACTGATTTGGACCATCAGCCAAATCCAGTTCTGAAGGTATAGGTGGTGCTAGAAAATTTCTCATCAGATCCTATGTGATGTGATCCCCATATGTGCCTTTCATTTACTGTCGGGTAGACCCTGGATGTTTGATAGGAAGGTGTTATATGACGGATTTAGAAACACCTACATGTTTCGAAAGGGGGGGTCTCGAATAGTATTGACGCCTATATCTCCATCAGAGGTGTACGATTTCAAAGAGCAGGTTAGGACTACTTCTATTTCTTTTAATAATCGGGAAAACAAGGCAACAAAGGCATCTAGGTTTAGTCCAAGAAGTGACCCTCTAGATTTGAGGGCAAATCTTTCAAAGGCCTGAGGAGATGATGAGAATCTACCCTGCAATCTTGATGGTCAAGGAATTTGATTTGGATGATGATCCAAATCACTTGCATGCATACATTTTTTTCTTTATCTAATAAAGTTTGAATGGTAATCTAGTAGGTACAACGATCGTTCTTCACGAGATGCCACATGAATTACATTGTTGGTCAAATTAGGGACATCATTAGATTCACATTCAATGGCCCGCCGTAATCAACATTGACTCGATGAACCGGCTCTTTGAAGATTATTATCTTTTGTACTTGTAATTTATTTTTGAACCATTTATTTTGTAAGCTTTTGGTACATTTTATTTGGTTGTAATTGTGGGTTTAGGACTGGCCACCCTTTAGTGGCACCGATGTAATTGTTTAGCCATTTTAACCCTAAGTGGAGCAAGTATAAATACTTGCTTAAGTAAGGTTTATGTAGTTAGTTAAGAGTAAACAAAAGTGCTGCCTATTTTTTGTGAGAATTAGGGTTCATACTCCAATTTTCATAAGACTTATCAATTCTTCAAGGATTGTAGTGAGTAACAACTTAAGGATTTGTGAGTTATATCGATTCCTTAGTTGATTCCATTTTATGCTAGTGTGTCATATCTAGTTGTGATTTGGATTGTGTCCTATTTGTTCTTGATTTCACATCATTTTTAGGGTTAATTTTTTCATTGGATTGCTTTTAATTTAGTGAAATTAGATCTTAAATTGTATTGTTATTGTGAAGTATTCAATTTTAGTGGAATTTTCTATTTTTGCATGGAAGCTTTTGCATAAGGGATTCATGCCATTTTAGTATTCTTGTTCATTGGATTTCTATTTGTTCTTATGTTGTGTGCTTAATCCAATTGAGCACAACATCATTTAGTGTTAAGGTCATTTGATTTACAAATTGAATTCAAAAGGGATTAGGGTTCACACCACTTGTGGAGGTGTTGATCGGAATTGCTTCTAATTGTTGTGTGTATATGCTTTTTGTCAATTAAGCATATCACAATACACTTCACGGTGCAAATGACCCTTCACTCAACACACACAACACAACTCTAACAACTAAATACACTCCTTTTACACCATAACTCACACATATACAACCACGGTGCAGTAACCTTCTTAATACAACACAAAAAATACACCATGTTGTAACCCTTCACTCACACACTCACTACGCCACACATACACACTTCAAAGTATACAATTCCTTGCCACTACACAACTCCAATTTGCCACTTACACAACTCAATTCACACCGCAACTCACAAATAAAGGCAACAACAAGATTCAAATTCAAATCACTCCACTAAATGCAACCTCCTCCACAAATGGTAAGAACAATTTAAATTCAATGCTACTCAATGAGTTGCCTCAAACTTAAAGAAGGTGTTTGAATTCAAATGATTTCCTTTTTCCCCACATAAGTTCAAATCTAGAATTTACAAGCAACAACACACAATTCCTAAAACACACAAGGATCACACTTTCCTTTTACCAAAAAATATTGTATTTCCAATTCCACAACAAACACTAGGAAATACATTTCTTACTTTTCCTTCAAAGATCACGGCAACAAAAAGATGATAAAGAAATTCACAATTGCTCTATGTCTACAACAATAAGTAGTAACTACAATTCAGTTCAACAATTTTGGATCAAGAATCAACTTCAAAAACCCTAAAATTCCAAAATCACAATTACGAAATCGCTTCTCATAACCTACGCTCCGATACCAAAAGATGATGTTCCTAATGATCAAATTCAATCACTTGAAACCAATTGAAGAACTACTTCAACAAATCTCAAAAATGGTGTGAATTCAACAAACTCCAAAATCCCTAAATGTCAAATGATAATCATGCAAGTAACAATGAGAATTACAATTCACAATATGTAATTACCGAAATGGATTACACTAAACACAATCTAAAGGATATGAAATCAAATTGAATCATCCCCTAAAAATTGCGTGAATGTTACACTAAAAACTTAAACTAATTCCTCACTAGATTTGACTCACTAGTATGGAATTAGGATGGATTTGATGTTGTTGATGTTATGCACAACAAGAATCAAATCCCACTCGCCACACTTCACTCAAGAAATGATAAGAGTATGTGAAATGGAGGTAACTCTCACAGTTCAATTCTAAAAAATATGGTTCAAGAAGTTCCCTTAAAAACCCCAGTTAGCAAGTATTTATACTTGCTCCAATTAGGGTTGAAATGCCCAAAAAATTACATCTATGCCACTAATGTGGCCAGTCCTAATTCAACAATTATAAACAAATAAAAATGTCCGAAAATGATTAGAAAGTAATCAATTCAAAGATAAAATTACAAGTACAAAAAATGGTCTTTAAAGAGCTGGTTTGTCAAGTCAATTGAGATCATTACGGGTCATTAGATGTGAGTCCGATGATGTTCCTAATTTGCTTAATAGTGTAGGTGATTCAGCATCCTATAGAATCGACAAGTGTATCTATTGGAATGAACAACAATTATATGATACAAAAGTAGAAATCAAGTTAGCATCCTCAGGATTTAGTTGTTCATGGAGGATTCTCATAACTAGGTTTTGTAAGCCCTTAGCTCGAGCTCTAGTGATTGGTCCTATAGGAATCTGATTCCTATCAATATAGTCTACCACATGCCCTCACTAGGTGAAGATATGCAAAGATTCAAAATATGTAATTTCATCATTAACATTCAAATGTCCATTACAATTAATAAAAGCATACTCTACTTAAAAGAGATTGAACAAAACATTTGTCCTCAGTAATTAAACCATACATAATCTCCTCCAATCAATACAGAAGAAGCGTTTAAGAAATTAAGTACTACATTACTCTTATATCAATTTAAGCAAAATCATCTAGTATCTATCCTTCTCTTCATCTGGCTTTTACTCCTCATAGTACACATGTTCTACATTCTCCTCAGAATTTTAGGTTGTCTTCACTATTTTCTCATCATATCCTATGACTTCTCTTGAAATACTTGCAACTAAAAATAGTCCCATGAGGGCTGAGCTAATTCTTAGTGTAATGCATACTAACAATTACATATGCATATCATGCCAATACCATCACAAACGTAATGCAACATGATAACCAAGCACAACTTATTATCTTTCAAATATTTTATTCCCACACACAATTCTTGTCATCACAATGGCAATACACATCTTGCACACACACACACATATACATATACATATATATACAACAAAGGTATCCTCTAATCTATACATACGTATATATATATATATATATATATATATATATGATAGTGAGTACTCTCTACTATCCATGAGTCCATGAATGCTTTCACATCAGACACATGAGTTTATGAATCCTTTCACACCACACACATGAGTCCATCCATACTAGATAATCCTAAATCTACCCAAATCATTTCGGTACACTACTCTACTAAAGACAGCATCACATACCAATCATCAGGATACCACCTTGAGAACACTGACCCTCTCTCAGTTACTCAAGCTTAGCAAAGTAGTATCGCACACAACCAATCACATTTATTTTTTAATATCAATTTAGTTGCCATTTCTAACCTAACACGCATAAACAACAAACACTGTATACTAAACCTGATAAGCAACAATTGATCACTTCACACTTCTACAATCTCTTAGTCCTTAAACCTATTCGCATCTACAAATATGCATACTTAAAATTGCAAGTGAACAAAATATAATGGAATAATATGATGTGCTTAAAAGTACAAGCACTCGTACACAATAGCAATTGTAGAATCAATTAAACAAATCCAGAAAATGGACTCACAAATGGCGTGATGCCTACTGTAATATAACCCAAATTGTGTGAATTAAATTATAAGCAACACAACGGATTCCAATACCAAATCAAGTTACATATAACATGCAACTCCAATCTTATAAAATTGAAGCAATATGAACTTTAATTGCGTGAACAACAAATAATGGAAAATAACCTATTATCACTAGATATTACTCACTTGTAATAACAAGGAAACAACTTAAAAGATCTTGATACTACTCACAAGATATTCTGATGTGCCTTAATTCCAAAGTACATGAACATAAAACCAATTGAAGAACTAATTAACAATCCTCAAAATAATGTGATGCCTAGTAACTTGTGAACCCTAATTTGCATGAAACAAATTTCTCTAATACCAAAAAGATGATGTGCTTCACTTGTTGATTGCAATTAACAATAACAAATGAAGAATCATATAACAAATCACAAGAGGTGTGGATTCAACAAACTCCAAAACCCCTAAATATCAAATGATTTCCATGCAAAAGATGATATGCCAAGGATGTAATTACAAGTACACAATTGCAATTGAGAATTCAATTACACAATACACAACCAAAAGGGTATGAAATCAAAATTGAATTGTAACCTAAAAATTGCGTGAATGAGATAGCAAAAAAGATGAACTAATTCCTCATAAGATATTACTCACTAGTTGGGAATTAGGATGGATTTGATGTTGTTGATATCACACACAACAAAGATCAAATCCCACTCGCCACACTTCTTTGAAGAAATGATAAGAGTTCACGTGAAAATGGCGGAGACCCTCACAGTTTTGAAGTTTGAAAAATAATGTTAAAAAAAACTCCTTACAAACCCTACTTAGCAAGTATTTATACTTGCTCCAATTAGGGTTAAAATATCCAAAGATTTATGCCCTATGCCACTAATGTGGCCGGTTCTAATTCAACAAAATACAAATAAATAAAAAATGTCCCAAAAATGATTACAAAGTGACCGGTTCAATAATAAAATGATAAGTACAAAGATGGTCTTCAAAGGGTCGGTTCTTCAAGTTAAGTGAGTAATTTGTTTGTTCAGTTCATTTTCGGTTTATGTTAGTCTATGAATAACGCACAAGCTGAGTTTTAGTAAGTTTATTTATCGCCCTGTAAAACCTGAAAAGTATGCCTATTAGAATGTATAACAAATAAGTAATAGAAAAGAAGTTGGTATATAAAGATTTCCGAGGTCAGTTTGTTCAAAGAGGACCCTCATCGCCAAATTTTGTAATCCTTTAGCTTTTACCCTAGTGATAGGTCTTGTAGGATTTTGATTCCTATGATATTCTAAGCCTCACTTGCCATAATTTACTAGAAATTGATAAAAGTGTGTGTATTAGCAAGAGGACTCCTCACTATCGCGGCAACAAGAAGTGTTTGTTGAAAATCTCAAAAAGTCCCATACAAACCTTAGTTAGCAAGTGTTTATACTTGCTTTAATTAGGGTAAAAACAACATGAAAATTACAAACAAGCCACTTAGGTGGCCGGTTCCGAGGAAAGAAATTACAATTGCTAAATGAAATGGCTGGTTCAATAATGATAAATACAAGTGTAAAAGACGATCTTCAAATGGCCGGTTCTTCAAATCAATTGAGCAATTTGTGGGCCATTGGATATGACTCTAAAAATGTCTCACAAGTTGATCATTAGTGCATGTTATTTGGCTATCCCGTAAAACCAATCAATGTACCTGCTATAGTGCAAAACCAAACATTATTAGATAAGAAGTGAACATATGTAGATGTCTTGGATCATACGTCCAAATCAGATTTTCCCACTACTGGAATTGTAGGGTAGTTTCCCATCATAATAAGTGTCTCGAATCAACATAGCCATATGGGTAGCCGTACAAAGGGATATGGGAAGCCGCTTTGATTGCCCTTGCACTAGGAGTCGCCTTTTGGTGCAGGTGCTCCCAAACCTAATCTCCAGGCTCAAAGAGTACTTGACGACACCTTTTGTTGGCTTGTTTTGCATATTGCTCCTTCCATCGCTCAATATTGAGCTTGGCCTTCTGACGAACCTGCCTAACAAATTCAGCTTTCTTTTTGATACTAACATGTTCAGATACAGGTAAAGAAGTTAAATTAAATGGAGTCAAAGAATTTTGACCATATGCTACCTCAATAGATCTCTTTGTTGCTAAGAATAGAGCATTCTTAATCTCACTTGTACTCGCATAATAATTTTCTTTCCACTCTGTTTTTCTCTCACTACTCAATTATCTCCCTTTCTTTGCTCTTTCCCTTTTCTCAAACTCTCTCTTTTTTCTTTTGCAACAATGCTCACTTTATTTTTATAACTGATTCTTTTTTGTTCACTATCTCTCTGTAACCTCACTTGATCTTCATATGCCTCCAAAGGTTTAAGAGGTGTTAGCATAATGAGTTGATTATTCATTACAAGTTTGTACACATTTTTGTACCCATCATGAGTGACCTTTCTATCAAACTGCCATAGATACCCCAAAAGGAGATGTCCAACATATATAGGTGCAACATCATAAAGTACCTCATCCTTTTAGTTATCAATCGAAAATGCAACTATAACCTACTTTGTTACTTTAACTTCTCCACACTCATTCAACCATTGCAACTTATATAGCCTAGGATACTTCATTGTAGGTAGATGCCATTTCTCAACCATCAAAGAACTTGCAACATTTATGCAACCACCATTATCAATGATCATGCTACATACCTCACCACTCACATGGCACCTAGTATGGAAAATATGCTCACATTGTTCCTCATCATCATCTTCCTTAGGTTATATGTTTAGAGCATGCCTAGTAACCAACATCTCTCCTTTCACAGGACCCTTTACATCAACATTGCTGCATTCCTCTAATGGTGGCATCTCTTCCTCATCTAAGTGGATACTCTCTACATCACAATTATCTAAAACAACCATAACCCTCTTGTTTAGACACTGAGATGCAATGTGCCCTAACCCCTAACACTTGAAACATTTTATATCACATGATCTAGTAGAAGATTTAAATTTAGTTTCACCTTTAGGATAGGCAATTGGTTCCTTAGACTTTGCATCTTCCTTTTGTCGAGATGCATCCCTATGATTCTTCCAAATTGTCTTCCTTAAAGAGCTAGAAGTAGAGTTATACCTAGAGGTACCCTTGGACCTTAATTGCCTTTCCACTTTAATAGCCTTATGCAATAGTTCCTCCATCTCTATGTAATGATGCAACTCTACAATGTTAGCTATCTCTTTATTTAGGCCATTAACAAATCTAGCCATTGTAGTTTCACGATCTTCTTCTATGTTAGCCTGAATCATAGTAACCTCCATCTCTTTATAATAATCTTCAATACTCATGGAACCTTGAGTCAACCCTTGCAATTTTCTATACAAATCCCTATAGTAATGACTAAGTATAAACCTTTTTCTCATTACTACCTTCATCTCCTCCCATGACCTAATTGGTCTCTCTCCTATCCTTTACCTACTAACCATAAGTTGATCCTACCAAATACTAGCATAATCAGTGAACTTAACTGCTGCTAATTTAACCTTCTTCTCCTCAGCATAATTATGACAATCAAATACATGTTCTACTTTTCTCTCTCACTCTAAATACAACTCAGGGTCATTCTTCCTTTGAAAAGTAGGAATTTCCATCTTAATGCTCTCTAAATTATTATCTTGCTTCTAAACAGCCCTTTTTCCTCTCTTATAACTACCTATATTAACATCAGACTCCCCATTTTTCTCCCTTGTCATCTGTAGTCCTTTTGAAAGACCTATGCTTAAAAGGACATTCAATATCATCTAACCTTCTATTCGGAAGTTTAAATTGATCTTGGACTACCTTCATAAACGTCTTCATATTATAATCCACATGAGCTCCTCCACTACTCATGTTTTCACAACCTGTAATAAATTTTTTAATAAGACAAGAAAGAATAATTTTTCCCTCTCAACTTTCCCTCACATGTTTATGCTTAGAGATACAGATTCAATTCACTCGTGTATCACTTAATAATATATGTATATTTTTGGTATTCAATAAACTTCTCTCGATAAGTTCTTTAACAAGAACCCTATTAACGACCTTACCAGGTAGCAAATAATGACATGTAATGCTAAGAACTAAGGAATAATTCAATTTAATCTATCCAAGAGGAAATTTCGTGACAACCTTTTTTTTATAGGAATTTAATTTCTTTTCTTCTCCTTCTTCTTCCTTTTTTCTTATACAAATTTTCTTTTCTTCACCTTCTTCTTCCTTTTTTTTTTTTTTTAACTCTTTGAACACACTATCAATAAAAACCACCAACAATATACCAAATCAATCGACCAATTCTAAACTTAAAGAACGAATTCAAAGGAACACTATTTTTTTTTTTGACAAATAAGAACAATATCGAACAACACTGGTGGCCTTCTTCCACTTCAAGGCAATCTTCAATATCTTGTATGCAATGACATCCTTGAAGCTCAAAATTGTCCATTTACTAAAATTACTCCAAGCTTGGTCTTCATTATCATTGTTAGAGATACGTGATAAGTGGAAAATGACCTCCTCATCTTTTGGATTAATCATCTGTAATGTTTAATCTAGGTGATTTTGAATAAATACAATCAAGGCTTGCTCTAGGTGTTTTTCTCTTGACCTTGTCATCGATCCTCCAATTCCTTCCAATGGGTCATAGGAAAGATTTGGTGTAAGCTGATTCCCATCAACGGGTGTGTCTAGTGACCATGTATCTTTTTGTATACATTCATGTTTTAACACAAGTAGGTACACGAGTGTGTACCTAGCCATGTTGTGCACCATTCCATTGTGAATTCCCTTTTTCTAGTTCATCAATTTTTCCTTTACTTAATTTCTATGAATGTATGTTTAATTGATGAATAAATTTTCTAATCCTAACACATTACAAGGAGTTATGTACGTACTTGTTTCAAATTGCTATTGAGATCCCAAAGTTGTTTGTTCTTATGCCTGTTCCATTTCGCTTCTTATTCTAAATTCTATCCACACATTATCAAATTGTCTTAGAGCTATGAACCTATAATCCTAGTCATGTACTTTAATGATTGAAACCCTTACTTGATAGAAAAAAGTTGATTTCTACTACTTTCTTGTTAGGTCATTCTATAGGTTTTTAAGAGGGTTTTTGTAATTACAATTGTGTAAGAATGAGAAAAGAGGAACATTAGGTCAAGTGGGGGTTTAAATACCTCAACCCTGAAATGACTAAACTGCCCCCATCTCTTTAGGTTATTTACATAGTTAACCTTGGTCTAATTAAATAAATATTATATATATATATATTTATGGGTATTTACATCTACCCTCCTTGATAAAAACTTTTATCCTTAAAAGTTACCTAGATCATGAAAGAGTTCTAGATATCTCTTTTTCATCTCTTCTTCCAATTCCTAAGTTAATTCTCTCTTTGTTTGATTACTTTATTGTACCTTAACATATTTGATAACTAGTCTTCTCAGAATTTGCTCTTTAGTGTTCATGATCTTAATAAGCTTCTCTACTATTATGAGGTTTGATTGCACTTTTAGAGGTTTTAAAGTAGTGACCTAGTTTAGGTTGAGTATATATTTCCTTAGCATGGAGATATAGAATACATTATGTACCTTAGTTAGATTAGGTAATAAAACTAACCTATATGCCATTAGTGCAATTCTTTCTAGAACTTCAAAGGGTCTCACATATTTGGGTTTAGTTTCCTTGTTAGTCTAAATCTCACCATCTTTTTTGTATGTGAGACCTTTAGCAAGACATGGTCTCTCACTTTGAACCCTAATAGGTGTCGCTTTTTATCTATATAGGATTTTTTATGGCTTTGAGCCGATTGCATCCTCTATTTGATCAACTTTACTTTGTCTACAATGTCTTGTACTAGATTAGGTACCAACAATTGTTTCTTGCCCACTTTATCCTAATGTAAGGGCAACTAACACTTTCTTCCATATAATGCTTCATAAGGTGCAATTTGGATGGTAACTTGATAGTTATTGTTGTAGGTGAACTTTACTAAGGGCAGGTGCTCATCCCAATTCTCATCAAGATTCAATACATATGCCCTCAACATGTTTCCTAATATCTGAATGGTTCACTCTGATTGACTATCTATCTATAGGTGAAAAGCCATATTGAACTATAATTTAGTTCCTAGCGCCCTGTGCAAAATATTCAAAATCTCCCCATAAATCTAGTGTCCCTATCTGATACTATTGTGATCGGTACCTCATGCAACCTCATAATTTCTTTAACATATAGTTGAGCCAGCTTCTCAAGCTTATACCTAGTGCTTGTAAGTATAAAATGGGCAGACTTTGTGACTTTGTCTACAATTACCCATATAATGTCCAACTTAGTCATAGTTTTAGGTAATACTACGATGAAATCCAAGGTCACATGCTCCCATTTCCATTCTAGAAATATGCCAGTGGGTCTGTAATACTCTATTTTGATTTGTTGGTACATTACACACTTGGACTCATACTCACCAATTTCTCTCTTCATGTTCTTCCACCAATAGTGGCACTTCAGATCTTTATACATTTTGGTACTTCTAGGGTGACCAGAGTACCCAAAATAGTGCACCTTCTTCAATATCCGATTCTTTACTTTAGCTACACCTAACACACATAGCCTATAACCATACCTTAGCATCCCTTCTTCATCGATATTAAATTCTATTACCCTTCCTTCCTCCATCCATTTATTAATTTCTTGTAGTCCTACAACATCAACTGTGTAGGTTTTATCCTGTCCACCAATGTAGGTTGTATGGGTAAACTAGCAAGTCTAGCTCTAGCCTCCTGGGTTACAATCTCCAGATTTAATTTCTACATATCTTCCAATATATTCCTTTGAGTTGTAATCAAAGTTGCCAAATTACCATGCCTCTTTCTACTAAGTGCATCAGAAACCACATTCGCGTGCCTAAGATAGTGTTGAATCTTAATGTCATAATCCTTTATTAGCTTTAACTAGTGTCTTTGCCTCATGTTTAATTCTTTCTAAGTAAAGAGATACTTAAGGCTTTTATGATCCTCGAATATCTTGCACTTCTCTTGATGTAAATAATGTTTCCAAAGCTTGAGCGTAAGAATGGTAGCTGCTAATTTTAAATCATGAGTTAGGTAGTTCTTCTCATAGGGCTTCAACTGTCGGGATGCATATGCTATAACTCTCTCAATCTACATCAACACACATTTGAGCCCTTGGATAGATGCATCACTATACACCACAAATTCTTCACACTAATAGGCAATGCTAGCATTGGTGCAGAAATCAGCCTCTCCTTCAATGTGATGAAGCTTGATTTACATCTATCATCGTAAATAAACTTCACCCCCTTCTGAGTTAATCTAGTTAGAAGGGTTGCCAACTTAGAGAATCTTTTTACAAATCTTCTATAATATCTTGCTAACCTTAAGAAGCTTATGACCTCTATCATTGTCTTTGGTTTAGGCTATTCATTCACAACCTTTATTTTCTAAGGATCTATAGATAATCCTTCTTTACTAATCATATGACCAAAAAAGGTTACCTTATTCAAATAGAACTTGCATTTCTTAAACTTTGCATACAACTTTTCTATAAGCAATCTATTAAATGCCATCCCCAAATGTTGCTCATGGTCCTCTTCACTCCTAGAGTATACTAAAATGTCATCTATAAACATGATGACAAATTTATCTAATTGCTCTCTAAACACCCGGTTTATCTAATGCATGAAAGTCACTAGTGCATTCATGAGTCTAAATGGCGTTACTTGGAACTCATAATGCTCATATCTAGTCCTGAATATGGTTTGATGAATATCTTCCTCTTTAATCCTCAACTGATGACACTCGAATCTTAAGTCAATTTTTTAGAAGACTTGAGCCCCATGAAATTGATCAAACAAATTGTCTATTTTTACGAGAGGGGGTACTTATTTGATAAGAATCTAATTCCCAAAGGACAAATCACCAGAGCCCAAGCCAAGGGTTTGCAAAATCTAGCTATGAGGATCCTCCAAGAATAACTAAACCCTAAGGATGTTGATTTAGTATCTACTTTTGTATTACATAATTGTTGTGCATTCCAGTAGGTACATTTATCGGTTTTACAAGATGGCGAATAAAACATGCTAAGGATCAAATTGAGGACATTCTTAGACTTACATCCAATAGACCACAATGTGTTCACTTGAATTGAAGAACTGGCCACTTGAAAACCATTTTTGTATTTGTATTTAGTCCTTTAGAAAATCGGCCAGCTAGTGGCATCTTTATAAATTTTAGTACATTTTTACCCTAATTGGAGCAAGTATAAATACTTGCTAACTAAGGTTTTTAGGAAGCTTTTTGATATTTTTGACAAAAACAAACACTTTATGCCATGACGGTCCTCTTTGCAATCAAAGATTTTTTATCAATTTCTTGTGAAATTGTGGTGAGAATCAACAAGAGTAGATTGTGAGTTATATCAATCTTACTTTTGTTGCGATACAAATTGCGTTTAGTGAGTAATATCTAGGTACAATTTGTGGTTACTTGTTCATTCACATGGATTGGGGTTATAATTTTCAGATTTGATCATTTCAATTTGAAATTGAATCTTAGTGTAATTGCGTGTTCTTCCATTGAAAATCACATACTTATTTGTTCATACTTCCATTTGGTATTTGCTTATTTGGAATCAAGTTGATCACACCATTTTGGAGTACTAATTGTGTAGTTGAATCATCAATTATATTGCGTGTTGATTGAAAGTTATTTGAATTTGAATTTGCTTCTTACCATTTGTGGAGAAGTTGCATTAAGAGTGGTATTTGAATTTGTTGAGTCGTGAGTGTGGTGGAGTTAGTGTTTTGGTGGATTGAAGGGTGCTGCACGTGAAGTGGAGTTGTGTTTGAAACTTGCACCGTGAGTTAGGTGTGTGTGTGGTGGAGTGAGTTGTGTTGTGAAGGGGTGTTGCAACATGTTGTGTTGTGTATGTAGTGGTGAAAGGGTGTTGCACATAAAGTGGAGGTGTGTGTTTGTGTTGTGATTAAAAAGGGAATCATAGTGGTTAAAGTTTGAATTTCAAAACAAGCATTAAAGTGTGGAAGTTATTATGTATTGATGCTTGAACACTTGCTTAGTTGAATTCATTAACTTGCTATTTGGGAAGTGTTTAATTATTGCTTCAACTTGTTGTTACCGTAATTGAAGTGTGGGAGAGTGTGTGTAGCATTGGTTATTTGTTGCACTGTAGGTGTGTAAGTGTGTGTTGCCGTGGTGTGTGTGGTGAAGTGTATTGTTGGTATATTGAAGTTAGTAAACCACAATGTCAAGTGATTTGTATTTGTCTACTAATGTATCGCATCGGGCCTTGACTTCTTTTACAACTATTGATGATGAGCAAAGAAAAGACTTATTTCACACTTCTTGTAGGGCGTAAGGTAATTTGTGTGTCATTATTATTGATGGTGGTAGTTATAGTAATGTTGTAGCTGCCTCATTAGTATTGAAATTGAAACTTGTAACTACCTTGCATCCCAAACTCTACAAATTGCATTGGCCAAGTGAGCAAGGGAGTCTCCATGTGACCTAAAGAGCTAGGGTACTTTTCAATATAGGGACAACTATTATGACGAAATTGAATGTGATATTCTTCCTATGTGTGCATCCCATATATTGCTTAGTAGGCCTTGGTTATATGATAAGACGGTTCTACATGATGGCTTCAGAAATACCTAAGTATTCTGGAAAGAGGGCAAGCATATGATCCTGAACCCAATGTTACCTTTAGAGGTCCAAGAGGTTTAGCAACAGATTAGTAGACCATCAGAAATCAAAGTGGTTCCAATACAAGCTAAGAAATCTGGGAGGAAAAAGGTCTTATTGATAGGACAAAGTGAGTTGGAGGAGGCCATAACAAATGAGAGCCCAGTATACTTGTTGTCGATAAGATATGCCCTAGGGATGGAGGGGTATCGGCATCTACCCCCTATAGTATCTCAAGTATTGGATGAGTATAGTAAACTTTTTACTGATGATTTGCCAGAGGGTTAACCACCTTTGAGAGGTATAGAGCATGCCATCGACTTCTTGCTTGGGTCAGTTTTGCCAAATTGACCTACATATTGCATGAATCCCGACGAGGCTAAGGAATTAAAATATCAAGTGGATGAGCTATTTGAACGAGGTTTTTTCAAGGAGTGTCTCAGTCTTTATGTTGTTCTAGCCCTTCTTGTCCCTAAGAAGGATGGTATTTGGAGAATGTGCATTAATAACCAAGCCATCAACAAAATTACCATCAAATACAGGTATCCTATTCCTAGACTTGATGATATGTTAGATGAACTGTATGGTGTACAAGTGTTCTCCAAGATGGATCTTAAAAGCGGATATCATCAAATCCCGATGAGAGAAGGAGACGAGTGGAAGATTACTTTTAAAACACGCCTTGGATTGTACGAATGGATGGTTATGCCGTTTGGTTTGAGTAATGCTCCTAGCACATTTATGAGGTTAATGAATCATGTAATGAAGGAGTTTCTAGGTAAATTTTTTGTTATTTATTTTGATGATATTTTGATATACAGCAAAAACCTACAAAATCATGTAGAGCATCTTCAGGCGGTATTTTTAGTCTTAAGGGTGCAGTGATTGTTTGCAAATCTTCAGAAGTGTTCCTTCTACTAAACTGAGGTAACATTTTTGGGATTTATTATATCTAGTTCTAGCGTCAAGGTTGATGATGACAAAGTGAGGGCTATTAGAGAATAGCCAACACCAAAATCAATCGTGGAGGTAAGCAGTTTCCATGGACTAGCTTCATTTTATAGGCGCTTTGTCCATATTTTAATAGCATTATTAGTCCATTAACTGAACTGACCAAGAAAAATGTTCCTTTCATTTGGGGTGAGAAGGCCCAAAAGAGTTTTGAAGAGGTAAAGGAAAAACTTACTAGTGCTCCAGTATTGCCTTTACTTGATTTTGATAAAGTTTTTAAGTTAGAATGTAATGCTTTTGGGATAGTAATTGGTGTTGTATTGATGTAGGATAAAAGGCCTATTGCCTACTTTAGTGAAACATTGAGTGGTGCAACTTTGAACTACTCTATAAATGATAAGGAATTATATTCCTTAGTGAGAGCTTTAATGACATGGCAACATTATCTCCTTCTGAGAGAATTTATCATCTACACAGATTATGTGTCGTTCAAACATTTCAAGGGTCAGCAATATCTATCTAAATGCCAAGCCAAATGAGTGGAGTTTCTGGAGAGTTTTGCATATGTGATTAAGTACAAGAAGGGTAACCGGAATATGGTAGTTGACGCTTTGTCACGCAGGTATGTACTTATTACTTCTCTTCAATCAAAACTACTTAGTTTTGAATTGCTGAAGAACAATATATGCATGATGTTTATTTGAAAACAATTATTGAGAATCTTATGAAGGAAAGATGTTTGAGGGGTATTACATGATTGAGGGACTTTTGTATAAAGATGGAAAATTGTGTATACCTTGTGGGTTTGTAAGGGAATCATTGGCGAGGGAAGCACATGCAGGAGGATTGTTTGGTCATTTTGGTAAGAAGAGAATCCTAGCCATGTTGAAAGAAATTTTTTATTAGAAAGGTATGATAAGGAATGTTCATAGGGCACTGGAAAGTGTGGAGTTTGCAAAAGGGCAAAAGGAAAGAAAGGCGTTCAAGGTGAATATATGCCTTTGCCTATACCTACTAAACCCTAGATTGATATTAGTATGGATTTCATTTTGGGTTTGCTTAAGACTCAAAGGGGAAAGGATTCTATAATGGTGGTTGTTGACAAATTCAACAAAATGTCCCATTTTGTGCCTTGTCACAAAATAGATGATGCTCTTTTTATAGCTAACCTTTTTGTGCAGGAGATTGTTAAATTGCATGGTGTTCCACATAGTATAGTGTTTGATAGAGACACTAAGTTTCTTTAACTTCTTTTAGAAGACACTATGGAGAAGACTTGGTACTAAACTTATATATAGTACCTCTTGCCATCCCCAAACCGACGACCAGACTGAAGTTGTTAATCATACTCTTGGCACATTACTAAGAGCAATGGTTTCCAAGAATCTTACTGATTAGGACTTATGTCTTCCTATTGTTGAGTTCACTTACAATAAGTCTACTCATAGTTCAACCAGTAAGTCTCCCTTTGAAGTTGTGTATGGCTATAATCTTACTGTTCCATTGGATCTTATAGCAAGACCGACAATAAAAGAAGAGAGACTAAGTGGAGTTAAGCGAGCCAAGGAGATTCAGACACTTCATGAGAAGACAGCTAAACGTCTTTAGAAAACATAAGAGCAGTAGAAACTTCAGGGAAATAGGAACAGGAAAACTAGAATTTATAATCTAGGGGACCTAGTCTGGATTAATCTCAGTAAAGACAGGTTTCCTCATAAGAAGTCGCAGAAGTTATCGCCCAGATTAGATGGACCTTTCAGAGTTGTCAGGCGCATCAACAACAACGCCTACAAAATAGAGTTACTAGGGGAATATGGCATCTTGGCTACCTTTAATGTTGAAGATCTGTCGCCATATTTAGCAAATGATATTAATGAAGACCTATCAGATTTGAGGGTAATTCTTCTTGAGGCTCGAGGAGATGATAGAAATCTAATTCCCACAAAACCAATCACCATAGCCCAAGCTAAGGGTTTACAAAATCTAGCTATGAGGATCCTCCATGAACAACTAAACCCTGAGGATGTTAATTTAGTATCTACTTTTATATTACATAACTGTTGTGCATTCCAACATGTACATTTATCGGTTTTACAAGTAGCAAATAAAATATGCTAAGGATCAAATTGGGGACATTCTTGGACTCACATCCAACAGTCCACAATGTGTTCACTTGAATTGAAGAACCGACCACTTTTTGTATTTGTAATTAGTCTTTTAGAAAATCGGCCACCTAGTGGCATCTTTGTAATTTTTAGTACATTTTTACCCTAATTGGAGCAAGTATAAATACTTGCTAACTAGGGTTTTTAGGAATCTTTTTAATGTCTTTGACAAAAACAAACACTTTGTGCCGTAAGGGTCCTCTTTGCAATCAAAGATCTCTTATCAATTTCTTGTGAAATTGTGGCGAAAATCAATAAGAGTAGATTGTGAGTCATATCAATCTTACTTTTGTTGTGATATAAATTGTGTTTAGTAAGTAATTTCTAGGTACAATTTGTGGTTACTTGCTTATTCACGTGGATTAGGGTTATAATTTTCAAATTTGATCATTTCAATTTGAAATTGAATTTTCGTGTAATTGTGTGTTCTTCCATTGAAAATTGCATACTTATTTGTTCATACTTCCATTTGGTATTTGCTTATTTGGGAATCAAGTTCATCACGCCATTTTAGAATACTAATTGTGTAATTAAATCATCAATTATATTGTGTGCTTGAATTTGGAATCAAGGCACATCATTATTCTTGATGGTAACCCTATTCAACTCCCTATAATCTATGCATAACAGCATACTACCATCCTTCTTCTTTGTAAACAATACTGACGCACCCCAGAACAAAACACTAGGTCTAATGAACTTATTATCCAGCAACTTTTGTATTTGCTTCTTAAGTTCTATCAATTCGATAGGTACCATATGGCATTGGGTTTTTTATATAGGCATTGTACCTAATACCACATTAATGCTAAGCTTGATCTACCTTGCTATGGGTAAACCTAACAGATCTTCAGGGAAGACATCTATAAATTCCCTCACCACTCGTACCTGATTGATTCTCACTATGTCTTCAGATTTAATTGTCATTGAAGCCATCATGCTCTTGCCCCATAGTTTATATGTTGGCAATCTTATTGATCTATATGCTTCTAACTTAAAATAAAACAGTTCTCCTTTTAGTGTACTAAAATGGATTATCATATTTTGATAATCAATAGTTATATGATGTCTAATCAACTAATCCATTCTTAGTATCACATCAAAGTCTATCATCTCTAGAACTAGAAGATCCGCAACTAGAACTCTACCTTACACTTCTATACTAACCTTTCTACATATTTTGTTCAATCCTTTACCCACAACTATTGGTGTACTCAAATTTAACACACTATCCAACACCTCATCATGAATATCATGTGTGCTTTTAAATGCATCAGTCACACCTGAATGCGATGCATTAATATCAAACAAGACATATGCATTAATAGAATGTACCAATAGCATACCTACAATGTTCTTATGTTTGGAGTGTCTTACCTCTACAATGCAAAAACTCATGCTAGTGCTCTTTGCTTGGGTTCTACTTGCTGACGTCTTCATAGCTTGATTCCTCCTTGCTTATGCTAGCTGTATATTCTATCCTCCAATATTTGGGCAATTAACCATTTTGTGACCCCTTTGCTTATAAGAGAAACATAATGTGAGATGTATTGACTTCCCTGTATAGGTTTTACGATTGTGTCCTATCTTCTCACATGAAAAATAAGCACCCTCTATCCACTTATATTCATTTAATTCATATGGTCCATAGCATCTGATGCATTTGTTACCTTGATCTATTGGGAAGGTCTTAATTTGACAAGAGGGCACTGCAATGACCACGAGTCTAGACTGCATAGTGTGAAGTTTCTTGCCCTTCTCTTGTATGATAATTCCTTAGGTAGGTTTCTTCCTTAGTATAATCTTGGTCCCTAGTGTTCTCATGTCCTTAATTCTTTTGTGGCTCTATTATAGAAATTTGACCTTGTTTACCACCTTAAAATAGGTATTTAATTGGAATGCTCCCACTTCGTGTTTTAAAGAAGATTCTAAGCCCAATAATAATCGATGAGCCCTTAACTTGTCATCAATTCTGAAGGCTAATAGCATGAACTTCATTAGGCGATTTAATTCCACCTCTTACTCATCTACAAACCTCTTTCCTTGGTAGCTACTATAGTAGGCTACCTCCATTCTATCCCATATGTTGTTTGGGAAGTATTATTCATACAACATTTCTTTGAACCTTTCCTAAGTGACGAGTCTAACCATCAATCTTGACACACTCGACCACCATTTTGAAGTTAAGCCCCTTAGCAAATAGATAACATATTTTAACTTCTTCTCTTCGAGAATTTTGAGTGCTTCAAAGGTTTTCTCTAACTCATCAACCCACTACTCATCATCTAGTAGATCATCAACCTTAAGCTTGAATTCCCTGACCATTCAGATAAATCGATCCAAATTTACTTGCCTAGTTAGCCTATTTCCATTCTCTCCCGTCATCAATCCTTGCCTATTATCCAACAATTGCAGTTCTTGTATTTGTTGTCGTTGTTGTGCCACCACTTCTTCTAAAGTATTAATGGCCTCTAACAACTGAGTAGTACTGACCTCATTTCCCCCTAATTCATGCTAAGGTAATTTAAGTGGCATCCAATTATCAAGAGCATTACTTCTAGCACTTGATGTTGATCTTGATCCTAAGATTCTCCTAGGCATTCTACAAAATGAATAGGACTCGTCTCAAGACATCACACTACTATCAATAATAGGGTAAGTATGACTAGAAGAAATATTCGTTTATAAGCATTAGTCCCATTTACTACCCACTCTTGTTATGTCTCATCATCCTAAAGATTTTATTCTTAGGTAATCTATAGATCAATACCTAGGGTTTGATACCACTTAAACTATAACGCCTAGGAACCTGAGACAAGTACAACCTGCCACGTGTCCTCACTAGGTGAAGACATGTAAAGGCTTGGAATTTGCTAATTTCACCATCAACATTTAAATATCCATAACAATTAATAAAAGCATACCCTACTTAAAAGAGATTGAACAAAACATCTATCCTTAGTAATTAAATCATATATGGTCTCCTCCAATCAATATAGTGGAAGCATTTAAGAAATCAAGTACTACATTACTCTTAAATCAATTTAAACAAAATCATCCAGTCTCTATCTTTCTCTTCATCTAGCTATTACTCCTCATAGTACACATATTCTACATTCTTTAGAATTTTAGGTTGTCTCCACAATTGTCTCATCATACCCTATGGCTTCTCTTGAAGTACTCACAATTAAAAATAGTTCCATGAGGAGTAAGTTAATACCTAGTACAATGTATACTAACAATCACATAGGCATATCATGTCGATACCATCACAAACATAATGCAACCTGATAACTAGGCACAATTTATTATCTTTTAAACATCTTATTCCCACACACAATTTTCATCATCACAATCACCATACATACCTTCCACACAAATATATATATACATATATATAGGACAAATGGTACTTCTCTTTGTTCATGAGTCAAATTATACATAAATATACATATACAATAGTGAGTACTCCCCACTATCCATGAGTTCATAAATCTTTTCACATCATATGCAAGTCCTTGAGTCCTTTCACACCACACACATATGTCCATCTATACTAGATAATCATAAATTTACCCAAATCATTTTAGTACATGACTCCACTAAGAATAATGTCACATACCGATCAACGAGATGCCACCTTAAGAGCATCGAACCTCTATTAGTTACTTGGACCCAACAAAACATAATCACACACAACTAGTCACATTTATTGTTTAACATCAATTTAGTTCCCATTTTTGACCTAACATATACAAATAACAAGCACTATATACATGTACTTAATAAGTAGCAACTAATCTCTTCACACGTCCACAATCTCTTAGTTCTTAAACTTATTCACATCTTCAATTACACACACTTAGAATCGCAAGTAAACAAAATATAATGGAATAGTGAGTGACCTAAATTAACATAGCCGTGTAGGTAGCTGTGCAAAGAGATATGAGAGTGAACATGATTATGTTAGTGACCTTGTATCTTTCTGTGTATTTCTATTAATGTATTTGGTTGTGTACTTCAACATGGTAGGTATATGGTCATGTATAGTGGTCTTGTACCTTTCCATGAATTTGTGCAATTTGACATGGCTAAGTACATAGGTGTATCTAGTTATTGTGTGCCTTTCTATACACATTCATGTTTTAACATAGGTAGGTACACAGGCATGTACCCAGCCGTATAGTGCATTGTTCCATAGAGAATTCCCCTTTTTCCAATTCGTCAATTTTCCCTGACCTAATTTCTATGAATGTGTGTCTAATTGATTAATAAATTTTCTAATCCTAACATAATACAAGGAATTATGCACTTACTTGTTTCAAATTGCTATTAAGATCCTTGAGCTGCCTGTTCTCATGTCCATTTTGTCTCGCTCCTTGTTTTGAATTCCATCCACACATAATTAGATTGTCTTAGAGCTATGAATCTATAATCCCAGTAATGTACTTTAGTGATTGAAACCCTTACCTGATAGAAAAAAGTTGATTTCTACTGCCTTCTCGTTAAGTCGTTCTATAGGTCTCTAAGAGGGTTTCCGTAATTGCAACTATGTGAGAATGAGAAAAGACGAACATTAGGTCAAGCAGGGGTTTAAATACCTTGACTTTAAAATGAACAAACTGCTCCCATCTCTTTAGGTTATATATATATATATACATTATGGGTATTTACATATATACTTGACTATGTTTTGTTTAATTGGTAGGAAATGAAGCAAGAATTGGACTTAGATTAAAAACCAAGGTCTACCTTTAGCAATGATAACACTTCATTAGAATGCTTGGTGAACTAGAGAAAGAGGAAATTAGTGGACACTTCCTTTCAATGGTGTTTTCTCTAGAGTTTTAATTATAACCCCTTGCCTCTACTTCTAAATGGAGTGCTCTATTCGAAGCTTCATCAAAGCTTCACATCAACTATCTAAAAAAGATAATCTTGAAATAAAATAGGAAAGAATGAACCCTCTTTTTTGAATACTTTTTTTACCCTTAATAATGTTGAATAGTCTCTCTAGATGTTTGCTTCCTTTAGACCATACAAGTGGTTGCCCTATAGATTGACATCCTTTAATAGATTGATTGAATTGATAGGGGGACTAATCCTTTCTTCATTGGAGTGGAATATAGATCATATATATCCAAAGTCTTATTTCATAGCATCGGTTGAACATATCTTTCCAATCATGTCTCTATTAGGCACTTACGTAGATCTACTGGTGTCAAAGCAGTTCTCGTGCTATATTTTATTTGATTATAAAATCCAAAGTTATATTATTAGTAACAAGAGGGTATAATTGGAGTATTTAAAATAATGTTATGATAATTTTTATTTAGAGGAATATATTGACATTATTTTTAAATCTTTTATTACATAAGACTTGGTCAATATTGAGTATTTTGAATACATCTACTATTTAGAGTTATATATTCATATACTATTGTGTATTAAATGGATTATATATTACTTACTATTGGATATTGATTTTTAATTCATAATTTTTTTTTGAAAGACAGTTTTTCTAAATGGAGGTCAACATAAAAGTCACAATAGGAAATATATATATATATATATATATATATATATATATATATATATATAGAGAGAGAGAGAGAGAGAGAGAGAGAGAGAGAGAGAGTTAATGCCCAGGAACTAGGGATGCCTTAACCCGCCACATGTTCTTATAAGATAAAGACACATTAAGGCTTTTAACTTAACTACACTATATAACCTGCAATAACTATTAATCATAATTGAAATAATTCACCTGATGTCATTCATGATAATTCAATTAGATCTCATTACAAACCATTGACCACTTTTAAGATAATCTTGGTATATCATTTTGATCAATATCTAGAAGTAGTTGAATTTCTAGCAATTTGTAGCAGTTAACTATCCTATCCTATTCCAATGGAAGTCACCATGTCAGCAATGTTAAGCACTTCATTTGCTTTCTTCACCTAGTCGTCATAGTAGTAATAGTACTTTACATTGCTTCTATCCTATGCATAAGGCCCTAGGCCCCCATCATCGGAGGTAATCATTTATGCTTGCAGCTAAAAAAAAAAATCATCCTCAAAGGGTGAGCGAATGCCCAATACATATAACTCACAAACACGTGTGCATGATCAAGTATAACTTAAACCACATACACCAGTCTAATAACTGAACATTCAAACAATAGGTTATTATCTCATTCAATCCTCAACCAGCAAAAGGGTACTCATGAGCCTGCTACACCATATATATACATATATACTTGATACACAATATTGTATTGGAAACTATCACTATGGGCCCCAACACCCATTAGTCCTTAATCCTACCCAGATCATTTTAATGCACAACTCTACTAGGAATAGTGTCACATAAAGATGATCGAGGTACCCCTTAGGGATCTGCCACTACAGGCCCCTAAGACTAGCTAAGCACAACCAGCAAACAACTTAATCTAATATGATATACTAATTATTCCAGTTCCTTAACTATCTTAACAAACATAAGTAACAAATAAGATTACATGTACATGAAAGAGCGGTCTTAAACATGACTTGTCCTTGTCTAGTAGTTACATTGGAATTTGTCAAAGTATAGAGCAATCAACCTTAGTAGTATTCTAAAATATCATCTAAGTTACTCAATTCTATTACTTAGTTGTTATTGGATCACTTTCCTTACTTTAGTAGAATTTCTAGGGTTGTATTAGGTATTTATGGTTAATGAAATTTGAATAATAAGAACATAAATCGAATAACAAAGTTTCTTAGGGTACACGGCCATGCATTAGGTTGTGTACATAAACATGGTAAGGTACATGACCATGTACTTTGGTTGTGTATCCTTCTATACACATATGTCATTCCAAACACCCAAATACATAATCATGTACTTGGTAGTGTACTTCGACATGGTGAAGGTACATGTTCATGTACATGACCGTGACCATGTACCATTCTATTTCAAGAATCCTCTTTTTCCTCTTCTCCAATTAGCTCCCTAACCCTAATTTCTATGAATCCAAATCACATTGATTCAATTAACTTGTAAATTCTAATATTTTATATGAATTTTGTACACTTACTTTCTTTGATTTGCGATTAGAATCCCCAAATTTCTTGATCCTTCACCTATGCTCATTACATTTCACCCCTTGTTCTGAATGCTAACAAGACATCATCAAAATCATTTAGACCTACGATTCTATAATAAAAAATATACATCTTAATTATTAAAGTCCTTTCTTGGTGAAAGTGGGTTGATCTTGTAGATTTTTGTTAAGTTACCCTACGTGTGTCTAAGAGCGTCTTTGTATCTTCAATTATGCAATTGGGAAAAAGGGGAGACAATAGGTCACTTGGGGTTTTAAATGACTTGATTATAAGAAGACTAAACTGTCTTCATACATTGGACTTGTTACTTTTCTTGAATTTATGCTTAAATTATTTATATAATGTATATTTTTCAATGTACATGTGTTATTTTATACAATTTTTATGATACAGTTGAAGGATAAAGGAAAAATGATGTGCTCAAAACCAAGTTCAAGCACAATCAAATGACTCAAGAAACAATTCACAAATTAATCACAAAAACAGATCCAACATGGATGACAAATTGCGTGAAACCCTTTGAGATTTGATGGAAAACCAAAGATCAAATGATGTAATTGCAATCCCTATTTGTAATATTCACCAAGTAACAACAAAATGAATTGAGATCTACGTGAAAATTAGATCAAAAGGAAGCAACAAATCCGTGATTTCCACTTTTCCTCCAATTCCAATTCACGCCAACACTAAATTGAGATATAGTTCAAGTACTAAAGGAACAATCAATCTTAACAAGATAAATTTTCATGAATTACACTCACAAATAGTCCAAGAAAGCTTCAAATCCACCCTAGATATGACTCACTAGAGAAGAAATGAAAGACAACAAAGAAGGAAATCGATATGACTCACAATTTCTCCTTGTTGCACTCGCCACAATTCCAATTCTTGGGTTGAAATTGATAAGAGGTTTTGAACTAAGGAAGAACCCTAATTCCACACGTGAAGTGCTATGTTTAATCTGCAAAAATGGCCTCCTCAAACCCTCTTCTAAGCAAGTATTTATACTTGCTTCTCCTAGGGTTAGAAAGTGGTTAAAATTACAAGTTTGCCACTTTTAAGGTGGCTAGTCCTAAATGAAAATTACAAGGAAATGAAAGTGTCCCAAAACCAAATACAACTAAAAATAGTTCATAAAAAACAATTAAAAAGTACAAAATATCATAAGTCTTCATGATCCAATACTTCGGAATGAAAAACAATCGCAGTGGGTCTTTGATTGTCACTCTGAAAATGTTCTATGTCCATCAATTGTTGTAGAACATATTGGCATCCCATGGAGAGTTATCATTGTACTTGTAAGATTATTCTCAAATATTTATTAGAAATAAAGGCATAAAGTAAAATATGAGTGATTTGGATCATCATCCAAATTGAGTTCTGAAAGTGTCGAAGGTGCCGGAAATTTTCCCATCATCTCCTCAGGCTTTTGAAAGATTTGCCCTCAAATCTAGAGGGTCTTTTCCTGGATTGAAACTCGATGTTTGGAATGGCTTGTTGGCTAAAAATCTAGAAGAACTATATGTGCTTCTGATTAGTTCCTGGAAAGATCGCACCTTAGACGGAGACAAAGGAGTCAATAAAATCCGAATACCATCCTTTTGAAACATGTAAGTGTTTCTGAACCCATCATGTAACACCTTTCTATCAAAAAGACATGGCCGACCCAGTAGTAAATGAAATGCATACATAGGAAGCACATCATAGATAATCTCATCATTATACCGATCTCCTCTACTGATTGGTACCATTGTCCGCTGTGTAACATGCAAACTACCTCGATTGTCCAACCAATGCACTTTATACGGGTTAAGATGAGAGCTAGTGGTTAATTGTAAGTTCTCTACCAATGCATGAGATATGATATTAGTACAACTACCACTATTGATGTACGATCTGACCGTTCTAACAAGTTTAACCCTATACTCAATCCTAGCTTACGATCAGTTCTCAGGCAAGTGTACCTATCGATTAGTAGTATAGCATAGGAGTACAGGTATCGATCCCACGAAGACTTATAAGTACTGGTACTAACGATTATCCTATTATTTAACATCTCACTATTGATGATCTCAATTATCCTAATTATTGCTTAAATCTGAAAGAAACGAATAAAATGAACAAAGTAAATATATTCAAACACTCCCTTAATTAATTCAATGATCTAAGCATACCCTACCCAAGATCCACCCCTAATTCTCATGCAACTTTTATTCAATTCCAAACTTTTCAATGATTAATACCCAATCTCTGATCTATGGAGTTTCTTACACTAGATTAGGGTCTTTCTCAAGATCACTAATCTCTAATCCTAATTAAGTCAATTGAGATCTCTCTTTAATTAACATAATTAAGATTGCAATAAAATCCTAGGACTCTCAATTGAACCAGACCACAATGACCTCGTTCAATACAGAAAACCTCCTATAACCTATCTCTAGGATTACAAGGGGTCTTTTTATTCATGCCAGATCTACTCTATTAAACGATTTCTCAATCTTAATAATAGAGATCTAATCCCATCCTAATACTGCGCATATATCAAGATGAACAACTATGATTGCAACATGAATAAACTCAAAGATTATAATTAATTATTGAACATCGACAATTCTGTTACATGACAATCAGGGGTTTCTCAAGGGATCAGGTATGAAACAATTAGCTACTCATGAATCTAATAAGAAGAACAAAACAGAAAATAATTGAGTCCATAAGGAAAATTCAAACACAAAATATCTTGGCTTCCAATCCGAAAACTATTATGGCAACAACTTCTCTTCTCTAGGGTTCTCTTGTGCCCCCCCTCTCCTCTCCTTAGGGTTGTTCTATTTATACTTCCTAAGGAATGGCCAAGCATCTTCAGCTGGAAAGATGCAGTCGTATCTTTCCTTTTCCAAGTGAATCTCGACAAGTGAATAACAGTCGCCTGACATGCCCAACAATACGGCTAGATTTCCAACCGTGTCTTCCTCTAGTCGATAATCTGTAATTCCTCATTCTTTTTCAGTGTTTGGCACGGCTAGTAACACGGTTAGTAATGCGGCTGGCAACACGGCTAGATTATAAATCGTGCCAAGTTCTGGAGCTTTCCACGTCTTTGCAGCGTCTGCCACGGCTCCAAGCACACCCCTATCACAAGCCGTGCTTCCTTTCCAAGTGACAAGTTTCATCTTTAGGTGTGCCTACCGTTCATGACACGGGCGTGGCTTTCCCTATGTTGTCCATAAGTAGCTTTAACTTGATCTTTTAAGCTTCAATTATGCTCCTTTTGTTATCTTTCTCCTTCTCTTTGGTATTATACCCTGAAACAGATATATTTATCTGTTAAGTACCAAATCCGCATTGATTTTATTCAAATGACTACACAAATTCATCATTAATGCCCATGATTTACAAGGGTTAATTTACTCTTATCAAATTTCCCCACACTTAAGCTTTTGCTTGTCCTCAAGCAAATACGGATTACCGAAAACCTAAAGGACAAGTTCTCATAAGTTCCAGCAATCGAGAAGATATTTCAGCATCATCGATTTCATGCTACACCTCAATCATTGATAATTTTTACTCAATCTTACCGTTAGTTGTATACAAAATACAAATACTAAAATTCCTAAAGCTAATCCAAGTAAATTAAACTATTACCCTTATCATTTAAACTAAAGTTCCCAAAGTCAAAATTGCCACAAGATCGAGACTAGTAAAATAAAGTATACAATCCATTTAACCACGGATGTAAGCAACACAATAGGGACTAAAGGCATGTTGTATCCACTTATCCCCTAGCTCTTCCTTTTCTGTTTCATCCAATTCTTAAGTTAATTTTAGGATTTTACCATTAAAGAGCTTAACTAAGTTAACCGACCCATGTAACGAACTTTCGATCGATAATCCCTGATAGGAATCAAAATCCGATAAGACTTATCATTAGGGCAAGAACTAAAGGATTTCGAATCTTGGTGATGAGGACCCATTTTAAGCAAATCGACCCTGGAATTATTCGTTTACTAACCTCTTTTATCTTATTCATGTATTTTATATTCCAACAGGAATACTTATCATGCTTTACAGGGCAATGGACAAACTCACTCAAACTCAGCTTGCGGGTTATCCATGGACCAACCTGAACCGACGATGAGTTGGGCCGATGGATCTTATAGAAGACCGGCATCTTGAAGACCATTTCTTTTATATATTTCTTCTTTTATGAACTATTTTGGTTTTATTTTGGTTTAGGGATACTTTTATTTCCTTGTAATTTTCATTTAGGGTTAGCCACCTTAAAAGTGGCAAACTTGTAATTTTAAGCACTTTTTAACCCTAGGAGTAGCAAGTATAAATACTTGCTTAAGAGAGGGTTTGAGGGGGCTTAATTTTGCAGAACTAACACTTCACATTTCGTGAGAGGGCTTAGGGTTTCCTAATTCCAAAATTCTCTTATCAATTTCAACCCAAGAATTGGAATTGTGGCGAGTGCGACGAAGGCGAATTGTGAGTCATATCAATTCAATTTTGTTGTATGTTCATTTCTTCTCTAGTGAGTCATATCTATGGTAGATTTGGATCTTTCTTGGATCTATTTGTGGTTCTATTTTTGTGAAAAACAATCTTGTAAGATTGATGTTTTCATTGAACACTTAGATTACATACTTCATTGTTATTGTTGGCGTGAACCAGTGATTGAAAGGGAAAGTGGATTTCATTGGTTTATTTCTTCCTTTTGATCTGATTTTACGTGAACTTCATCTTCTCTTGTGGTTATTTGGTTAATATTATCATTAGAGATTACAATTGAATCATTTGAACAATAATTTCCATTAAAATCTACAAGGTGTTCACGTGAAATTGCCTTTTTGTGGATCCGGTTTTGCCTTGACTTGAGATTGTTTTTCTTAAGTCTTTTGTATGTGCTTAATATTGGTTTTAGGCACATCATCTTTTTGGTATCAGAGCACATGTTGAGAGAAGGGAATTGGTTGTATTTGATTTCGTGGAAGTGATCATCAATTAGGGTTGATCAAGTGAAAACCGTAAATTTTGTTGTTGTTGTGGTTTTGAGATTGCAAAATTTTATTGGCTTGGAATTTAATTTGCTGATTGTTGGAGTTGGATTGGGAAGGTTGTTGTATCATCTTGTGATTAATAATTTTCGTGGAAGGAAGGAAGAATAGAAGTGTTGTTAATTCAACAATTGTTTGAGCTTGAAAAAATTACCTTGTTCTTGCCGTGACTAGTTGTGGTGTGAGAGAGGTTGTGAAGTTTGTTGTTGTGATTTCCATTGTGTAATTCTGAATTGGAGAAGTGAAATTTCCAGATTTGAGGTATGAATTAAGGAAGCAATTTGAATTTCAAAACACACATTAAGTCATTGTTTAATTGTGTGTTCATTTGAATTTGAAAGTGGCTCCTTACCATTTGTGGAATATTGCAATTAATGATCTCATTTTGAATTTGAACTTAAGCTGCCTTTTGTTGTGAGTTACGGTTTGAAACTTGTATAGAAGTGAGGAAATACAAGTGTGGAAGAGTGTGTATGTGTGTGCTGCAACGTGTATAAAAGGTATATGTGTGTGGAGTTGTGTTTTGTAAAATTAGTGAAGGGTATGTATGTGTGGCGTTATGTGTGTATGTTAATTGAAGGTGTTGTAACGTGGTGAATTGTGTTGTGGTGAAGTGAGTGCAACGTGATTAAGTGTATGTGGTGGTGTAAATTTGTGGAGTTTTGTGTAGTGCAAGGTGCTGCACATTAAGACTCATTGTGGGTGTAAAGCTTTAGCAAGAAAAAGGAAAGTGAGTAATAGAATTTGAAATTCAAACAACTCATTAAATGTGTGAAAGTAATTGAACTAGTTACTTAAACACTTGTTGTTGAATTTAATTCTATCTACTTGAAAGTAGTTGAGTGTACTTCATTTGTGGTTTGGTTGTGTACTTGAACCTTGGAAGTGTGAAGATAATTATTGTATTGTTGGATTTTAGTACAATCGTGTCTAGTGAAATGTTTCATTATGCTAACATATTGCATCGGGACATGACTTCTTTTCAAACCATTGATGAGGGACAAAGAGAAAACTTGTTCCATACTTCTTGTAGGGTACAAGGAAACTTGTGCGCAATTATTATTGATGGCGGTAGTTGTACTAATGTTGTAGCTACATCATTAGTATCGAAGTTGAAACTTGAAACTATCCCACATCATAAACCCTATACATTACATTGGTTGAATGATCAAGATGGTCTTTGTGTGACCCAAAGGGCTAGGGTACCCTTTAGTATAGGGGACAAGTACTATGATGAGCTTGAATGTGATGTTCTTCCTCTTTGTGCATCCCATATATTACTTGGTAGACCATGGTTGTATGACAAGATGGTATTACATGATGGGTATAGAAATACTTATATGTTTAAAAAGGATGGTAAACGTATAGTATTGAACCCTATGTCACCATCAGAGGTCCAGGAGATGCAAAGACAAATAAAACAACCATCACAGAATCTGGAGGATCATAGTCGCATGATCAAACCTTCAGAGGACCAAACTGTGCAGACGCAGGTATGCCAACCTTCAAAGGTTCTTGAGGGCTCTAGTGACACAAGCTAACCCTTAGAGCATAAAATTTGTCAAACATCGATGTGCTAACCTTCAGAGGATCTTGTTGATCATAGTCAGACGAGCAGACCACCAGAGAGCCAAACTGTTCAGAGACAGTTATGTTCACCTTCAGAGGTTTCAGAGGGTAATGAGCAGTTGGGCCAACCATTAGAAGACCATGAGGATCAGCATCATATAGATGAGTTAGAAAAAGAGGAAACAAAATCAATGGAATGGGTTGGGACAGGGGAGACATCAGTAGATAATGAGTCCTTGTTTGTGTTGTAGATGAGATACATCCTAGAAATGGAGGAAAGAAAACAATCACCTACTATGGTATTTCAGATATTAGGATTCTATAGAGATACTTCTTCAGATGGATTGCTTTTAGAAAATAGAGTCTCTATTGCATTTGATATGCCAGATTTGAGGACAAATCTTTTTGAGGCTCAAGGAGAAGATAGGAATCAAAATCCGACAAGACTTATCATTAGGGTAAGAACTAAAGGATTTCGAATCTTGGTGATGAGGACCCATTTTAAGCAAATCGACCCTGGAATTATTCGTTTACTAACCTCTTTTATCTTATTCATGTATTTTATATTCCAACAAGAATACTTATCATGCTTTACAGGGCAATGGACAAACTCACTCAAACTCAGCTTGTGGGTTATCCATGGACCGACCTGAACCGGCGATGAATTGGGCCGATGGATCCTATAGAAGACCAGCATCTTGAAGACCATTTCTTTTATACATTTCTTCTTTTATGAACTATTTTGGTTTAGGGACACTTTTATTTCCTTGTAATTTTCATTTAGGGTTAGCCACCGTAAAAGTGGCAAACTTGTAATTTTGAGCACTTTTTAACCCTAGGTGTAGCAAGTATAAATACTTGCTTAAGAGAAGGTTTGAGGGGGCTTAATTTTGCAGAACAAACACTTCACATTTCGTGAGAGGGCTTAGGGTTTCCTAATTCCAAAATTCTCTTATCAATTTCGACCCAAGAATTGGAATTGTGGCGAGTGCGACAAAGGCGAATTGTGAGTCATATCAATTCAATTTTGTTGTATGTTCATTTCTTCTCTAGTGAGTCATATCTAGGGTAGATTTGGATCTTTCTTGGACCTATTTGTGGTTCTATTTTTCTGAAAAACAATCTTGTAAGATTGATTGTTTCATTGAACACTTGGATTACATACTTTATTGTTATTGTTGGCGTGAACTAGTGATTGAAAGGGAAAGTGGATTTCATTGGTTTATTGCTTCCTTTTGATCTGATTTTACGTGAACTTCATCTTCTCTTGTGGTTATTTGTTTAATATTATCATTAGAGATTACAATTGAATCATTTGAACAACAATTTCCATTAAAATCTACAAGGTGCTCACGTGAAATTGCCCTTTTGTGGATCCGGTTTTGCCTTGACTTGAGATTGTTTTTCTTAAGTCTTTTGTATGTGCTTAATATTGGTTTTAGGCACATCAATCTCGAGTTCATCACTCGAGTTAACAGACGTTATTCCGTCATCGTAGAAGGCGTCCCTAAGATTTACTTGTTCGAGTCCAATTAACTCATTCAATTAATTAATTAATTAATTAATTAAGATGGTTTCCTTGGTCAGTAAGTCCCAGACTAGGCGATCTTAGGCTAATAGATTTAAAAATACCCCTCGAACCTCTACCATCTCAATAAATCACTATCATTCATATAAGCTCTTTTATGTTCAGTTTTCTCGAACTTTTCTCACGACCCTTGTAGCGAGCTTTCGGCCATTGATCCCAAGTTCGTCACTCGAGTCAATAGATGTTATTCCTTAAACAGGCATCTCTCAGGCTTAATTACTCAAGTCTAGGAGGCCCACTTTTGAACTATTTACATATTAATATATTCTTCCATTACTCCCTTTGTTTTTTTTTTTTTTTTTTACACTTCTTCGAAAAGAAATCACCAAGTTACAAGTATCATTTACTCCTTCACTCCAAGTTATATAGCTTACCTACTGAGTAAAAAGAAGAGCATACTAAACTCACTAGTGACCTTAATCTAATCTCACTTCCCGAAAGTAAAGGTTAAATGACAAGTAAGTTTACTTCACTTGGATTTCATCTTGTAATTTTAGCAACATATCTCTAATACATAATAAGAGAATAAAAATTGTTAAAGATGTTCCACGGGGGTATAAACAAATCTCAGCAGTCCTTGATTGTCAAAAGTCATCATCGCTTATACCTTAATTAAGAGGAAATTACATTTTTGATTGCACAACCCTTGTATCTTAGTTTCGTTTTCCTAACCCCCTTCCCCACACTTATAATAGACATTGTCCCCAATGTCCTCATGAAATGCATAAAAGGAAGCAAAGAATAAAAGCAAAAAGAAAACAAAAGGAAAATGAAAAACTTCCCTAAATTCTATTACACCGCAGATCTTTAACAGAGAGTTAAGCGACGCACAAGTAAAGTCATGAGAACCTCTGCTAAACGTAATAGGTCGGTGTACTTTGAAAGCCTGTATCTCACAACAAAAAAAAAAAAAAAAACAAAACAAAAGAAACTCATAATCGAGTGAAAATAAAGCTAACTATCATCAGCATTTTCTATTTCAAACATTAGTGGTTGGTCAGTTCCAGAATCAAACAAATCAGGACAGTAAAAACAAAAGTAAAATGGTTGTTCTGCACAATGGTCCAAATCTCCTGGGTTCAACTTCCATCGATCCACTTGCGAGATCAGCTATTGAGGTCATCATCCAATGGCAATGGTATAGTGCCCGATTGACGAGGAGAATCAGATCTAATCACCTCAGTATCCTGCTGATTGCTCGCTTCGGCAGTAGCAACTGCGGGACTTTCATGTCGTGCCATGAAAGCTGCACCCGAGGATTCTCCAAAATGAAAACCGGGATCATATGCACCACTCGAGTGACGATCTCCTCCAGAAACAACCCGAGTAGCTTGTGATGTTACATCCTCATCGCTAGAGCCACCACATGAGGGAAGATCTACCCCTAATTTTTTACCAATACGGGATAAACACGTAACCAAATAACTCTTCAAGCCCTTCACCCACTTTGACTGCCTGACTTGTTCTCTCTTAATTTCTTCCAAATCCGCAGTCAATCTCATTACAGAATCTACTAGCTCCTGGTTTGGTCCGGCCTGCTCTTGAGCTTGCTCTTGAGCTCGCTCTTGCTCCTCATCCTGCTCGGGTTCTATCTCCGGCTGTTGTTGTCCGTTAGATGCATCCAGTATGCGAAACCTTCACCTTCGCAAAACACTCTCGAGGAGAGAGGTACTCCTTCCACAACTGTCCCTGGGAACCCGGGTTGGAAAGACACCATAATTTTTCAAAATACGGGTAATCCAGGAACAAAAAAAAACCTTGTGATGCCCCAGATCGCACTGTTTTTTCAAACACCAAACAGCTGCTAATCCAACATTAACCCGGGTACCCGTGATCATACTCCATAGCTGGTACAGGTCCGAAGCATTCACAACCCCCTAAGAATCACCTCTACCAGTAGTTGAACGGGCCAGAATGTAATGAAGTACGCGCACGGCAGGATCCCTTAAATGGCTCCCCTTAGATTTGGAGGGATCATATCCACCATCACCCATACTGTTCCACACTCGATACTGCAGTAGGCCCCTAGGAAAGGCATCTGGAAGCTACAAGAATTCATTTGAGTCAATAAACTCATTGTCGTAAATACCCAGGCACTTGATGAAGTCTCTCATTTCAACACGGTGGTAACTCCCTTGGCAGTAGAAGGAGACCACATTATCAAGCTGGGTATGCCGGCCGAAACTAAGCTTGAATGTGGCGACGAAATCATAGCTCAGTGAAGAATACACGTCCTCCTCAATGCTCAGAAGTGCTCTCCAAGCTGGATCGTTCAAAAATTAATCAAATCGTTCCACCAACCTATACCGTGCCAGCACATCCTAATCGACTACTACATTAGGCATGAATACCTTCCTTTCTCGCACCGTGTCATACTTACCTTCATCCTCCCTCCGCAAGTTAGGAGGATAGCGTTTCATAGGCCTAGAGGAACCCCTAACTGAACGAGGTTGAGCATTCTTACGCACCACGGTCTTAGTCCTAGGCATCTTGGATACACTACGCTTAAGAAATCTCTAAAGATTGATGAATGATGTTCTTCACCTAGTGGAAACAACAGAGAGGCAAGAAAAAGAACAAAGATGCAGAGAGAAGTAATGTGGGAATGAGGAGAGAAGTGTAGTGCAAGGTGTTTTATTTCTGAAAATCGCGAACCCTAAAAGGCTATTGACGACACGGTCACAAAACTAGGCGTGTTATAAACCGTGCCATACACTGCTCTGTATAAAAGAACTTGGAAAAATCTTACCTTGTGGCACGGCTTGTAACTTTGCCGTGCCTATACCCGTGCCATCCCCTGGAATGAAACATCTTTCACAAATGCCCGTACACTTTGGTGTGGCTTAGACCATGTCGTACCCTCTTTGTTAAAATCTTACCTGTAAAACCACCACTCACAAATGTAATGATGATGACAGTAAAAAGGAAAAACTAACCTAGTAGATGCATGGGTTGCCTCCCAACTAGTGCTTTTGTTTAACGTCGTTGGCTCGACCTAAGGAATAGAAAAAGGTTAATTATGGATTCGAATAAGGGTCAGCTCCGCTCTTTCTTCAAAGACCCTCTTATCTCCTAAGTAATGTTTAAGTCTCTATCCATTGACCTTGAAAATACCCTTTTCAGGGTGTTCTAACTCTACCGTGCCATAAGGGAAAACGTTCTTTACCCAAAAAGGACTTGACCATTTTGATTTGAGTTTCCTCGGAAAAAGTTTTAACCTGGAGTTGAATAGTATTACCATATCTCCTTCCTCAAATTGCTTGTGCTGGTGCAACCTTGCGTCATGATATGCTTTGGCTCTCTCCTTGTTGAAACTAGTGTTGTCATAGGCCATAAGTCTTAACTCATCAAGCTCATTAATCTGCCTTTTCCTGTGAGCTCCTGACTTGTCGAGATTGAGGTTGATAGTCTTGATTACCCAGAATGCCCGATGCTGAATCTCAACTGGTAAGTGACACGCTATCCCATATACTAACCGAAAAGGAGTTGTAACAAGTGGTGTTTTGTAGGCCGTCCTATAAGCCCATAACGCATCGTCTAACCTGTCTGCCTAATCTCGCCCATGCTGGAGAGTTGATCTCATTAAGATGCGCTTTAGCTCTCTATTTGTCAACTCTACTTGCCCACTTGTCTGTGGATGATAAGGAGTGGTGAGACGGTGAGTTACTCCATATCTTTTTAAGACTTTTTCAATCTGAGAGTTGCAAAAATGTGTACCCCAATCACTAATTAGTGCTCGAGGCACCTCAAAATGGCAAAAGAGCTTCTTGAGGAACTTGACAACCACCTTAGCGTCATTTGTTGGTAGAGCTTATGCTTCAGCCCACTTAGATACATAATCCACTTCTACCAATATATACTTGTTTCCATATGAAGGAGGAAATGGCCCCATAAAATCAATACCCCATACATCAAACACCTCGCACTCCAGAATATAGTGCTGTGGAATTTCGTCCCTCCTTGAAATGTTGCCATCTCTCTAGCATCGATCGCACTAAGCTACAACACTTTGGGCATCCTTGAATACTGACGGCCAATAAAAACCAGCTTCTAGCACTTTGTGGGCTGTCCTATTGGCACCATGGTGTCCTCTAGTGGGTTCACTATGGCAATGGTTCAAGATCTCCCGTCCTTCCTCATGTGAGACATAACGCCTGATCATTTGGTCTGAGCAATACCTAAAGAAGTAGGGGTCTTCCCAATAGTAATACTTCAGGTCAGTAAAGAATTTCTTTTTCTGTTGCTTTGACATGTCTTGTGGAAAGACCCTAGCCACTAGATAGTTGGCCATGTCTGCAAACCATGGGGACTCCAAACTACTAACTTTGTTGACGGAATACAAATTCTCCTCAGGAAATCTATCGTTAATATCTTCTTCCTTCAACTGCTCCACACATGGGTTCTCCAATCGAGATAGATGATCCGCTGCGAGGTTTTCTGCTCCCTTCTTGTCTCTGATCTCAAGGTTAAATTCTTGCAATAGGAGTATCCACCTGATGAGGCGGGGTTTTGCATCCGTCTTAGTCATTAAATATCTCAATGCGAAGTGGTCAGTATACACTATCACCTTAGAAAGAAAAAGATAAGATCGGAATTTGTCAAAAGCGAACACTACTGCCAATAACTCCTTCTCAGTAGTGGTATAATTCTCTTGAGCCTCGGTTAGAGTTTTGCTGGCATAGTATATCGGTTGGAAATACTTATCCTTTCATTGACCCAGGATAGCTCCTACAGCATAGTCGCTGGCATCACACATCAGTTCAAATGGTAGGTTCCAATTTGGAGCCACCATGATAGGAGCTTCGGTCCTTCAACGCCTCAAAGGCTTGGAGACATTCATCATTGAAATCAAAGGTGATGTTCTTCTCTAGCAACTTGGTGAGAGGACGAGCAATTTTGGCAAAATCCTTGATGAATCGTCTATAGAATCCAGCATGTCCCAAAAAACTCCGAATAGCTTTAACCGAAGAGGGTGGGGGAAGTTTGGCTATAGTATCAACCTTGGCGTTGTCTACTTCAATCCCCTGCTGAGATATTTTGTGTCCTAAGACAATACCTCCAGTCACCATGAAGTGACACTTCTCCCAATTCAAGACCAAGTTAGTTTCTTCACAACGTATGAGCACCATTTCCAAATTCTGTAGGCAAGAATCAAATGAATCCCCAAACACGGAAAAGTCATCCATGAATACTTCCATAATATCTTCAACCAGATCTTCAAAAATCGCTAACATGCACCGCTGAAAGGTGGCCGGTGCATTACATAATCCAAAGGGCATCCTCCTGTAAGCAAATGTGCCGTAGGGACATGTAAAGGTAGTTTTCTCTTGATCTTCAGGGGCAATCTGAATCTGGTAATATCCCGACATCCTATCTAGAAAACAGTAAAACATATGTCCAGCAAGCCTCTCTAACATCTGAGCGACAAAAGGTAAAGGAAAATGGTCCTTGCGTGTGGCTTCATTTAATTTGCGATGGTCAATGCAGACTCGCCATCCGTCACCGTCCTCATTGGTATGAGCTCATTATTCTCATTTGGGACCACCATCATTCCCCCCTTCTTTGGCACCACCTGGACGGGGCTTACCCATGAACTATCAGAAATGGGATAAATTAGCCTAGCATCTAACAATTTGATTACTTCTTTCTTAACGACTTCTTCCATGTTTGGATTAAGTCGTCTTTGAGCTTGCACCAATGGTTTGAAATTGTCTTCCATTAGGATTTTATGTGTGCAAAAAGAGGGACTAACCCCTTGGATATCCGCGATTTTCCATGCCAAAGCACGCTTATGCTCCTTCAAGATCTTCAAGAGCTTTTCCTTCTGACCAATAGTTAGCCCGGCTGCAATGATGACCGGCAACTAAGAATTCTTCTCTAAGAAAGCATACTCAAGATAGTCAAGGAGTTGCTTCAGCTCCAGAATTGGAGGATCTTCAATAGAGGGCTTCAATCTGGTAACATCTCCTGCATCAATATTCTCCCTCTCTGTTTTTATCCCAAGTTCATCCTTACCATCAAGATGAGTCAACAATTCTTGTATTGCACAATCTTCTGTCTCTTCAATATTGCATACTCTCAAACTCAACTCTAATGGATCCTTGCATAAGATATCTTCCACAATGGTATTAGCTACATCAATTGCATAACAAGTATCATCAGAATTTACCGATTTCTTCATCACAGCTGGGATTTATATCACTAACTCGTCTCCCCCAATGCGCAGCACTAATCGGCCCTCAGCTACATCAATGATTGCTCGGGCTGTGGCTAAAAAGGGGCATCCCAAGATCAAAGGAACTTCAGTGTCGACATCCATGTCCAGGATCACAAAATCAACTAGGAAGATGAAAGTTTCTACTTTTACTAACACATCTTCAATAACCCCTCTAGGAAACTTCACTGATTGGTCTGCCAATTGAAGGCTCATTCGTGTAGGCTTTGGCTCCCCTAATCCCAGCTTTTGAAAGAGGGAATATGGCATCAAGTTTATACTAGCCCCCAGATCTGCTAATGCTTTTTCTACGGGTAAATTACCAATGAAACATGGTACGATGAAACTCCTTGGATCTTTCAATTTCTTTGGAAGTTTGTTTAGTAAAATCGCAGAGCAACCCGCACCAATTGTTGCAGTGGAGATCTCTTCCATCTTCTTCTTATTAGATAGTAAATCTTTCAAGAACTTGGCATACCGGGGCATCTGAGAAAGGGCTTCCACAAGTGGTAAGTTGATATGTAACTGTTTGAACAAATCCAAAAACTTACTGAAATTTTCTCGATCCTTATTGTTCCACAGCCTAGCAGGATATGGCAATGGGGGTTTATAGGGCTGGATGATAGGTGCCTTCTTAGCTTCCAAGTCTTTTGTTCTTTCCTCTATAATTCTGCCTTTTTCTGCTTTATTAGTGGTCTCGCCTTTATCAACAGTCTCATCCTCCTTTCTACTAACAAGAGTTTCCCTAACCTTGTCTGATTTCACTTCATTTCCACTCCTAAGAATTACTGCCTTCACGTGTTCTCTTAGGTTGGTCTTTGTATTTCCAAGAAGAGACCCTTGTGGTCGCTCAGCAAGCACTTTAGAGATCTGCCCCATCTGGTTTTCCAAGTTATGGATTGAGGCTTCATGATTTCTTAGAGCTGCCTCTGTGGATTGCTGGCATTGCTCTGACGCTTGAATGAACTTCGTAATCATATCCTCAAGGCTAGATTTCTTTTCTTTGAAAGGAGGTGGAGCTGGTCTTTGGAATCCTAGAGCAGGTGCATTACCCTTTGAGATTGCTGATTACTCCAGGAGAAATTGGGATGATTACGCCACCCTGGATTATATGTGTTGCTATAGGGATTGTTCTGTAATCTTATGGGATTTCCCACATACTCAACACACTCTATCACTTCAGACACCGCATTGTTGGAATGAGGTTCAATTGAGCAGTATTGGGATGGTTGAGATACAACCATCCCTTCAACTTTTGAAGCGAGCGCATCTACTTTTGCTACAATTGCTGTCATCAAATTGACCTCATAAATGCCCGCTGCCCTGTGCTTTTGTCTACCATAGCTCCATCGGTGATTATTTTTGGCCATGTTCTCAAACAAACTCAACGACTCTTCCGGTGTTTTCACATTTAAAGTACCCCCAGCCGCAGCATCAATTGTCTGCCGAGTTGCATAGTCCAGCCCATTATGGAAGGTGGAAACTTGTAGCCAGTTAGGTATTTGGTGATGTGGACACCGCCTAAGAAGATCCTTGAATCTAATCCATGCTTCATGCAGGGGCTCGTGATCTAGTTGGGTGAATGATGTGATATCATTTCTCAACTTGGCAGTTTTCGATGGTGGGAAATAATAGTCCAGGAAAGTCTCCGCCATCTGGGTCTAAGTGGTTATGGAATCTCGGTTTAGTGAACTAAACCACCGCCTTGCTTTCCCCCGGAGAGTAAAAGGGAAAAGTCGCAATTTCAGTGCTTCCTCAGATACTCCGTTTTGCTTGACAGTTGCATAAATATCCAAGAACATCTGAATGTGCGCATGAGGATCCTCGTTAGACAAACCATCAAACTAGCATTGGTTGTGAATCATATGCATTGTAGAGGCCTTGATTTTGAAGTTGTTGGCCTCTATTGCTGGTTGCACAATACACAACCCAGTGCTGCTCAGAGTAAGTCGAGCATATTTAACCATCGTCCTTCGTTCATCTGCTATTGGTCCAGTTTCTCTTAATCGCCTTCTAAAAGTTTGGTCAATCTCAGGATCAAAGTCAAGAAGCTTAGATGAAGAGCTCCTTGTCATAAACTCCGACAGACAAATAATGAACTTAGTTTTCTCAACAAATTTGAATGGAAACACGAATGAAGTTAATGGAAATAACTAAAAAAAATAAAAAAAAAATAAATAAATTATAGTTAAAGTAGTAGGCATCAAGTTTTCCTAATATTACAAGTCCTCGGCAACGGCGCCAAAAACTTGATGTACGATCTGACCGTTCTAACAAGTTTAACCCTATACTCAATCCTAGCTTACGATCAGTTCTCAGGCAAGTGTACCTATTGATTAGTAGTATAGGGTTTGTTCAGGAGGTTCAACTGATTCACATCTGATCACTAGTGTCTCAAACTCCTGTACGTAGTCATCCACTATTTTACCCCCCTGTCTCAGTGTCTGGAGATGCATAAATAACTCATGCCTGTAGTGTTCCGGTACAAACCTCTTCCTCAAGACTCGTTTCATGTCTCTCCAAGTGTGTATTTCGGTTTCTCCATCCCTTCGCCTGCTGATCACCATATTTTTCCACCACAAAGCGGCATACCCTATGAACTTTACAGCTACAAGACACACCCTAGAGTCATCATCAATCTCATAACACTCGAAAAGACACTCAACTTGGTCTTCTCAGTCTAGGTAATCATCGGCGGAACCCCTACCATCAAATGAAGGTATCTGTAGCTTCACATACTCTAATCCTCGAGGTGGTCTAAATTCCCTGTCTAGATATGGATTAACCCCAAAATTATAATCTCTGTCGTCCCTAAGAGCATGATAATCTTCTTCTACTTTTCTCCCCAAATTTCCTCTAACTGCCCCTTCTCTCTAGACATTCTGAGGAGCTACTCTAGGTGGTGCCTGAAGGTTTACCACAGGTGGTGGTGGTAATGTCATCCTATCAATCCTTGTTGCTAATGTAGCAACAATTGTGGTAAGGTCCTGAAGTTGCTCATCTAGAGTTCTTCCATTTGTATTTCGACGACCCGGTCTGCCACCCACTTAGCTATTGGCCTCATTGCCAATGCCCCCATTCACACTATCATTTGACATGTTTGTGGATGTGATTTATTTGAAGTACAAATGTAACCTCAAATAATTGTAGCACACTCCCTTCACTTCACCACGTCACAATAACACCATACACACACTATTTACTTAGCACACAAATGCAATGCCACACACACACACACCTTTTCTATACACGATGCATAATAAATTCAACCACCACAATAATAATATTTCCTACTCTTTTCAATCACGATGCAACATTTTTTTTTCTAAGTTCCATAAGTCATTCCTTCACAAGCAACTCCCACAACAACACACAAAAACTACACCTCACTTCCACGGCAACAATAAGAAATGGCAACAACAACAAATACACTTCCACTTCCACGGCAAGGATAACAAGAGATACTTCCACTTTCCACAATTTAATCCGCAACTTACAATAGGCAGCAATTCAAATTTAAATTTCAACCTCTTTAGTAATTGCAAGCCTTCCTCAATTGGTAAGAAATGAATTTCAAATTCAAATAACACTCATTAACTCCCACAACTTAATTGATGTGTTTGAATTCAAATAGATTCCTTATTACTCAACACAATGCAAATATGTAAAATACACTTCCCCAATTCAGAATTTGCACCATGGAATTACAACAACAAACTTCACAACCCCCTTCACGCAATAAGCTAGTCATGGTAAGAAAAGGTAATTTTTTTTTTTAAGTTAACAAAATTGTTGAATTAACAACACTTCTATTCTTCTTCCCTTCCATGAAAATAATTAATCACAAGAAGCTACAACAATCCTCCTAATCCAACTCCGTCAAGCAGCAAATCAGATTTTAATCAAGGCAATCTTCGCAACTCAAAAACTACAACACACAATTTCGGTTAAAAATTGAATAACCCAAAATGAAGATGATGATCACAAAATCAACAAAAAATTAATCCCTTCTCTCAACTTGTGCTCTGATACCAAAAGATGATGTGCTCAAAACCAAGTTCAAGCATAATCAAATGACTCAAGAAACAATTCACAAATCAATCACAAAAACCGATCCAACGTGGATGACAAATTGTGTGAAACCCTTTGAGATTTGATGGAAAACCAAAGATCAAATGATGTAATTGAAATCCCTATTTGTAATATTCGCCAAGTAACAACAAAATGAATTGAGATCCATGTGAAAATTAGATCAAAAGGAAGCAACAAATTCGTGATTTCCACTTTTCCTCCAATTCCAATTCACGCCAACACTAAATTGAGATATAGTTCAAGTACTAAAGGAACAATCAATCTTAACAAGACAATTGTTCATGAATTACACTCACAAATAGTCCAAGAAAGCTTCAAATCCACCTTAGATATGACTCACTAGAGAAGAAATGAAAGACAACAAAGAAGGAAATCGATATGACTCACAATTTCTCCTTGTTGCACTCGCCACAATTCCAATTCTTGGGTTGAAATTCATAAGAGGTTTTTAACTAAGGAGGAACCCTAATTCCACACGTGAAGTGCTATGTTTAATCTGCAAAAATGGCCTCCTCAAACCCTCTTCTAAGCAAGTATTTGTACTTGCTTCTCCTAGGGTTAGAAAGTGGTCAAAATTACAAATTTGCCACTTTTGAGGTGGCTAGTCCTAAATGAAAATTACAAGGAAATGAAAGTGTCCCAAATCCAAATACAACCAAAAATAGTTCATAAAAAACAATTACAAAGTACAAAATATCATAAGTCTTCATGATCCAATGCCTCGAAATGGAAAACAATCGCTGTGAGTTTTTTATTGTCACTCTGAAAATGTTCTGTGTCCATCAACTGTTGTAGGACATATTGGCATCACATGGAGAATTATCATTGTACCTGTAAGATTATTCTCAAATATTTATTAAAAATAAATACATAAGTAAAATATGAGTGATTTAGATCATCATCCAAATCGAGTTCTAAAAGTGTCGAAGGTGCCGGAAATTTTCCCATAAAAAAGGATGGAGAGGAGAGGTGGCAAGAGTTAGAATTGTTTGTAGAATTGAACCATAAAATACAATTCTTTTATATTTTAGTTTAGTTTGTGATACAAGTTATAGAATATCAAAATGGTTTAGGGTTTGATTCAACCTAAACGATCAAACCAAATTTTCTTAACTTAACTTAACCACTTTTTACTTCAAGAAAAGAAGTGGCAAATTTTGATTTTTAAATGCCAATAATTGGGTCCAACCTTTCAATCCTTATGGTGGAGTAGGAAAAATAAAGAGAACCTAACCATCTAGGACATTGACTCCTATTTCTTAATGCTTATACTCCTTCATTTCACCCTTATACAAGCCAAACTTCATGTTAGAGTAAATCTTACTTTTAATTACACCTTCAATGCTTTCTTTCTTGTCTCTAATCTCAGTCTTAATTTCTCACACTTTGATAGTCTTGCTCTCCTCTCTAAGTCCTCCTTAATCTCTGACAAGTAGGACCTAGTGTTTTGTAAATATATAATCTTTTTCTCCTCTTGACTTGGTTTATTATGTAATGTAGATGATTTAGTGTGGAACTAACATGATAACTTTGAGGAGGAAATGTAGATGCCCCATTTCCTCCACCACCACAAACCTCCCCAACCCACCCCACCCACTTTTAGTTTTAGGGTTTTTAAATAAAAGAAAATGTCTTCACTAAAAAAAAAAAAAAAGAAAAGAAAAGAAAAGAAAAATGAAAATTAAAAAAAAAATACAAAAGAATGGAAAAAAATAAAAATTAGGAAAAATATAAAAAAATGGAAAAATACAAAAAAATGAGAAAATTTGAAAAAAAATGCAAAAAAAAAAGGAAAATAAAATCTTTAGGTCAATTGATGGTCATTAGTTACTTTTTAAGGGTAGATTATTTTTAGGAGTTAAGTGAGGTCAAATTACACATACGATTTGATAGTTATGAGCTTAAAATGAGAATATTAAGTTTTTTTAGAAAATTTATTTTTTAAACATAATCTATATTTATTACTTTTAACATATAAATGAAGTTGATTTAAGTTAATTGAGGCCTCAAATGGTGCTTTGATTAGATTTAAATTGACCAATTTATGGGAAAATTAATTTTTGAATTAAGCAAATGACCAACAAATTGAAGCTCATTAAACTATCAAATTGAACTCAATTTGAAAATTACCTTTAATATATGTGAACACAACTTTGTATTTGATAATTTTGTATTTTCAAAAGGTTAATGTTACATTTAGTGCCTAAACTTTGGTTATTTTTATAATTAATTATCTAAATTTTTAAAAGGGTCAATTTACTAACCCCATGGAACTTTTTAATGTCACTAACAGTACCTTGCATCACTCTATTTAACTTTGTTAGATTACATGACTTACTCAACCAACCACTCCTTGACATGTGTATTATGTGATTAATTTAACACAATATAATGCCAAGTAGATATCTATGTTGATTATATAAGGAAAAATTGCACATCAACAAGGAAAAATAACATAATCATCTACTTCCACTCTCTTTAAAACTACCACCTCTCTCTCTTTCACCACTCTTTACTTTGATAAATGGCTACATTATTGGTGAATCCACCAACAACTACATCATAAGAGAGACAGAGAGAGAGAGGGAGAGTTTAACAAAAAGGAAGCTATTAAGGATCTTGCCTATGTTTATTTGATGGACACCAATGGAAGAATTCTTTTGGTTCCTCAAAACACCTTGGCTATCATTGAATTAGGTAGGCGCATCAAAAGTGGCTTTCTAGTGGCACCTAATAATGCAATGTTAGTGGTTTATTCTAATGAAGTGGTGTAGAGGTAGTTCTTAAATACTTACAGGAGGTCGATTAAGATTTTTTACTAGATGCAAGATTGAAGGAATCAAACCTAAAGTTGAATTTTTTTTCTAAGAGAACTCAATTGATAGAATCTACTAAAACTAAGATCGTCCTTCAAGATTGGTCGAATTAAAATAATTTTTAAAGAGAAGTTAAGATTGTTCTCAATTAAGCTTAGAGAGAGAAGCTCATTGTCAATTTGAATTATGAGAATAATTTCTGAAACTTTTTTTTTTCCTTATTAAGCATGGAGCTCATTTTTGGAGCTCGAAATTGGAATTTTCAAGGAGCAATTAAAAAGTTAAGTTTAATGTCAACAAAGAAGAAGCTCATGTTTTGGCGAAGAGGAGGAAATAATTGGCGTATGTTGTAGAAGAGAAATTTCTTGAACAAGATGGTGATAAGGCCTAAGGTTTTCTAACAAGATTATGCAATGAGTGCGGTGGTAAGAATTAAGGCTTTCGATGGCTACTGAAGAAAGGGGGTGGAGGTGAGAGAGAGTTGTGCAGGAGAGTTGCAAAGAAGGAAAGAGAAATTGATTCTTTTGTAGTGAAAATTTATTTATTTTTAAAAAATGTAATTGCTTAAAGTTTAAATATTGAATAATAATGTGAAAAAAATCATCTTATTTTCCCAACTAGGCTTCCTTTTCATCAAAATAATATTATAAACCATGTGGTATGTTATGATTAGCCTATAAATCCATGTATGCTAACAAACTTAAATGGAGTTAGTGCAAGTAGTACAAATGACCTCCAAAAGTACAATTAGGTAGTAAATTGGCTTTTCAAAGTTCAAGCACTTACTTATAAATTGAGCAAAGTTAAGAAATCATTTGTAAGGTTATCTCATTTTCAAATCTTTAGAAATTGATTGATTCAAGTTTGAATTTAGTTTAATTAGGAGGATTGCAAAATTGATCCATGCCGATGTAGACATTCTTATACAATTAATTTACATAGCCAATACTGAATGTGTATGTAGCACAGCTGGTTAAGGCATGCGTGGTGTCATGGTCCTGGGCTCTTGTTAACATAATAAGACCATGTGTTGTTTACTATCCTACCTTTGTAGTAATAGCAAGCTTGTTCACTACTGGTTTAGCCTTGAATGTCTTGTATATCTATAAGGTAACATATAAGAACAACAAAAAAGGCAATAGTAAGTAAAAGGGACATAGACACAAATTGTAAGCAAAATAACACACTTTTATTAATATTTCAATGGTATAAGGCTACAATCGTGCATACATAAGAGAACTATATGTAAACAGGTGTCATTGGTTGTGATCAACTAAGCGATGAGTAAGAATTTGAATCCTTAAGAGAACTTACACCCTTGTAATGAGCTTTATAGGAATTTGGGGCTCTTGTAAGAGGAGACATTAAAAGCATTGAAATGGCAACACACCTTAAAATGGAAAGTTTCTATTGTAGGTAATTTACTAGAAGTCCTACCCGTAATTTAGTTTTGAGAATCTTTCTTGAGGAACCCAATCTTGAGAAAACTAACCTATTTTCTACATCTCTACATTATAATTGTAGTGCATTTCAGCAGGCTCACTTATCAGTCTTACAGGATACCAAATCACCCATACTTTTGAGTGAGTTAGGATCCTCAACGAGGCCTAATTCAAAAGTATCTTGAAGACTGACATCATGAAGACTCATTTCTTTTATATATTTCTCCTTTGTATGAACAATTTTATGTTGTATTTCTTTTAGGACACTTTCATTATATTGTAATTTTCCTTTAGGACCGGCCACCTTAAAAGTGGCAAACTTGTAATTTTTTACCATTTTTTAACTCTAGGAGTAACAAGTATAAATACTTGCTTATAGTAGGGTTTGAGGTGGCCATTTTTCAGAATTAGAACATCACATTTTCGTGAGAGATCTTAGGGTTTCCCTAGTTCAATTTCCTCTTATCAATTTCAATCCCAAAAGTTGAGATTGTGGCGAGTGCAACAATTGAAAATTATGAGTCATATCAATTTCTAATTGTTGTGTTTTCTTTTCTTCTCTAGTGTGTAATATCTACGGTTGGATTAGAATATTTCTTGTTCAGATTTAAATTGGTTTCAATTCGAAATAGTGTGTTTATTTTGAGTAATTATTATACTTGTGATTCACCCTCAACAATTGTTTGTCATTTTGAACCGTGAATTGGATATTGTGGGAAGGGAGGTTTTCGGAAGTGGTTCTTGTTCATCTTGGTGTATTTCATATGGAATTCATTTGTGATTATTTTATGTTGAAGGAATTATCTTTGTGGAATTGCAATTGAAACAATTGAGCATTTGGAACTTATTGCATTTTCACTATGGAGTCACGTAATTTCCTAGCTTGTTGAACCGGTTTTGATCTTGTGAATTGAAGTTGTTTCTTTAATTCATTTGCATGTGCTAATCTTGGTTTTTAGGCACATCATAATTTGGTATTAGAGTTATATCATATTTGGATTTAAGATTGAACACACCATTGTTATCAAATTGGTTCAAAAGCATTGAGATTTGACGCTAATGTTCATGAGATTGAAGCTAGTTTGAATGACATTGTCTAAGTGTCTTTCAATCTTGGTTTTTGTGTACTTAAACTTAGTTTTAGGCACATCATAATTAGTATCAGAGCACAAGTTAAGAGAAGGGATTTAGTGTTGGTTGATTTCTTATTCTTCATGTTCAATTAGGGTTCTTCATATTGTGATCCGAAATTATGTGTTGAGAATTGAGGTGGCATAATTGTCTTGATTAAGAAGTGAATATACTACTTGTTGAAGTTGAATTGGAAGGCTTGTTGTAGCTTCTTGTGGTTGATCATTCTCGTGGAAGGGAAGAGGAGTAGAAGTGTGTTATTGATTCAAATTTCCGAATTTGAAAATTACCCCATCCATACCGTGATTGATTTGTTGTTTGAAGAAGCTTGTGAAGTGTGTTGTGTGATTTCTTGTGCAATTCGGAAGTGGAAGTGTGCAATTTTCCAGATTTGCATTGTGAGGGATAATAGGGAATTTATTTGAATTCAAACACATCTATTAAGTTGAGGAGTTAATGAGTGTTTGTTTGAATTTGAAAATCATTTATTACCAATTGTGGAAAGGTTGCAATAAGTGAAACCATTTGAATTTGAATTGAGCTGCCTTTGTAAAGTTATGGTTAGAAATTGTGTAGGAAGTGGAGTATTTTTTGTTGTTGTTGCCGTGGAAGTGGAGTCTTACACTGTGAGTGTGTTATTGTTGTTTGAAATTAAGTGTGGCGTGTGTATTGTGTAAGTGGCGATGTGAGTCAATTTGGCGTGGAGTTGTTTGTGAAGTGAGTGTCTTGTGGAATTTGGGGAAAAGTTATTGCACCATGATTTGAAAGGAGTGGGGAATATTATTGTTGTGGAGATTGAATTTGTTGTTGCACTGTGATTTGAAAAGAGTAGGGAAATATTATTGTTTTGGTGATTGAATTTGAATTCAACAATGTCTAGTGAAATGCTTCAATATGTTAATGTGTTGCGTCGAACATTAACTACATTTGCTAATAAGGATGAAGAACAAAGAGAAAACTTGTTCCATACTTCTTATAGGATACAAAGAAATTTGTGTGTCCTTATAATTGATGGTGGTAATTGTACCAATGTAGAAGTCGCCTCGTTAGTATCGAAGCTAAGACTTATAACTATTCCACATCCTAAACCATATAAATTGCATTGGCTTAGTGATCAAGGAAGTTTGTATGTGACCCAAAGAGCTAGAGTGCCCTTCAGTATAGGGGACAAGTATTGTGATGAGATTGAATGTGATATCTTGCCCTTGTGTACATCCCATATATTGCTTGGCAGACCTTGGTTATATGACAGGAGGGTCTTACATGATGGCTTTAGGAATACTTATGTATTCTAGAAGGAAGGCAAACAAGTTATTTTGAATCCTATGTCACCTTCAAAGGTCCAAAATGTCCAGCAATAGATTAGTCGACCATCAGAGGTTAAAAGGGCTTTAATACAGTGTGATGATTCTGAGGAAAAGAAGGTATTATTGATGGGATAGGGTGAGATGGAGAGGTTAATCACAAAAGAGGCTCTAACATTCTTGCTTCAGTTGAGATGTATATTAGGGTTACAGGAGCCACAATCTCTACCTCCAACAGTTTCTCAAGTATTGAATGAGTATACTGATATTTTTCCTAATGATTTGCCAACAGGATTACCACCTTTGAGAGGGATAGAGCATGCTATTGATCTTATGCCCAGTTTAGTGTTACCAAACTGACCTGGATATCGCATGAATCCCAAGGAGGCTAAGGAATTGAAGCGCCAGGTAGATGAATTGGTTGAACGGGGGTTTGTTAGAGAGAGTCTCAACCCATGTGCTATTCTAGCCCTTCTTATTCCTAAGAAAGATGGTACTTGGAGAATGTGTATTGATAGTAGAGCCATCAACAAAATCACCATCAAATACAGGTATCCTATTCCTAGACTTGATCATATGTTAGATGAGCTACATGGTTCACAGGTCTTCTCCAAAGTGAATCTTAAAAGCGGGTATCACCAGATTCGGATGAGAAAAGGGGATGAATGGAAGACCGCTTTTAAAACACGTCATAGACTGTATAAATGGTTGGTTATGCCCTTTGGTTTGAGTAATGCTTCTAGTACTTTTATGAGGTTGATGAACCATGTACTAAAAGAATTTCTAGGAAAATTTGTTGTTGTTTATTTTGATAATATTCTGATATACAACAAAGACCTAAAACAACATGTAGAGCACCTTTAGGCAGTATTTTCAGTATTGAGGACACAACAGCTATTTGCAAATATCCGAAAGTATTCCTTTTGCCAAACTGAGGTAACATTTTTTGGTTTTGTTGTATCTGGTTCAGGTGTTAGGGTGGATGAGGAGAAAGTGAGGGCAATCAAGGAATGGCCAACACCCACTTCAGTTACTGAAGTAAGAAGTTTTCATAGACATGCATCCTTTTATAGACGCTTTGTCCAAAACTTCTGTAGTATTGTCAGTCCTCTCATAGAACTGACTAAAAAGAGTGTACCTTTTGTCTGGAGTGAAAAGGATCAAAGGAGTTCTGAAGAGATAAAAGAAAAACTCACTTGTGCTCCATTATTGGCTTTACCTGATTTTGACAAAGTTTTTTAGTTAAAATGTGATGCTTCTAGGATTGGAATTGGTGTTATATTAATGCAGGAAAAGAGACCTATAGCATATTTTAGTGAGAAGTTGAGTGGTGTAACTTTAAACTATTCTATATATGATAAGGAATTTTATTCCTTAGTAAGGGCTCTCATGACGTAACAGCATTATCTCCTCCTGAAAGAGTTTATTATTTATACAGATCATGAATCTTTGAAACATTTCAGGGGACAACATCATTTGTCTAAGTGCCAAGCTAAGTGAGTGGAGTTTCTGGAGGGTTTTTCTTATGTGATAAAGTACAAAAAGGGTAATCAGAATATTGTTGCTAACGCTTTATCACGATGGTATGTACTTATCACTTCTCTTCAGTCAAAACTGCTGGGTTTTGAGTTGTTGAAAGAATAATATATATGTGATGAGGAATTCAAGACTGTCATGGAAAGGTGTCTTGGGGGCAGGATGTATGATGGATATTGCGTGATAGAGGGGTTTCTGTATAAATCAGGAAAACTATGTATTCTATCTGGATCTGTGAGGGAATTATTGGTGAGGGAAGCACATGCAGGTGGTTTGTCAGGACATTTTGGTGAGAAGAGAACCCTAGCCATATTGAGGGAGAATTTCTATTGGAAGGGTATGATAAAGGATGTCCATCGAGTACTAAAAAGGTGTGGTATTTGTAAGAGAGCTAAAGGGAAGAAAGGTGCACAGGGTGAGTATATGCCTTTACCTATACCATATAAACCTTGGACTGACATCAGTATGGACTTTGTGTTGGGATTACCTAGAACACAAAGGGGGGAAGACTCTATTATGGTGGTTGTTGATCGATTCAGCAAAATGTCACACTTTGTGCCATGTCACAAAACAGATGATGCTCTTTTTATTGCTAACCTTTTTGTGCAGGAAATTGTCAAATTACATGGAGTTCCACACAACATAGTGTCAGATAAAGATACTAAGTTTCTTAGTTTCTTTTGGAAGACATTATGGAGAAGACTGGGTACTAAACTTATGTATAGTACCTCTTGTCATCCATAGACAGACGGACAAACAGAGGTTGTCAACTGCACGCTTGGGAATCTACTCAGAGCAACAGTTGGCAAGAATCTTACCGATTGGGACTTGTGTCTTCCTATTGTTGAGTTCGCTTACAATAGGTCTACTCATAGTTCAACCAGTAAGTCTCCCTTTGAAGTTGTTTATGGCTATAATCCTTCTATTCCATTGGATTTTATAGTAAGACCAGCGACAAAGGAAGAGGGTCTTAGTGGAGTTGATCGAGCCAAACAAATTCAGCACATCCATGATATGACAACTGAACACCTTCAGAAGACCTAGGAATAGTAGAGAATCCAGGGAAATAGACACAGGAAAGTGCATCTTTATAATCCAGGTGACTTAGTCTAGATTAATCGTAGCAGGGACAGGTTTCCACATAAGAAGTCACAGAAGCTGTCTCCCAGGTTAGACGGACCATTCAGGGTTTTAAAGCTCATCAACGACAATGCCTATCGTATATAGTTACCAAGAGAGTATGGAGTACTAGTGACTTTTAATGTCTCAGATCTATCACCATACTTATCAGATGACATGCATGAAGACCTACCTATCAGATTTGAGGGAAATCTTTCAGAAGCCCGAGGAGATGATAGGAATCAGACTCCTACAGGACCTATCACTAAAGCCCGAGCTAAGGGTCTCCATAATTTAGTTTTGAGAATCTTGCTTGAGGAACCCAATCTTGAGAAAACTAACCTATTTTCTACATCTCTACATTATAATTGTAGTGCATTTCAGCAGGCTCACTTATCAGTCCTATAGGATGCCAAATCACCTATACTTTTGAGTGAGTCAGGATCCTCAACGGGGCCTAATTCAAAAGTATCTTGAAGACTGACATCATGAAGACTCATTTCTTTTATATATTTCTCCTTTGTATGAATAATTTTATGTTGTATTTTCTTTTAGGACACTTTCATTTTATTGTAATTTCCCTTTAGGACCGACTACCTTAAAAGTGGCAAACTTGTTATTTTTGACCATTTTCTAATCCTAGGAGTAAGAAGTATAAATATTTACTTATAGTAGGGTTTAAGGAGGCCATTTTTCAGAATTAGAACATCACATTTTCGTGAGAGAGCTTAAGGTTTCCCTAATTCAATTTCCTCTTATCAATTTCAATCCCAAGAGTTGAGATTGTGGCGAGTGCAACAATTGAAAATTGTGAGTCATATCAATTTCTAATTGTTGTGTTTTCTTTTCTTCTCTAGTGTGTAATATCTAGGGTTGGATTAGAATATTTCTTGGTCAGATTTGAATTGGTTTCAATTCGAAATAGTGTGTTTATTTTGAGTAATTATCATACTTGTGATTCACCCTCAACAATTGTTTGTCATTTTGAACTGTGAATTAGATATTGTGGGAAGGGAGGTTTTCGGAGGTGGTTCTTGTTCATCTTGGTGTATTTCATGTGGAATTCATTTGTGATTATTGTATGTTGAAGGAATTATCTTTGTGGAATTGTAATTGAAACAATTGAGCATTCGGAACTTATTGCATTTTCACCATGGAGTCACGCAATTTCCTAACTTGTTGAACTGGTTTTGATCTTATGAATTGAAGTTGTTTCTTTAATTCATTTGCATGTGCTAACCTTGGTTTTTAGGCACATCATAATTTGGTATTAGAGCTATATCATATTTAGATTTAAGATTGAACACACCATTGTTGTCGAATTGGTTCAAAAGCATTAAGATTTGACACTAATGTTCATGAGATTGAAGCTAGTTTGAATGACATTGTCTAAGTGTCTTTCAATCTTGGTTTTTGTGTGCTTACACCTGGTTTTAGGAACATCAATCTTCCATCTCCTAACTATTGTCTTCCTCTCCATGATCTTGCCACTTTACTAGATACTTTATGCACTCTTCTCTTATGGTAGGATCTCTAACTATTCTCTTATTAAAGATGTCTTCGATAGTTAGACTCAGGTTAAACTTAATCTACACATGCAACAGCTTAGACACATTGCAAGGAGGGTCTTCCATGTTTGGATAGTAAGCCTCTAAGATGCTTACATGAAAGACAGAATGATCCTTTAACCAAGCTAGTAGCTCAACCTTATATGTAGCTCTTCCAATCATCAAAACGATAAGAGCTAGACCAATGTACTTTTGAATCATCCTTTTATCCATGTTCCTTAGGGATCTTACTTACTCTAGAAGAAAATTTATAAGGACTTGATCTCCAACATAGGATTCTCTGGGACAACACTTTTGATTTGCCTACTTCTTCATTCTCTTAGAAGCCTTTTCAAGGCAGGCTTTGGTAACTTTTGAACTTTTCTTCCAATCTCTTATGAGTTGATAGGCCCTTGGGCATCTTTTAGTGTAAGGTGCAACCACTATATGGGGTAACGGTGGTTGTTAACCTATAATGATCTCGATGGGGCTATTGTTGGAGGAAGAGCTCCACTAGATGTTAAAGTAGAATTGGGTGATATCTAGTAAGTCGACCTAATTCTTTTGGTTGGTGAACATAAAGTTTCATTAGTGCTCCTCTAATAACCCATTGAATCTCTTTATTTGCTCATCACTTTGTGGTTGGTAGCTGAAGGTCATGCTTAACACAAAACTTAAGAGCTTAAACAGCTCTATCCAAAATTTCCTTATAAACTTGGTGTCTTTATCACTCATGATGTCTCAGGGCACTTCCCAAAACTTCACCACATATTTGAAGAAATGCTAGGCTCTCTCTTTGATGTGCTTAAAACTAAGATTAAGCACATGCAAAACCAATTTGAAAGACAATCAAATAATGTCAATCAAACTAGTAATCAAATGGCGTAAATCCTCACTACTTATAACCAATTCTTCAAACAATGGTGTGATCAAACTTAATTCCAAGTATGATGATGCTTTAATACCAAAAAGATGATGTGCCTAAAAGGGGATTAAGCACAATCAAATGGAATGAAGAACCAACCCTAAATGCAATAAACCAAATCCGGTTCAATTAGCTAGGAATTTCGTAATTCCTAAAGGGGTGCAAGGAGATCCAAATTCAATAACTTATAAATTATTAAACCACTGTTAGACCCAAATATATTAATCAAAAGGGGGGTGAATTGATTAATAACTTTAAATTTCAAATTTTAACAATTTTATCAAAAATCTCTTGATAAAAGAATGTGAATAATAAAGAATAAAAACAATAACATGCAACAATTAATAGAGTAGAGAAGAGAAAGTGCTCAGAGATTTATAGAGGTTCCACCTCGAGCATCAGTCCTCTCTTCCAGCTTCAAGCCGAGGTCCCAGTTGTCTTTACCGGTTGTGTTTCACTATATCAAAGGATAAGAGAGTATACAAAACAAGCCTCTTCAAGGCAAAGTCTCACTGCTGAGTCTGTCTAGCTTCTTCACTAAGCTAATCACTCAAACTACAGTGATGAAACTACTCTCAATTCCTCACACAAGAAGTGAAACAACAAAAATATTAAGTCTTCTTTTCAATAAAAGTAAGGACTTTTTTTCGCACAACAAAAGTTGATTGGTTTTAAAAACTCAGATGTGTTCGCTTGTTGTTTTTTTTTTTCGTCTTCTTCTTCCTTTAGATATATATCAGCTTCCTTGTTGAGAAACTCTCGGATGATAACGGTTGTGTTTCTTTTTGAAATTAAAAAAGATTTCTTCAACAGAAAATATCTACTAATGCTTCGGAGTCTCCTGGATTTTTAGAAGGTAATCTTCCGATAGATATAAGTATCAAAGAAAACGTTTTTGCCTTGATCTCCTTCGGATAAAACCGATTTGAAGTAATCTCTTTTAAAGATAAAAACCGTTTTTGATGTAATCTTGTTTTAAAGATAAGATCTGATTTTGACGTGATCTTCAAAAATAAAAAGTTCATGATCTTCTTTTAACGTTATCTTCTAAAAGATAGAAAATGTTTTTGACATGATCTTAAAAAATCTGACGTGATCCTTTTAAAAAAAACTTTGTATGTAAAAAAAATCCCCATGATATAAAATCCAACTTAAGTGAAAAACTTTGTGATAGAAAAAAGATTTTGTGATAAACATGAAGGTTCTTAAAAAGCTTTTGACAAAAAAACTGTCTTCTATCCTTTTTTCACAAAGGTTCTGAAAATGCTTTTGATCGATTAATAAGAAAAATATCGATATATTTCAAAACTTCTAAAACACCTTTTGACTAAACATAAACATTCAAAATATGTTAAACCTCTTTTGTTATCATCAAAACTAAATTAGAACCAAATTAGAGAACTTAACATTCTCCCCCTTTTTGATGATAACAAAACATTTGTAAATAAAACGAACGGATATAATCACGCAAAATCTAACAAGCATATTAACAACATATATATCAGGCAACCATATCAAGCAAGCAACAACATATATATTAGGCAAGCAAGCAACAACATATATATCATGCAACTATATCAAGCAATTAATTATGTGCTTCCTGCTACTCTATGCTTTCTTTTTCATACAGTGATTATGCTCTGTTTTTATATTTTCTCCCCCTTTTTGTTAATCATAAAAAAAATTAACCCCCCCTGAATTGATGCATAAAGAAAATAAAAGGTCTTTAAATCATGAGTCTTAAAAAAAAAAAGTCTATAAGAAACAAGATTAGTGAAGAGAAAAACTAAGATTTTTAGGATCGAGTGACTCATGAAGTTGAAGTTGTGGTGGAGAGTTTGGAAGAACGTTTGTCAGATGAAGTTTCCAGATCAATGACATGGGCTTCCTTACGAACATAGTTTGGAAAAATATTTTGACAAGAACAACTTGATCTCCACATGAAGGCTGGTGACGACTTGTGATGTTTTGTCAATCTTTGAATCTAAAAGTTTAAACGAGGTCGTGACCGATTCTCCAATCTTTTTTACCTGAGAAACAAAGTTATCAAAAGCATAGACGTTGTTAGATAAATCCTTTTTGGTTGCTGCACTAAATTCATCATACAAGAGTTTGTAATGATGAAATTCACTGAATATCTTCTCTGAATTTTTCTTGATGATCAAAATTGCTTCTGATTGTTCTTTAACTTTTAATTCCAAAGTTTCTAAAACCTTAACATTAGACGTTTGAGAAACTGAAAATTCTTCTTTGATAATTTCTTTCACAACCGCTGAAAGCTCGTCTTTCATAGCTTCTTTCATAAGAGATTTCATTTGTTCCAAATTAACATTGAGTGTAACTTCTTTGGTTCCACTTATTCCAGCTTGAGAATCACTAGGTTGTGGTCGAACATATGAAAGTTCTTTTGTTGGCTCTGTTCTTGGTTCTGAACCATAATCTGGAGCTCCTTGAATAAGTAATGAAGAGGTTCCAAATGGAACAGTTCGTTTCTTATGTCGTTCATGTATGTAATGAGAACCATCATTTGCATACCACAAACAATCTTTAACATAAATTGACATATGATGAAGCACTTCTTTCCCAATTCGTTTCAATTTGATAGGTTCTGTGGAACTAGGGGGCAAAATAATCCTCTTGAACTCAAAGATTTTCATCGGAACACTTCCAAAAATAAGACTTTCCCTATTCCTCCAAATTTGATCAATTATCCGTGATGCCATGTCCACATTTTTCTTATAGATCATAGCATAGATAATCTGTGCATGCTCTATTGACATAGAAGTTGTGCTCCCTTTCTGTGGACAAATACATTCAATGATAATCTTATGTAGAATTCGTGGAAACAACTCGAAATCAATTATCATTGCCTCCTTTCCATAATCTATCTGTAGACCTCCATTCACGGCAGCATGCAACTCATTTCTAGACAGATTATGCATTTCCACATTATCATTGACATTTTGCATGTGTAAACACTTAAGAATATCTTCTCTAAAGATTCTGATTTCTTAATTACATACCTTTGAGAACAGAACATTTCCTTCCAATAGATTTAAATTCCCATAGAACTCTTTTATACACTCTCCATAAACAAGAACATGAATAGAACATAGATTCATATAGCCAATATGTTCTAACAACTCATTCCAGTAAAAGCCATTATTTGTAAAGAAACTAAAGTCTACAAAACAACAGGAACAAACCTCGTTTTTCCTTTTGCCAAAAGACTTTCCCGTCGAAAGTTAAGAGATTTGTAAACTTTTCTTTTTGGTGTCTTTCTTTGTTGTCTTCCCTGAAGAAGTAGTTTCTTGAAAAACCTTTTCTTTTCCTTTCGTAGAAAGACGTATCCTTTTTGAAGAGGTTTTTGAAACAGTGAAGGATTCGAAACTGGATGTTGTTTTCTTTTTGAAGTGGTTTTCTTTCATTGTAGGTTCGGAAGATTTATCTTGGATGATTAAAGGTTTACTTAAGGGGTTTTTTTTTAAACTTCTTTATTTGATACGTTTGGAGATTTTAGGGGCCATGGTAAACACAAAAGAGAGAGAGAAAGAGATGAATAGTTGTGACCGAAAAATAGGGTAAAAAGAAGTAAAACAAAGATTACAGTACTGTCCTTTTTAAAAAAAAAAAATCTGAAAAGAAATGAAATAAAAAGGTTTAAAAGGTTTTAAAATGGACTGCAAATTCCTAATTCATTCCTTATAAATTCAAATTTTATCTTTTCAAGTGGTTTTGTAAAAATGTCTGCAAATTGATTTTCAGTTGGAACAAATTCAAAAATTCCTTCTCTTGTTTGTTTTATTTGAAGTCCTAAAAAGAATGTTAATTCTCCCATCATTGACATTTCGAATTCTGCCTACATGGTCTCAGCAAATTCTTGACATAACAATTCTTTAGTAGATTCAAAAATAATATCATCCACATATACTTGCACAATCAATATATCATTATCAAGTGTTTTTAGAAATAAAGTGGTATCAACTTTTCCTCTATGAAAACCATTAGAGATTAAAAACATACTTAACCTTTCATACCAAGCTCTTGGGGCTTGTTTTAAACCATATAAAGCTTTATTTAGTTTAAAAACATAATCAAATTTGAAAGGATCTTCAAAACTAGGTGGTTGTTCTACATAAACTTCTTCTTTTATAAAACCATTTAAAAAGGCATTTTTTACATCCATTTGGAAAACTTTAAAATCCTTAAAAGATGTATAAGTAAGCATTAATCTTATTGCTTCTAGTCTTGCAACAAGTGCATATGTTTCATCAAAATCTACTCCTTCCTCTTGTGAATAACCTTTGGCAACTAATCTTGCTTTGTTTCTTATAATTTTATCATCTTCATCTAACTTATTTTTAAATACCCATTTAGTTCCAATTATAGATTTTTCTGTAGGTCTAGGAACTAATTTCCATACATTGTTTCTTTGAAATTATTGTAATTCTTCTTGCATAGAGATAATCCAATTGTTATCATTTAAAGCTTCTTTTATATTACTAGGTTCAATTTCAGATAACAACACAAAATGATTTTCAAAATTTTGTAAACTAGCTCTTGTTTTAACACCAGAATTAACATTACCGATTATTTGATTAGAAGGATGTGCAGTTTTGTATCTCCAAGCTCTAGAAGTTTCTAGTTCATTTATTATAACTCCTGAAGTACCTTCTGTATTTGCTTCTGAAACAGGTTCTGAATGACTAGTTCCTTAAATGTTAACAGCAGGTGCTTTTGACTTAGGTTCTGTATCAACTTCTATTTTAGAACCTTTTTCTTCATCTAAATCAATATCCTTTAGATCTTCATTAAATTTAACATTTATAAACTCTTCAATAGTTTTTGATGATTTATTAAAAACACGATAAGCACGACTATTTAGCGAATAACCTAAAAATATAGCTTTTTCAGATCTTTCATCAAATTTACCAAGATTAAGAACATTCTTTTTCAAAAAACATTTAGATCCAAAAATATGAAAGTATGAGACGTTAGGTTTCTTACCTCAAAACAACTCATAAGCAGTCTTTGATGTCATTGGTCGAATAAGAACTCTATTGATGATATAGCAAGCTGTAGAAACTGCTTCTGCCTAAAAATACTCAACAATACCATTTTCATTTAACATAGATCTAGTCATTTCTTGCAAAGTTCTATTCTTGCATTCTACTATTCCATTTTGTTGAGGTGTATATGGAGCCGAAAAATTATGAGATATACCATGTTCTTCACAAAAATTTAAAAAATTTGTATTTTGAAATTCTGTTCCATGATCAGTTCAAAGACTAATTATGGGTACTCCTTTTTCATTTTATATTTATTTTGTGAATTTCTAAAAAGAACCGAAGGTATCCTTTTTGTGTCACAAGAATATAACCCAAGTGTATCTTGAAAAATCATCAACAATAACAAGTCCATATTTACTTCCACCTAAGCTTAATATTCGAGTAGGTCCAAAAAGATCTAGATGTAATAATTCAAGTGGTCTCTTAGTTGAAATTACATTTTTACTTTTATAAGAAATAGAAACTGTTTTATTCTTTAAACAACTATCACATTATATTTCTTGTTTAATATTTATTCTAGGCAATCCTTTAATAATATTTTTCTTAGATAATTTTTCTAAGTGATTAAAGTTAACATGTCCTAGTCTTTTATGCCAAGTAAAAGCATGATCAACTAAAGATAGTAAACAACAATCATTATCAATTTCAGCTGGTTTTATAAGATAGATATTTCTTTTCCTAATTCCTTCAAATAATCTTCCACCATTTTTATTAAATGCATAGCACTTGTCTTGTTCAAAAATCATTTTATATCCTTTATCACATAACTGACTAATACTAAGTAAATTATGTTTTAATCCTTGCAGAAGATATACATTTTCAACGAAGAAGGTAGGCATACCAATTGTTCCAATTGCAACTATTTTACCTCTACTATTATCTCCAAACTTTACATATCCTTTTTCTTCCCAAATTATGCTATTGAACAATGAAGCATCTCCAGTCATATGTCTAGAACATCAACTATCCAAATACCATGTTCCTCTTATTTTAGCTTCATGTTCCTGCACAAATAGAAAAGATTAAGTCCTTTTAGGAACCTAAACCAATTTGGGCCCTTTAAAAGATAAGCTCATTTGATTACTTTGATTTTCTTGTTGACTACTAAGCTTGTTTCTTTTATAATAATAGAATTTTTCTATGTGGCCTAATTTATTACAATAAAAACATGCATAAGAATTGTCATTCCTATACCTGTTGTTTACCTATCTCTTGTAGTTCTGATTTGTATAACTTCTGTTACCTTCTGGGATTGCTTCTATAGTACTCATTGTATGAATACTTCTTATTAACATAAATTCTGTAATAGTCTCTGGTATTTCTTTTCTTAACATAATTTGCATTCGATAGATACCTTTTGACATTAGATTCATTACTCATAACTTGTTTAGCCTTGACAAAAACTGTATTTTGGTTTAACTTAGAACTCGAACCTTGCTCATATCCTAATCCATATCTTTCATTTGAAATTCTTTGAGACGAGATTAACATGGTTAGCTTCTTATCACTCTCATCAAATTTCTTGAAAGTAGTTTTCAACGAGTTAGATAAATCTTCAATTCTTTCCTTTAGATTATTTGTTTCTACTTTAAGCAGATGATTTTCTTTTCTTAATTTTCCAAGACTAACATATATAGATTTGTTTTGTTGTTTTAAGGTATCATTTTCATTGGCAATTACTGAAATTGTTTGTTTTAATACTTCTTTTTTGTTTTGAAGATCTTTTATTTCATTTTCATATTTAGCCAATTTTTTATCAGCCTTTTTTAATGTCTTTAATAATTTACTTATTTCTGCTAGCATGTCTGTATCATTCACATCATCATCAGATTTAGAGTATACCTCAGAATTAGCCATTAAACAAAGATTTGCTTCATCCTCTTCTTCCGATTCTTCTAAACTTGATTCTGTGTCCTCTAAGTTATCCCATGTAGTTAGCATTGCACGACCTTTCTTCTTGTAATTTTCCATTTTCTTGATCAGTGTTAGACATTTGTATTTAATATGTTCTGGCTTTTTGCATTCATAGCATTGAATTTCCTTTTTTTTTTCTTCTTTTCTTTCTCCTTGTAGACTTTTCCTGCATCATTATTCCTGTATTCAGTACTCTTTTTAAATGTACTAAATTTCTTACCTCTTTGTTTCTTGAACAGCCTGTTAAGTCTCCATGCTAGAAGATTAATATCTTCTTCTTTCTCATCATTGTTGTCTTCTGTTTCTGTTTCATTTTGCATTATTTCCTTAACTTTAAATGCAATTCCTTTGGTGCTGCTTTCTGCTCCTTGTGTAGTTTTTATGTGAGATTCATATGCCGTGAGCTTTTCTCTTAACTGATTGAGAGTTAGACTGTTGAGATCTTGAGCTTCTTCTATGGCTATTTTCTTTGCATCCCAAGATGGTGGTAATATCCTTAATATTTTCCTTATAAGATCAGGATCTGGAAGTTTCTTTCCAAGTGATGCAAGCTCATTTGTAATAGTTGTAAACCTATTAAAAACATCTTTCACAGTTTCATTAGATTTAAACTTAAATAATTCATACTATTGAATTAAAGCATTTATCTTTGTTTCTTTGATGGTATTGGTTCCTTCATATGTCTCGGATAAAATATCCCAGATTTCCTTTGCATTTGCATAAGATGATAACAAGTAGAACTCTGATGGAGCAATGGTAGTTAGCAACAAATTTTTTGCTTTATTGTTCTTCTCTATGATCTTCTTCTCTGAATCTATCAAAGTTGAATTTCCATTCAACGTGATCACATTGTCTCCCATTGAAATGACCTGCCATGAATCATAATCATTAGCTTTAATATAGGTTTCCATACACATCTTCCAATATGAGAAGTTTGAGCCATTAAAGTAAGGTGCTCGGTTGATTGCAACATTGTTTTCCATCATTTTCAGATCACTCAAAATAAATGAGTCCTGCTCTGATACAATTGTTGGTCCCAAATATATTAATCAAGAGGGGGGTGAATTGATTAATAACTTTAAATTTCAAAATTTAACAATTTTATCAAAAATCTCATGATAAAAGAATGTGAATAATAACGAATGAAAATAATAACATGCAACAATTAAAAGAGTAGAGAAGAGAAAGTGCTCAGAGATTTATAGAGGTTCCACCTCGAGTGTCAGTCTTCTCTTCCAACTTCAAGCCGGGGTCCCGGTTGTCTTTACCGATTGTGATTCACTATATCAAAGGATAAGTGAGTATACAAAACAAGCCTCTTCAAGGCAAAGTCTCACTACTAAGTCTCTCCAGCTTCTTCACTAAGCTAATCACTTAAACTATAGTAATGAAACTACTCTCAATTCTTCACACAAGAAGTGAAACAACAAAAATATTAAGTCTTCTTTTCAATAAAAGTAAGGACTTTTTTTCGCACAACAAAAGCTGATTGTTTTTAAAAACTCAAATGTGTTCACTTGTTTTTTTTTGTCTTCTTCTTCCTTTGGATATATATCAGCTTCCTTGTTGAGAAACTCTCGGATGATAACAGTTGGGTTTCTTTTTGAAATTCAAAAAGATTTCTTCAACAGAAAATATCTACTAATGCTTCGGAGTCTCCTAGATTTTTAGAAGGTAATCTTCCGATAGATATAAGTATCAAAGAAAATGTTTTTGCCTTGATCTGCTCTGGATAATACTGATTTGAAGTAATCTCTTTTAAAGATAAAAACCGTTTTTGACGTAATCTTGTTTTAAAGATAAGATCTGATTTTGACGTGATCTTCAAAAATAAAAAGTTCGTGATCTTCTTTTAACGTTATCTTCTAAAAGATAGAAATTGTTTTTAACATGATCCTTTAAAAAAAACCTTTGTATATAAAAAAAATCCTCATGATATAAAATCCAACTTAAGTGAAACACATCAAGTATATTACCCAAATATACTTGACACATGAAGCTGGGTCTTAATTCTTTTAAAAACATTTTTTACTAAGCTTTAAAAAAAAAAACTTTGTGAGAGAAAAAAAATTTCGTAATAGGCATGAAGGTTTTGAAAAAGCTTCTACCAAAAAAATTGTCTTCTATCCTTTTTTCACAAAGGTTCTGAAAATGCTTCTGATCGATTAATAAGAAAAATATTGATATATTTCGAAACTTCTGAAACACCTTCTAACTAAACATAAACATTCAAAATATGTTAAACCTCCTTTGTTATCATCAAAACTAAATTAGAATTAGAGAACTTAACAACCAATATGATCAAGTCCTTAAAAACACACTAATCAAACTTGAATTGCCATGTGAATTCAAGAACAATAACAAGAATCACTTACGAGATCACCTTTTTTAACAATGCAACTCATGGTTCAAAATGACAAGCAATTATTGATGGTGAATAACAAGTATGATAAGTACTCAAAATAAGCAAACTATTTCGAATTGAAACTAATTTAAATTTGATCAAGAAATGTTTCAATCCAACCCTATATATTACACATTAGAGAAGAAAAGAAAACACAACAATTAAAAATTGATATAACTCACAATTTCAGTTATTGCACTCGCCATAATCTCAACTCTTGGGATTGAAATTGATAACAGGAAATTGAACTAGGTTAACCCTAAGCTCTCTCACGTAAAAGTGATGTATTTAATATAAAAATTGGCCTCCTCAAAACCCTACTTATGCAAGTATTTATATTTGCTCCCTTTAGGGTTAAAAATTCCACAAAATTACAACTATACCACTTTTAGGGTGGCTGTTCCTAAATAAAAATTACAAACAAATGAAAGTATCCAAAAAGAAAATTATAACATAAAATGGTCCAATAACAATTACAAAGTACAAAAATAATATAAATCTTCAAGAGCTAATGCGTTAAAGTGAAATAAATTACAGTAGGCCTTTGGATGCAAATTTGATGATGTCCTGTGGCCATCAACTAATGTAAGTCATGTGAAGTCCGAAAATTTTCAAAAAGTTATATAAAAATTAAAAAAAAAATAGAATAACAAATATTATTTTATTCTAAATTTGTGATAATAATAGGTTTTAAAAATTTAAACAATTAGAAAGAACGACTTTCGTAAGAAAGGTAAGATAATGAACGTAATGAATTGAATTTTATGAAATATATTACCAAATAAATTTAGGAAGCGACGTACTTGAAAATATCTGATTATGAAAATATAAACGGATAAATGAAAATAATTGTAAAATTTAACCCTAGTTCAGGTAAATTAAATTAAAAGAATAAATCATCCAAAACATAATTTTTAAATAATGAAATTAATTTAAATTATAAATCTACGAATTTCATATTAAAATTTAGAGTAAATATTTATCTTTGGAATAATCAACTTAACCTAGACGTAAAAATTTGTAATAAATTGTTAAAGATATAATTTTTAAAAGTATTCCTATACGTGTGCAAAAGGTTAAAATAGGGGCATTTTTAAAATAAAATATTATTGTAATATATAAAAAAGTATTCCTGATCATCATGTCGCCATCACATCTATCCCATCCATCACATCAGGTGGCAGTAGCACGACAACATCCATCTACCCAGCTCTATCCCGATCTCTCTCTTCCTTCACTCTCTTCTTTCTTCCTTTCTTCTTTTCTTCCCTTTCTTTTCTTCTTCCTCTCTTCAATTTCTCTTCTTCCTTTCTTCTTCTGCTAGGATTGACGCCTTCGATCATTCCCTCTCTCGCCGGTGAGACTTTGCTACTTGGACTTCTTCACATTACCAATCAGCGAATCACCACAATTTGAGAAGGAACCCTAACAACAGTGGCGGTGACCCTGGTGGACCTCACCGGCAACCATGACGACAGCAACCCTCAATAGCAACAACAACGACGTGGCATTAAGGAACAACGCCAGCAACCACGACCTTCAACTGCAATAATGACGACCTCTAACAACAACAGCAACGATAGTGATCTCCGCAGCAATAGAGGACGACAACAACCGCGACACCCGTGATAGTGACAAAATCTTCTTCCTCTTCTGCACCTCGCATTCCTGTTCTCCTCCTCAACTACCACTAGCTACGATGCTAAAATAAGGCATGCGCGGTGGCCGTTGATGACATAACAATAGGTCAAGTAAAGTTCGTGATCTCCGTAGCTGATCTGTAATGCTTTTGGCATCGAGCCTCGACAGTGATAATGACAAAGAGGACAACAATGAGGCAGCAATAACCACACTGGCATCTACGATGGCCATGACGACAGCAGCTACGACCCTCAGCGATGGCAGCAGCGATGGCGGCCCCCAACCGCGATGACAACCCTAGCCGCAACGATAACAGCAGCAACAACAAACGGTGGACGTGGTGACCCCACTCTGATTGCAACGATGACAATAACGACAACAGCAACGACACAATGGCAAGCAACGACCATGACGATGATGAAGATGATCACGACAGCAACGGCGGTCACAACGACCAACAGCAACTTCTGCGGCAACAGCAACAGGACAACAACGACAACCACGACCTCTACAATAGTGGCAGCAGTAGCTATGCTGGTAGCCATGATGATCGCCACAGTAGCGGTGGCACAATGACGACGATGACAACGGTGGCAGTAGCTTCCAAGTTGTGTCTGTCTCGTCTTCTTGTTGATGATGGAGGCAACAACAGCAGCAATGTATGGAGGAGGAAAAGAAAGTGAGGAAGGAACAGAAGGAGTTGGGTGTGTATGAGGTGAGTGTGTAGTGTGTGTATGTACGTATGTGTGATTGAAGGTGTGTGAGGTGTGTAAGGATGCGTGAGGATACGTGTGTGTAGGTGAGGCCTGTGTGTGTGTGAGAGTGTATGTGTGTGGGTGAATGGAGGTGTGTATGTGTATGTGCAGGAAGGAGGATATGTATATGAGTATTTATGTATGAGGATGCGTATGCGGAATGTGTGTATGTAAAATGATATGCGACATGTGTGGAGGAAATGTAGGCACATGGATGGTGAGTGGTATGTGCAGGTTGTGTAAGTATGTGGATTGCCACGAGTCGTGTAAGGGTGTGTGTGGTAGTGTGTGGAATGTAAGAGAATATATGTATGTGTATGTGTGGTGATGCGTGATGTGCGTAAGAATATGTATGTATGAGGATACATATGGTATGTATACGTGTGTGTAAACGAGGAGGTGATGTAGTGTATATGGAATGTGTGTGTGTGAATGAAGTGTGTATATGTATATGTGTTGGTAATGATGTATGATGTGTATGTATGCGTATGTGTGTGATGTATATGGGAAAGTGAGTAGTGTATGTGAAGATGTGTGTGTGTTGGTGATAATGTAAGGTGTGTGAAGGTGTGTGTATGTGTAGAGAAGGAGCCGAGTGTGTAATGCTTGGGGGTATGCGCACAGGTGCATGAAGTGATGTAGGGTGGTATGTGTATGTGGGTGTGTGGTATGTGTGTATAAGGGTGTGATGTATGCGAAGTGTATGTGTATGGGATGATATGTGGTGTGTGCAAAAGGGGGGTATATGTATAGGGACAATGTGTGGTAGGTGCAGTTTATGTGTGTATGCAGGGATGCCATGTAGCTTGTGAAGGTTTGTGTGTATATGTATGAAAGGTGTAGGATGTGTGGAGTATGTGTATAGGTGTATGAAAGATGTGGGGTGTACGGTACATGTGTGTATATGGATGGTAGGTGGAGTGCGTGATATGTGTGTATATGTGTGAAGGACGTGTGGTGAGTAGGTATGTGATGTGTATATAGGAGGAGTGGTGTAGATGGGTATGTATGTATGCATATAAGATGATGTGTGGTGTATGGGTGTAAAAGGCAAATGTAGTATGTGTAGAGTAGGTGGGCAAGTTTGTATTGGTGGTGTGAAGTATATGTAGGGCATGTGTGAATGTGTGTATGATAGTTGTGTGGAAGGTGAAAGGAGCAAATGTGTATGTATGTATAGGTGTGTGTGTAATGTGTGAAGTGTGTATATAAATGGATAAGAATATGTGTATGTTGGTGTGCATGTGGTGTGTGGGAATGTGCTGGTATAAAAGAGTATGGGGAAAGGCATCAAAAAGCTTGAGAAATTGAGCAGCCCGTCGGAAATTGCCGAGAGTTGTTATAGCTGACCCTTCAGTACCATGCTCGGAGAAGGGACTACACATCGGAATCACTTGAGGACGATTAGGACTACGACAACCCTAAACAAGTGAGTGGGAAACTTAAGGATATGCTACTATGTTGTGTTGTATGTAGAATGCTATGCATGTGAAATTGTTATTTGTTATATTTGCTATTTAATGTGATTATTGTTGAGTTATGTGGTGGGAATTAATGAGTTAGGACATAAGTTGTGAGGAATGTAGGGGAATGAATGGTCTGAGAGTTTAGATGTTATTACCTTAATGATAGCACCTAGCACCATATCGCTAGTGCTATAACCATAAGCCTAACCTATGTTTTACAAATTGATTTCTTCCAAATCAAACTAAACTATAGAAACTTAGCTTTCCTTCTATAGCTACCGAATAGGTATGCTTAGTTGGAATAGGGTGTATAGGTATCATTATGTATACATGTCAGAGTTGGTTCCTGAATGTGTATACATACACTTAACAAACTTATTTTCCTATTTTAATTACGAAACACACTCATGAACATAACCATACCAAATCATGAGTGTAAGCTTAATTTTTACAAATCAACGACCATATTTTCTTACTCTCTTAAGTTCAGTAAGGGAAAGCGTTTAGTAAATTGTTCTTAATTAGAGATGTGGCAGAAATATGTATGCACACACACACACACACACACACATATATATATATATATCATATACAAATGTCTTAAAGACATTAAAAGGGAAACGAGACGACCTTTCTGGCTCTCGAAAGTATGAAAATGATAGTGCACTTAAGATGTGTGATGGTATAGAGGTTTCAAAGATCATTAGTGTAAATCAACCCCGAGTGGTTGGTTTGATATGTGATATAAATGAAACAAAGGTGTCATAAATGATTGTAAGCCAACCCAAGTTGTTTGATCACTTTAAATAAATCAATTAAAGTATGAATTAGACGATATCAAAACTTGACATGCATTTTCACGAGACATTGCATGAGATTGAAGGCCATCACTATCACAGGATGCGTCGGAAGTGATCAAGAGGATCGTTGTTCTGCCAAGTGTGAACTAAGTGATTAAGGGATTGTCGCGCCTTGACGGTTTCGAGTCCGACCTTTCCTTGAGGGTTTTGCTCCGTCTAGTGCAGGGAGGCACGGGAGCGTTCACTATTGAGTTAATAAGATATCATAATTAACCAAGTGATAAGATAAATAAACCGGATAATGACCTGGGCACTAATGGTGGCTTCGGAATCCCCAACCTAAGGTCAAGGGGGGCATAAACCTTAGACTTCACGTTGGTTACCGGAAGACCACGTGAGATGCCGCATTCATATGGTTGTTCATGCATAACATACGTTTAATATTTTAAATTGAATTTGCTTACTTGTGTACATAGCATAGGTTTAATAACTTGATGTGAATTTTCTTGTGTATGTATATAGCATATGTCCAATATTTTATTTAAGTTTATTTGTGTGTGTATGTAGCATTGAAAGTGTTACCATCCCATTCATTTAGCCATGGTGTGCTCACCCCCTCACAGACTTTATGTAAGTGTTGATAGTGAAAGCGTGGGATGAGCTAAAATGTGAAATGTTGAGAGTTTTGGAAGACTAAAACAACAAAGTAAGATTTGTGAAGGATAGATTTACTTAGATGAAACGTTAAGACCCCCATGTGAATAGATTTTGAAGTTGAGAACCTAAGATTTATCCTATTTTACTGAGTGGTAGAGGATACCGATTCTTTGCGATCATGGTTGACTATGGGATTCAGGTTCCATAGTGATATTTTATTATTTAATCATATGTACTATAACTTGTTATATATGTAATTATTCACTTAGAATCTTACGATCTCTGACTCGTAAGACGATTATCATGTAATGGGTGCACACGTGCCATGATAATTTTAGTAGAGGCTTCTAAGTCGTTTGGCATCCCATAGAGAAATATTATTGTACCTGTAAGATTATTACTCAAATATTTATTAGATAAAAGAAATAAAGTGAAATATGAGCAATTTGGATCATCATCCAAATCGAGTTTTTGAGAGCATCTATGGTGCCAGAAAATTTCCCATCATCTCCTCGGGCTTTTGAAAGATTTGCCCTCAAATCTAGAGGGTCATTTCTAGAACTAGACCCAGACATCTCTGTTGGCTTGTTCTCCTGATTACCAGATGTAGTGGAAGTAATTATGATCTGCTTCTGAAATTGGTGCACCTTAGACAGAGTCACAAGTGACAGTACTATGCAAAACCCTCCCATACTTAACATATAGGATTCCTGAATCCATCATGTAATACTTTCCGATCAAATATCCAAGGCCTACCCAACAACAAATGGAAAGCATGCATAAGAATTACATCACATAAGATCTCATCGTGATATTTCCGTCCAATACTCATAGGCACCTTCACCCTTAGTGTAACATGTATACTGCCCCGATTGTCTAATCAATGCAAGTCATAAAGGCTAGGATGTGGACTAGTAGATAAATGTAATTTGTTTACTAGTGCAGTAAATATAACATTCATGCAACTACCACTATCAATGATGAGTACATAAAGGTTACCTCTAATCCTACAAGAGGTGTGGAATATGTTCTCCCTCTGTATGTCACTAGCATCAAGAGATAAGGTTAGAGTCCTGCGTAATACATTAATAGGTAGATATTGTTTACCTATACACTCCTCATGTGTTTCTACAGTCTGGTCATCATAATACTCCTACAGTGCTACAGACAGGTCTGTAGGCTCAACGTATTCCTCCTCAACCTCAACATCTTCCCCAATGCCCTCCATAACGGTCATCACTCTCTTATTTAGACACTATGTTGCCATATACCTAAATCCCATTCACTTAAAGCATTTGATTTGGCGTACTTTTCCACTAGTAGATTTAGGAACAGTTTACCTCACATCTAGTGTTACTACCTCTTTACCTTTCCTAGAGGGTATATTTTCTCTAGTAGTGCTAGGGGTAGTTTTGTCCACTGCTCTCACTGTCTCACCTACTGCCTTTGCCCCTCCAGGTCGGCCGTTAGCTGCCATGGGTCTGGTAGTAGTATTAGGCCTACTGCTCGGAGCCCTGAACAAGTTGGACCTCCTTTGCCTCTCCACTTTCAAGGCCAACTGAATAACCTCATCAAGTGTACTATAGTGCTACAGCTCAACAACACACGCTATCTCATATTTCAGCCTTGAGATGAAGCGTGCTATGGTTTGTTCTGGAGGTTCGATTGACCCACATCTAATCATGAGGGTTTCAAATTCCTGCACATAATCATCTATTGTCTTGCGTCCTTGCCTTAAAGTCTACAGTCACAAAAACAGTTCCTATTTGTAGTGCTCAAGAATAAATCTTTTTCTCAATACCCTCTTCATATCCCTCCATGTCTGAATCTTAGCCTCCCTATCTCTACACCTATTGATGATCAAATTCTTCCACCATAGTGCAGCGTATCCTATAAACTCGATAGCGGCTAATTGGACTCTGGTATTTTCATCGATCTCATAGCATTCAAAGAGACCCTCAACCTTATCCTCCTAGTCTAAATAATCATCAGCTGATCCCTTGCCGTTATAAGAAGGCATCTGCAACTTTACATACTTCAGTCGTCGAGGTGGCCCGAAACCCCTATTCTGGTATGGATTAGCCCTGAAGTTGTCATCCCTCTCTTCCAAGTAAAGATGATGATCCCCATCCATCCTTCTATTCAAATTTCCTTCTCCCACTATTCTGTCTCTCTGGAGGTTCTGTGGAGCTACTTGAGGTTGTGCCTGAAGGTTCACCACTGGTGGTTGTGGCAAAGTCATCCTATCAATCCTAGTTGCTAAAGTAGCAACTATGGTAGTAAGATCCTAGAGTTATTCCTCTAAAGTCCTCTTTCTTGCGGTATTATGGCCCTGACCTCCACCAACCTGGCTATTGGCTTCATTTGCAATTCCCCCATTCACACTCTCATTGGACATGATGTGTTTTGAAGAAGTAGTTCCAAAATTCACAACACACTCCTTTAACAATAGTATTCCAAATTTTTTTAGCAACTACAATGATGTAATAGCTCACGTCTCAAAGAGAATATCAAAGGCACAAGGAGAAATAATTTAGTACTCCAAATAAGTTTAATAAATGAAGTACATATGCAACTACTTTAGGTAGATGGAATTAAATTCAACAACAAGTGTTTAAGTAACTAGTTCAATTACTTTCACACTTTAATGATTCGTTTGAAGTTTAATTTCCACCAATCAACCTTCCTTTTCTTGTCTTGATTTCACACTACAATCAACCACAATGTACAACACTTCAACAAATAAAAATAATCAAAATCTACCGCCACTCTACTACTCTTATCCCACGGTGCTACTTTACTCACGCCTACTACAATTATCCACCAATTCACACAAAAAATAATCTACACCGAAATGCAAAACCCTTCACAATATTTGCAAACACAACCCTACACACAATCCATGGTTCACACTCCCAAACATACAAGTTTCACCACTATAAATACTAAAGCAAACCATAACTTATATACCAAAACAACAACAATTCAAATTTAAAAATCAAACCACTTCACTAATTGCAACCCTTCCACAATTGGTAAGAAGTAATTTTCAAATTAAAAAAAACATACATTAACTTCTTCAATCTTAATGTTTGTTTTGAAAATCAAATAATTTCCAAATCTTCCACACTACTCAAATCTAGAAATTCTCAATTACTCCTCTATTTTTCCGAAAACAAACATGTAAGGATTACAATTCTTCTTCCTACACAATTGCACTTCTGAATTTATATTCAAAATGCACTAACTCTCCTCTTCCTTCACAATGAAGTCCATAACATAGAAGCTTCAACAATTACTCAAAACTTACTCTAACAAGCAGCAAGTTCAACTTCTAAAGACAAATTACGCCACTTCAAGCAATTACAACAACAATTTCAATTTACTCCCAATTTCGAAATTGAAGATATAAGAACATGAACCCTAAATTTCCAAAATTCAAAATCAAACAACCCTTCTCATAACCTCAAGCTCTGATACCAAATTATGATGTGCTTAAAACCAATATTAAGAACATGCAAAACCAATTTGAAAGACAATTAAATAATGTCAATCAAATTAGTAATCAAATGGCACAAATCCTCACTACCTGTAACCAATTCTTCAAACAGTGGTGTGATCAAACTTAATTCCAAGTATGATGATGCTCTAATACCAAAAAGATGATGTATCTAAAAGGGGACTAAGCACAATCAAATGGAACAAAGAACCAACCTTAAATCCAATAAACTAAATCTGGTTCAATAGGCTAGGAATTTCGTAATTCCTAAAGGGGTGCAAGGAGATCCAAATTCAATAACTTATATATTATTAAACCACAATGATCAAGTCCTTAAAAACACATTAATCAAACTTGAATTGCCACATGAATTCAAGAATAACAACAAGAATCACTTCCAAGATCCCCTTTTTTAACAATGCAACTCACGGTTCAAAATGACAAGCAATTGTTGATGGTGAATAACGAGTATGATAAGTATTCAAAATAAGCACACTATTTCGAATTGAAACTAATTTAAATCTGATCAAGAAATGTTTCAATCCAACCCTAGATATTACACACTAGAGAAGAAAAGAAAACACGACAATTAGAAATTGATATAACTCACAATTTTAGTTGTTGCACTCGCTACAATCTCAACTCTTGGGATTGAAATTGATAAGAGGAAATTGAACTAGGTTAACCCTAAGCTCTCTCATGTAAAAGTGATGTGTTTAATCTGAACATTGGCCTCCTCAAAACCCTACTTAAGCAAGTATTTATACTTGCTCCCTTTAGGGTTAAAAAGTCCACAAAATTACAACTATGCCACTTTTAGGGTGGCCAGTCCTAAATGAAAATTACAAACAAATGAAAGTGTCCCAAAAGAAAATTACTGCATAAAATGGTCCAATAACAATTACAAAGTACAAAAATAATGTAAATCTTCAAGAGCCAATGCTTCAAAGTGAAATCAATCGAAGTGGGCCTTTAGATGTAAATCTGATGATGTCCCGTGGCCATCAACTAATGTAAGTCATTTGGCATCCCATGGAGAAATATTATTATACTTGTAAGATTATTACTCAAATATTTATTAGATAAAAGAAATAAAATGAAATATGAGTGATTTGGATCATCATCCAAATCGAATTATGAGAGCATCTATGGTGTTGGAAAAATTCCCATTACTTTTCTACATTTAAACTCTTCTTGGGCGATATAAGGTTTGCATACTTAGAGAACCTATCAACAACAACAAAAATAGATGAGTAATCCTCCAATTTTTGTAGAGAAGTGATAAAGTCCACAAAAATGCTCTCCCATGGTCAAGACGGCACAAGAAGGGGCTTCAATAGCCCTATAGTTCTCTTTCTCTCAATCTTACCCCACTGACAAGTTAGATAGGTATAGGTGTAGTTCATGACATCTTCCCTCATGTTTAGCCAATAGTAGCCTTACTTTAGCAAACTCATCATCCTTTGCTAGTTAGAATGTCTAGTCCATAAAGTGTCATGGCACTTCCTCATGAGCACCTTCCTCAAGCTCCCTACCTTAGGAACATACAAGCAATGATCCTTTATGCAGATTAAATCACCTTCCAAATAAAACTTGCAAGTCTTCCCCTCTTTGATCTATTGCTGTAGATTTTTAGCCAGCAGGTCTTAGCTTAAGTGCTCCTTGATTTGGTCTTATATGTTAGTAGTAACTCGAATTGCAAACTAGTAGGCAATTAGGACCAATGAAGTCAAATCCGCTCTTCTACTTAATTCATTTGCTACTTGATTGATCTACGCATTGTGGTACTTAATCTCCATGTTGAATATAATAAGGAACTCCTACCATTTTTCTTACTTGGTAGAGATATTTGGTTAAGCTAAGATATAGTTGGCAGCAGAATTATTCATCTTCACCAGGAACTAAGACCTCAACAAATAGTGCTTCTAGGTCTTGGGAGAATGCATAATAGTATGTAACTCTTTATATTGAGCTAAATATTTACACTTAGTGGAATTTATCTTCCTGCTCTCGTATGCCACTAGATAGCACTTTTGAATCAACACTTCACCTAAGGCAATGTCTGATGCATTTGTGTAGACTTGAAACGGTTTGGTCATGTCTATTAGTGTGAGGACTAGCTCTTCAGTCTTAATATGCTTTAAATCCTCAAATGCAGCTTAACACTCCTCACTTAAAGACCACACTCAGTCCTTCTTCAATAGATCTATAAAGGGGAGCAACTCTTCTTGAATACACTTCCACATACCTTTTGTAGTAATTGGCAAGTCTTAGAAATGATCTTAACTCAATCATGCTCTTGGGAACATGTCATTCTCTTATCGCCTCCACCTTAATTATGTCTATCTAAATCTACCTTACCTCAAGCACATGCCCTAAGAAGTTAATGCACTCCTAGGCAAAGGCAAACTTCTCTCTCTTTACATAAAGATGATTCTTCCGAAGCTTCTAAAAAACCATTTGCAAATGCTTCACATGGTTCTACAATGTCCTACTATACATAATAATGTCATCTAGGTAGATAACAACAAATTTATCCAAAATATTCATGAAATACATTATGCATTACAGTACAAAAAGTAATAGCAACATTTGTGATACTAAAGGGCATCACCAAAAACTCATAAGCGCCATAATGGGTCACATAAGTTGTCTTAGGCTTGTCACCCTCTATAACACATATCTGATGATAACCTAAATGAAGGTCTAGCTTGGTGAAGTATTTAGCCCCACTTAGTTAATTGGATAGATCGACAATTAGAGGAATTAGGTAATGATTCTTGACTGTTGGCTTATTTAGAGCCATATAGTCGATGTACAATCTTAAACTCCTATCTTACTTCTTATAAAATATAATAAGAGCCCCGTGTGGTGCTTTTAAGGGATGAATGAAGCCTAGCTTTAATAGTTCATCCAATTGTTTCCTTAACTCAACAAATTTAGGGGGGCAATGTTTTTATTCAATTCAGGTTAGGGGTTTAGCTCTTGGAACCAACTCAATCTCATGGTATATAGGTCTACTCAAAGATAACTCTTTTGGGAGCTTATTGGGCATCACCTAATTGTACCCCCTTATGATACTCTAGATTATCCTTAGTGTCCTTTGCTTTCCCACATTCCTTTTTCTTTGTATGGGCAATAAGGAAAGTTATTTATTGGTGTTTGAGCCTTCTCTTTGATTGGACTGCAGATAGCATCATGGCTCCTATACTCTTTCTATCTTTTCCTATGTTGCCTACCTTCTTCCTCTTGATCGACATGCAACATGCTTATCATCCATGAACGACAAACAATTGGCTACTGGCATAAAAGCAACTTTTGCATGTCTTAATAAATGTATCCTTAAGACTATATTGAAGTTATTTAGTGGGATAGTAGTGAAGTTAAGGTTTCCACTCCAATCTCTAACCTTCATCTCTAAACCTCATGCTATTCATTAGCCAGGTCATGCCTTAGAGTTGGTGGCTTTAATTTAGCTAGTATCTTTTGCAAGCACTAGCCCAAATCTCTTTGCTTTAACCACATCAATGAAGTTATGTATGGCTCTTGAGTCAATCATAGCGCTAGACATACATGAGCTTGTTATCCGACTTAAAATAGCTTCATGTTGAGGAACTTTTTCCTATAGTCGATAACAAGTGTAAGTTGCTCATTCATGGTTATTCCTTATACTCTCCCTTTGAATCCTCTTCCCTGCATACACTCCTAGCCTTTAGAGCCATAGCATTAAGTGTAGTTCTAAAGGGATAATATAACACCTTATGTGGTCGATTGTATAAGAAACATGAGAATGTTACCTTCTAAACCCATAATCCCGCCCCCTCCCCCACCTCTCTATGGTTGTTGTTATTGCTAGAACTTAAGGTTCCCACTCTTGGGTTTACCCCCTACTTGAAACACTTTCCACCCTCATGCCTTAAAGAAATGCTCTTCCCTCTAATGTCGTGTGTGTAGTTAGTCAAGTGCTGAACTGTTGCCTACACTACAGCTAAGTTCATCACCCTTTCTCTTTGTAACTCATTCTTGGCATAAGGCTTCAACCCCTCTAAGAACTAGAATAAATTGTCATCTTCACCCATGCTCTTGATGTTAAGTAGTAGAGTTGAGAACTGTTGGACATACTTTCTAATGTTGTCACCCTGTTAAAGTTCTTTCAACTTCTTTTGAGCATTGTACTCCACATTCCCTAGGAAGAACTAAGCTTGCAACTTTACCTTCAATTCATCCTACGTATCAACATGTGCTTGGTCATCCTGGATCTCCTCTTATTGGGCGTGCCACCACAATTTGGCATGATCTATTAAGTACATCATGGTCATTGAGACCTTAGTTCGCTTATCATTCATCCCAACAATTGCAAAGTATTGCTTTATATGAAATAGGAAATTCTCCAACTTGGCATCTTTCACACCAGTGAAAGCTTTAGGCTTGGGGATTTTCAATTGCTCAACATGAGCCAAAGCTTGAGCAAGAGCATTCACCACAACTCACATCAAAAAGGCAACTTATGCCCTGAAATCTCTTACTGATTTTGTAAAAGCATGAGTAGCCAACCCTCTTCTAACATCCTCAACTACCACACGTAGCTCATCCTAGAGTGTGCACATGGTAATGCCAAAATCTTTGGCAAGCTTTCCAACCTTATGACTTACATCTTAGTTGGAAGCTTTAAGATCTAGTACTTTTACTAAAAGAGCTACTAGTGATTTTACTTGTTCGTCTAAGTGAGTGAATTGGTTCTCTAAGCTCTCAATATGTTTGTTTCTATTGTCTAGGCATGTTATGGTCGTTTTCTCTAGAATAACCAAAGCTATAATATCAAGTGTCATAGTGCTAGGCTCTCACTAGCATAATAAGATTATGTGGTGCTTACTATCTTGCCTCTATAGTACTAAGCAAGCCTGTTTATTGCTACTACTACTACTACTAGTAGTAATAACAATAATAGTAAAAGAGAACCATTTAGATTCTTATCTTAGAAATAAGTTAAGGAATTTTCTTCAATACCTAGAATTAGGACATTTTTCTTGATAAGTATATGAAGAATTAAAAATAAAAAAGTCTAATAGACATAATATTTTGTATTATATATATGTATGAAGTGAATCGTTGTAGATGTGATTCTAATTAGCTAATACATAAGCACCTATGATGTGACCTCAACTAAGAAAAAATTTTAATTTCCCATGTAAATAAATAAATCAACTTCATTCCATCTTAAACTTTAACTTAGAATTATTTTCAAATGAAAAGGATATTTTGGAAAATAAACTTTAGATTCAAAAGTTTTATGTGGTAACTATTGGGATTTTAATAAGATAGCTCTTGCCTGAATTTAAAACTCTAGTTTTTCGAAAACCCTTTTGCAAAAAGATTTTCTTGGTAGATTAGTTGCTAAGTTAGAATCAATCTAACTAATCAATCCTAATTTACACTTTTTTCTAGATCTTAGTTGGGTGGTAGATCCAAATGGTTTCCAAAATTACAAGAAAACTCCAAAAGTTCTTTAACTCTTAGTTAAAGATTTATGTTGAATAGGAATAGAGTTTAATATGAACTATGTTAAGGAAAACTAAAATTTAGACTTAACAAGATGGTGACTCCACTAAGGATTGCCAATAGGGTTAGCCAAATAAATCATCCAAAATTAAACTTTATTTCCTAAAATACCTTTCCTACATTAGATTTTCTTTTTTGTAAATATATTCTTTAATTTTATATATATTGGTACTAAACTTTATGCTGGGAATCATTGGGGGATATTCTTAAGGGGGGTGGGGTTTATTTTTAGTATTATAATGTATAATAGATATGATCAAACTTAGGTCATTTTAAGATCTTAAAAGGGGAGCTATTGTGCGGCAGCCACTGTTTAAGGCTAATTAGGCTACCCTATTGATAAGAATCAAAATCCTACGAGACCTATCATTAGGGCAAGAGCCAAAGGGTTACAAAATTTAGCGATGAGAGTCCTCTTTGAACAAACCCACCCCGAAAATACTTGTATACTAACTTCTTTTCTATTACTTATTTCTGATGCATTCCAGCAAGCATACTTGTCAAGCTTTACAGGGCAATGGACAAACTCACTAAAACTTAGCTTATGGGTTATTCATGGACCAACATAAACCAAAGAAAAATCAGTTTAACAAATTGCTCAATTGACTTGAAGAACCAGCCATTTGAAGACCATCTTTTGTACTTGTAATTTTTATTATTAAACCGACTACTTTTATTCATTTTTTTAGGACTTATGATTTGGTTGTATTTTGTTGATTAGAATCGGCCACCTAATGGCATATTTGTAATTTTTAGAGTCATTTTACCCTAGTTAGAGCAAGTATAAATACTTGCTAACTAGGTTTTATAAGGGTCTTTTTTTTTACATCACATGCTTGATATTTGTTGTCATGGAAATTAGCTTTTCATGCCTCATACTCTTATCAATTCTCCTTTAAATTGTGGTGAGTGGATTTTAATTTTATTGTACATAATATCAACAACATCAAGATCAAACCTAATTCCAACTAGTGCGTAATATCTGGTAAGGAATTAGTTGTTCTTTTCATCCAATTCACGCAATTTAAGGTTCATCTTACTAGCTAAGGATTGTGCCTTTGATTAGAATTGGATACTTGGTTTCTTCTACCTTTGATTTATAATATAATTCCCTTGAAACACGTCATCTTTTGGTGATTAGAACACATTGATTTATATAATTAGGTGATAAGAATCAAAATCCTACAAGACTTATCATTAGGGCAAGAGCCAAAGGATTTCAAATCTTGGCGATAAAGGTCCTTTTTTAGCAAATCGACCTTAGAATTATTTGTTTACTAACCTCTTTTCTATTACTCATGTATTGTATATTCTAATAGGCATACTTATCATGCTTTACAAGGCTGTGGACAAACTCACTAAGACTTAGTTTGTAGGTTATCCATAAATAGACCTAAACTGAAGATGAGTTAAATCGACGAGTTGATTTGAAGACCTGGCATGTTGAGGACTATTTTTATTTGTTTGTTATTTTCTTGGAACCATTTATATTGTAAGTTTTTGGGACATTTTTATTTGGTTGTAATTTATGTTTTAGGACCTGCCACCCTATAGTAGCATAGTTGTAATTTTTGGAGTGTTTTTACCCTAATAGGAGCTAATATAAATACTTGCTAACTAGGGTTTTGGAGAGACATTACATTTGACATCAAAATATGCATTTTGTGGCCGTAAGAGACACCCTCTTACATGCTTCTACTCTTATCAATTTCAAGTGTGGAATTGTGGCGAGTTGGCTTAGGAATCCTTGTGAGTTATATCAAGGTCATTTCTAATTTGCATCCAATTATATCTAGTGAGTAATATCTAGTTTGTGATTTGATTGGTTCTTATTGTTTTTTTTTTACACAAATAGGGCTCCATATTCAATATTTGGTTCAAGCCATTTTATAGTTGAAAAGTGGAATCACTTGTGTTGTTTATTAGATTGGTTTTGTCTAATTTAGTACATGCCATTTGGAGTTGTTTGTTCCCCATTTGCACGCTATTTTAGAGTATTTTTCATCAATTTATCACGCCATATTTGTGGAGTTATCTAGTTAATTCACCAATTGGAATGTGTACATTGTGCTTTGGATTTTAGGCACATCATATTTGGTATCAGAGCTTGTGGTTTTTTAGAAGGGATCTTTGTGATTGAGAATTCAGAAATTAGGGTTCTTGAGTTTAGCACCTTGATCCAAATTGTTGAAGTGAACTTGAGTTATTTGATTGTGTTATTGAAGTGATATAATTGTTGCTTGTTGTTGTAAACGTAGAGTACTTGTAATATTCCTTGTCTCCTTGAGTTGGTTGTGAGTGATTAAGGGGAAGTGATCAATGGATCATTTGAGGGAAGTGATCATTTGAAACAAAGAAGAGTGAATGGAGTGTTGGTGATTTCGGAAATTGAGCATTATTGTGTGTAAATTCCATATTTGAAATTGTGTGAAGAATAGGAAGATATTTGAAATTCAAGCATCCATTAACTTAAAGTAGTTATTAAGTAGCATTAAGGATTGCTATTTGAATTTGAATTGTCTTACCTTTTATGGAAAAGGTTGTATTTAGTGGAGTTATTTAAATTGTTGCTTGTTGCCTTTGTTTGTGAAGTTTCGATGCAAGGGAGTTCCAACATGATGTGTTGTGTGTGTTAAGGCAAGGAAGTGATACATTTGAAGTATTATTGTTATTGTTTGAAGGAGTACACTATGTTTGTGTGTAGTGTCCTTGAAGTGGACCATGAGGAGTAAAGAGTGTTGATTCTTTGTAATCAAGTGGAGAAGAGTGAATTGTTGTGTGTTGTTTTTGGAAATTGAGGAGTAACATTTGTGATTTTCAAACTTGAATTTTTAGAATTGAGGTGTGAGTTAAGGAAGCAATTTGAATTTCAAAACACACATTAAGTGATTGAGTAATTGTGTGTTCATTTGAATTTGAAAGTGGCTCTTTACCATTTATGGAATAGAGTAATTATTGAACTCCATTTGAATTTGAATTTGAGATGCCTTGTTGTTGTAAGTTGCGGTTTGAAACTTGTATGGAAGTGGAGAAGTTCAAGTGTGGAAGAGTGTGTATGTGTGTGCTGCAACATGTATAAAAGGTGTATGTGTGGTGTTGTGTTTTGTAAATTTAGTGAAGGGTGTGTGTGTATTTGGCATGGTTTTGTGTGTGTTGTTTAGAGAAGTATTGTTGGTGGCATAAGTGGTGGTAGAGAGCTCTTGAACGTGAGCAAGGGAAGTGTGTGTGGTGGTGTGAAGTTGTGCATTTATGTGTGTGTTGAGGTGTTGCACATTGTGAATTAAAGTAATGTGAAGCCAAGGTAAGAAAAAGAAAGTTAAGTAGTAGAATTTGAATTCAAACAAATAATTAAAGTGTAAAAGTAATTGAACTTATTACTTAAACACTTGTTGGTTGAATTTAATTTCTTAACTACATGGAAGTATTTATTTGTGCTTCAATTATTTTACTTGACTTTACTTGAAGTGACAATAAGTATTTCTTGTAATTAGTTATGTGTATACCGTGGGTGTGTAAGGGTATGTTATTGTGGTACTAGTAGAGAAGTGTGTTGTTAACTTGTTGAAGTTAGTTAATAACCATGTCAAGTGATGTGTATACTTCTACTATTTTGGTACATCAAGTATTGACTTCTTCGCCAACCATTGATGAGGGACAAAGGGAAATTTTGTTCCATACCTCTTGTAGGGTACAAGGAAACTTATGCGTAATTATTGTTAATGGTGGTAGTTGTACTAATGTTGTAGCTACATCATTAATATCGAAGTTGAAACTTGTAACTACCCCGCATCCTAAACCCTATACATTACATTAGTTAAATGATTAAGAGAGTTTATGTGTGACCCTAAGGGCTAAGGTACCCTTCTGTATAGGAGATAAGTACTGTGATGAGCTTGAATGTGATATTCTTCCTATGCGTACATCCCATATATTGCCTAGTAGGCCATGGTTATATGACAAGATGGTTTTACATGATGGGTATAGAAATACTTATACGTTCCAACAAGATGGTAAATGTATAGTATTGAACCCTATGTCACCATCAGAGGTCTAGAAGATATAAAGACAGATAAGTCAACCATCAAAGATTCCTGAGGATCATAGTTACATGATCAAACCTTCAAAGGACCAAATTGTGCAGAGGCAGATATGCCAATCTTTAGAGGTTTCGAGGTTCCTAGTTACATGAGCCAACATATAGAGACAACACTTATCAAACACAGATGTGCCAACCTTCAGAGGATCCTAAGGGTTAGAGCCAAATGAGTAGACCACCAGAGGACCAAATTGTTCAGAGGCAGCTATGTTCACCTTCAGAGGTTCTAAAGACTCATGAGCAATTGAGTAAACCATTAGAGGATCTTGAGGGTCAGAGTCAGATGAACCCATCACCAGAGGACCAGACTATTCAGAGACAATTATATCCACCTTCAGAGCTTTCAAAGGGCCATGAAGGTTAGCAACATACAGATGAGTTAGAAAAGGAGGCAACAATATCGGCAGAACAGGTTGAAACAAGGAAGACCTTAATGGATAATGGATCATTATTTATGTTGCAGATGAGATACATCCTAGAAATGGAGGAGAGAAAGCAATCACCCCCTATAGTATTTCAGATAATGGGATTTTGCAATGATACTTCTTTAAATGGCTTGCTAGGAGGATACAGAGTCTCTACTACATTTGATATGTCAGATTTGAGGACAAATCTTTTTTAGGCTCGAGGAGATGATAGGAATCAAAATCCTATAAGACCTATCATTAGGGTAAGAGCCAAAGGATTTCAAATCTTGGCGATGAGGGTCCTTTTTAAGCAAATCGACCCCAGAATTATTTGTTTACTAATATCTTTTCTATTACTCTTGTATTGTATATTCCAATAGGCACACTTATCAGGCTTTACAAGGCTATAGGCAAACTCACTAAGACTCAACTTGTGGGTTATCCATAAACTGACCTAAATCGAATATGAGTTGGACCGATGAGTTGATTGAAAGACCTAGCATGTTGAGCACTATTTTTATTTGATTGTTATTTTCTTGGAACCATTTATGTTGAAAGTTTTTGGGATATTTTTATTTAGTTGTAATTTGTGTTTTAGGACCTACTACCCTATAGTGGTATAGTTGTAATTTTTATAGTGTTTTTACCTTAATAGGAGCAAGTATAAATACTTGCTAACTAGGGTTTTGGAGACACATTACATTTGACTTCAAAATATACATTTTGTGGCCGTGAGAGACACCCTCTTAGAAGCTTCTACTCTTATCAATTTCAAGTGTGGAATTGTGGCGAGTTGGCTTATGAATCCTTGTGAGTTATATCAAGGTCATTTCTAAGTTGCATCCAATTATATCTAGTGAGTAATATCTAGTTTGTGATTAGATTGGTTCCTATTGTTTTGTTTCACTCAATTAGGGTTCCTTATTCAATATTTGGTTCATGTCGTTTTATAGTTGAAAAGTGGAATCACTTGTATTGTATATTGGATTGGTTTTGTCTAATTTAGTACACGCCATTTGGAGTTGTTTGTTCCCCATTTTCACGCTATTTTGGAGTATTTTTCATCAACTTCTCACACCATATTTGTGGAGTTATCTAGTTGATTCAACAATTGGAATGTGTACATTATGCTTTGGATTTTAGGCACATCATTAGGGTTTACGTGGCAAGTGAAGTTCACGCCATTAGAGCAATTAGATTTGGTGTTCTTGCAATTAGATTGTAGGCATATCATCTTTTTGGTATTAGAGCATTATAATTTGCTTGGTTTCGTAATAAATTTGGGTTCATAAGGATTAGGGGTTCACACCATTTGTGGACTTATTTAATTGATTCTTCAATTGACATTGTATAATTGCAATCCATCAATTTGAAGCACATCATCTTTTGGTATCAGAGCAAGATATTCATACAATTAGAGTTCCCTTGGCAATTGTTCATCACACTATTTTGAGAATTTGGTTTGATTGAATTCTTTAATTGGTTGTGTTCATGTGCTTTGGATTTTAAGCACATCACCTACTCAACGCTTTGATGTGGACCAAGACACATTTCTTTAAAAATGTGTGGGAGTCTATAAAGCTTATGGATATGATAGGAATCAAAATCCGTCAAGACCTATCATTAGGGCAAAAGCCAAAGGATTTCAAATCTTGGCAATGAGGACCCATTTTGAGCACATCGACCTTGGAATTATTTGTTTACTAACCTCTTTTCTCTTATTCATGTATTGTATATTCCAATAGTCACACTTATCATACTTTATAGGGCGATGGACAAACTCACTAAGACTCAGCTTGTGGGTTATCCATGGATCGACCTAAACCGGCAATGAGCTAGGGTGACGAATCCTTTGGAAGAGCTAGCATGATGAAGACTATTTTTATTTATAATTATTTCTTTGGATTATTTATGTTGTAATCTTTCTTTTGGGATACTTTCATTTACTTGTAATTGTCTTTTAGGACCAGCTACCATAAAAGTGGCATAATTATAATTTTGTGAACTTTTTAACCCTAAAGGGAGCAAGTATAAATACTTGCTTAAGTAGGGTTTTGAGGAGAGAATTTTTCAGAATACACTTCACCTTTTATGTGAGAGAATTAGGGTTCTTCTTTAGTTTAATTCCTCTTATCAATTTCAATCCTAAGAATTGAAATTGTGGCAAGTGCAACAAGGAGAAATTGTGAGTTATATCAATTACTTTTTGTTGTGTTTCCTTTTCATCTCTAGTGAGTCATATCTAGGGTTGAATTGGATGTCTTCTTGGTCATATTTGATTGCATTTGTAATTGAATTATTAGTTCTTAATTGAGTAGTTTTTATACATGATTTCTAGTCTTTCATTTAGTCACTCTTGAACCATGAAATCAAGTTGTGTGGAAAGTAGATCACGATCATTGTTCTTATTGTTCAATTGTATTATTCACGTAGACTTCAAGTACATTTAGTGATCTCCATTGAGGATTACATCATTGTGATATTCATTTCCTTGAAGTTTAGCATTCAGATCATCCTTTACATTTAGGGTTCACGCAACATTTTTCTCTAATTTGAACCGATTTGTTCTTATCCTTTAAGGATTGTTAATTAGTTCATTTGCATGTGCTTAAACACCTTTTTAGGCACATCATAATTTGGTATTAGAGATGAACATGCTTGGTTCATTTCAATATTGATTGCGTGGTGTTGTGGAATTAGTTATAGACATTGAGTTTCGACGCCATTGTTCATGACATTGGAAACTAGTTTTATTGAAATTATCTAAGTGTCTTTCAAATTGGTTTTGCATGCTCTTGACCTTGGTTTTGAGCACATCATCTTTTAGTATCAAAGTTTGAGGTTGTGGGAAGGGATTGATTGCAATTTGAATTCAGAAGTTAGGGAATTGTTTAATAGCACATTGATTTGAATTTGTTTGACGTGAAGCTTGAATTGTTTAATTGTGTTGTTGAGGAGTTGTAGTTGCTACTTGTTGTTATAGATGTGGAGCAATTGTGAATCCTTATCATTTTTTTATTGACGTGAACTTGGAAGGAAAAGTAAGGAGTGTATTTCCTAGTGTTTGATTATGGAATTGGAAATATAATAATTTGTGGTAAAAAGAGAAGTGTAACCTTTGTTGATTTCGGAATTGGGAAGAAAAATTTACCATTTCTAGATTTGAAAGTGTGTGGAAGGATAAGCATATATTTGAAATTCAAACACCTTCTTTAAGTTTGAAGTAATTCATTGAGTAGCATTGAATAAGTGTTATTTGAATTTGAATTGTTTTTTACCATTTGTCGAGAAGGTTACATTTAGTGAAGTAAATTGAATTTGAATTTTGTTGCTACCATTGCTTGTGGTTTACGATGTGAATTGGAGTTGTGTAGTGGCAAGGAAGTGTATACTTTGAAGTATTGTGTGTGTGTTGTATTGGGGAGGTTGTTGCACCATGGTTGTATGTGTGTAAGTTGCGGTGTAAAAAGGGAAATATTGAGCTATTAGAGTTGTGTTATGTGTGTTGAATAGAAGGGACATTAGCATTATGACTTGAAGGTGTATGCGTGTAGAGTAGTGTTTATAAAATTTTGTGAAAGTTGTATGCATTTTGGTGTGAATTTGTGGAGTTGTGTGCAGTAAGGTGCTACACGTTGAGGCTAAAGTATGAGTGCATAGTGCATGAATACCAAACCGTGAAGGGGAAGAGTGGTGTTTCAATTATGAAGTGGAATTGTGTAGTGTGTGTTTTCGGAAAAGGTGGAGGAATTACAATTGTAATTTTTAGGTTTGAATTTCAGCATTGAAGTGTGAATTAAGAACCTAATGTGAAATTTCAAAACATACATTAAGTCATAGTTTAATTGTGTGTCATTTGAATTTGAAATAGCTTCTTACCATTTGTGGAATTGTGCACTTATTGAACTTCACTTTTGAATTTGAAAGTTGTGCTGCTTCTTTTTGTATTGAAGTTGCAGTTTGTTATAGTTTGTAGAAGTGGGAAGTGTCTCGTGGCTTGAAGTAGAGTGTATGTAGTGTTGTATTTTTTGTAAATTTAGTAAAAGGTGTTAACATTTGGTGTTAGTTGTTGTATGTGTTGTCAAGCTACTTGTTATTGGTGGCGTGAACATTGTTAAACCGTGAGCAAAGGGGAAGTTGTGTGGTAGTGAATGGTGTGTTGTGTATTTGTTTAATTGCTGCCAATTGTATATTTAAGTGGTGAGAAACTAAGGCAAGAATAAGGAAAGTTGAGTAGTAGAATTTAAGATGCAAACAAGTCAATAAAGTGTGAAAGTAATTGAACTAGTTACTTAAATACTTGTAGTTGAATTCAATTCTATCTACTTAAATGATGTGCTCAAAACCAAGCCCAAGCACACAAAACCCAATTGAAAGACCAATTACACAAAGAAAATCAAATTAGTCTTAATCTCATGATCAATGGCATCAATTTCCAATGAATGTAACCAATTCTTCAATTAGGATGTAATCAATCTTAGATCCAAATATGATAATGCTCTGATACCAAAAGATGATGTGCTCAAAACCAAGGTCTAGCACATGCAAATGAATCAAAGAAACAACCTTAATTCACAAATATAATCCAGTTCAAAAAGACCATGAATTGCATGAACCCTAATGCAGATTTAATGAAATCCGAAGGTTCAAAATTGCAATTAACAATCCAACAATGATAATCTTCTCCAATAAAACGACAATCACAAGAATTCCATGTGAACTACACACAAGAACAATAAGATCCAATTTCGTAAATCTCCCTTCCTACAATATCCAATCCACGGTTAAAAAATGATAAACAATTATTGATGGAGAATCACAAGTATGATAATTACTCAAAATAAACACACTAATTCGAATTGATACCAATTCAAATCTGACCAAGAAATGTTCTAATCCAACCCTAGATATTACACACTAGAGAAGAAAAAGAACACACAACAATTAGAAATCGATATGACTCACAATTTCTATTGTTGCACTCGCCACAATCTCAAGTCTTCTGATCGAAATTGATAAGAGGAAATTGAACTTGGGCAACCCTAAGCTCTCTCACGAAAATGTGATGTTCTAATATGAAAAATGGCCTCCTCAAACCCTACTATAAGCAAGTATTTATACTTGTCGCCCTTAAGGTTAGAAAATGGACAAAAATTATAACTATGCCACTTTTAAGATGACCAGTCCTAAATGGAAATTACAATCAAAATGAAAGTGTCCCAAAAGAAAATACAACATAAAATAGTCCAAATAACAATTACAAACTAAAAGAAAATAGTCTTCATCATGCGAGCTCTTCTATAGGATTCATCGGCCCAACTCATCGCCGGTTCAGGTCGGTCCATGGATAACCCACAAGCTAAGTCTGAGTGAGTTTGTCGATCGCCTTATAAAGCATGATAAGTATTCTTGTTGAAATATAAAATACATGAATAAGATAAAAGAGGTTAGTAAATGAATAATTCCAGGGATGATTTGCTCAAAATGGGCCCTCATCACCAAGATTCGAAATCCCTTGGTTCTTGCCCTAATGATAAGTCTTGTCGAATTTTGATTCATATCATCTCCTCGAGCTTCAAAAAGATTTGTCCTCAAATCTAGTAGATCAAATGCAGTAGAGACTTTGTTTTCTCCTAGCAATCCATCTGAAGAAGTATCTCTACAGAATCCCAATATCTGAAATACCACAGTAGGTGATTGTTTTCTCTCCCCTATTTCCAAGATGTATCTCATCTGCAACATAAATAAGGACTCATTATCTACTGATGTCTCCCTTGTCTCAACCCATTCCATTGATTTTGTTTCCTCCTTTTCTAACTCATCTATATGGTGCTGATCTTCATAGCCCCCTAATGGTTGGCCCAACTACTCACTACCCTTTGAAACCTCTGAAGGTGAACATAATTGTCTCTGAATAGTCTAACTCTCTAGTGGTCTGCTCATTTGACTATGATCATCAGGATCCTCTGAAAGTTGACACATCGGTGTTTGACAAATTTTATGCTCTAAGGGTTGGCTCATGTCACTAGAGCCCTCAAGAACCTTTGAAGGTTGGTATACCTGTGTTTGCATAGTTTGGTCCTCTAAAGGTTTGATCATGTGGCTATGATCCTCAAGAATCTGTGATGGTTGTTTTATCTGTCTTTGCATCTTTTGGACCTTTGATGGTGACATAAGGTTCAATACTATACGTTTACCATCCATTTTGAACATATAATTATTTCTATACCCATCATATAATACCATCCTGTCATACAACCATAGTCTACCAAGTAATATATGGGATGTACAAATAGGAAGAATATCACATTCAAGCTCATCACAGTACTTGTCCCCTATACTAAAGGGTACCCTAGCCCTTTGGGTCACACAAAGACTATCCTGATCATTTAACCAATGTAATGTATAGGGTTCAAGATATGGGATGGTTTCAAGTTTTCACTTAGATCCTAATGATGCAGCTACAACATTAATACAACTACCACCATCAATAATGATTACGCACAAGTTTCCTTGTACCCTACAAGAAGTATGGAACAAGTTTTCTCTTTGTCCCTCATCAATGGTTGGAAAAGAAGTCATATCCTGACGCAATACGTTAGTAAACAAATACAACTCACTTGACATTTTTGCTTACTAACTTTAACAACCACAATACACTTCACCACACCACAACAACATACCCTTACACACCCATGGTGCTCACACTCAACCAATACAAGAAATGTTTATTGGTGCTTCAAATAAAGTCAAGTGAAATAATTGAAGCACAAATAAATAATTCTTGGTACTTCAAGTAAAGTTAAATAAATGAAGTACACACAATTATATCTAAGTAGTTAAGAATTAAATTCAACTACAAGTGTTAAGTAATGAGTTCAATTACTTTCACACTTTAATTGTTTTGTTTGAATTCAAATTCCACTACTCAAATTTCGTTTTCTTGCTTTGGTTTCACACTAATTAACTTCACAATGGGCAGCACATAAACACAAGCACAAAAATACACAACTCACCACCACACAATTTCCCTTTTAGCTCAAGGTTCCACAATTATTCACACCACCAACAACAAGTATCTATATAACACACATAAGAACCAATGCCAATTACACACCCCCTCACTAAATCTACAAAAACACAACACTACATACACTCCTCTTCAAGCCACGGTGTACTTTCCCCACTTCCACACAAATATCAAACCACAACTTCAATGAAAAAGGCAGCTCAACTTTCAAATTCAAAATGAGCTCAATAAGTGCAAAATTCCACAAATGGTAAGAAGTTATTTCAAATTCAAATGACACACAATTAACTATGACTTAATGTGTGTTTTGAAATTTCAAATTGACTTCTTAATGTGCACTTTAATTCTGATTTCAAATCTAAAAAATGACAATTGTGATTCCTCCATTTTCCGAAAATGCACACACTCACAATTCCACTTCACAATTGTAACACTACTCTTCCCCTTCACAGTTTGATATCCAAGCACTACACTCTCACACTTTAGCCTTAATGTGCAGCACCTTACTCCACAAAACTTCCACAAATTCACAAATGGTAATTCCCTCACTCAACACATAAACGCAACGCTAACAATTCAATACTCCTTTCTACACCACAATTCATACACATACAACCACGATGCAACAACCTCCACAATTTTCTTTTTTTCTTTTTTTTTTGGTAAGCACAACTCTACACACAATACTTCAAAGTATACACTTCCTTGCCACTATAAAACACCAAGCAATCCGCAACTCATACACAAAAATAACAACAATTTAAATTTGAAAATCAAATCACTTCACTAATTGCAACTCTACCACAATTGGTAAGAAATGATTTTCAAATTCAAACACACATTAACTCCTTCACTCTTAATTCTTGTTTTGAAAATCAAATAACTTCCATTCTTCCACACTACTCAAATCTGGAAATTGCAAATGCTTTCCCCAATTCCGAATTCAAACAATGTAAGAATCACAATTCTCTTCCTACACAATTGTACTTCTGAAATTGTATTCACAAGTGCACTATCATTCCCCTTTCCTTCACGGTGAATTCCACAACAAAGAGGCTTCAACAAATATTCAAAAATCACTCAACAAGTAGCAACTTCAACTTCCCAAATAAGACAATCACGCCACTTCAAGCAATCACATAAACAATTCAATTTTCCACTTTCAAGTTTGCAATCAAAATGTAAACCCAAGAAACCTAAATTTCCAAAATTCAATTTGCAAATCCCTCCTCTTAAACCTCAAGCTCTGATACCAAAAGATGATGTGCTCAAAACCAAGCCTAAGCACACAAAACCCAATTGAAAGACCAATTACACAATGAAAATTAAATTAGTCTTAATCTCATGAACAATGACGTCAATTTCCAATGAATGTAACCAATTCTTCAATTAGGATGTAATCAATCCTAGATCCAAATATGATGATGCTCTGATACCAAAAGGTGATGTGCTCAAAACCAAGTTCTAGCACATGCAAATGAATCAAAGAAACAACCTCAATTCACAAATATAAACTGGTTCAAAAAGACCATGAATTGCATGAACCGTAATGGAGATTTAATGAAATTCGAAGGTTCAAAATTGCAATTAACAATCCAACAATGATAATCTTCTCCAATAAAACAACAATCACAAGAATTCTACATGAATTACACACAAGAACAATAAGATCCAATTTCGTAAATCCCCCTTCCCACAAAATCCAATCCATGGTTCAAAAATGATAAACAATTGTTGATGGAGAATCACAAGTATGATAATTACTCAAAATAAACACACTAATTCTAATTGATACCAATTCAAATCTGACCAAGAAATGTTCTAATCCAACCCTAGATATTACACACTAGAGAAGAAAAAGAACACACAACAATTAGAAATTGATATGACTCACAATTTCAATTGTTGCACTCGCCACAATCTCAACTTTTGGGATTGAAATTGATAAGAGGAAATTGAACTTGGGAAACCCTAAGCTCTCTCATGAAAATGTGATGTTCTAATATGAAAATGGCCTCCTCAATCCCTACTATAAGCAGGTATTTATACTTGTCACCCTTAGGGTTAGAAAATGGACAAAATTATAACTATGCCACTTTTAAGGTGGCCGGTCCTAAATGGAAATTACAATCAAAATGAAAGTGTCCCAAAAGAAAATAAAACATAAAATAGTCCAAATAACAGTTACAAAATAAAAGAAAATAGTCTTCATCATGTGAGCTCTTCCATAGGATTCGTCGGCCCAACTCATTGCCAATTCAGGTCGGTCCATGGATAACCCACAAGCTGAGTTTGTCGATCGCCCTGTAAAGCATGATAAGTATTCCAGTTGGAATATAAAATACATGAATAAGATAAAAGAGGTTAGTACACGAATAATTCCAGGGTCGATTTGCTCAAAATGGGCCCTCATCGCCAAGCTTCGAAATCCTTTGGTTCTTGCCCTAATGATAATTCTTGTTGGATTTTGATTCCTATCATTAAAAGTAGTTAAGTGTACTTCACTTATAGCTTGGTTGTATACTTGAACCGTGGAAGTATGAAGATAAACACTGTATTGTTGGGTTTGAACACAATCACGTCTAGTGAGATGTTTCATTATACTAATGTATTGCACTGGACATTGACTACATTTACTACTAAAGATGATGAACAAAGGAAAAACTTATTCCATACCTCTTGTAGGGTGTAAGGAAATTTATGTATCCTTATAGTTGATGGTGGTAGTTATACTAATGTGGTAGCAACATCATTAGTATCGAAACTAAAACTTGCTACTACTCTACATCTTGAACCGTATAAATTGCATTGGCTTAGTGATCAGGGGAGTTTGCATGTGACCCAAAGAGCTAGGATACCTGATAGGTATCAAACTCCTACAAAACCTATCACCAGGGCCCGAGCTAAGGGTTTCAATAACTTAGTTTTGAGAATCTTGCATGAGAAACCTAATCTTGAGGAAGCTAATCTATTTTCTTCATTTCTACATTATAATTATAGTGCATTCCAGTAGGCTCACTTATCAATCCTACAGGATACCAAATCACCTATACTCTTAAGCGAGTCGGGACTCTCATCGGGGTTTAATTCGAAAGTACCTTGAAGACCGGCATTATGAAAACCCATTTCTTTTACATATTTCTCATTTGTATGGACTATTTTATGTTGCATTTTCTTTTGGGACACTTTCATTTTGATTGTAATTTCCATTTAGGACTAACCACCTTAAAAGTGACATAGTTGTAATTTTGTGCATTTTCTAACCCTGAAGGGAGCAAGGATAAATACTTGCTTAAAGTAGGGTTTAAGGAGACCATTTTGCATATTAGAACATACACTTTACGTGTGGGAATTAGGGCTCTTCCAAGTTCAATTTCTCTTATCAATTTCAATCCCAAGAATTGGAATTGTGGCAAGTGCAACAATGGGAAATTGTGAGTCATATCAATTCCTTATTGTTGTGTTTTCTTTTTATCTCTAGTAAGTCATATCTAGGGTTGGATTGAAATCTTCTTGGTCGGATTTTTTATTGCATTTGTAATCAAACTATCATTGTATAATTGATTGGTTTTTTAGCACTTGTTAATACCATCAATTTGTAACTATACTTGTGGCATGGAACTTCTTTGTTGTAAGGTGGATCACGATTTGATTTGTGTATTGTTGATTGGGATTCTCTTAGAATTGAGTTGGTTAATTGATTCAATTGAGGATTATCATCTTTGTGGATTTCATTTCCTTGATTTTATCATTTGATTCATCATTCCTCAATTAGGGTTCACGCAATTTTTTGTCCCCTTTGAACCGATTTGATCTTGTGAATTGAAGTTGTTCCTTTAGTTTATTTACATGCGCTTAGACCTTGGTTTTAAGCACATCATAATTTGGTATCAAAGCTTGAGGTTTAAGAGGAGGGATTTGCAATTTTGAATTTCGGAAATTTAGGGTTCTAGAGTTTACATTTTGATTCCGAAATTGAAAGAGGAAATTTGAATTGTTTATGTGATTGCTTGAAGTGGCATGATTGTCTTTTTTGGGAAGTTGAAGTTGCTGCTTGTTGAGTGATTTTTGAGTACTTGTTGAATCCTCTTTGTTGTGGACTTCATGGTGAAGGAAAGGGGAAAGATAGTGCATTTTTTTTAATGCAATTTCGGAAGTGCAATTGTGTGGGAAGAGAATTGTGATTCTTACATTGTTTGAATTCAGAATTGAGGAGAGCATTTGCAATTTCCAAATTTGAGTAGTGTGTAAGAAAGAAAGTTATTTGATTTTCAAAAAACAACCATTAAGAGTGAAGGAGTTAATGTGTCTTTGTTTGAATTTGAAAATTACCTCTTACCAAATGTAGAAGGGTTGCAATTAGTGAAGTGGTTTGATTTTCAAATTTAATTTGCTGCCTTTTGTGTAAGTTGTGGATTGGATTTGTATTTGAAGTGAAGAATTTGCAACGTGATTATCCTTGAAATTGCTTTGAGAAGGATTAGTGAATTGAAGAAGTTTTGTGTTGCATGTGACGTGTATATTATTGTAAGTGGTAGTGTGAATGTGTTGCACTTGAGATGTTGTAAAGTGGTGTGATATTGTGTTGTATTTGGGGAGGTTGTTGCACCGTGTTTTAAGAGGCGTGTATGTGGTGTATGTGTAATTTTGGCGTGGTTTTATGTGTGTTGTACTTGAGGTGTTGAAAAGTGGCATGAAATTGGGTTATATTTGGGGAGGTTGTTGTATCATGACTTAAGAAGTGTAGAGATTATTATTGTGGTGTTGAATTTAAGTACAACAATGTCTAGTGAAATGTTTCAATATGCTAATGTGTTACGCTGAACATTGACTACATTTGCTAATAAGGATGAAGAACAAAGAGAAAACTTGTTCCATACTTCTTGCAGGATACAAGGAAATTTGTGTGTCCTCATAATTGATGGTGGTAGTTGTACCAATGTAGTAGCTGCCTCATTAGTATCGAAGCTAAGACTTACTACTATTCCACATCTTAAACCATATAAATTGCATTGGCTTAGTGATCAAGGAAGTTTACATGTGACCTAAAGAGCTAAAGTACCATTCAGTGTAAGGGATAAATATCATGATGAGATTAAGTGTGATATCTAGCCTATGTGTGCATCCCATATATTGCTTGGCACGCCTTAGTTATATGATAGGAGGGTCTTGCATGATGGCTTCAGGAATACTTATGTGTTCTAGAAGGAAGGTAAACGCATTATTCTGAATCCAATGTCACCTTTAGAGGTCCAAAAGGTTCAGCAACAGATCAGTCGATGATCATAGGTTAAAAGGGTTTCAATACAGTGTAATGATTCTGAGGAAAAGAAGGTATTATTGATGGGATAGGATGAAATGAAGAGGTTAATTACAGAAGAGACTCCATTATACTTGCTTCAGTTGAGATGTGCATTAGGGTTACAGGGACCAGAATCTTTACCTTCAGCAGTTTCTTAAGTATTGAATGAGTATACTGGCATTTTTCCTGATGATTTGTTAATAGGGTTACCACCTTTGAGAGGGATAGAGCATGCTATTAATCTTATGCCCAGTTCAGTATTACCAAACCGACCTCCATATCACATGAATCCCGAGGAGGCTAGGGAATTGAAGCGCCAGGTAGATGAGTTAGTTGAACGGGGGTTTGTTAGAGAGAGTCTCAGCCCATATGCTATTCCCACCCTTCTTGTTCCTAAAAAGGATGGTACTTTGAGAATGTGTATCGATAGTAGAGCCATCAACAAAATCACCATCAAATATAGGTATCTTATTCCTAGACTTGATGATATGTTAGATGAGCTATATGGTTCATAGGTTTTCTCCAAAGTGGATCTTAAAAGCGATATCACCAAATTTGGATGAGAGAAGGGAATGAATGGAAAATTTTAAAACATGTCATGGACTGTATGAGTGGTTGGTTATGCCCTTTGGTTTAAGTAATGCTCCTAGTACCTTTATGAGGTTGATGAATCATGTACTAAAAGAATTTTTAGGAAAATTTGTTGTTGTTTATTTGGATAATATTCTGATCTACAGCAAAAAACTAGAACAACATGTGCTTAGACCTTGGTTTTAGGCACATTAGTACAATTCAATGTAGGGGATAAATACTTTGATGAGATTTTGTGTGATATTTTGCCAATGTGTACATCCCATATATTGCTTGGTAAGTCTTGGTTATATGATAGGAGGGTCTTACATAATGGCTTCAAGAATACTTATGTATTCCAGGAGGGAAAACATATTATTCTGAATCCAATGTTGCCTTCAGAGGTCCAAAAGGTTCAGCAACAGATCCGTAGACCATTAGAGATTCCTAAGAATCACAACTACATGAACCAACCTTTAGAGGGCCTCATTGTGTAGAAGTAGACATGCCAACTTTTAGAGGTTCCTAAGGCTCTTAGTTACATGAGCCAACATACAGAGGACAACATTTGTCAAACACAAATGTACCAACCATCAGAGGATCCTGGGGGTCAGAGTGATATGAGCAGGTCACTAAAGGGCCAAACTGTTCAGAGACATTTGTGTCTACCTTCAGAGGTTTCGGTGGGCCATGAGCAGTTGAGCTAACCATTAGAGGGCCATGAGGGTCAGCGACATATAGTTAAGTTAGAAAAAAAGGAAACGATATCAGTGGAACTGGTTGAGATAGGGGAGACTTTAGTGGATAATGGAGCATTATTTGTGTTGCTGATGAGATACATCTTAAAAATGGAGGAGAGAAAGCAATCACCTTCAATGGTATTTTAAATATTGGGATTCTGCAGTGATACTTCTTTAGGTAGCTTGTTAGGAGGAAATAGAGTCTCTACTGCATTTGATCTATTAGACTTAAGGACAAATCTTTCTGAGGACTGAGGAGATGATAGGAATCAAAATCCATCAAGACCTATCATTAGGGCAAGAGCCAAAGGATTTCAAATCTTGGCGATGAGGGCCCATTTTGAGCACATCGACCCCAGAATTATTTGTTTACTAACCTCTTTTCTCTTATTCATGTATTGTATATTCCAATAGGCACACTTATCATACTTTATAGGGCGATTGACAAACTCACTAACACTTAGCTTATGGGTTATTCATGAACTAACCTAAACCGGCGATGAGCTGGGTTAACGAATCCTATGGAAGAGCTAGCATGATGAAGACTATTTTTATTTATAATTACTTCTTTGGACTATTTATGTTGTAATCTTTCTTTTGGGACACTTTCATTTGCTTGTAATTGTCTTTTAGGACCGGCCACCCTAAAAGTGGCATAGTTGTAATTTTGTAGACTTTTTAACTCTAAAGGGAGCAAGTATAAATACTTGCTTAAGTAGGATTTTGATGAGAGAATTTTTCAGAATACACTTCACCTTTTATGTGAGGGAATTAGGGTTCTTCCTTAGTTCAATTCCTCTTATCAATTTCAATCCTAAGAATTGAAATTGTGGTGAGTGCAATAAGGAGAAATTGTGAGTTATATCAATTACTTTTTGTTGCATTTCCTTTTCATCACTAGTGAGTCATATCTAGGGTTGAATTGGATGTCTTCTTGATCATATTTGATTGCATTTGTAATCGAATTATTAGTGCTTAATTAAGTGGTTTTTATTCTTGATTTCTAGTCTTTCATTTAGTCACTCTTGAATCGTGAAATCAAGTTGTGTGGAAAGTGGATCATGGTCATTGTTCTTATTGTTCTATTGTATTATTCACGTAAACTTCAAGTATATTTAGTGATCTCCATTGAGGATTACATCATTGTGATATTCATTTCCTTGAAGTTTAGCATTTGGATCATCCTTTACATTTAGGGTTTACATAACATTTTTCTCCAATTTGAACCGATTAGTTCTTGTCCTTTAGGGATTGTTAATTGGTTCATTTGCATGTGCTTAAACTCCTTTTTAAGCACATCATAATTTGGTATCAGACCTAAACATACTTGGTTCATTTCAATATTGATTACGTGGTATTGTGGAATTGGTTATAGACATTGAGTTTTGACGCCATTGTTCATGAGATTGGAAACTAGTTTGATTGACATTGTCTAAGTGTCTTTTAAATTGGTTTTGCATGTGCTTGACATTGGTTTTGAGCACATCAGGATATTTAGAACCTACCCTATTGCATTCACAAATTCTAACCATTGAATAAACTATAGTATGGCATACCACTAAGGAATAGTTGCAACTTTACTAGAGTTCCAAGCACATCAGGATATTTCATGTACATTCCATGTAATCTCCATGTAAATCTCTACAATTACTTTTGTGTAAGGCTTTTTCATTGTAAATTCTCAAGTTGTAAATATAAAATTTCCCTATAAATCCTATGTAATTTCCTTGTAAATCTCATTTCCCTATAAATTCCAAAATAGTTGTAATAATGGAACTTTAACGATGTTGCAACTTCAAACCCTTAAAATTGTCACACTATTATTTGGTTACAAGCCTTAGGGGGGAATAGGTACATGGTTGGTAGAGTATGAGGCCCCACTTGTACCTACCTTATAATGTATATGTTCTTAATTTTTGGAACTGGAACCTATCCTTTAAAACCCTAAGACCACCTGATACCTTGTACCTTGTAAAACTTACAAGGTACAAGATATCCTATAGAACTTGTAAATTTTTTTTAAAAATTCAAATTTATGTAATATTGAAAAAAATAATCCATATGTGAAATGTAAATTCTTAATATGAAAAATTTATGGAACTTATAATAAAATATATAAAATAAAAAAAAAAAGTAAATTTTCAACCTTAATTATTTTAAGTTATATGCTTATATTATTTAGCAAATGGAAATGCACAACACAAAAGAATAGAAAACTTAAAATTAGAGAGGAGAATGGGAAAGAATAATGAAAGGAAAGAGGGGCAACATTTGGTTTAACTATTTAGGGTTATTAACTTATTGATGTAGGCTCTTTTTTTTTCCTTTTTACTAAAACATTTATTACCAAAAAATTATAATATTCTCATTTACTATTCATTTATTAATATTATTTAATAATTTTTATAAGGTAAGTACATGATACCCTAAAACCTATATTTTACATATTTTAGAGTACAAGTTCTAGGGTAGGTACAAGATAAGAAGACCTCGTACCCATATCCTGCTTTGTGTGAGCAAGTTTTAAAAAATATGTATCTGAAATGTACATTGTACATGTCTAAAAGAATCGAGGGAGGTAATTCTCTCCACTATCTATCCCTCTCTCTTAAGCTTCTTAGTAGATAAAAGAAGCAAATGTTATAGCTTATGAAGCCCCCAAACAAGGGTATAGATCTTGAAATGGTGATATGAAGGCATAATGTAATTATCATATAGGCTAGAAAGGTGATGTGCCTAAAACCAAGATTAAGCACATGCAAAACTAATTTGAAAGACAATCAAATAATGTCAATCAAACTAGTTCAACAATTGCGCAATTCCTTAATATTTATGGACCAATCCTTCAAACAATGGCGTGATCTATCTTAATTCCAAGTGTGATATAGCTCTGATACCAAAAGATGATGTGCCTAAATTAGGGGTTAAGCACATATAAAAATCAATTTGAAAGACAATCTAACAATGTCAATCAAACTAGTCTCAATCACATGAACAATGCCGTCAATTTCCAATGAATTTAACCAATTCTTCAATTATGATGTGTTTGAATCTTAAATCGAAATATGATATAGCTCTGATACCAAAAAGATGATGTGCCTAATCACACTTTAAAGCACATCCAAAAGACTTAAGATCAACTATCTCAAGTATAGGCAAAATCGGATCCAAAAATGGCACTTTTCAAATGAACCCTAATGTTGAAATGATGAAATTCAATCAACCAATAATATAATCAGAATACCCCAAAGAAAATGCCTTCTAACAACACTCTAATTTCATATAATCCACGCAAATGAAGCCTCAATTTGACAAAGAAAACCGTAAAGTAAGATCCCTTTCCCAATGGTGAAAATCATGTTTTCAAGGAAAACCTTAAAGATGAATGGAATCAATTTGATAATTTCCTTCAAATAATCACAAGAATTCATGAATAATAACATGTAAATCTGACCAAGAACTATCTCAAATCAACCCTAGATATGACACACTAGAGAAGAAAAGAAATCAGAACAAAATGAAATTGATATAACTCACAATTTCAAGATGTTGCACTCGCCACAATTTCAACTTCTTGGGATTGAAATTGATAAGAGAATTTGGAATTAGGAAAACCCTAAGCCCTCTCACGAAATGTGAAGTTTTTGTTCTGCAAAATAAGCCTCCTCAAACCCTCTCTTAAGCAAGTATTTATACTTGCTACTCCTAGGGTTAAAAAGTGCTCAAAATTACAAGTTTGCCACTTTTAAGGTGACTAGCCCTAAATGAAAATTACAAGAAATTAAAGTGTCCAAAAACCAAAATACAACTAAAATAGTTCATAAAAGAAGAAATATATAAAACAAATGGTCTTCATGATGCCGGTCTTCTGTAGGATCCATCGACTCAGCTCATCGTCGGTTCAAGTCGGTCCATGGATAACCCACAAGCTGAGTCTGAGGGAGTTTGTCCATTGCCCTATAGAATATGATAAGTGTACCTGTTGGAAAACACAATACAAGAATAATAGAAAAGAGGTTAATATATAAATAATTATGGGGTCGATCTGCTCAAAATGGGCCCTCAACGCCAAGATTTGAACTCCTTTAGTTCTTGCCCTAATGATAGGTCTTGTCAGATTTTTATTCCTATCATCTCCTCGGGCCTCAAAAAGATTTGTCCTCAAATCTGGCAGATCAAATGCAATGGAGACTTTGTTTTCTCCTAGCAATCCATCTGAAGAAGTATCTCTACAGAATCCTAGTATCTGAAATGCTACAGGTGGTGATTGTTTTCTCTCCACCATTTCCCGGATGTATCTCTTCTACAACACAAATAATGACCTATTATCCACTAAAGTTGCCCCTGTATCAACCTGTTCCACTAAAACCGTTTCCTCCTTTTCTAACTCATCTGTATGTTGCTGATCCTCATGGTCTTCTAATGGTTGGCCCAACTGCTCATTATCCTCTAAAACCTCTGAAGGTGAACATAACTGTCTCTGAACAATCTAGCTCTCTGGTGGTTTGCTTGTTTGACTATGATCATCAGGATCCTCTGAAGGTTGGCACATCGGTGTCTGCATCTGCACAGTTTGGTCCTCTGATGGTTTGATCATGTGGCTATGATCCTCAAGATTCTGTGATGGTTGTTTTATCTATCTTTGCATCTCCTGGACCTCTGATGGTGACATAGGGTTCAATACTATACGTTTACCATCCTTTTTAAACATATAAGTATTTCTATACCCATCATGTAATACCATCCTGTCATACAACCATGGTTTACCAAGTAATATATGGGATGCACAAAGAGGAAGAATATCACATTCAAGCTCATCATAGTACTTGTCCCCTATACTAAAGGGTACCCTAGCCCTTTGGGTCACACAAAGACCATCTTGATCATTCAACCAATGTAATGTATAGGGTTTAAGATGTGGGATAGTTTCAAGTTTCAACTTCGATACTAATGATGCAGCTACAACATTAGTACAACTACCGCCATCAATAATAATTGCGCACAAGTTTCCTTGTACCCTACAAGAAATATGGAACAAGTTTTCTCTTTGTCCCTCATCAATGGTTTGAAAAGAAGTCATGTCCCGATGTAATATGTTAGCATAATGAAACATTTCACTAGACATGATTGTACTAAAATCCAACAATACAATAATTATCTTCACTTCCAAGGTTCAAGTACACAACCAAACCACAAATGAAGTACACTCAACTACTTTCAAGTAGATAGAATTAAATTCAACAACAAGTTTTTAAGTACCTAGTTCAATTACTTTCACACATTTAATGAGTTGTTTGAATTTCAAATTCTATTACTCACTTTCCTTTTTCTTGCCTTGATTTCACATTTCAAATAACCACAATGTGCAGCACCTTACACTAAACAAAACTCCACAAATTTGCACCACCACACACACCTCAATCACGGTGCACTCACTTCACCAATAACTCCATGGCAACAACATAAAATGCACTCCACTTCCACGACAATGATAACAAATGACTACAACAACAAATACACTCTACTTCCACAGCAATATTAACAAGACGTACTCCACTTTCCACAAGTTCTAACCGCAACTTTAAAACAAAATGGGCAGCAACTCAAATTTGAAATTCAAACCAATTCATTAATTGCAAGCCTTCTTCAATTGGTAAGTAATGAATTCAAATTCAAATAGCAATCATTAACTCCCACAACTTAATTGCACATGTTTGAATTCAAACAATTCCTTACTAATTAAAACTCAATGAAATCTGCAAATTGTACTCCTCTAATTCACAATTACACAATGGAAGTCATAACAACAACTAACACATCTCCTCACGCCATAAGCTACTTCACGGCAAGAATTGGTAAGTTTTACAAGTTCAAGAAAAATTGCTAAAGCAAACATCACTTTGTACTTCTACTCTTCCACGTAAATTAGTGTCCACAAAGTGATATAATAACCTTCCCAAATCAACTCCAACAATCAGTAAATCAAATCCCAATCCAAAGTAATTTTGCAATCTCACACAACAACAACAACACAATTGCGGTATTCACTTGATCAACCCTAATTGATGATCACTTCCACGAAATTGAATACAACCAATTCCTTTCTCTCAACAAGAGCTCTGATACCAAAAAAATGATGATGTGCTCAAATCCAAGATTAAGCACATATAAAAATCAATTTGAAAGACAATCCAACAATGTCAATCAAACTAGTCTCAATCACATGAACAATGCCGTCCATTTCCAATGAATTTAACCAATTCTTCAATTATGATGTGTTTGAATCTTAAATCCAAATATGATATAGCTCTGATACCAAAAAGATGATGTGCCTAATCACACTTTAAAGCACATCCAAAAGACTTAAGATCAACTATCTCAAGTCTAGGCAAAATCGGATCCAAAAATGGCACTTTTCAAATGAACCCTAATGTTGAAATGATGAAATTCAATCAACCAATAATATAATCAGAATACCCCAAAGAAAATTCCTTCTAACAACACTCTAATTTCATATAATCCACGCAAATGAAGCCTCAATTTGACAAAGAAAACCATAAAGTAAGATCCCTTTCCCAATGGTGAAAATCACGTTTTCAAGGAAAACCTTAAAGATGAATGGAATCAATTTGATAATTTCCTTCAAATAATCACAAGAATTCGTGAATAATAGCATGTAAATCTGACCAAGAACTATCTCAAATCAACCCTAGATATGACACACTAGAGAAGAAAAGAAATCACAACAAAATGAAATTGATATAACTCACAATTTCAAGATGTTACACTCGCCACAATTTCAACTTCTTGGGATTGAAATTGATAAGAGAATTTGGAATTAGGAAAACCCTAAGCCCTCTCACGAAATGTGAAGTGTTTGTTCTGCAAAATAAGCCTCCCCAAACCCTCTCTTAAGCAAGTATTTATACTTGCTACTCCTAGGGTTAAAAAGTGCTCAAAATTACAAGTTTGCCACTTTTAAGGTGACTAGCCCTAAATGAAAATTACAAGGAAATAAAAGTTTCCCAAAACCAAAATACAACTAAAATAGTTCATAAAAGAAGAAATATATAAAAAAAATGGTCTTCATGATGCCGGTCTTCTATAGGATCCATCGGCTCAGCTCATCGCCGGTTCAAGTCGGTCCATGGATAACCCACAAGCTGAGTCTGAGGGAGTTTGTCCATTGCCCTATAGAATATGATAAGTGTGCCTATTGTAAAAAACAATACAAGAATAATAGAAAAGAGGTTAATATATAAATAATTATGGGGTCGATCTGCTCAAAATGGGCCCTCAACGCCAAGATTTGAACTCCTTTGGTTCTTGCCCTAATGATAGGTCTTGTCAGATTTTTATTCCTATCACACATGCAATTGGAGAAATTTATAAACCTTAAGGCACTTGTTCAATGTCGGTTCAAAACTACTAGAATTTGCATGAACCCTAATGGAGAGCAATGAAATTCGAATGCTCTAACTTTCAAATTAACAATTTTACAATGATAAAATCCTTCAATCAACACTAAACACAAATAATGTCACGTGAATTACATAACAAGCAACAAGAACCAATTTAAATATCCACTTTCCCAATAAAGTGATCCACAGTTCAAATGAGGCTAAATTGAAGGTTAAAAACTTAAAGGCTAAAACCAATCAATTGTAGTAACAAGAAATTGATTACAAATGCAATCAAATTCGGTCAATAACACATCCAAATCAACCCTAGAAACAACTCACTAGTGATGAAAAAGAAATTACAACAAGGAAAATTTGATATTACTCACAAATTAGCCTTAAAGCCACTCGCCCCAACCTCAAATTAAGATTTGAAATTGATAAGAGAAATTTTTGGGATTAGGACACCCTAACCCTCACACATAAAGTGTTTGTTCTTTTATGAAAATTTGGCCAACTCCTCAAAACCCTACTTAAGCAAGTATTTATACTTGCTCCCTTTAGGATTAAAAAAGTCCACAAAATTACAACTATGCCACTTTTAGGGTGGCCGGTCCTAAAACTTAATTACAACCAAATAAAAAGTGTCCCAAAAGCATACACATAAATAGTCCAAAGAAATAATTACAAATAGAAATAGTCTTCATCATGCTAACTTTTCCATAGGATTCGTCGGCCCAGCTCATCACTGGTTTAGGTCGGTCCATGGATAACCTACAAGCTGAGTCTTAGTGAGTTTGTCCATCACCTTGCAAAGCATGATAAGTGTGCCTGTTGGAATATACAATACATGAATAAGAGAAAAGATGTTAGTAAACAAATAATTTTGGGGCCGATGTGCTCAAAATGGGCCCTCATCACCAAGATTTGAAATCCTTTGGCTCTTGCCCTAATGATAGGTCTTATAGGATTTTGATTCTTATCATCTCCTCGGGCCTCAAAAAGATTTATCCTTAAATCTGATAGATCAAATTCAGTAGAGACTCTGTTTCCTCCTAGCAAGCCACCTGAAGAAGTATCACTGCAAAATCCCAATATTTGAAATACCACAAGGGGTGATTGTTTTCTCTCCTCCATTTCTAGGAATATATCTCATTTGCAATACAAATAATGACCCATTATCCATCGAGGTCTCCCCTGTCTTAACCAGTTCCACTGATATTGTTTCTGATACGAACCACGCCCACGTGTGACGAAACCCTATACCAATACGTTTGGAATTGCAACCCAAGATGCCAAAACAATCAAAGTGGAACCACGACCCATTGCCTATAGATGAGGCAAGAACCTTGGTATATTCTGTTGATGCCACAATTGGGATGAAAGACCGATTGATAAGTTTGGTTTGAACGCCATGGAAGAAATTTGATAAGTTTAAGAGAAGTTCTTTGGAGAACCAAGAGAGGAATTCTCTCAAATTGTGTTAGTCATTGTTACATGTATGTTCTATTTGTGTTTTTCCAACCCTAGCAGCTTTTAATAGGGTTTACAATACGTAAAACAAAAGCCCAAAACGACATAACATAATAAAGTTGCGGAAAAATAACAAACAGGCAATGTAAGCCAGGGGCGTAGTAGGCAGCGTAGTAGCCGGCGTAGGATGTACGCCGGGTATATAGGCTGGCAGCGTAGTAGCCGGCGTAGTCCCTCTGTCGTGCTCTAATTACAATGTCGATTCAAAGCCGGCAGCGTTTAAGCCAGCGTTGTCAAGGCCGGCAGCTTTGATCTCCTTGAATGACTAGTACAAATGCAAGGTCATTCTCATGGTTGCTCCAATCTTTTCCGGCTTCTTGGATATCCTTTATCAACTCATTAAGTGCTTCCTTGAATCATTTCGCTCGAGTTCTTGTGATCGGTCCAGGTGGCACTTCAGGTGGGTCCAAATTCCACCTTCTAGCTTGGCTCCCATCATTCCCCTCCTCTTGAAAAGGATTTGTCCTCAAATCATCGCCTACATCAAAAGGACTCAGATCAGTAACGTTAAAAGTAGCACTTACTTGATACTCACCTGGCAAATCTAACTTGTAGGCATTATCGTTGATGCGCTCAAGAATTTGAAATGGTCCATCGCCTCTAGGAAGTAATTTAGATCGACGCTGCACAGGAAACCGCTCTTTGCGCATGTGAATCCAAACCCAGTCTCTAGGTTCAAAGACAGCTTGTCGACGACCCTTGTTGGCTTGTTTCACATACTGTTCTGTCCTCCGCTCAATGTTTAGCCTTGCCTTCTCATGGATCTGTTTAACAAATTCTACTTTCTTCTTACCATCTAGATTAACATACTCAAAAATAGGAAGAGCTGATAAATCCAAAGGATTTAGTGGATTAAAACCATACACAATTTCAAAAGGAGTAAACTTAGTAGCAGAATGCATTGTGCGATTATAAGCAAATTCAACATGCGGCAAACAATCCTCCCAACTTTTAATGTTCTTTTTAATGACAGCCTTCAATAGAGTAGATAAAGTTCGATTTACTACCTTAGTTTGACCATCAGCCTGTGGATGACAAGTAGTAGAAAACAATAACTTAGTTCCTAACTTAGCCCATAGGGTCTTCCAGAAGTTGCTCAAGAACTTAGCATCCCGATCTGACACAATTGTTCTAAGCATACCATGCAATCTCACAACTTCCCTAAAGAACAAATTAGCAATATAGCAAGCATCGTCTATTTTGTAGCAAGGAATGAAATGTGCCATCTTAGAAAACCTATCCATGACTACAAAAATAGAGTCTCGACCATACCTAGACCTGGGTAATCCTAACACAAAATCCATGGGAATATCTACTCAAGGCTCATGAGGAATTGGAAGTGGGGTATAAAGTCCATGAGGTTGGACTCTAGATTTTGCTTGCTTACAAGTGACACATCGCTCACAAATCCTCTCAACATCTCGTTTCATGTGAGGCCAATAGAAGTGTTCCTGCAAAACCCCTAAAGTTTTAGCTACTCCAAAATGCCCCATTAAACCTCCTCCATGAGACTCCCTCACTAATAACTCTCTTAAAGAACAATTGGGAATGCAAAGTTTATTCTCCCTAAACAAGAATCCCTCATGCCTATAAAATTTACCATGACCACTCTTCTCACAGCGAACATACTCTTCACCAACATACAATTCTTTAATATGCTCAAAACCAAGCAGTCTAGAACTAAGAGTAGAGATAAGAGCATACCTTCTAGAAAGTGCATCAGCAACAACATTTTCTTTGCCTTGCTTGTAGTGGATGACATAAGGAAATGTTTCGATAAACTCCACCCAACGAGCATGCCTTTTGTTTAGCTTATGTTATCCCTTCAAATACTTTAAGGATTCATGATCAGTGTGGATCACAAATTCTTTTGGCCAAAGATAATGTTGCCAAGTCTCAAGAGCTCGAACCAATGCATATAACTCCTTGTCATAAGTAGGGTAGTTCAAGGTTGCCCCACTTAGCTTCTCACTAAAGAATGCAATTGGTCTCCTCTCCTGCATGAGAACTGCTCCAATACCTATTCCTGAAGCATCAAACTCAATTTCAAAAGTTTTAGAGAAATTAGGTAAAGCAAGTAGTGGTGCATGAGTCAACCTATTTTTAAGCGTCTGAAAGGCTTTCTTTTATTGCTCTCCCCAACTGAACCCCACATTCTTCTTGATTACCTCAATAAGTGGTGCTGCAATGATGCTGAAATCCTTCACAAACCTCCTGTAAAAACTCGCTAGTCCATGGAAACTCCGAACATTACTTACATTAGTTGGACTAGGCCATTCTTAGATCGCACGAATCTTCTCTTCATCAACTTGTATTCCCTATGCACTAACAATAAAACCAAGAAACACAAGTTTTTATGTGCAAAAAGTGCACTTTTTGAGGTTAGCATATAATTGCTCCTTTCGAAGCACTTCCAAAACAGCCCTTAAGTGAGATATATGGTCTTCCAAACTCTTGCTATAAATGAGGATATAATCAAAATAGACGACCACAAATTTGCCAATAAAAGTCCTCAAAACATGGTTCATAAGTCTCATGAAAGTACTAGGTGCGTTAGTTAAACCGAAAGGCATTACTAACCACTCATATAATCCATATTTTGTCTTAAATGCGGTTTTCCATTCATCACCTTCTTTCATTCAAATTTGGTGATATCCACTTTTCAAATCAATTTTGGAAAAGACACTAAACCCATATAACTCATCTAACATGTCATCTAAGCAAGGAATGGGATGACGATACTTTACTGTGATGTTGTTGATAACTCGGTAATCAACACACATTCTCCATGACCCATCCTTCTTAGGCACCAAAATCACAGGCACTGCATATAGGCTCATACTTTCTCTCATGTACCCTTTCTCCATTAAGTCATTGACCTGCCTTTGGAGTTCCTTTGTCTCCTCTAGATTGCTCCTATAAGTTAGCTTGTTTGGAATAGATGCTCCGAGTACAAGGTCAATCTGGTGCTCAATACCACGAATAGGTGGTAACCCCTTTGGAATCTCCTTAGGAAAGACATCTTCAAAGTCCTGTACAATAGACACAACTACACTAAGCAAAGAGTTAAAAAGTTCGTTAGTATTCAAACAAGTTTCCTTAAAAACCAGCAACAACATAGGTTGCTTCATCACTAACGCTCTCCTCACGACACTCGCTCTTGCCACACAACTCTCCTTTTGCAAGGCTGCACTCTCCTTTTCACTCACCACCAAAGTTGATCCCCCCTCAACTTGGCCTCTCACACTCTTTCCAGCCTTCCTGTCTTTTTCCTTTTGATATTGACTTTTGTATTCCTTTTCTTTTTCCATGTCTTTTGCTCTCTCAGTCTCCCTCTATTTTTCACTCACCTTATATTTTGCAAAAGATTGTTGTAGCTGCAACTGATCCTCATACACCTATTTAGGTGTTAAGGGTTTAAGATTATAGCTTTTGCCATGGTGAACAAGTGTATACTTGTTAGAAAAGTCAACATGAACAACCTTCCTGTCAAACTGCCATGGCCTCCCCAACAACACATGACAAGCCTGCATCGGCACTACATTGCATAATACCTCATCCTCAGACCTACCAATGTGAAAAGCAATTAAGGCTTGCTTACTCACCTTAGTCTTGCCACTATCATTCAACCACTGCAACTTATATGGGCTAAGGTGTTTAGTGGTCTTGAGCCCCAACCTCTCAACAATGAAAGTACTCACTACATCAGTGCAACTCCCCCCATCAATGATCAAATTGCAAATATGGTCACCTAGATAACATCTAGTATGAAAGATATTTTCTCGTTGCACCTCCTCTTCTTCCTTTACCTGCACATTCAAAGCTCGCTTTACTACTGCCACTAACTTCCCTACTGCAGGCTCCTCGTCATCACTAGCATCCTCCAATGGAGGCATATCATCATCTTCACTATCCCCCCTAGTCTCATACTCACCATCATCGCACAAAATCATAACACGTCTATTCGGACATTGACAAGCAATATGGCCTCTGCCTTGGCATTTAAAACATTTAATGTCACGATTTCTAGGAGTAGAAGAATCAGGTTTGCCTTGATTACCAGGAGTAGAACCCCCTTGCTTCTGCTCTCCCTTTGGCATGGTGGGTAAAGACTTTTCTTCCTTCCTCCAATGGTTAGTCTTCCAAGTAGATGAGCCAGCACCCTGTTGAAGCCGTGCAATACTACTACCTTTCCTCCTGTGTTGGTTCTCAACTTTTATAGCCATGTGAACCATATCTTCCAATTCCACATAATGCTGCAATTCTACTACATTTTGAATTTCTCTATTTAACCCAGCAAGAAATCTAGCCATGGTAGCCTCTCTATCCTCCTCAACATTCGCTCTAATCATAGTAACCTCCATCTCCTTGAAATACTCATCCACACTTCGGCTTTCCTGCTTAAGAGTTTGCAATTTGTTGTACAATTCGCGATAGTAGTAAGCAGGAACAAACCGCTTCTTCATCACCCTTTTCATCTCTTCCCAAGACTCAATAGGTTGTTCGCCATTCCTTCTTCTATTCAACATCAGTTGATCCCACCACACTATAGCGTAATCTGAAAACTCAATGGCAGCAAGCTTCACTTTCTTTCTCCCACTATAATTGTGACAATCAAACACCATCTCTACCTTCTTCTCCCACTCTAAGTATGCCTCGGGATCATTCTTCCCTTGGAAAGGAGGAATCTTCATCTTTATACTACTCAATTGATTATCCTCTCTATTCCTATCTCCTCTATCTTCCCAATCCCTAGTTCCTCTATTCCTACCACCATAACCTCTATAACTCCCGATAGAAGGTTCATCAAATTCATCATCAGAAATTTCATCTCCACCCCTTTGTCCTCTCTTAGAACAACTCCCCCTCTTACGCCCTTGAAAGACGTTTTTAGATTGCTCTAGTTTCTGCTCCATCGTCTCATGAATTTGTTCCATTCCTTCCTGAAACATCCTCTTCATCTCACTCCTCAACGCCTCAATCACTAACCTAGCATCAAACCTCCCCCCTCTCACCTTCAGGAGAATTGTGCCGTGACATAGTTCCTACAATAAAGGTTAGTACTAACACAGATATATTGAATTAAGCCTCACGATTCACTCCCTCACGTGTTTCACTCAAAAAATGATATCTCACATTCACTCGTGTATTCTCACAAGCAAGGATGATATCAACTCACCAATCCCTCTTCTCAATTCTCTTGGAACTAATCCAAACTACACCAAATTCTTCTGTAGAATTCAAGAATAACTCTAGGGGCTTGAATTTTCCTTTTTTTCTTTCTTTTTTTTTGTCTTTGTTTTCATTTCTTTTGTTCTCTTTTTTTTTTTTTGTACTAAGATTAATAGGATGAACTACACTACTAAAGAAACAATTAACAATATGGACTTAAGTATGAAGTGATGGTAATATGAAACTTGATAGGAACAATTGATATGAACGATTGGAGTTAGGGTTTTGATGTTACCTTTCTCAAACCGAACTGATGTTTAACATACCTAGGCTCTGATACCAAACTGATACGAACCATGCCCACATGTGATGAAACCTTATACCAATACGTTTGGAATTGTAACCTAAGATGCCAAAACAATCAAAGTGGAACTGCGACCCGTTGCTTATAGATGAGGCAAGAACCTTGGTATATTCTGTTGACACCACAATCGGGATGAAAGACCAATTGGTAAGTCTGGTTTGAACGCCACGGAAGAAATTCGATAAGTTCAAGAGAAGTTCTTTGGAGAACCAAGAGAGGAATTCTCTCAAATTGTGTTATTCAATGTTGTATGTATGTTCTATCTGTGTTTTTCCAACCTTAGCAGCTTTTAATAGGGTTTACAATATGTAAAACAAAAGCCTAAAACGACATAACATAATAAAGTTGCAGAAAAATAACAAACAGGCAATGTAAGCCGGCGGCGTAGTAGCTAGCGTAGGATGTATGCCGGGTATATAGGTTGGCGGGGTAGTCCCTCTATCGCGCTCTAATTACAACGCCGGTTCAAAGCCGGCAGTGTTTAAGCCAGTGTTGTCAAGGCCGGCAGCTTTGATCTCCTATGCTTTGATCTCCTTGAATGACTTGTACAAATGCAAGGTCATTCTCATGGTTGCTCCAATCTTTTCCGGCTTCTTGGATATCCTTTATCAACCCGTTAAGTGCTTCCTTGAATCGTTTCGCTTGAGTTCTTGTGATCGGTCTACGTAGCACCTTAAGAGGGTCCACATTCCACCTTCTAGCTTGGCTCCCATCATGGCTCCCATCAGTTTCCTCCTTTTCTAACTCATCTGTATGGCGCTGACCCTCATAGCCCTCTAATGGTTGGTCCGACTACTCATGGCCCTCTGAAACCTCTGAAGGTGGACACAACTATCTCTGAACAATCTGGCTCTCTGATGATGGGCTCATTTGACTCTGACCCTCAGAATTCTCCAATGGTTTACTCAACTACTCATGAGCCTTTAGTACCTCTGAAGGTGAACACAACTGCCCCTAAATAGTTTGGTCCTCTAGTAGTCTGCTCATCTGACTATGATCATCAGGATCCTCTGAAGGTTAGCACGTCTGTGTTTGACAAATTTTGTGCTCTAAGGGTTGGCTCGTGTCACTAGAAACCTCAACAGCCTCTGAAGATTTGATCATGTGGCTATGATCCTCAAGAATCTATGATGGTTGTCTTATCTGTCTTTGCATGTTCTGGACCTCTAATGGCGACATAGGGTTCAAAACTATACGTTTACCATCCTATTGGAACATATAAGTATTTTTATACCCATCATGTAATACCATCCTATCATACAACCATGGCCTACCAAGCAATATATGGGATGTACACATAGGAATAATGTCACATTCAAGTTCATCACAGTACTTGTCCCCTATACTGAAGGGTACCTTAGCCCTTTGGGTCACACAAAGACCATCCTGATCATTCAACCAATGTAATGTATAGGTTTCGGGATGTGGGATAGTTTTAAGTTTCAACTTCAATACTAATGATGCAACTACAAAATTAGTACAACTACCACCATCAACAATAATTACACACAAGTTTTCTTGTACCCTACAAGAAGTATGGAACAAGTTTTCTCTTTGTCTATCATCAATGGTTAGATAAGAAGTTACTACTTGATGTACCAAAGTAATAGAAGTATGCATATCATGTTTCATGGTTATTAACTAACTTCAACAAGTTAACAACACACTTTACTACAAGTACCACAGCAACACACCCTTACACACCCACGGTGCTCACACTCAACCAATACAAGAAATGTATATTGTCACTTCAAATTGAAGTCAAGTGAAATAATTGAAGCACAAATAAATAATTCTTAGTACTTCAAGTAAGGTTAAATAAATGAAGTACACATAATTATTTCTAAGTAGTTAAGAATTAAATTCAACCACAAGTGTTAAGTAATGAGTTCAATTACTTTCACACTTTAATTGTTTTGTTTGAATTCAAATTCCACTACTCAACTTTCCTTTTCTTGCTATGGTTTCACACCAATTACTTCACAATGGGCAACACCTCAATACATACAAAAATACACAACTTCACTGCCACACTACTGATAGGAATCAAAATCCGACAAGACCTATCATTAGGGCAAGAACTAAAGGATTTCGAATCTTGGCGATGAGGGCCCATTTTGAGCAAATCGACCCCGGAATTATTTATAAATTAACCTCTTTTCTATTATTCTTGTATTGTGTTTTCCAACAGGCACACTTATCATATTTTATAGGGCGATGGACAAAATCACTCAGACTCAGCTTGTGGGTTTAACCATGGACCGACCTGATCCGGCGATGAGCTGGGCCGATGAATCCTATAGAAGACCGGCATCTTCAAGACCAATTTCTTTTATATATTTTGCATTTGCATGGACTATTTATGTTGTAGTCATTTTGGAACACTTTTATTTCCTTGCAATTTTCATTTAGGACTAGCCACCTTAAAAGTGGCAAACTTGTAATTTTGACAATTTTCTAACCCTAGGAGTAGCAAGTATAAATACTTGCTTAGAATAGGGTTTGAGGAGGCCATATTTTGCAGAACAAACTTAGCACTTTCACGTGTGGAATTAGGGTTCATCCTTAGTTCAAACCTCTTATCAATTTCAACACAAGAATTGGAATTGTGGCGAGTGCGACAAAGTGGAATTGTGAGTCATATCGATTTCATCTTTCTTGTATGTTCATTTCTTCTCTAGTGAGTCATATCTAGGGTAGATTTGAATCTTTCTTGGACATATTTGTGTTTGTATTTCGTGAACAACAATCTTGTAAGATTGATTGTTCCTTTGAGATTGAATACACTTTAGTGATTGGCGTGAATTTGAGCTTGTGTGGGAAGAGGGTACATCACAGTTTTGTGCTTTTCTTTTTCATCCATTTCACGTGTAATTCACTTGTTCTTATTGTTGATTAGTGAAATTGACCATTAGTGGGAGTTAATTGAATCTTTGAACCATTGGATTTCATCAAAGTTCCATTAGGGTCACGCAATTCCTAATCCATTGAACCGGTTTGCATGAGACTTAAGAATTGTTTTTCTTGAGTCATTTGATTGCACTTGAAAGTGGTTTTGAGCACATCATCTTTTGCTATCAGAGCACAAGTTGAGAGAAGGGATTAAGTATTGGTTAATTTCGTGATTATCATCTTCAATTAGGGTTCTTCAATTATGAACCGAAATTGTATTGTGAATTAAGTTGTGAAATTGTCTTGATTGAGAATTGAATTTGCTGCTTGTTGAAGTCGAATTGAAGGGTTTGTTGTAGCTTCTTGTGGTTGATCAATTTCGTGGAAGGGAAAGAGTAGCAGTGTGTTATTCATTCAAATTTCTGAATTTGAAATTTACCCCATCCATACCGTGATTGATGTGTTGTTTGAAGAAGCTTGTGGAGTGTGTTGTGTGAATCCTTGTGCAATTCGGAATTGGAGCATTTGCAACTTCCAGATTTGAAGTGTGTGGAAAGATAAACATCCATTTGAAATTCAAATACCTTCTTTAAGTTTGAAAGCAATTCGTTGAGTAGCATTGAATAAGTGTTATTTGAATTTGAATTGTTTTTTACCATTTGTGGAGAAGGTTGCATTTAGTGGAGTGATTTCAAATTTGAATTTTGTTGCTGCCATTGCTTGTGGTTTATGGTGTGAATGGGAGTTGTGTAGTGGAAAGGACGTGTACACCTTGAAGTATTGTGTTGTGTATATTGAGAAGAAGGTGTTGCACCATGAGTGTTGTTGTTGTTGTTTGAATTAAGTGCATTGTGTGTGTATTTTGTAAGTGGCAGTGTGAGTGTGTTGCACTTGAGGTGTTATAAAGTGGTGTGAATTTGTAGAAGTTGTGTGGAGTAAGGTGCTGCACATTAAGGTTAAAGTGTGAGAGTGTAGTGCATGAATAGAAAACCGTAAAAGGGAAGAGTGGTGTTTCAATTGTGAAGTGGGATTGTGCAGTGTATACATTTTCAAAAATTGGAGAAATCACAATTGTAATTTTTATATTTGAATTCAAAATTGAAGTGTGAATTAAGAAGTCAATTTGAAATTTCAAAACACACATTAAGTCATAGTTTAATTGTGTGTCATTTGAATTTGAAATAACTTCTTACCATTTGTGGAATCTTGCACTTATTGAGCTCATTTTGAATTTGAAAGTTGAGCTGCCTTTTTTATGTTGGAGTTATGGTTTGATATTTGTGTGGAAGTGGGGAAAGTGTACCGTAGCTTGAGGAGGATTGTATGTAGTGTTGTATTTTTTTTATAAATTTAGTAAAAGGTGTGAACAATGTTGAACCGTAAGCTAAAAAGGGAGTTGTATGGCGGTGAGTTGTGTTTAAGTGCTGCCCATTGTGAAGTTAATTAGTGTGAAACCAAAGCAAGAAAAGGAAAGTTAAGTAGTGGAATTTGAATTCAAACAAAATAATTAAAGTGTGAAAGTAATTGAACTCATTACTTAACACTTGTGGTTGAATTTAATTCTTAACTACTTAGAAATAATTGCATACACTTCATTTATTTAACCTTACTTGAAGTAACAATAAGCATTTCTTGTATTAGTTGATTGTGAGCATCGTGGGTGTGTAGGGGCGTGTAAGGGTATGTTGCCATGGTGTGGTGAAGTGTATTGAGGTTATTGAAATTATTAAGAAAAAATGTCAAGTGAGTTGTATTTGTCTACTAACATATTGCATCGGGATTTAACTTCCTTTCAAACCATTAATGAGGGATAAAGAGAAAATGATGGGTGTCGAATCCAACAAAAATAAAACCTACTCCTAGACAATTATATGATTTGCATATAGTGGTGAGTAGGGTCGAATCCACAGGGATTGGTTAAAGATATTTCTATTCAAAGGGCATAAAGATGAAAAGAAAACGAGAGGGGGTTTTGTTTATGAATCAAAATAAAGTCGAAATAAAATAATAGAATCGTATATTGATAAAAGCCTAGCCAAAGGAATCAAGATCGTTTAATTCAAGGAATTGATCATCGATACAAATGTTTTCTATTCTTATTCCTAGATAAACTGGTTATGGTTATTAACAAGCTCTAACAACCTATCTCTCTGTACTTCCTCGATAACCAAGAGAAGCTCTTTGATTATTTCTCTTATCGATTAGACAACCCCAGATAAGCGCTTAGGATTTAATCTACCAATAGCATTAAAAACTAGAGAGACCACCAATTCATGCCAATAGATTATAAGATAACCTATTTAAACATGATCACACACCTCCATAACATGAATTCGATCATCTATTTTATAATCAAACATGTTATTGTGTCACTGAGACTAGAACAATCAAACAAGTACGGATTTGACGTGCTAGTTGACAATATATTAACTTGCTAATTAAGTAGAAGAGCTCTATTTGTACCAATCAACAAAGATAATAATGACAAAACGATCAGAAGATATATGAATATCCGAAAACAACGAATAGATTAAATACAAGTCAATTAGACCTCACAATTCGTGGAAAATTAAACATCTATGACCCTTTGGCTAGAAAAGTAGCTTAGCTACTCATGTTCATCAATAAGACGAAAATAAAAAGTAGAGACATGATGAACCCGGTTGCCTGCTCTGCCTCCAAGATGGTCCAAGGTTCTTCAAGATCCAAAGATTCCAGATTAAAGATTCAAAAGTTGTCCTCACCCTCTAGGGTTGGTTCTATTTATATTGTTAGAGGGATGGCATGTGATCTTTTGCTAGCAAGATACGAAAATATCTTTCCTTTTCCAAGTAGATTTCGAGAAGTGAATCTTCGTCTGCCTGGCACGCCCTACCACACGGCCGTGGGTCAAGCTGTGCCTTCCTCTGTGCATAATTCACGTATCATCTTCCGTGTCCAGTGTGTACCACGGCTCCACCCACGGCTAGATTTTCAACCGTGCCTTCCTCTGTCAAAGTTCCACAATTTCTTCTCCTTGGCACGTCTAGCTTCCACCACAGCTCCAAGCACGGTTTCTCCCACGGCTGCCACCACGGTCGTGCCCTAAGCCGTGTCTCTCTCTGTTGAAAGTCCACATTTCCGCCTTCTTGTCCAGTATGTAACACGGTTTGCACCATGGCCGTGCCTCAAACCATGCTTCCCCCTAGGCAGATACACGGCCGTGTACTTCAACCGTGTATCTTCCTATTGATTCAAAACCAAGTACATGGCCTTGTACTTCAATTACACGCCCATGTACTTCCCTCCGGTGGTGTAAATCCTTGTCTTTGAACCAAGTTGTAGATGACTTCTCTAATTTACTTAAATTGACACCCTTGACTCCATTTAACCTGATTTATCACCATAATAGAATTAAGTACCATCTCCTTATGATTTCTATAAAATCAATAATGAATTAGCACAATTTATACTATAAATATTAAGTATAAAATGGCTCTATCAGAAAACTTGTTCCATACTTCTTGTAGGGTACAAGGAAACTTGTACGTAATTATTATTGATGGTGGTAGTTGTACTAATGTTGTAGCTGCATCATTAGTATCGAAGTTGAAACTTGAAACTATCCCACGTCCCAAACCCTATACATTACATTGGTTGAATGATCAGGATGGTCTTTGTATGACCCAAAGAGCTAGGGTACACTTTAGTATAGGGGACAAGTACTATGATGAGCTTGAATGTGATATTATTCCTATTTGTACATCCCATATATTACTTGGTAGACCATGGTTGTATGACAGGATGGTATTACATGATGGGTATAGAAATACTTATATGTTCAAAAAAGATGGTAAACGTATAGTATTGAACCCTATGTCGCCATCAGAGGTCCAGGAGATGCAAAGACAGATAAAACAACCATCACAGAATCTTGAGGACCATAGCAACATGATCAAACCTTTAGAGAACTGATAGAGCCATTTTATACTCAATCTTTATAGTATGAATTGCGTTAATTTATTATTGATTTTATAGAAATCATAAGGAAATGGTACTTAATTTTATTATGGTGATAAATCAAGTTAAATGGAGTCAAGAGTGCTAATTCAAGCAAATTAGAGAAGTCATCTACAATTTGGATCAAAGACAAGGATTTACACCGCCGGAGGAAAGTACATGGGCATGTCGTTGAAGTACACGGCCGTGTACTTAGTTTAGAATCAACAGAAATATACATGGTTGAAGTACACGGCTGTGTATCTGACTTGAAGAATCAACAAAGGGAGGCACGGTTTGTGATCTGGCCATGGTGGAAGCCGTGCCATACACTGAACAAGAAGGAGGAAATGTGGACTATCAATAGAGAGAGGCACGGCTTGTGATCTAGCCGTGGTGGAAGCCATGCCATATACTGAACAAAGATGAGAAATTGTGGAACATTGACTAGAGGAAGGCACGGCTTGAAATTTAGCCGTATTGGTGGGCGTACCAGGCGGACGATTATTCACTTCTTGAGATTTACTTGAAAAAGGAAAGATATATTCATATCTTGCTAGCTAAAGATCCTTTACCATTCCCTTAACAATATAAATAGAACCAACCCTAGAGGAGAAAGAGGAGATTCTTTTGGACGAGAAGGAAGAAGGAGAGGCAGAGTAAGGGACACCGACAACAAAGACTTTTCATGTTTTCACTTTTAATTTTTGTTTTGAGAATGAACATGTGTAGCTAAGCAAATTTTCTAGCCAAAGGATCATTGAAGTTTAGTTCTTCACGAATTGTGAGATCTAATTGATTTGTCTTTAATCTATTCTTTGTTTTTGGATATTTATATATCTTCTGGAAGTTTTTTCAATATTATCTTTGTTGATTGGTATGAATTAGAGCACTTCTACTCAATTAGCAAGTTAATATATTGTCAACTAGTACGTCAGATCCGTAATTGTTTGATAGTTCTAGTTTCGGTGACATAATAACATGTTTGATTATAAAATAGATAGTCGAATTCATGTTATGGAGATATATGATCTTGTTTAAATAGGTTATCTTATAATCTATTGGCACGAGTTGGTAGTCTCTCTTGTTTTTAATGCTATTGATAGATTAAATCCTAAGAGCTTGTTTAGGGTTATCTAATCAATAAGAGAAATAATCAAAGAGCGTGTTTTGATTATCAAGAAAGTAAGGAGGGATAGGTTATTAGAGCTTGTTAATAACCATAACCAGTTTATCTTGGATAAAGGATAGGAAATATTTGCATCGATGATCAATTATTATAATTAAACTATATTGATTCCTTTGGCTAGGCTCTTATCATTATACATTTTTATTATCTGATTTCAATATTATTTTTATTCACAAACAAAACCCCCCATTCTTCTTTTCCTTTCTATTCTCTTTTTAATAGAAATATATTTAACCAATCCCTATGGATACGACCCTACTCACTATTATACACAAATCATATAATTGTCTAGGAGTAAGTTTTTATTTTTGTTGGATTCGACACCCATCAAAATTTGGCTCCGTTGCTGGAGATTGGTGTCAAATTTATTTCTATTCTTGTATGACTCGCTCTTCTCATACAGGTGAACTCACTTATAATCCGGAGATTGAGAAGACTTTTAAGAGACAGCGAAGAGAAGCTAGGCTGCGTCAAAAAGAAAACGTATCATCTTCATCCCCTGGATTGAACTTGGCATCGAATTTGTCTGATTCATCCATTGATTCTAAAAAAGAAGACGATATGGCAAATCCTGAAAGAACATTAAGAGAATTGGCTGCACCGGATGTGAATCAACAACCACTTTGTATTCACTATCCTGAATTGGCTGTTGAATTTGAGTTGAAATCTGGTTTGATACATCTGCTACCCACCTTTCATGGTCTTGAGAATGAAGATCCTCACAAACATTTGAAAGAGTTTCATATAGTGTGTTCTAGTATGAGGCCGCAAGGAATAACCGACGATCAAATCAAGTTACGTGCTTTTCCATTTTCTTTAAGTACTAGAGCTAAAGATTGGTTGTTTTATTTTCCTCTAGGTTCTATAACCACTTGAAGAGATATGGTGAGGCTCTTCTTGGACAAATTTTTCCCTACGTCTAGAGCTGCTGGTATAAGGAGAGAAATTTGTGGTATCAAACAGAGGGACACCGAGACTCTTCATGAGTATTGGGAGAGGTTCAAGCAACTTTGTGCAAGCTGTCCACAACATGGGATATCTGAACAACTTCTCATTCAATACTTTTATGAAGGCCTGCTTCCGATGGAGAGGAAGATGATGGATGCTACTAGTGGAGGCGCCATAGTGAATAAAACCCCTGGTCAAGCTAGGGAATTGATCTCCATTATGGCTGCTAATTTGCAACAATTTGGGTATAGGCATGATTCATCTTCAAGGAAGGTAAATGAGGTAAGTGTTTCTAACCTTGAACATTAAATTTCTAACCTAACCTCCCTTGTGCAGCAGATAGCTCTTGGAAATACACAATAGGTGAAGGCTTGTGGAATTTGTGCTGCTCCTAATCATCCTACCAACATGTGTCCCTCATTGCAAGATGACAATCATGAACATGCCAATGCTGTAGTAGGATTCCCAGGACAGCCACAAAGGAAATATGATCCCTACTCGAATACTTATAATCCTGGATGGAGGGATCATCCTAACTTCAGATATGGCAATAAACCACAAAATTTCCAACAATTCCAACAAGCCATCAAACCAAGTACCACAAGCTCCTTCCACTTCAGGTATGTCTCTTGAGGAAATTATTAAATCACTTGCTATTAATACAAAACAATTTCAGGATGAGACGAAGCAGAGCATTCAAAACTTGGAAAATCAGGTAAGCCAACTTGCTTCTTCTATAAATAGGTTAGAAACTCAAGGTAAGTTACCTTCTCAAACTATCACAAATCCAAAGAAAAGCGCTAATGTAATTACCTTGAGAAGTGGAATGAAATTGCAGGGATCAAATGAGAAAGGACACCGAACTAATCTGGAAGAAGAGACTGAGAAAGAGACTGCAACTCCGAGCCAGCAGAACAACCAGACCAGAGGATCCCTCGTTGAACCACCAAAGGTCATGATAACAGCACCTCCTTTCCCGTCTAGATTAGCGAAATCTAATAATGAAGCTGAAGAAAAAGAGATTCTTGAAACTTTTCGCAAAGTTGAGGTAAATATTCCTTTGTTGGATGCAATTAAGTAAGTACCTCGTTATGCTAAATTTCTCAAAGAATTGTGCACTAACAAAAGAAAGCTGAAAGGTAATGAAAAGATTAGTGTGGATGAGAATGTTTCAGTTATTCTTCAGAAGAAGCTTCCTCCTAAATGTAAGGATCCAGGTATGTTTACTATTCCTTGCAAAATAGGTAATCTTGGAATCGCTAAAGCTATGTGTGATTTAGGAGCTTCAATCAATGTTATGCCTTTGTCTGTTTACCAATGTTTGAATGTTGGTCCTTAAAGGAAACAGATGTTATTGTTCAACTTGCTGATAGGTCCAATGTTTATCCTGAGGGAGTTCTAGAAGATGTTTTAGTACAAGTTAATGGGTTGGTTTTCCCTATAGATTTTTATGTGCTTGACATGGAGAATGATGATTCTCGTAATTCATCAATGATATTATTAGGGAGACCATTTCTTAAGACATCCAGAACAAAAATTGATGTACATGACGGTAACCTCACTATGGAATTTGATGGTGAAGTGATTAAATTTAATATTTATGATGCCATGAAATATCCTAGTGATATCTCTCCTGTTTTTGTTGTGGATGTTATTGACCCATTAACACAGGCTACATTTGATTTGATAGACGGTGATGAGTTGAAAATTGTACTTAATAGGAGTCTTACTATTAATGCATTGAAAACTCTTAAAGAGAAGCTTGTAATATCCTCTGATTTGCAGGACATGATTTGGGAGTTGGAATCATTAAAACCTATCAAGTATGATGTGTCCTACATTAATTTACCCCCTTCTAACACAATACTTCTTCCCTCTATTGTGCAGGCACCAAAGCTGGAATTAAAACCCTTACCCGAACATCTAAAGTATATTTTCTTAGGAGAAAATGAGACTCTTGCTGTGATAGTCTCCAACAAACTAAGTACTTTAGAAGAAGAAAAGTTGATTCGGGTGTTGAGAGAGTATAAAGAATCCATTGGATAGTCCATAGCCGATACCAAAGGACTAAGCCCCTCCACATGCATGCACAAATTTTTAATGGAAGATAATTGCAAACCTTCAAGGGAAGTTCAGCGTCGTTTGAATCCACCTATGATGGAAGTAGTTAAGAAAGAAATCTTGAAACTGCTTGATGCAGGTATGATCTATCTAATTTCCGATAGCAAATGGGTAAGTCCAATTCAAGTTGTTCCAAAGAAAACGGGCTTAACTGTGATTGAAAACTCTGATGGTGAGTTAATTCCTACTAGGGTTCAGAATGGATAGAGGGTTTGTATTGATTATAGGAAGTTAAATGCGTCAACTAGAAAAGATCACTTCCCTCTTCCTTTTCTTGGTCAAATGCTTGAACGTTTGGCTGGCCATTCTCATTATTGTTGTCTTGATGGTTATTCAGGTTTTCATCAAATTCCAATGGCACCGGAAGATCAAGAGAAGACTACTTTCACTTATCCATTCGGTACATTTGCATATCGAAGGATGCCTTTTGGGCTCTGCAATGCCCCAGCCACATTCCAAAGGTGTATGGTTAGTATATTTTCAGATTATGTGGAGAATATCATAGAGGTTTTCATGGATGACTTCACTGTTATGGTAACTCTTTTGATTCATGTTTGACTAACCTTACAAAAGTTCTTCAAAGATTTATAGATAAGAATCTTGTGTTGAATTATGAAAAATGTCACTTTATGGTTGAACAGAGTCTCATTTTAGGTCATATTGTATCTTTTAAGGGGCTTGAAGTCGATAAAGTTAAAGTAGAATTGATTAAATCTCTACCTTATCCTATAAGTGTACGGGAAATTCGCTCTTTTCTTCGGAGTGTAGGATTCTATCGACGCTTCATCAAGGATTTTTCCAAGATTACTCAACCCCTATGCAGATTGCTGCAAAAAGAAGTGACATTTGAGTTCGATGAGGCCTGCAAGCACGCTTTTGACACATTAAGGGATAAGTTAACTTCTGCTCCAATCATCCAACCACCTGACTGGAACCTTCCCTTTGAAATTATGTGTGATGCGAGCAATTATGCAGTTGGAGCCGTTCTTGGCCAAAGAGTTGGAAGAGCTTCCCATGTCATTTATTACGCTTCCAGAACATTGGATAGTGCTCAATGCAACTATTCCACAACCGAAAAAGAACTCTTGGCTGTTGTTTTTGCATTAGAAAAATTCAGATCATATTTACTTGGTACTAAGGTAATTGTTTACTCTGATCATGCAGCTCTCAAATACCTGCTCGTGAAGAAGGAGGCGAAACCAAGACTTATTCGATGGATACTCTTATTACAAGAGTTTGATCTAGAAATATGCCATAGGAAAGGCTCTGAAAACTTAGTTGCCGACCACCTCAGCAGAATACTTATCAGTTAAGGGTCAATACCAATACAAGATGATTTTCCAGATGAGCATCTCTTTTCTATTCAAAAGACAATTATGTGGTATGCTGATATTGTCAACTATTTGGTTACTAAGACACTACCAAGTGATTTGTCTAGGGTTCAAAAAGATAAAATTAAAAGTGATGCTAAGTACTATGTATGGGATGATCCGTATTTGTGGAAACATTGTACTGATCAAATCATTAGAAGGTGTATTTCTCAAGACGATATTCCTTCTGTCTTGCAATTTTGTCACTCATATGCATGTGGTGGATATTTTGGCCCTAAGAGGACAGCTTAAAAGGTATTAGGGTGTGGTTTGTATTGGCCTACATTATTTCGTGATTCTTTTATGTTTTGTAAGTCTTGTGAAAGATGTCAAAAAATTGGCAACTTAGGACGTAGAGACCAAATGCCACTAACCCCTATTCTTGCTTGTGAAATATTTGATATATGGGGTATTGACTTTATGGGTCCTTTTCCTCCTTCTTTCGGTAATGTTTACATCCTTCTTGCTGTGGATTATGTTTCAAAATGGGTGGAAGCCAAAGCGACCAGAACTAATGATGCCAAAGTTGTTGTGGATTTTGTTAAATCTCATATTTTTGCTAGGTTCGGGACACCAAAGGCTCTTATCAGTGATCGTGGCACACACTTTTGTAATAGAGTAGTGGAAACTCTACTTAAAAAGTACAAGGTTACTCATCGCACTTCAACCGCATACCACCCTCAAACCAATGGATTGGCAGAAGTTTCAAATCGAGAAATCAAGTCTATTCTGGAAAAAACCGTCAATCCAAGCGGGAAGGATTAGAGCACAAGACTTGAAGATGCATTATGGGCCTACCGGATAGCTTACAAGACCCTTATAGGTATGTCTCCTTACCGTTTGATATTTGGCAAACCGTTTCATCTCCCTGTGGAGTTGGAACATAGGGCGTATTGGGCTGTAAAACAATGTAACATGCAAATGGATGAGGTTGGTGAGCACAGAAAACTTCAATTACAAGAACTTGAGGAAATTCGAAGAGAAGCTTATGAGAGTACTAAAATCTACAAGGAAAAAACAAAGAATTTTCATCATCAAATGATTTCCCGAAAGAATTTTTCTGTAGGTCAGAAAGTATTACTTTATCATTCTCGATTGAAGTTGTTTTCTGGAAAACTACGATCACGGTGGATTGGTCCTTTTGTTATCACTAACATATTTTCACATGGTGCAGTTGAGATTGCAAGTCTTGAAACTGGTAAGAACTTCAAAGTCAATGGTCATCGCTTGAAACCTTTTTATGAAGGATTTCAAGTATGTAATATTGAAGAAACCAGTTTAACTTACCTCGAGTATTGTGATTAATTACAGGAACGTCTAGCCAAAGATGTTAAAGAAAGGCGCTTCATGGGAGGCAACCCATATCAATTTATTTTTTTTTAGTTTTGTGTTGATTTTTTCTTTTGATTAGCTGCAGCAAGGGTATATATCATTAGATGACACTCTCTAGTGCTTAAGGGGAGAACTCCAATTACTCTACACTTTATACTAGGGAAGTACCAATATTCCTTTGCTCTTATTCTCTAATGTTCCTTATGTTGTTAATTCCTCTTTAATTGTGCTGAATTAGGAACAATGCGGACACTGTTCAAACTAAGTGTGGGGGAGAGGGTAATAAAATATAGAGAATAGAGAATTGACTCATACTTTGAATGTTTGTCCTTAAGCAATTTTAAGCCAAATTTTTCAAAACTATCATGAAATCTGGAGATTGTACTAAATGTTGTAATAAGCATCTACAAAATGTGAAATTGACTTGTTCAAGTGCTTTACTCACCTACTACTGTGATTAGAATACTTGGTTAAAATTAAGTAGTGAAATCTTTAAGAAACAAATCTACCTTGTATTTAGCCTTAGAATTGGAAGTCTAAGAGTAAGTCGAGTCCCTAAGTGAAAAATAAACAAGTTTACTTCTAGGTTATATTAGTCACGGTATACTCTTTGAAGTTGTTTCTGAAACAATTATAACACTTAAAAAAAAAATGTGTGGAAAAAGAATCAAGCATAGCCATTACTCCAATGATTCAAGTAATTGAGTTAAGAGTATTCAAACTTGAATGTTAGAGTGAGGAAGAGTCCGTAGGGGTATCTCAAAACCCGGTCACTTGAGTGACGAGCTCGGGATGTTGCCGACTCAATGAACTCACTATAATGATAAGGGCGAAAAAGGCAAAAGTTCATGAAAAAGAAGCGGGCAAAAACCTGTCAAAATAGATGCTTGATTAAATCAAAAGAACATGAATGTAAAAATTCATTGAATGAAATAAGACTTATAATAAAAAGGGAGAAAATCTAGGGAAAAAGTAGATACTATATGCTTTTACTTTGAGTTGCAAAGATTATATACTTGCTAATATCTAATGAAGTTTAATTGGGTGTTTTTTCTTAGTGGATTAAGTATTTACTTTTGGAATAAAAATTCTTTTGCTAAACATGAGGATTAAAGTTTGTTTTGTTTAGATTAGCTATTAAATTTTGTCTATGGTAATTTAATCACAGGAAACCAGTTTGGTTGAAGCAGTAGACATTGAAATTACAAGTCATGAATTATAAATGAATAGATGCTTGAAATGATGAAAAGAAATCTTGTATAATCTATGACGGATTTCTCAATTGATTTGATTCAATTGCTTAAGGACAAGCAAGAGTTTAAGTGTGGGGGAATTTGATAGAGCCATTTTATACTCAATCTTTATAGTATGAATTGTGTTAATTTATTATTGATTGTATAGAAATCATAAGGAAATGGTACTTAATTTTATTATGGTGATAAATCAGGTTATGGAGTCAAGAGTGCTAATTCAAGTAAATTAGAGAAGTCATCTACAATTTGGATCAAAGACAAGGATTTACACTACCGGAGGAAAGTATATGGGCATGTAGCTGAAGTACACGGCCGTGTACTTGGTTTAGAATCAACAGAAATATACACGGTTGAAGTACACGGCCGTGTATCTGACTTGAAGAATCAATAGAGGGAAGCACGGTTTGTGATCTGGCCGTGGTGGAAGCCATGCCATACACTGAACAAGAAGGAGGAAATGTAGACTATCAACAGCGAGAGGCACGGCTTGTGATCTAGCCGTGGTGGAAGCCGTGCCATACACTGAACAAGGATGAGAAATTGTGGAACATCGACCAGAGGAAGGCACGGCTTGAAATTTGGCCGTGTTGGTGGGCGTGCCAGGCAGACGATTATTCACTTCTTGAGATTTACTTGAAAAAGGAAAGATATATTTGTATCTTGCTAGCTAAAGATCCTCTGCCATTCCCTTAACAATATAAATAGAACCAACCCTAGAGGAGAAAGAGGAGATTCTTTTGGACGAGAAGGAAGAAGGAGAGGCAGAGCAGGGGACACCGGCAACAAAGACTTTTCATGTTTTCACTTTTAATTTTCGTTTTGAGAATGAACATGTGTAGCTAAGCAAATTTTCTAGCCAAAGGATCATTGAAGTTTAGTTCTTCACGAATTGTGAGATCTAATTGATTTGTCTTTAATCTATTCTTTGTTTTTGGATATTTATATATCTTCTGGAAGTTTTGTCAATATTATCTTTGTTGATTGGTATGAATTAGAGCTCTTCTACTCAATTAGCAAGTTAATATATTGTCAACTAGTACGTCAGATCCGTAATTGTTTGATAGCTCTAGTTTCGGTGACACAATAACATGTTTGATTATAAAATAGATAGTCGAATTCATGTTATGGAGATATATGATCTTGTTTAAATAGGTTATCTTATAATCTATTGGCATGAATTGGTAGTCTCTCTTGTTTTTAATGCTATCGATAGATTAAATCCTAAGAGCTTGTTTAGGTTTGTCTAATCAATAATAGAAATAATCAAAGAGCGTGTTTTGATTATCAAGAAAGTAAGGAGGGATAGGTTATTAGAGCTTGTTAATAACCATAACCGGTTTATCTTGGATAAATGATAGGAAATATTTGCATCGATGATCAATTCCTATAATTAAACTATATTGATTCCTTTGGCTAGGCTCTTATCATTATACATTTTTATTATCTTATTTCAATATTATTTTGATTCACAAACAAAACCCCCCATTCTTCTTTTCCTTTCTATTCTCTTTTTAATAGAAATATATTTAACCAATCCCTGTGGATACGACCCTACTCACTATTATACACAAATCATATAATTTTCTAAGAGTAGGTTTTTATTTTTGTTGGATTCGACACCCATCAAGAACCAAATTGTGCAGACGCAGGTATGCCAACCTTCAAAGGTTCTTGAGGGCTCTAATGATACGAGCCAACCCTTAGAGCATAAAATTTATCAGACACCGATGTGTCAACCTTCAGAGGATCTTGATGATCATAGTCAGATTAGCAGACCACCAGAGAGCCAGACTATTCAGCGACAGTTATGTTCACCTTTAGAGGTTTTAGAGGGTAATGAGCAGTTGGGCCAACCATTAGAGAGCCATGAGGATCAGCGACATACAGATGAGTTAGAAAAGGAGAAAATGGTTTCAGTGGAACGGGTTGATACAGGGGTGACTTTAGTGGATAATGGAACATTATTTATGTTACAGATGAGATACATCCTAGAAATGGAGGAGAGAAAACAATCACCACCTGTAGTATTTCAGATATTGGGATTCTGTAGAGATACTTCTTCAGATAGATTGCTAGGAGAAAACAAAATCTCTATTGCATTTGATCTGCCAGATTTGAGGACAAATCTTTTTGTGGCCCAAGGAAATGATAGGAATCAAAATCCGATAAGACCTATCATTAGGGCAAGAACTAAAGGATTTCGAATCTTGGCGATGAGGGCCCATTTTGAGCAAATCGACCTCGAAATTATTTATAAATTAACCTCTTTTCTATTATTCTTGTATTGTGTTTTCCAACATGCACACTTATCATATTTTATAGGGCGATGGACAAAATCACTCAGACTTAGCTTATAGGTTATCCATGGACCGACCTGAACCGGCGTTGACCTGGGCCGATGAATCCTATAGAAGACTGGCATCTTCAAGACCAATTTCTTTTATATATTTTTCATTTTCATGGACTATTTATGTTGTAATCATTTTGGAACACTTTTATTTCCTTGTAATTTTCATTTAGGACTAACCACCTTAAAAGTGGCAAACTTGTAATTTTGACCATTTTCTAACTCTAGGAGTAGCAAGTATAAATACTTGCTTAGATTAGGGTTTGAGGAGGCCATATTTTGCATAACAAACTTAGCACTTTCACTTGTGGAATTAGGGTTCATCCTTAGTTCAAACCTCTTATCAATTTCAACCCAAGAATTGGAATTGTGGCGAGTGCGACAAAGTGGAATTGTGAGTCATATCGATTTCATCTTTGTTGTATGTTCATTTCTTCTCTAGTGAGTCATATCTAGGGTAAATTTGAATCTTTCTTAGACATATTTGTGTTTGTATTTCGTGAACAATGATCCACGCAAAAAGAGATATAAAATGAGCGTGAATAAATACCGTCAAGTGTACCGGATCGGATCAAGTAATATAGTGAGAGAAGAGTGTCGAACCACGAAGATTGATTAAGTAATAGACCTTTATCAATTTCTACTATTATTTAGGCAATGATATTTGATGAGAATTGAATCAATTATACTAAATGCTTAAAAAGAGAATTGTGTTTGAAAAATGATGAATTGATGATGGGAAATAGAATCCACCCTAATTCTACTAATCATATTGCCTTCATGTTATAATAACTCATAGCTATATGGATTTTCACAAGAAATTAACAAAACCTTAATCCTTTATTAAGTGTTAAAGTAATGTTACCTCAATTTAATTTAATAGCTCCCGCTAATTCAAATCAAATGAGGATTCTAATTCGCAATCATAAATTTCCCAATTATATGATTGCCTAATATCTTTAAAATAATTTCTCCTAATCCCTTAGTGAAAAATTTAATAAAAATATTGCATGAAACACTTAGGTCAATTTCTAATAAAATTCAATAACGCTGCTTCCACATGAATTATTAAATCTTACTTAGGAATTCCTGATAAAACCTAAATTTCTCTTTCGAGTCATTTACATTTCTATGCATTGATTTCAATTACAAAATACAATTCATAGCAGGACTTCTTATATGAAAATTCTGCATATCTACATTTCCTATAACATGAATACAATGATCATTTTAGTTTGAATTATGGCTTCATCATATTTCCCACAAGGATGATTTAGAACATTATAGTATGAATTGCATAAAAACAATTGAAATAAATAGGTGCAATGGAATTCATATTGAACAACAAGAATAAACTAATAAATGGCATAAAAGAAAATAAAGTAATTGAAACAATAGCTATAATCTTCGAGAACTTCAGTAAAATAACTTTCTTTCTTCAAACTAAAATTTGGAATAACATGAAATGTAAAGGAATTAAAGAAAACATAAAATCCTAAAGTTCGTAAGGGAATTCTAATGATTTCAAAGAAAGACAAAGGATGTTAAACAAAGAATCAAAACAAAAGGATTCTCAAACAAAAGGGGATGCTCCCAAGGTTCACATAAGGGGCCTATTTATAGATCCAAAGAGGAGGGGGATAAGGTTGATCTGATGAGGATTTGAGTCAGCAAATTAAATAAGATACGATTTTGGATAGATTTTCGCAATGGATATCCGGGGAGTAATGAAGGCCGGTTCAAGGCCGACGCAAGGCCGGCGGCCTTGAATGTAGGCCGGCTTTAAGGCCGGCGGCTTTAATGCTTTTTAAGGCCGGTTTAATATAGGCCAGCTCAAGGCCGGCTCAAAGCCGGCGGCCTTGAATGTAGGCCGGCCCAAGGCCGGCGGCCTTTATTGCAATCCTCCGCTCGCTTCTTCAATTTTGTGAAAAACTCCTCCAATTAAATTGTAATTTACTTTTGGGTCCTCAAAACTTGTATTTTCACAATAAACACCATTAAGTATCATTTCTTTATATTTTCTTATAATATTGAAATAAATTTAATATAAGTCCAAAAGAAAATATAAGTATAATGTGATCTTATCAAACAACAATCTTGTAAGATTGATTGTTCCTTTGAGATTGAATACACTTTAGTGATTGGCATGAATTTGAGCTTGTGTGGGAAGAGGGTACATCACGGTTTTGTGCTTTTCTTTTTCATCCATTTCATGTATAATTCACTTGTTCTTATTGTTGATTAGTGAAATTGACCATTAGTGGGAGTTAATTGAATCTTTGAACCGTTGGATTTCATCAAAGTTCCATTAGCGTCAGGCAATTTCCTAGTCCATTGAACCGGTTTGTATGAGACTTGAGAATTGTTTTTCTTGAGTCATTTGATTGTGCTTGAAAGTGGTTTTGAGCACATCAACTACTCCCATGCTCTTGGTTCCACACAATTCACGCCACCAATCAACACCTCTATATAACACACAAAACACCATGCCAAAAATACACAAATCCTTTACTAAATTTACAAAACACAACACCACACACACACAACTTTTATACACGTTGCAGCACACACATACACACTCTTTTGTACTTGAATTTCTCCACTTCTATACAAGTTTCAAACCACAACTCACAACAAAAGGCAACTCAAATTTAAATTCAAAATGAGTTCACTAATTGCAATACTCCACAAATGGTAAGGAGCTACTTTCAAATTCAAATGAACACACAATTACTTCTATCACTTAATGAGTGTTTTGAAATTCAAATAACTTCCTTAACCCACACACTCACTTCTGAAAATGTACACTAAGCCCCCTTTATGTCCGAATCACTCTAAGTAAAAATACACCTCCACTTCTTCACAATTGAGGCAACTTCAAGTTATAACTTTTGAATCACAAGATGTGCTACTACTCTTTTTCTTTTTACACAAAATTATCAATCAAATGGAGCTTCAACAAGACCGTCTTCAACAACAAGCAAGTTTAAATCCTCAAGTAAGATAATTACGCTACTTCAAGCAACAACATCAAACAATTCAAATTTTCACTTTCAATTTTGGAATCAAGATGTAAGCTCAAGAACCCTAAATTTCCGAAATAAAAATTCAAATAGCCCCTTCTCACAACTACAAGCTCTTATACCAAAAGATGATGTGCCTAAAACCAAGATTAATCACATGCAAAACAATTTTGAAAGACAATCAAACAATGTCAATCAAATTAGTTCAACAATTGTGCAATTCCTTAATATTTATAGACCAATCCTTTAAACAATGGTGTGATCAATCTTAATTCCAAGTATGATATAGCTTTGATACCAAAAGATGATGTGCCTAAATTAGGGGTTAATCACATGCAAATGGAGCAATTTGTAAACCTCAAGGCACTTATTCAATCTCGATTCAAAACTACTAGAATTTGCGTGAACCCTAATGGAGAGCAATGAAATCCTAATGCCCTAACTTTCAAATTAACAATTCCATAATGATAAAATCCTTCAATCAACACTAAACACAAATAATGTCATGTGAATTACATAACAAACAACAAGAACCAATTCAAAGATCCACTTTCCTAACAAAGTGATCCACGGTTTAAATGAGGCTAAATTGAAGGTTAAAAACTTAAGGGCTAAAACCAATCAATTGTATCAACAAGAAATTGATTACAAATGCAATCAAATCCGGCCAATAACACATCCAAATTAACCCTAGATACAACTCACTAGTGATGAAAAGGAAATTGCAACAAGGAAAATTTCATATTACTCACAAATTAGCCTTGAAGCCACTCGCCACAACCTCAAATTGGGATTTGAAATTGATAAGAGCAATTTTTTGGATTAGGACACCCTAACCCTCACAAGTAAAGTTCTTGTTCTTTTTTGAAAATTTGGCCAACTCCTCAAAACCTTACTTAAGCAAGTATTTATACCTGCTCCCTTTAGGGTTAAAAAGGTCCACAAAATTACAACTATGCCACTTTTAGGATGGTCGATCCTAAAACTCAATTACAACCAAATAAAAAGTATCCCAAAAGCTTACACATTAATAGTCAAAAGAAATAATTACAAATAAAAATAGTCTTCATCATGCTAGCTCTTCCATAGGATTCGTCGTCACAGCTCATCGCCGGTTTAGGTCGGTCCATGGATAACCCACAAGCTAAGTCTTAGTGAGTTTGTCCATCGCCTTATAAAGCATGATAAGTGTGTCTGTTGGAATATACAATACATGAATAAGAGAAAAGAGGTTAGTAAACAAATAATTCCAAGGTCGATGTGCTCAAAATGTGCCCTCATCTCCAAGATTTAAAATCCTTTGGCTATTGCCTTAATAATAGGTCTTGACAAATTTTGATTCCTATCAAAAGGTCACTCTGCAAACACTTGCTAGAGGTTGTGATGTGCCTTAAAAATTATCCAAAGCACATGAACACCAATACAAATGATCATTCAATCTCAAATGCACAATTGGACTTACAATTAGCATGATGCCTGGTAAAACATAAACCCAAATTGCGTGAATCGATTTGAAAATAACACAAAGGACTTTAATACCAATCAAATTACATATAACATGCAAATCCAATCTTATAAAATTGGAGCAATATGAACCCTAATTTCCATGAACAACAAATGATGGAAAACAACCTATTATCACTAGATATTATATACTAGTAATAAAAAGGAAGCAACTTAGAAGTTCTTGATACTACTCACAAGAAATTCCAAGCCTCATTCGCTGCAATTTCTTAGAAATTGATAAGAATGTGTGCATTAGCAAGAGGGCTAACTCTCTCTCACGGCAACAAGATGTTTTTGTTCAAAATGTCAAAAGCTCCATACAAACCCTAGTTATCAAGTATTTATACTTGCCCTAATTAGGGTAAAAATGTTCAAAAAATTACACATATGCCACTAAGTGGCTGGTTCTACAACAAATTATAAGTCCCAAAAATGAACAAAAATGGCCGATTCAATAATGACAAATACAAGTACCAAAGATGGTCTTCAAATAACTGGTTCTTCAAGTCAATTGAGCAATTTGTGGGTCATTGGATGTGACTCCAAAAATGTCCCACGAGTTGATCATTAGTGCATGTTATTTGGCCATCCCGTAAAACTGATCAGTGTACCTACTACGGTGCAAAACCAAACATTATTAGATAAAAAGTGAATATATGTGGATGTCTTGGATCATACATCTAAATCAAGTTCCCCCACTGCTGGAATCACAGGGTAAATTCCCATCATCTTCTCGGGCCTCTAAAAGATTTGCCCTCAAATCTAAGGGGTCATCTCTTAGACTGAAACTTGATGTTTTTATTTGCCTGTTTGCTTGACTTTTAGAAGAACCAGAGGTATTTCTAATTTATTCTTGGAAAGAACACACCTTAAATGGAGACGTAGGCGTCAAGACTATCCGTGTACCATCCTTTCGAAACATGTAAGTTTTTCTGAACCCGTCATATAACACCTTTCTATCAAACATCCAAAGGTCTACCCAACAGTAAATGAAAGGCGTACATAGGAAGCACATCACAGATAATCTCATCACTGTATTTATTTCTTACACTGACTGGCAGCTTTGCCCTTTGTGTAACATGCAGACCACCTCAGTCATCTAACCAATGCAATTTGTAAGGGCTAAGATGCAGGCTAGTAGCTAGTTGTAATTTATCTACTAATGTAGTAGATATGACATTAGTGCAACTACCACTATCAATGAATAGCACACAAAGGTTACCTCGAATCCAACAAGGTGCGTGGAATAAGTTCTCCCTTTGTTTGTCCCTAGCATGTAGAGATAAAGTCAAAACCTTGTGCAACACATTAATAGGTAAAAAATGTTCACCCTTTTTATCCTCATGCGTCTTAGCATTCTAATTATCATAGTATTCTTGTAAAGCCATGAATAGATCTGTTGGCTCGATAACTTCTTCTTCATTTTCTTCTTCGGTGCCCTCCATGACTATCATTACTCTCTTATTGGGACATTGTGCAGCCATATGTCTAAATCTTATACATTTGAAATATTTAATCTGGCGCATCTTCCCCCTAGTCGACCTCGGTACTATCTGCCTCACATTAGGTCCAATTACCTCTTTGCCCTTCCCAAAAATCATTTCCTCTTTGTCTGTGCTAGGGGTAATTTTATCTACTGATAGGAATCAAAATCCGATAAGACCCATCATCAGGGCAAGAACTAAAGGAATTCGAATTTTGGCAATGAGGGCCCATTTTAAGCAGATCGACCCCGAAATTATTTATAAATTAACCTCTTTTCTATTATTCTTGTATTTTGTTTTCCAACAGGCACACTTATCATATTTTATAGGGCGATGGACAAACTCACTCAGACTCAGCTTGTGGGTTATCCATGGACCGACTTGAACCAGCGATGAGCTGGGCCGATGAATCCTATAGAAGACCGACATCTTGAAGACCAATTTCTTTTATATATTTTTCATTTGCATGGACTATTTATGTTGTAATCATTTTGGAACACTTTTATTTCCTTGTAATTTTCATTTAGGACTAGCCACCTTAAAAGTGACAAACTTGTAATTTTGACTACTTTCTAACCCTAGGAGTAGCAAGTATAAATACTTGCTTAGAAGAGGGTTTGAGGAGGCCATATTTTGCAAAAAAAAAAACCTAGCACTTTCACGTGTGCAATTAGGGTTTTTCCTAGTTCAAAATCTCTTATCAATTTCAACCCAAGAATTGGAATTGTGGCGAGTGCGACAAAGGGGAATTGTGAGTCATATCGATTTCATCTTTGTTGTTTGTTCATTTTTTCTCTAGTGAGTCATATCTAGGGTAGATTTGAATCTTTCTTGGACATATTTGTGATTGTATTTCGTGGACAACAATCTTGTAAGATTGATTGTTCTTTTAGTTATTGATCTCAATATCATTTTAGTGATTGGAGTAAATTTGGACTTGAAGGGGGGAGTGGAATTCATGGTTTGTGTTGCTTCCTTTTGATCTGATTTCATGTGAACCTCATCTCTTTTTGTTGTCACTTGGTGAATAATAAAAAAATGGATTGCAATTACATCATTTGATCAACATTTTTCCATCAAATCTCAAAGGGTTTCACGTGAATTGTTCATCCACATTGAACCGATTTGTGATTGTTTTGAGACTTGTTTCTTAAGTCATTTGATTGTGCTTGAATTTGGTTTTGAGCACATCATCTTTTGGTATCAGAGCTTGAGGTTTAAGAGGAGGGATTTACAATTTGGAATTCCAAATTTAAGGATTGTTGAATTATTACATTGATCCGAATTGTGAAGTGGAGTTGTGTTTTATTCTTGTGTTGTTGAAGTGCTATCTTGTTATTTAGTTGTTGTACACTTGGAGACTTGTAACATTCTTGGATTCCTTGAGAATTGACCGTGAATGTGAAGTTTCTTTGAAGTGAAACGTGAAGAGAAAAGAGTATTGGTCCTTTGTCATCAAGTGGAGAAGTGAAAATTGTCTTGTGTCATTTCGGATTTGAGGAGTGGCAATTGAGATTTCAGATTTGAAATTTTCAGAATTAAAGTGTGAGTTAAGAAGTCAATTTGAATTTCAAAACACAAATTAAGTCATTGTTAATTGTGTGTCATTTGAATTTAAAATAGCTTCTTACCATTTGTGGAATCTTGCACTTATTGAACTTCTTTTTGAATTTGAAAGTGAGTTGCCTTTTGTTGTAAGTTGTGGCTTGAAACTTGAATAGAAGTGGAGAAGTTTAAGTGTGGAAGAGTGTGATCTTGAATTGTTGCAAGAAGATTCTGGAAATTGAGTAGTGTGTTTGCAATTTTCAGATTGCATTGTGTAAAAAAAAAAAAAAGGAAATCATTTGAATTCAAACACCTTCTTTAAGTTTGAGGCAATTCATTGAGTAGCATTGAATAAGTTTTATTTGAATTTGAATTGTTCTTACCATTTATGGAGGAGGTTGCATTTAGTAAAGTGATTTGAATTTGAATCTATTTCTACCTTTAAGTGTGAGTTGCGATGTAAATTGTGTTGTGTAGTGGCAAGAGATTGTATACTTGGAAGTGTATGTGTGTTGCACCATGATGTAAAGAGAGTGTGTGTGTGTGGCGTAATGAGTATGTGAGTGAAGGTGTTGCAACGTGGTGAATTGGTGTTGTGGTGAAGTGAGTGCGCCATGATTGTGTGTATGTGTGGTGGTGTAAGAGTGTTTTAAAAAAAAAAAAAAAAAGTTACAACATGTAGTAGTGTTGTAGTGAATTGGTTGCACCGTGTAGGAGTGAGGTGTGTGTGGTGGTGTAAATTTGTGGAGTTGTGTGTAGTGTAAGGTGCTGCACATTAAGACTCATTGTAGGTGTAAAAATTTAGCAAGAAAGGAAGGTTAAGTAGTGGAATTTAAAATTCAAACAAATCATTAAAGTGTAAAAGTAATTGAACTAGTTACTTAAACACTTGTTGTTGAATTTAATTCTATCTACTTGAAAGTAGTTGAGTGTACTTCATTTGTGGTTTGGTTGTGTACTTGAACCTTGGAAGTGTGAAGATAATTATTGTATTGTTGGATTTGAGTACAATCATGTCTAGTGAAATGTTTCATTATGCTAACATATTGCATCGGGACATGACTTCCTTTCAAACCATTGATGAGGGACAAAGAGAAAACTTGTTCCATACTTCTTGTAGGGTACAAGGAAACTTGTGCGCAATTATTATTGATGGTGGTAGTTGTACTAATGTTGTAGCTGCATCATTAGTATCGAAGTTGAAACTTGAAACTATCCCACATCCCAAACCCTATACATTACATTGGTTGAATGATCAGGATGGTCTTTGTATGACCCAAAGGGCTAGGGTACCCTTCAATATAGGGGACAAGTACTATGATGAGCTTGAATGTGATATTCTTCCTCTTTGTGCATCCTATATATTACTTGGTAGACCATGGTTATATGACAAGATGGTATTACATGATGGGTATAAAATTACTTATATGTTCAAAAAAGATGGAAAACGTATAGTATTGAACCCTATGTCGCCATCAGAGGTCCAGGAGATGCAAAGATAGATAAAACAACCATCACAGAATCTTGAGGATCATAGCCACATGATCAAACCTTTAGAGGACCAAACTGTACAGACGTAGGTATGCCAACCTTCAAAGGTTCTTGAAGGCTCTAGTGACATGAGCCAACCTTTAGAGTGTAAAATTTGTCAGACACCAATGTGCTAACCTTCAGAGGATCTTGATGATCATAGTCAGATGAGCAGACCACTAGAGAGCCAAACTGTTTAGAGACAGTTATGTTCACCTTTAGAGGTTTCAGAAGGTAATGAGCAGTTGGCCAATCATTAGAAGACCATGAGGATCAGCAACATACAGATGAGTTAGAAAAGGAGGAAACGGTTTCAATGGAACAGGTTGATTCAGGGGTGACTTTCTTGGATAATGGAGAATTATTTGTGTTGCAAATGAGATACATCCTAAAAATGGATGAGAGAAAACAATCACCACCCGTGGTATTTCAGATTTTGGGATTCTACAATGATATTTCTTCATGTGGCTTGCTAGGAGGAAACAAAGTCTCTACTACATTTGATCTATCAGATTTGAGGACAAATCTTTTTGAGGCCCGAGGAGATGATAGGAATCAAAATTCGACAAGACCTATCATCAGGGCAAGAACTAAAGGAATTCGAATTTTGGCGATGAGGGCCCATTTTGAGCAGATCGACTCCGGAATTATTTATAAATTAACCTCTCTTCTATTATTCTTGTATTGTGTTTTCCAACAGGCACACTTATCATATTTTATAGGGCGATGGACAAACTCACTCAGACTTAGCTTATGGGTTATCCATGGACCGACCTAAATCGGCGATGAGTGGGCCGATGAATCCTATAGAAGACAAGCATCTTGAAGACCAATTTCTTTTATATATGTTTCATTTGCATGGACTATTTATGTTGTAATCATTTTGGAACACCTTTATTTCCTTGTAATTTTCATTTAGGACTAGCCACCTTAAAAGTGGTAAACTTGTAATTTTGACTACTTTCTAACCTTATGAGTAACAAGTATAAATACTTGCTTAGAAGAGGGTTTGAGGAGGCCATATTTTGCAGAAAAAACCTAGCACTTTCACTTGTGGAATTAGGGTTTGTCTTAGTTCAAAATCTCTTATCAATTTCAAATCCCAATTTGAGGTTGTGGCGAGTGGCTTCAAGGTTAATTTGTGAGTAATATCAAATTTACTTTGTTGCAATTTCCTTTTCCTCTCTAGTGAGTAGTATCTAGAGTTGAATTGGATGTTTTATTGACCGAATTTGATTGCATTTGTAATCAAATTCTTGTTGCTTAATTGATTGGTTTTAACCTTAGTTTTAACCTTCAATTTAGCATCATTTTGAACCGTGGATCATTTTGTTAGGAAAGTGAATCACAGAATTGGATCTTATTGTTCTTGTGTGTAATTCACGTGGAATTACTTGTGATTATTGTTATATTGGAGAAGATTATCATTGTTGGATTGTTAATTACAACTTTGAGCATTCGGATTTCATTACATCCCCATTAGGGTTCACGTAATTTTTTAGTCCATTGAACCGGTTTGATCTTGTGAATTGAAGTTGTTTCTTTGATTCATTTGCACGTGCTTAGACCTTGGTTTTAGGAAAATCATCTTTTGATATCAGAGCATCATCATACTTAGATTCATTCTTGGTCACATCTTTGTTGTGGGAATTGGTTCATAAATATTGAGGAATTGTGCAATTATTGAACTAGTTTAATTGACATTGCCTAATTGTCTTTCAAATTAGTTTTGCATGTGCTTAATCTTGGTTTTAGGTACATCATCTACTGCCCTAACATGCTCACCTACTCCCTTTGGTCCACCCAACTGACCATTAGCCCCCATGGGTTTAGTAATAGTACTAGGCCTATTACTAGTAACCCAGACTGATGTGCCTAAAAGGGGATTAAGCACATGCAAATTAAACCAAATAACAATCTCTAAGGACTAGCACAATTCGATTCAAGGTGAAGCAATTATAGCATGACCCTAATTGTAATATATGGACCAAATGATGAATTACATGAAATAAATCAACACAATAGTATAATCCTCAATGGTAATGACAAATTATACTCCAAAACCCATGTGATTACTACTAACAATCCATAAGAAAATAATCGTGATCCTACTTTCCACAACTAATACTTTCACTGCTCAAGAAGCATGCACAATAGATGAACCGAATTCAAGTGTAAAAGTAACTCAATTAAGCACAAAAATTCGAATGATTATGAAGCAAATCTGACCAAGAAATATCCCAATTCAACCCTAGATATTACACACTAGAGAAGAAAAGAAATCACAACAAAATAAAATTGATATTACTCACAATTTCAAGTGTTGCACTTGCCACAATTTCAACTCTTGGCATTGAAATTGATAAGAGGAAATTTTGAACTAGGAAACCTTAATTCTCTCACGTGAATATGAGTGTTTTTTCTGAAAAATTGGCCTCCTCAAAAACCCTACTTAAGCAAGTATTTATACTTTCTTCCTTTAGGGTTAGAAAGTACACAAAATTACAACTATGCCACTTTTAGGGTGGCCGGTCCTAAATGAGAATTACAAACAAATTGAAAGTGTGCCAAAAGAAAATACAACATAAATTAGTCCATAGAATAATTATAAAGTACAAAATATTATAAATCTTCATGAGCCAATGCTTCGAAGTGGAAACAATCGCAATGGGCCTTCGAATCCAAATCTGATGATGTCTCATAGCCATTAACTAATGTAGGACATGTTGGCATCCCATAGAGAAATATTATTGTACCTTTAAGATTATTTCTCAAATACTTATTAGATAAAAAGAAATGAAGTAAAATATGAGCGATTTCGATCATCATCCAAATCGAGTTTTAAAAGCATATATGGTACTATGAGGATACTTCTTTCATTTGGATTTCTTTATTCCAACTATAGGCTACCTTTACATATTTGTAGGAGCCCACTGTAACTCCAATGACGAAAGAGTAAATTGTGAATTTCTAATGAGTGTCATGCTACTTATATTCTATCATCTAATATTACACTTTTTTTCATCTTTTGTAGGTAATAAATCAAAATCTCAATAGCTCACCTCACTTTTTACAAGAGTGATTGAAGATGGTATATTAGCAAGAATAGAAACCATAGAGGGGCTTTGATTTCCAATCGCTCTTTGAGGCTGGTTGAAAGGAGCATGGGCAAGTTAAAAAATAATATAACCTCCTCATTGAGATTCCTTGTTTAAGGAGGACATTTGTATTTGTCCTCATGGACAAGATTTTGCATCTAGTCAATTAATCTTGCATTATATTTTCACACTATGTTGATTCTTCAATTTAACATTCAAGGAAAAGTGCTCACAAAAGTTGGGAACACCCAATTTAATATCTAAAAATGCATTACATTAAGACTAAATAAGCTAAGTTTTTATGTCTAGAATATCAATTTTACTATTCTTAAGCAAAAAAAAGGAACACACAGTCTTAAAGGTTTAAATGCACAAACATTAGGTGAAGAAATTTAAAATATCAATCTTAATATTCTTAAGTAGGAACGATTTGTTCTTCATTTGAGTTTTATTTGATCTTTTAGGATAGCAACTTGACTGTACAACAATTAAAATGATATTCACTATAACCTTAGGAAAGGGCCAAACAAAAATTGTTAGCTAAGGCAAATTTTGATCACTAAAATAGAATCATGTGACTTGAAAGTTCTCTCTTTCTTTCTCACCCTTTTTTTTTTTTTTTTTTGGTAAAGAAAAAGATATTGATTGATTAACATTGAGTAAATTGGTTTGATTTCCATGCAATCTATTAAATCACGTAAGCACTAAATTTTTTATATTATCATACAGACCATTGTCAAACCCACAATTAAGCGTGGATTAGTACGATATAATATTTTCGCATGAATCCCAACAACATGCAAATTTAAAGGATGGAATCTGCAACTGGAGAATCGAAACAAAGAAAAAGAAGAATTGAAAATATTATTAAGTATTAACCAAATGAGACAGGGAAAAGACCATTAAAGCACAAGATAAAGAAAAGTCAAAGACGTGCAATGTTCCTATTAAACTAATTCCAGAAGGAGTCATTATTACTGATTCCACCTTGTATATAAATGAAATGGAAAGGTCAACAGAATAATTACAACCAACACTTATATATATATATATATAATGTTCTGAAAATGTAAAAGAAAGTGCCAATTACTCTTCAACTACCAACTGAAAATAAATTTATACCCTTTAAAGCACCGGATTCTATCTGTGTCTCTTTATTGTCTTTTTTTGCTTGAAAGGGTTCCTTGTGGTCGCACTTTTACTTTGTTCATTAAGCTTCAAGTGCTTCTTTGCAACTATTAATAACCATAGTACTGATTCCGTCTTTGACCATGATTGGTGAAAAATGGTCCTCCTCCTCCTGCTCCACAGTCCTCTTTCAATCCAAGCTGCATAGGGTTCATAAGAAGTACAACAAAGATTAATCTTAAAGATTTCGTTAATAGGTATTCTCAAACAAAGTCTAAATAAGTTTTTTTTATATTTTTTCTAATATTGATTACATATTTTAAGAAAAATATGTATATATTAAAAAAAAATAAAATGTTACTTTATTTGCCATCTTAAATATCCTAAAACACCCATATCATCTCCATTTTATAATTAAAGAAATATTATTCACTAGACACCCTTTGAAGATTAAATCCAAACCATAAAAGGAACAAAATCTAAAAATTGATTTTGTTGCTATATATTGCTGATGATACAATTATCACAACAAAGATGCATATAGCTTTCATGATTTTTTTTTTCGTAAATCAAACAAAAAAAGATGACTTCATGTTGAATGCAACAAATAGAAAACTGAATATAATATCATAAAGATATAAAAGTGCTTTGGTTGGTAGTGGCACGTTATATTCCATCTACTATGATGTAAAACATGCAAACATCATCTTTTACTACGATGTTTGTTTGGTATTTAATTACTTCTATCGTAAACTCTCTGTAAAATCTTAAAACAGTTAGACAAAATATTTATGAATATGCTAATTGCTCTGATATTCCATTTTGAAAAGGAGTAGGAGTCTTGAACTTCTGCCCCTAGATCCTGAGATAGAGCGTACTATACATCGTTTGAGAAGAGAGAATAGATAGAGAGGAGAGAATCAAGAGGAAATTATGGTAGATGACAACAACAATCTTCCTATTCAGGCTGCCCCGCGAGCACTTCGCGTTTTTTCAGTCCCAACTGTTCAAGGACCAACAATTAGAAGGCCAACTATTCAGGCCAACACTTTTGAGCTGAAGCCAGCACTTATACAGATGGTGCAATCCAATCAGTTTGGTGGATATACACATGAGAGCCCTGATGAGCACATAGTAGGATTCCTTCAGTATTCTAACTTGATAAAGATGAATGGTATTTCTGATGATGCCATAAGACTGCAACTTTTTCCTTTCTCATTGAAGGATAAGGCAAGAGCTTGGTATAATTCCTTACCTCAAGATTCTGTTACCACATGGGCTGAACTTCAATCAATGTTTCTTAGAAGATTTTTCCCACCATCACGTACTGCCAAATTAAGAAATGATATCACCAACTTTTCCAAGTTCAGTGGTAAATCATTATATGAGGCATGGGAACGATTTAAGGAAACAATCCGGAAGTGTCCACACCATGGCCTACCCGATAATCTCCTGATTGAGGTATTTTATCTTAGTTTGGATGACACTATGAGGTCATTGGTAGATGCTGCAACTAGAGGTGCATTGATGGGTAAAACATACACTGAAGCCAATGCTTTAATTGAAGAAATGGCATCCAGTGCACATAATTGGCAACATGAGAGAGGGAAATCAAGAGATGCATCAGTTAGTGATATCGATTCTATTTCAGCTCAGTTGGCAGCTCTCACTACTCAGGTAAGCAAACTTTCTTCTTCTCAATCAGTTAATGCTAACTTGCTTGCTAGTTGTGACTTGTGTTCAGGACCACACCCCTCTTTGGAATGTCCATTGGGAAACTTTCCAGCATCATCCAATAGAGAGCAAGTCAACTATGCCAGCAATTTTCAAAGAGCTAATCAAGGGCCTTATTCCAACACTTACAATCCAAGCTGGCGAAATCATCCAAACTTCTCATGGAGGAATGAGAACAACGTACAGAACCCACCACCTGGATTTCAAAAACAAGTCCCTACTCAGATTCCTCCTCCTCAGCAAAGTTAGTCAAGAATAGAAGAGCTCATGCTGAGTTATATGCAAAAGACTGACACTATGCTACAGAATCAGCAAGCCACCATTAGAAACTTAGAGAACCAAATTGGCCAGATCTCTCAACAACTAAGCAATAGACCATCTGGATCTTTGCCTAGCAAAACTGAGGAGAATCCAAAAGGTGTCAATGCAATTGTGTTGAGGAGTGGTGAGGAATTGGAAAAAGTTGACACACATGCTCAAGAGAAAGAGGAGAGTTCAAAGAAAGACAAAGGGAAGAAAAAGGTAGAGGAACCAAAACAACAAACACCAGAGGTGAAACCCTATATTCCTCTTGTACCTTTCTCAAGGTGATTGAAGCAATAGCGGTTAGATTCCCAATTCGCTAAATTCTTGGAGGTGTTTAAGAAGCTCCAAATCAACATTCCTTTTGCAGAAGCACTCCAGCAAATGCCTTCATATGCGAAATTCATGAAAGAGCTTCTTACAAAAAAGAGAAAAATTGATGGCAATGAACCGGTAATGCTTACAAGAGAATGTTCTATGATTCTTCATAAGGACATTTCAACTTTGCCAAAGAAACAAAGAGATCAGGGGAGTTTTACTGTTCCTTGCACAATTGGAAATTTTTATTTTGATAAAGTTCTTATTGATTCTGGTGCAAGTATTAACATAATGCCTCTCTCTATTTTCAAGGAACTTGGATTAGGAGACTGCAAGGAGACCCGTGTCACTTTGCAATTAGCTGACAGGAGCATTAAATATCCCAAAGGTATTGTGGAGAATGTTTTAGTGAAAGTAGACAAGTTCTACTTTCCAGTTGATTTCATTGTCCTGGAGATGGAAGAGGATAGAGAGGTGCCCATGATTCTTAGTAGACCATTCCTTGCTACAGGTAAAGCTTTAATAGATGTGGAATAAGGTAAGCTCACTTTAAGAGTTATGGATGAACAAATAACTTTTAATGTGTATGATGCTATGAAACAATTTGATGAATGTAAGTCCTGTTACACTATTGATAACATTGATGAGCTTACTAGTGAATCTAAGGAAGAGAAAGCAGGCTTGGTTACATTAGAATCTGTTCTTAGAGATGTGGATGATTGGAGTGATGATGAAAATCCTATGGATGAACGTATGGAGGAAGCGATAGAAATCAAGGATGGGTCATGGAGAATGTGTGTTGACTGCCGCGCCATCAACAACATCACGGTAAAGTATCGTCATCCCATTCCTCACTTAGATGACATGTTAGATGAGTTACATGGGTCTAGTGTCTTTTCCAAAATTGATCTGAAAAGTGGATATCACCAAATTAGAATGAAAGAAGGTGATGAATGGAAAACCGCATTCAAAACGAAATATGGATTGTATGAGTGGTTAGTAATGCCTTTCGGTTTAACTAACGCACCTAGTACTTTTATGAGACTTATGAACCATGTTTTGAGGACTTTTATTGGAAAATTTGTGGTGGTCTATTTTGATGATATTCTCATTTACAGCAAGAGTTTGGAAGACCATACATCTCACTTGAGGGATGTTTTAGAAGTGCTTCAAAAGGAGCAATTATATGCTAACCTCAAGAAGTGCACTTTTTGCACAGACAAACTTGTGTTTCTTGGTTTTGTCGTTAGTGCACAGGGAATACAAGTTGATGAAGAAAAGATTTGTGCGATCTGAGAATGGCCTAGTCCAACTAATGCAAGTAATGTGCGGAGTTTCCATGGACTAGCGAGCTTTTATAGGAGATTTGTGAAGGATTTCAGCACCATTGCAGCTCCACTTACTGAGGTAATTAAGAAGAACGTGGGGTTCAGATGTGGGGAGCAACAAGAGAAGGCCTTTCAGACGCTTAAAAATAAGTTGACTCAGGCGCCATTACTTGCTTTACCTGACTTTGCTAAAACGTTTGAAATTGAGTGTGATGCTTCAGGATTAGGTATTGGAGCAGTGCTCATGCAGGAGAGAAAACCAATTGCATTCTTTAGCGAGAAGCTAAGTGGGGCAACCTTGAACTACCCTACTTATGACAAGGAGTTATATGCCTTGGTTCGAGCCTTGGAGACTTGGCAACACTATCTTTGGCCAAAAGAGTTCGTGATCCACACTGACCATGAATCATTGAAGTACTTGAAGGGACAACATAAGCTAAACAAAAGGCATGCTCATTGGGTGGAGTTCATTGAAACATTTCCCTATGTCATCCACTACAAGCAAGGTAAAGAGAATGTCGTTAAGGATGCACTTTCTAGAAGGTATGCTCTTATCTCTACTCTTAGTTCTAGACTGCTTGGTTTTGAGCACATTAAGGAATTGTATGCTACTGATCGAGATTTTTGTGAGGAGTATGTGCATTGTGAGAAGAGTGGGCATGGTAAATTTTATAAACATGAAGGATTCTTGTTTAGGGAGAGTAAACTATGCATTCCAATTTATTCTTTAAGAGAATTACTAGTGAGGGAGTCTCATGGAGGAGGTTTAATGGGACATTTTAGAGTAGCTAAAACCGTAGGGGTATTGCAGGAACACTTTTATTGGCCTCACATGAAACAAGATGTTGAGAGGATTTGTGAGTGATGTGTCACGTGTAAGCAAGCAAAATCTAGAGTCCAACCTCAAGGGCTTTATACCCCACTTCCCATTCCTCATGAGCCTTGGGTAGATATTTCCATGGATTTTGTGTTAGGATTACCCAGGTCTAGACATGGTCGAGATTCTATTTTTGTAGTTGTGGATAGATTCTCTAAGATGGCACATTTCATTCCTTGTCACAAAACAGATGATGCTTGCAATATTGCTAATTTGTTCTTTAGGGAAGTTGTGAGATTACATGGTATGCCTAGAACAATTGTATCAGATAGAAATGCTAAGTTCTTAAGCTACTTCTAGAAGACCTTGTGGGCTAAGTTAGGAACTAAGTTATTGTTTTCTACTACTTGTCATCCACGGACTAATGGTCAAACTGAGGTAGTAAATCGAACTTTATCTACTTTGTTGAGGGCTGTCATTAAGAAGAACATTAAAAGTTGGGAGGATTGTTTGCCGCATGTTGAATTTTTCTATAATCGTACAATGCATTCTGTTACTAAGTTTACTCCTTTTGAAATTGTGTATGGTTTTAATCTACTAACTCCTTTGGATTTGTCACCTTTGGCTATTTCTGAGTATGTTAATATAGATGGCAAGAAGAAAGCAGAATTTGTTAAACGGATCCATGAAAAGGCAAGGCTAAACATTAAGCAAAGAATAGAGCAATATGTGAAATAAGCCAAAAAGGGTCGTCGACAAGCTGTCTTTGAACCTAGAGACTGGGTTTGGGTTTACATGCGTAAAGAGCGGTTTCCTATGTAGCGTCGATCTAAACTACTTCCTAGAGGTGATAGACCATTTCAAATCCTTGAGCGCATCAATGATAATGCATACAAGATAGATTTACCCGGTGAGTATCAAGTAAGTGCTACATTTAATGTTACTGATTTGAGTCCTTTTGATGCAGGCGATGATTTGAGGACAAATCCTTTTCAAGAGGAGGGGAATGATGAGAGCCATGATGGGAGCCAAGCCAAAAGAGGGAATGTGGATCCTCTTGAAGTGCCACCTGGACCAATTATAAGAAATCGAGCGAAATGATTCAAGGAAGCACTTAATGGGTTGATAAAGGATGTCCATGAAGTCAAAAAGGATTAGAGCAATCATGAAGTTGGAAAGGATTGGAACAACCATGGGAAGGCCCTTGCTCTTATACAAGTCATACCGGATACGGGGTGAAGAGGGCGTGTCTTTACAAGGCACGGCCGTGTAAGAGTCTGGAGGTTACACAGAATCATACACGGTCGTATACACGGTTCAAAGGCATGGCCGTGTATGGTGTCAAGAATTTCCACAGAAAGATACACGACTAGAAGTACACGGTCGTGTATGTTGTCAAGAATTTCCACAGAATTATACACGGCCAAAGTACACGGTCGTGTATCTCCCCGACGTCGGCCTTCATGTCTTGTTTTATTATTTTTACGCACTTATTGAAGTGATGTCGTTTTGGGCCTTTATTGTTATGAATTGTAAACCCTAATATAAAGCTCTTAGGGTTTAGAACATATAGAATATAGAACATATAACATTAAAGTTTGAAAAACACTTTTGAGAGAATTCCTCTCTTGGTTCTTTAAAGAACTAATCTAGAACTTATCGGATTTTTCTTCTGTGGCGTTCATCCCGACTTATCAATCGGTATTTCATCCCGATTGTGGCGTCTTCATATTATACCAAGGTTCTTGTCTCGCTTATAGACAATGGTTCACAGTTTCCACTTGAGTGTGTTTGGCATCTTAGGTAGCGAATTCTGAACGTATTGGTATGGGGTTTCATCACACGTTGGCGTGGTTCGTATCAGTTAGGAATCCGAGCAAACCGATTTCGTATCAACTATACCTCTGAAGCTCCACAACACAAGCTATCTTATACTTCAACCCAAATACAAAACGTGCTAGGGTTTGCTCACGAAGCTCTACTGACCCACATCTAATCATCAAAGTTTTAAACTCCTAGACATAGTCATCCACCGTTTTGCCTCCCTATCTCAAAGTCTGTAGACGCATAAATAGTTCCTGACTATAATGCTCAGGAATGAACCTCTTCCTCAGAACCCTTTTCATGTCTCTCCAAGTGTGAATTTCAGTCTCTCCATCCCTATGCCTGTTAATCACCAAATTCTTCCACCACAAAGCAGCATACCCTATGAACTCAACAACAGCAAGACAAACTTTGGTGTTATCATCTATCTCATAACACTCAAAAAGGCCCTCAACCTTATCCTCCCAATCCAAATAGTCATTTGCTAAACCCTTGCCATCAAATGAAACATCTGCAACTTCATATATTATAGACCCCTAGGTGGCCTGAAATCTCTATTTGGGTAAGGATTGACCCCAAAATTATCATCCCTCTCCTCCCTAAAGGCATGATGATCTCCTTCCACTCTCCTTCCCATGTTTCCTCTTCCTACTACTCCCTCTCTTTGAATGTTTTGGGGAGCTACTCTAGGTGGTGGTGCTTGAGGATTCGCCACTGGTGGTTATGGCAATGTCATCATGTCAATCCTTGTTGTTAGTGTAGCAATAATGGTGGTGAGGTTATAAAGCTATTCCTCTAAAGTTCTCCCACCTGCAGTACGATGACCCTATCTTCCACCAACTTGGCTATTGGCCTCATTGACAATGCCCCCATTCACACTGTCATTTAACATGTTTGTAGATGTGATTTATTGAAGTGCAAATATAATCTAAAACAATTGCAGTACTCTCCCATCACTACACAACACTTCACTCGCCACAACAATCAAATCACCTACAAAATAGATACAACTCTATTTAACTTCACACACCACGTCAACACACACACACTTGTACACCTATGATGCAACAAGCTACCAATGCACACACACATCCCTACACTTCAATTATAGCAACAATTAAGTTGAAGCAATAATTAAACACTTCCAAGTAGTAAGTTATTGAATTCAACTAAGCAAGTATTTAAATATCAATACTTAATAACTTTCACACTTAAATGCTTGTTTTGAAATTTAAACTTTACTACTAAACTTCCCTTTTCTAGTCACGACATAGACACAATCCTATACTTTATGTACAGCCCCTTCCTTACACATAACTCCATAACAATTCACAACACACTCACACCGCCACACACACAATACAAACACGGTGTACTCACTTCAAACAACAACAACACTTCAAGTGCAACACCTCCTTGTCTCAACACACACAACACCACACGTTGCAACCCTTCAACTCAATAAACACTTACACCGCCACACACAACTCCCTCCAAAGATTGATAAAGGCATATTTTATCATGTTGTATCTTGCGATTGGTATATATATTATTATCAATTATTAGAAATTTCCAATAAAAAGATATTTAAATTGCATTTATGTTAATATCTTAGGGATTAATGGACTTGAAGATGTACATGATGCAAAACATGAAGAAATCACAAGCAAGGGATGAGACACGGCCGTGCTTAAAAGAAGAAGGAAAGAAATAAATGTTGAGAAGCTTATGGAGTTATCCCACGGTCGTGGTTTATGTGGTGGCAGTAACAACCACATTACACACGGTCGTGCCTCATGTGGTGGACTGCCGACTTTTTATATTCTTGTGCAATTTGTACTTTTCGGCGCAACATAAAAGGAGTGGTGAGAAAGAATAGGGAACGGACGATAGGGGGGAGGAGAGGAGACTTTGAACAATTTGGCAGATTTGAGAACTTTGTTTTGGGAAACTTTAGCTTTTTACAAGGGAAATGAAGATTGAATTCAATTGTACTTCCATCAATTGAGATCAAGTCAGAAATCTCTGAAGAGTTATTTTAGGATCTTATTTCCAGATTTGCTACATATTGGTGACTTCTTATCCTAATCATATTTTGCATTTCTGTGAATTGGTTTTTATGTCTTTAATGGATTCTTTAACATTTTTCGTTGAATTTTGTCTTGTCGTTATCTATTGTATGGCTGGCTAATTTCATTTGTGGGAATAGTGGATGAAGCCCTAGTTTGCTAAAATGATCCGTGTAGTTTAGTTATGAGATTGACATATATGTGGAGTATTCATGTTGAGAATTCCTATAATTTCAATTTAATTGTGATAAGATTAGATTGTTAGAAATCCAATCAATACGAAAGTGGAGATAGGATTTGTTAGGAATTCTTAATTAGATTAATGAGTCAATGCGAAAGCGGCGTTAATTGTTTTAATTAGGGTTCGTATAGAGATTAAAGTTATGTTCTACTTAATTATTCATTGAGAGATTAGGGATAATTGTATTAGGGCATAAGGTGATCATAGCATTGAAAAATGTATGAGAGCATATTAGAATCCTCTGTTAATTAGAGATACGAAAGTGGACTAATTGATTTGAGGTTTAAAATGTTGAACTCACGTGAATAACCACACATAAGTTGATTTCAATAACTTAACGGTAGTTTGATTAGCATAACTAGGGTGAATTCTAAATTCCTACTGTTCAATTGGAAGTATTTATAAGAATCTTATAATTCTCATTAGCATAGAACTTAATTTAATCTCATTAGTTAAATATATAAAAGATTCATGTTTGAATTACCTAAATATCAGTATAAGTTATTATAGGTTTGGTAATATTTTTAGTCCACGAGGGAACGATACTCTACTCATCATATATTACTTGATTGCAACCTAGTATACTTGTTAGCGGTTTCACATATACATTTCACGAGTGATCTCCAAAGATCACGACAACAAAAGACAAATGGAAGCAAATATGGACACTAACTCCACATAGCAAGCAATTCAAAATGTTACACCCTTAATGTAACCTTCTCCACAAATGGTAAGAGTCAAATTCAAATTCAAATGAAATACAGTCAATACCACTCAATAACTTCTTGTAACTTAATGGATATATTTGAATTCAAATGATTACCTATTCTCCAAACAAATTCAAATCTAGAAATTGTACACTTCCACTTCCGAATGCAAAAGGAAAACACATGGCACACTCTACAGTTACTTCAAATTATGGAATTCCAATTATGGAATTCAAATTCAAATAACTTCCCCTTCTTCCACACACAAGGAGCTCACAGCAAGATGATGATCACAAAGGACTAAATCTGAAATTCCACTTCCAATTCCGCAAACAACAAGTATGTCATGACACAATCACATACAATTACTTCCATTCCTCTTCAAATAACTTCAAGTATGAAATGGAAGAACAAGAACCCTAAATCCCCAAATCAACAAACACAAAATTCCCTTCTCAAAACCATGCTCTGATACCAAATTATGATGTGCCTTAAAAATGATCCAAAGCACATTAACACCAATACAAATGATCAATCAATCTCAAATGCACAATTAGACTTACAATTAGCGTGATGCCTAGTAAAACATAAACCCAAATTGCATGAATCAATTTGAAAATAACACAAAGGACTTCAATAGCAATCAAATTACATATAACATGTAATTCCAATCTTATAAAATTGGAGAAATATGAACCCTAATTGGCGTGAACAACAAATGATGGAAAATAACCTATTATCACTAGATATTATATACTAGTAATAAAAAGGAAGCAACTTAGAAGTTCTTGATACTGCTCACAAGAAATTCCAAGCCTTGTTCGCCACAATTTCCTAGAAATTAATAAGAGGGTATGTATTAGCAAGAGGACTCACTCTCTCTCATGGCAACAAGATGTTTTTGTTCAAAATATCAAAAGCTCCATACAAACCCTAGTTAGCAAGTATTTATACTTATTCCAATTAGGGTAAAAATGTTTAAAAAATTACACTTGTGCCACTAAGTGGCTGATTCTACAACAAATTATAAGTCCAAAAAATGAACAAAAATGGTCGGTTCAATAATGACAAATACAAGTGCAAAAGATGGTCTTCAAATGGTCGATTCTTCAAGTCAATTGAGCAATTTGTAAGCCATTGGATGTAACTCCAAAAATGTCCCATAAGTTAATCATTAGTGCATGTTATTTGGCCATCCCGTAAAACCGATCAATATACTTGTTATAGTGCAAAACCAAACATTATTAGATAAAAAGTGAACATATATAGATGTCTTGGATCATACATCCAAATCGGATTCTCCCACTATTGGAACCGCAGGATAGATTCCCATCAGGTTGAGAAGCAAGATTCAAGATCACTTATTGATGCTAGGCTAGTCCACCCGAATTCCATGTGAACTAAGGCTATTGTTAAAGCTTACTAGGAGACTTATCTTTTCTTTTTTACTACTAATCTTTGAGAATAAATTTTATTTGTTGGTGCTTTTCTTTGAAGCTGATATTCATGATTAAGTTATGTAATCCACTAAGGCATCACAAGATATGGGGCATGGATGTAAATGAAATTCTCTATGGAACTAAGGGAATTACAATGGGTTTGATCTTGATTAACAAGTACGTAGACACTTATGTAGTGACCTCATTTAGGAAAAAATTTAAATTTCCCATGTAAATAAATAACTTAGTGTTATTTTCAAATAAAAAAGGGTATTTTGGAAAATAAACTTTAAATTTAGAAGACTTATGTGATAACTCTTGAGGTTTTTATAGGTTAACTCCTAAATTAGAGCTCTGGTTTTTCAAAAACCTTTTCATAAAATGTTTTTCTTTGTAAACTAGTAGTTAAGTTAGAATCAATCCACCCAATTGATCTTAACTTACCTTTTTTTCTCAATTTCAGTCAAGTGGTGACTTAAAATGTTTTCCAAAATTACAAAAATCCAAAAAAATTTCCTTAGCTCTTACTTGAGGGTTTATACTGAATTGGCATTGGGTTTAGTATGAATTGGGTTAAAAGGAGTTCGATTTACTACGGGACTAAATTGAACTGTTTTATATGCGAGTTGATTTGGTTCAAATGATGAACACCCTTATATAGAAAAGTTTTTGTTAGGTTATGAGAAGAGCCAAAAGAGTGGGTGAGGGATAGCAGTGTGTAGAAACCATCATCCTTAATTAAGTAGAAGTCTTTATCTAGTCAACATTATGTAATTATATTTTTTATTTTATTTTTAGATAAATTTATAAAATTGAGATAGTTGAAATGGTCACCTCTCACATGTACTTGATATCACATAATTATATGGGTAAAACACGTCAATCATTAAAGCGCTTTTAAAATTACAATTTGATTATCGACTTGTTAAAGTTAGCATTTACCCCTTGACTCATCATGTATTATGCATATTTGGTGGTCCCACATGAAGAAGGGATAAATGTTGATTGGGTAAATGCCACATTTGATTTTCCAATTTTGTCCATTTTTATGATTAACTATTTAAAATTTTAAAATGTCAATTTGCTATCTAAACTTTACAAATTTTTGCAATTAATTAGCTAAACTTTGCTCTTTTTTATAGTCAACTATTTAAATTTTACTCATTTTTATAATTAATTATCCTATTTGGATATTACAAATGACCTTAAAAAGTTTGTAAGTAGTGAATTGATACTTTTAAACTTCAGGTAGTTAATTGCAAAAATGGATAAAGTTTATGTATTAAATATAATATTAACCCATGTTGATTATAGAAAGTTAAAAAAATGATTTCACCAATCCATAGTAATAGGGGAAAAGGTATATGAAATTTTGATATATGATTCACCATATTAAGAAACTATTATAAATGGTTATAAAAACTTATATGTGCCAAATTTTATTCATTCTTATTATTAAGCAATCAACTATATAATGTATTACTGAAACATTTCTCATTAGGGTTTAGGTCTGATCACAATCAGAAATATTATTATGTTTTTTTTTTTTTTCACCAATTTGAAGTAGAAGCTTCGCCATTGTAAAAGTGCTAGTATATCCTATGATCTAAATCAAATTTTCATGTAGCATTCCTAAAATGTGCAAATGGGATTTTTCTAGATAGATAGTAATAAACTTGTGAGCTGTGACCCCGCAATAAGTTAATGACTTTGAGGGAATGGTCTATGCGTCCCAACCTAATCTTGCGATTCACTACGATTAATGCATGATTGTTGTCTTCTTTTAAATTTGATATTAATGACAATTTTTGTTGGCAGGACTTCTGTGTATAATAGCCATATTATATACTATATGCCTTGGTACTTGGTCGTCATCAAGTTATAGTAATAGTATAAAGAAAACTAAGGGGGAGGTCGTGTTAAAGTATCCTTTCAATGAAAAAGAATCACTCTTGGTTTGAAGGAACTCAAAAGATGAGTTCAAGAATCATAGCATTATTAAGATGCTAAGACCCCATAGGACTGCCTTGCATTTTTGGGGCGATAAACTTTTTGATAAAAGATATGACCTGACCCTTTATCTTGAAGGATATGTTCTCTTGCCACAAACATTCGAAAGAATGACACGACAACTTACGTATCCTCGACAAGTGAAGCAAAAGAACAGAGAAACTCGAAATGCTCTTTATATATATATATATATATATTCATTTCTTTTTTTTTTATTCATCAATGTTTTAAAATTAAAAAAAAATGTGCGACAAAAATTCTGTACATCTTTGTAAGTATCAACTTCTAATGGATCTATAATAATTAACTTTAAAAAGTATCATTAATAAAGGAATTCGATTAAATATTATCACAAAAAATAATAAGAATTACCCAGAAAAATACAAACCCTTCAAACTTTGGCTATCCAGTGCATTGAAGAAAAAACAATTGAGTAAAAATTCTATCAGACTATAATTGAATCATGCGATCTAACGGATCTTAGTGGAATTTTCTTTTTATTTTATTTTTTATTTTTTTGAGAGCTGTGGGTCGCCCAAACAATCATCAAAGGAGTGTGACCACCTATTGTGATCAGTTGCAACCCACTTAAAATCATCTTGCATGAAGACCCACAAGATTCATAATTTTTCTTCCATTCGTAGCTATACACAACAGGTCATAGAAGTCCTATTATCATAAAAGTTTACTAACAAATTGTTATATATGTAAATTCATTTAATTTTGAGGGGAATCCATTCTTGAACTTATAAATATCCTATAATTGTACTTATAATTATCTCACGTGAAGGTCCAAGAATCATGATTTTCTTTTATTCGTAGTTATGTATAATAGTTCATAAAAGTCTTAATATCGTAAAAGCTTACCGATTGATAGTTATATGCATAAACTCAAGTAATTTTATGGGGATCTACAATTCTACTTCAAATTGCGCAAATTATTCTAATATTATAAATTGAGAAAAGTAAATATTTAGTTTTCAACATTTGACATTTTTTCTATTTAAGTCTTAAATCTTTATTTTTTTTCTATTTGAATCTTTATTATTTACAAAAATATGCAAACGAGTCATCCATTAGTATGTCTTTTTTTTTTATTATTAGTAGTGACACAAGCCACAATCTCATTGGTTCATGTATTTTTATTTAATAATAATATAAGAAAATGTTGAAAAAATAAATAAAGTAATAAAAAATTAGAAAATAAGTAAAAAAATAGAAAAAAAAATGCATTATTAAATTAACTTAATAATATATATGTGTATATATATAATTTATTTTTTTAATAAAAACATATATTTACTTTAGTAAAATAAAAAATTAAAAAATCTAAAAAAAAACTAAAAATTAAAAATAAAAAGCCATTTTGACTACCACTAGTGAATCGCGACCCACTTGAAGAAAATGGGCTATGTGATCCACTAGCGACTATAGGTGGCTACTTGCCAATAGAGGGGGGTCACTGAACCTCCCTAGGGTAGTGAGCAACTACCAACGACTACCAAGTGCAAAAGAAAAAAAAAGTGAAAAACTTGATTTTATTTTTTATTTTTTTCAATTTGGGTAGTCGTAGGTGACTCTAACCATAGCCGCTAGTGGGTCACACAACCCACTATTTTATTTTGGCTGTTTCAACTGCCTCATTACCTTAGGGTGGTTGGAATGACCTTCTCTTTTTCAATTTTCAAGTTTTTCAAATTTTTTTTATTTTACTAAAATAAATATATATATTAAAATTCAATTTCTATATAACATTATCAATCTCTGAAGGAGATTCTTGGTGCCCATCCTCTTCTTTATTGATGAGAACAAAGAGAAATGCATTGAAGCTCCTTTCATGGTTATGCTCTCTTAACTTCTATAAGAGAAGGTACTATGAGGATACTTCTTTCATTTGGATTTCTTTATTCCAACTATAGGCTACCTTTACATATTTGTAGGAGCCCACTGTAACTCCAATGACGAAAGAGTAAATTGTGAATTTCTAATGAGTGTCATGCTACTTATATTCTATCTTCTAATATTAAACATTTTTTCATCTTTTGTAGGTAAGAAATCAAAATCTCAATAGCTCACCTCACTTTTTACAAGAGTGATTGAAGATGGTATATTAGCAAGAATAGAAACCATAGAGGGGCTTTGATTTCCAATCGCTCTTTGAGGCTGGTTGAAAGGAGCATGGGCAAGTTAAAAAATAATATAACCTCCTCATTGAGATTCCTTGTTTAAGGAGGACATTTGTATTTGTCCTCGTGGACAAGATTTTGCATCTAGTCAATTAATCTTGCATTATATTTTCACACTATGTTGATTCTTCAATTTAACATTCAAGGAAAAGTGCTCACAAAAGTTAGGAACACCCAATTTAATATCTAAAAATGCATTACATTAAGACTAAATAAGCTAAGTTTTTATGTCTAGAATATCAATTTTACTATTCTTAAGCAAAAAAAAGGAACACACAGTCTTAAAGGTTTAAATGCACAAACATTAGGTGAAGAAATTTAAAATATTAATCTTAATATTCTTAAGTAGGAACGATTTGTTCTTCATTTGAGTTTTATTTGATCTTTTAGGATAGCAACTTGACTGTACAACAATTAAAATGATATTCACTATAACCTTAGGAAAGGGCCAAACAAAAATTGTTAGCTAAGGCAAATTTTGATCACTAAAATAGAATCATGTGACTTGAAAGTTCTCTCTTTCTTTCTCACCCTTTTTTTTTTTTTTTGGTAAAGAAAAAGATATTGATTGATTAACATTGAGTAAATTGGTTTGATTTCCATGCAATCTATTAAATCACGTAAGCACTAAATTTTTTATATTATCATACAGACCATTGTTAAACCCACAATTAAGCATGGATTAGTACGATATAATATTTTCGCATGAATCCCAACAACATGTAAATTTAAAGGATGGAATCTGCAACTGGAGAATCGAAACAAAGAAAAAGAAGAATTGAAAATATTATTAAGTATTAACCAAATGAGACAGGGAAAAGACCACTAAAGCACAAGATAAAGAAAAGTCAAAGATGTGCAATGTTACTATTAAACTAATTCCAAAAGGAGTCATTATTACTGATTCCACCTTGTATATAAATGAAATGGAAAGGTCAACAGAATAATTACAACCAACACTTATATATATATATATAGATATATATAATGTTCTGAAAATGTAAAAGAAAGTGCCAATTACTCTTCAACTACCAACTGAAAATAAATTTATACCCTTTAAAGCACCGGATTCTATCTGTGTCTCTTTATTGTCTTTTTTTGCTTGAAAGGGTTCCTTGTGGTCGCACTTTTACTTTGTTCATTAAGCTTCAAGTGCTTCTTTGCAACTATTAATAACCATAGTACTGATTCCGTCTTTGACCATGATTGATGAAAAATGGTCCTCCTCCTCCTGCTCCACAGTCCTCTTTCAATCCAAGCTGCATAGGGTTCATAAGAAGTACAACAAAGATCAATCTTAAAGATTTCGTTAATAGGTATTCTCAAACAAAGTCTAAATAAGTTTTTTTTTTTTATATTTTCTAATATTGATTACATATTTTAAGAAAAAGATGTATATATTAAAAAAAATAAAATGTTACTTTATTTGCCATCTTAAATATCCTAAAACACCCATATCATCTCCATTTTATAATTAAAGAAATATTATTCACTAGACACCCTTTGAAGATTAAATCCAAACCATAAAAGGAACAAAATCTAAAAATTGATTTTGTTGCTATATATTGCTGATGATACAGTTATCACAACAAAGATGCATATAGCTTTCATGATTTTTTTTTTTCGTAAATCAAACAAAAAAAGATGACTTCATGTTGAATGCAACAAATAGAAAACTGAATATAATATCATAAAGATATAAAAGTGCTTTGGTTGGTAGTGGCATGTTATATTCCATCTACTATGATGTAAAACATGCAAACATCATCTTTTACTACGATGTTTGTTTGGTATTTAATTACTTCTATCGTAAACTCTCTGTAAAATCTTAAAACAGTTAGACAAAATATTTATGAATATGCTAATTGCTATGATATTCCATTTTGAAATATGAAGGAACGATGCTTATATATTTAATAATGGTATTTATATATCATATAAGAAAAGAACATAGAATTATATTTTTGAGTCTGTAAAAAAAGATTTTGTGGAAAGGAAATTACCCAGAGCTCGTCTTCTTCGTCAACCCTAGGAGCACATGCAGCTTTGGGAAGATCACCAGGTTCATCATTGCGTGCGAATCTGCCACGTATGCGAGGCCTGCTGTCGGCTAGTGTTTTGCGGCATGCATACTTGTGTCGATTCGACAACAAAATTACAAAAACATTTCAGTGATTTACTCGCAGTTGTAAACATTTCTTCCTAGGCATTGAGCTGATATATTTATTTAATTTCTAGCACACACATTTGAAAATGTAAATAAGTGTTCGATCTGTAGTTTTAGCCTTTTTTTTTTTACATTTTTCAAATATTGATTATATAGTTTATAGAAAAAAAATATATATATATAATTAAAACGCTTTTTATTTATCGATATTAATAAGTATTTCTTATATAAATAATGCTTTTTTAAAAAAAATTCCCTAAGTAAAATACCTTAATTGTCTTGTTGAAATTCCTCTGAGTACGTTTAGCTCTGTACTTCTCAATTTTTTCTCTCCTTTCTTCGGCACTGTAACGTCCAACTTTGAAATTGCCATCATCCACGAGCGGCCCTTCTGTCGCTAAAGGGCTTGAAAGTGACATATGTGCAGTAGCTTGAGATGCCCTTAAATTCTGAAAATATAAAATAAGAATTATGTATTTATCAGCCGAGACTGAAATTTCATTCAATAAAAAAAAAGAAGAAGATGTAATGAAAATAAAAAGACTAAGAAAATAACATCCATTAATAAATATTTTGAAAGCATCCGTTAAAAGTATAAAAAGAAAACATTTTATACATTCTAATATTAATTCTATATTTTATACAAAATCAAATATATAAAAATATAAAAAAAAATTATTCATTTTTTGGTTTTTTGAACGAGTGCCGACTTTCCAGGACACTCTTTAATATTTTTTATATAAAATAATTATTGAGAAGGGGACTAGAAGCTTACTTGGAGGTCACCTGTGCTGCAAGCTTTTCTCATTTGTCCATCGAAGAAGCAATTTTCAGGAGGGCTCAAGGAGTGGTTTTGAAAATCAGTAGATTCCACGAGAGTATCAAAAGAAGGCTGATAGATTAAACTGTTTTTGGTATCACCATGGAAGCAATTGCTACTGCTACTATAACTCCTATGTAAATACCTAGCTACATTTTCAGCACCACTATAACTATGAGGAGAAAAATACTCACGACCCACAAGACAATCTTCATTTTTTATTTCAGCACCATCGTAGTCACAGCCACCAAAACCTTGGGTCTCATTTGAAAAATTGTTTAACTGATAAAGGCTTAGGTTTTCAAGCTGGAGACAAGGTGGAGAAGAAGAAATAACAGAAATAGGAAATCTATCGATTAAAGAATTGTTTGAATTTGAGTCTTCCAGTGGGTGATTTTGATTTATTTCAGGGATGGTGTTTGGAATAGTTTGGAAATTGTCAATGGATGTATTGAAATCAAAAAAAGGGTCAACAAGAAACTGTAGTTCATCATCATAAATGCAAAGATCAGAAGACATCAAGGCTTTGGATTATGTTTGTTTTGATAAGAAAGAAAAAAGTTGTAGGAAAAGGGAAACTTAGGACAAGAACTCACTTTGTGGGATGCGTGTTATGGCGGGTGTACAATTTATACTAAGTTTGGACGTTTCATGTAGAGCAGAAAATATGACGCTTGTGCTGTGTTCTGGTATTGTTGTTTAATCAAAAGTACTGAAGTGACCAGGGCAACAACACAAACCAAAACCAACTCCAACTCTCTCTCTTTCTTTCTCTCTCAAGATATCTTCCTAACAACGACAACAGGGCAAGGACGAGTCCCCTCTACTCCAGGATGCGTATTTATCTACATAGACTCCACTGTTTTTGGTTGTCCCTCAACTTTTAACCGGAAAAAGATATTCTCCTATTATTATATACCGTTAATTCTAGTTTAAATACTAAAATTTCCGAAGCGCTTTCCATTTTTTTTTCCCTTCAAAAGAACGGAATTTTTCTTTTAGGTATTATAATATAAACTTTACAATATCATTTATAATATTTAGATTGACTTTATTTAGGTAGTTAATTATAAAAATAAGTTAAATTCAAATAATTAAATATAAAAATAAGTAAAATTGAGGTAATTAACTATAAAAATAAACAAAATTTGAATACTAAATTAATACTTTTAAACTTTAGATAGATAACCGCAAAAATAGGTAAAATTCAAAATCCAAATATGAATTCTATCATTCTCATTTCTTGTTGTAAATTAAAAACTCTAATTACTTATTCATTTTACTGAATGGAATAAAATTGTAACATAATAATCATTGCCGAAGAATAAAATAAAGTTGTAATAAGAGTGTCATTTGTTAATTTTAATTTTAATGAAGGTATTTTGAGAAAAAAATAATCAACTCTAGCATTCTCTCTCTCTCTTTCATGTGATCTTCCTAACATTGACAAGAGAGTAAAGATGAGTCCACTCCAATCTAAGGTTCATGTTCATATACGACTCACCTTTTTTGTTGTCCCTCAAATTTCAATAAACAAAATATATTCTCTTTTATGTATACTACAAGTTCTACTTTAGACACTATAGTTCTCAAAGTGCTTTTTATTTTATTATTTTTTTCTTTAAAAAGAAGCAGATTTCTCATTTGATAAATGTGATTTACTACCATTAATTCTACTTTAAGAACCGGCATTCTCGAAGTGCTTTTTCATTTTTTTTTTATTATTCTTTTCCTTGAAAAGAAGGAAATTTCTCATTTGGGTAAATGTGATTTACTACCTATAAACTTTACAGTATCATTTATAGTACATAAATTAATTCCATTTCTATAATTAATTGTAAAAATGGGTTAAGTTTGAATAGCTAATTGTAAAAGTAAGTAAAGTTCAGATAGTTAATTATAAAATAAATAAAGTTTGGATACGAAATTGAAACTTTTAAACCTTAGATAGGTAATTATAAAAATATGCAAAATTTAAATACCAAATGTGACTTTTACTATTCTCATTTCTTGTTGTAAATTAAAAACTCTAACTACTTGTTCACTTTATTGAATTAAATAAGACTGTAACATAATAGTTATTGCTAAAGAATAGAATATAATTAAAATAAGAGTGCCATTTATTAATTTTAATTTTAATGTGGTTATTTTGGGAAAAAAAAAATCAACTCCAGCATTGATTAGTTATTCATAGGTTTGAATGATGAATGGCTATTTAATATTTTTATAATAAGAATTTTTTATAGATATTTGCTATCCGAAACTCATTGTCTTAAACATTTCCCTTCCAATTACATGAACTTGCTTTGATAGAACAAATTCCCATAATTATGTATCAATTCTATGTATAGATGCTTGAATGTGATTGGTAGTGACACATTCGAGATAAAAAAATCCAAGACATTTAATATTTATTCAGGATTCCTTATGAAATTACTATTATGAATTAGAAATGCAATTAAGTATCACAATAGCTCTTCTGTATGAAATAGAGTTACCATAGAATTGCTACTATAGTGAAATAAATAAACAGAAAAATTTGAGTTTCTCACCCCCTCTCCGAAGTGCACTTAAGCTAAAAATTCTTTTTAACGGTAGTAATTTCAATTCTAAATATCTTTCATATGGAAATTGTTAATTTATAATTCAAAAACAAATTAAGGAACACGCTCGCAATTAGATCAGGCAAATGTTGAGTAAAATTGCACTCACTTCTAATTACTAAAATTTTCACTTTAGCTTTGAGGTTTCGATATATTTTGTAAACTCAACTTATTTCACTAACTATTTGGACAATCTTAAACTAATTATATTCATTATACATATTATAGATTTAGTAAATTTAAAATTCTGCATGTGCTTGCTTTTTATTGTTTATCGTAGCTTGGACATTATTCATTGACGATACATAACTCTTTGTATATTCAATAGCATTAATGAAGAAAATATTAATAAATGAATGAGTATATGAACTATATAACTTGAATAATGCAAGGGGAAATTATGAAAAATGTATTCATAGTGTAAGAATTGAATCGTGCATATCAAATAATGTATTTGTTTATGTATGAAAAATTGAAATTTAGTGTTTAATTATTCATGCATATTCATTGTTGACCTGTGTTTCAGGGACCATATACAGTAGATTGTTAGAATTTATTAGTGGATAATGCTATATGCAATATGTATATACAACGAATTAAAATGAGAGCGATAAATAAAATTTTAGAGGTTTTTGGGTTGATTGAAATTTTTTTATTTTCATATGAAAATGAAAATACTTAGAATGTATTTGGTTCTTTTTCTTTTTTTTTAACCCAAACAAAAATAGCTTTTATTAGAAAACTTCACCTGTTCTCAAACTACGAATTTGACACATAACAGCATCACTGAAATTAAAAAGACTAATATCATTAAGGATAAGCCTCTGGAGTAGGGATGAGGTTCAACCACCAATCAAATGTACACATCCCTTTCCTTGTTGTAGAGCTACCGATGAGACAACTCTATTAGCCTCTGTCTACACATAAGAAAAATAAAATTCCTACCATGAACCAGGGCTAAATGTTTTATTTCCTTAATATAATGTGAAGCAGCCCAATGGACCTCTCCTTTAAGCCCATTCACTACTTGAATCTCAGTGTCACAATCTGATTCAAACTCCACTGAATTCCAATCCTTGTTACAACCCACTGCAACACCTTCAACTAATGCCAAACCCTCAGCTGATTCAGCATTGACCCAAGGTACAGTTTTTGAGTGTCCATCAATTACCCTACAAATGCTGTCCCCAACATCAAATCCCACAGCCGCTCGATTAACACCAGCCTCCCATGCTCCATCCACATTATTCTTGAGATTCCCAACAGTCGGCCTTCTCCAAGTCTCCACATTTGACATACCCTTCACCGCAGACACCTCCTCCCTCTTCTTCATCTCTTCGTTCTCGCACCAACCTTCCAAAGATTTCCAAACAGCTGGATTTCCATACATTCCATGCCAGAGTACTCATATGTCGCTCTAACTTCTTCTTCTCGCCCTTCAAACCTGCTATAACATTCATGCTTTCTTCAAACCAATCCATAAAGCAAGTAATTCTATCTTTATTAACTCGAACGCCAAGCCCACCAAACTACACCCACCTCTGACCAACTATAAGTCAATAGAGCAAGTTCTACTGTCTCAATCTCTCTACAAAAGGAGGCAACTAAGCGAGTTAGAAACCCTACGCCTGTATGGTCTCTCAAAGGTAGGCAATGAGTTTGATACTGTTAGCCACAAAAAGTGCTTGATTTTAGGTAAAGTATCTAGGCTCCACACTTTTTTCCACTGTGTCTTCTCAACATACTTAGCGGATGATGGCTTAAAGCATTGATTATCCATCAGTAGATTTTTAATGAAATAATATGCAGATTTCGCTGTACAGATGCCTTGCCTATTGAAAGGCCACACAACGAGATCACTCTGCTCCACCGCACTTACAGCTATAGATCTTATATACTTTCAATTTCTTTCTTTGTTGTGATGAGAATCAAGCCATTCCAGTTATCGGACCACTTACTCGAGCTAGAATCAAAGGACTACAGAACCTTACATTAAAAGTTCAACTTGATCAAATGAAACATGAAAAGAATCATCTAATTTCTTCATTTATTTTGTATGATTTTTTTAACTTCAATCAAATACATTTGTCAGTGCTTCGGGACAACAACCAGGTAAGTTAAATGACTTAAAGCAAGCATGGAACGTTGCCCTTAAAAGCTGGCAACTTATATTGTTAAAGTTGATGGCTTACCTTGAAGAACCGGCGGTACAAGAATAAAGGCCGACCATAAAGGCCGGTAATATATATTCAAAAGCCGGAGGTATAGAAATTTTGGTCGGCAGCCTAACCTAGGTGGCTTACAATTTAGGGTAGCTACTTTATAGTATTTCAAGCCAGTTTTCTTTGTAATTGAGCCTTGCTTTATTTTTATACCTTTGGGAATAAAAAAACAAATAGAACTTTGATATTTGAGAAATACAAGATCAGAGTTTTACTCTTGTTTCTCATACTCTTATCAATCCTTGGATTGTGGCGAGTGATGGTATTGGGATTGTTGTGCGTCATATCAATAAGACTGTGTTAAGACTATCCTCTTATTAGTGCGTCATATCGGGTAAGAGTTTAGGTTTTTATTTTGTTGTTGTGTTTGATTTGTTTTGGATTACTTGTTGTAAATTATTGGTTGGGTTTGCGATTGCTTGATTCTGTGTTAGGATTAAGCACATTATAATTTGGTATCAAAGCGAAGCTTGAGAATTAAGGTTTATGCTGTGATTTGTGTGATTGTGATTTAAGGATTGAGCGAAAGATGAGAATTTATGTTTGTGCTGTGATTTGTGTGATTGTGATTTGGGGATTGAGTGAAGGTTGAAATTAGGGTTTGTGTTGTGATTTGCGGATTGAGCGAAGGTTAAAATTAGGGTTTGTGTTGTGATTTGTGTGATTATGATTTGGGGAATTAAACGAGGGTTAACGTTAGGGTTATGTTGCAGTATGTGTGTGATTGTGATTTGGGAATTTTGTGTTAAGACTACAATTCAACAAATTATGTCAAATGATTGTGTGAATGGAGGAATTAGGGATGAAGGCAATAGTCGAGTTGGAGGAGGAGGTTAGGGATGCCATACCGTAGGTGGTAGGAGAAACTTGGATGAACAATTATAAGATCTAACCACAATTATTGCTAATCTAGCCATATGGGTGGATCATATAACACTTCTCCAATAGCCAATGGCAAATTCGCAAGCACTCCCACCTCAAGTAGCCATTAACTATGCTCATAAGGAAGGAGCATTGGGAGGTAACAGGGGAAGGTGATTCGGAGGAGATTATCATGCTTATCGAGAAGGAAGAGATGATAACTTTGAAGATAAATTCTATCATAACCGTTAGTTCAGGCCACCTAGGGGTTTAGAATACATGAAATTACAAATGCCTTCATTTTCTATAAGAGAATCTGTAGAGAATTATCTTGATTAGGAGGATAAGGTGGGAGGTTTTTTTGAATGCTATGAGATTAATGATAATACTCGAGTACATTTGGCAACAATAGAGTTTACAAGGTAATGCGCTTTATAGTGGAAAAACATTTTGGCTAGTTAGAGGAGAGATGGAGATGTTAAGATCTATACTTAGCAGGAGGTGAAATGGGTTATAAGGAAGAGATTTATATCGGAGCATTATAGATAGGAGCTATTCATGTGTCTTTAAACATTGAGACAACGAGGAAAAACCGTAGATGAGTATGTCTAAGAATTTGAGACATTGATGAATCGATGTAGAGCAGTTGAACCTCCTGAACAGACAATGACACAATTTGTGTTGGGTCTAAAATATAAGATTGCTTGTATAATGGAACTGTAATGATATGACACCTTTGATGAAGCCATCCAAGTAGCCTTGAAAGTTGAGAGGTAGAGGAATTTTAATCCTTATAGAACGACGAATAACAGGTATGGATCATCTAATAAGTCGTATGATTCAGAAAGTAAGAATGTAGATAAAGGGGAATCTGGTAAGAATGCAGAAGAGAATGCAGTTGTTACAAATGTTAAAGGGGAGAAGATTTTTTCTAAGACAAGGATGGTAGTTTTTGGGGCTGAAAATAAGCAGATACTAGCTAGGTCATCAGGTGGGAAAACTCGCCAAATCAAGTTCTTCAAGTGCTTTAGTTTTAGACATATAGCCGCTTAGTGCCCAAACCAAAGGGTGATGACTGCTATGGAGGTGGAAAGTGATGATGAAGATGAAAAGTTGGATGAGCTGAAAGATTTATTGGCAGTGCTAGATGAGTACTATGGGGATGTAGATGCTAAGGCACATGAAGATAGAGGGAATGATCGGTATTTTGCTATCAATGTGTTGTGCAGGTGATGACTACTTTTCCTACTAATGAGGAAGAACAGAGAGAGAACCTATTCCATATTTCTTATAAGGTTCAAGGAAACCTTTGTGCTCTTATTATTGATGGTGGTAGTTGTACCAATGTAATGGCCGCTTTATTAGTTAATAAATTGAAACTAGTCACTACTCCATACCTTAAGCCATATAAACTACACTAGTTAAGTGAACAAAGCAGTCTACATGTTACTTAGAGGGCTAAAGTTCCATTTAGCATAAGAGAAAGATGTCATGATAAGATTGTTTGTGATATTTTTCCTATGTGTGCATCATATACATTGCTTGGCAGACCATGGTTATATGATAGGAGGGTGTTATATGATGAGTTTAGGAACACCTATGTGTTCCAGAAGAATCGCAAATGAATTGCGTTGAATCTAATGTCACTAATTGAATTACAAGAAGTACACAGACAGATCAATAAGGCCATTAAAAAGAAGTCCTTATTTATGGGGTAGAAGGAACTGAAAAAAAGCTTGAGTTGAGTGGAGCATTCTTAAGAGATTCAGAAGCTTCATTAGAAGGCATTTGAACATCTTAAGAAGACTTAGGAGCAGTAGCAAATTCAGGGCAACAAAGACAAGAAAGCCAAGATTTATAATCCAGGTGACTTAGTTTGGATTCATCTCTGCAAGGATAGGTTTTCTCATAAGAAATCACAAAAATTTTCACCTAAAGCAAATGGACCATTCAAGATTCTAAAGCGCATCAATAAAAATGCTTATAGGGTGGAGTTACTAGGAGAATATGGCATTTCTGCTACATTTAATGTTGCAGATCTATCACCTTACCTATTAGAAGATCTTCATGAAGAACCATCAAATTTGAGGGCAAATCTTCCATAGGCTCAAGGAGATGATAGGGATCAAGCTATTTTAGTTACTGGACCACTTACTTGAGCTAAAACCAAAGGACTACAGAACCTTACATTGAGACTTCTACTTGATCATATGGAACCCGAGGAGAATCATCTAGTTTCTTCATTTATTTTACATGATTATTTTAACTTCAATCAAATACATTTGTTAGTGTTTCAAGAAAACAATTGGGTAAGCTAAATGACTCAAAGCAAGCATGGAACACTGCCCTTAAAAGTAGGCAACTTATGTTATTAAAGTCGGTAGCTTACCTTGAAGAACCGACGGTGTAGGAATGAAGGCCAGCCATAAAGGGTGGTGGTGTATATTCAAAAGCTAGAGGTGTAGAAATTTAGGCCAGTGACCTAACCTAAGCGGCTTACAATTTAGGCCGGTTGCTTTATGTTATTTCGAGCTAGTTTTCTTTGTAATTGAACCTTGCTTTATTTTTATACCTTTCGGAATAGAAACATGAATAGAACTTTGATATTTGGGAAATACAAGATTAGAGTTTTACTCTCATTTTTCATACTCTTATCAATCCTTGGATTGTGGTGAGTGATGGTATTGGGATTGTTGTGTGTCATATCAATAAGACCGTGTTAGGACTATCCTCTTTCTAGTGCTTCATATCTGGTAAGAGTTTAGGTTTTTATTTTGTTGTTGTGTTTTATTTGTTTTGGATTACTTGTTGTGAATGATCGGTTGGCTTTGCGATTGCTTGATTCTACATTAGGATTAGCCACATCATGTTAAGTGTTGTCTAAGATTACCTAACTACCACAACCTCGTATCATGATTTTTCAAATCATTAACCTTCATCAAAGCATTTATGTCATTTGGTTTTGTGCTAAGTTTTTAATCCTCCAAAAGTGGAATTCACCTTAACTCTCTTGCCCTTACCAATCTTTCATATCACTCCATTAAATAATAATCTTTTTACCTTCTAGTAGACTGCTCCATGCCCGAGATAGTTTCCCACCTTTAGTTGCAGCTTTAAAGTCTACATAAGGAAATTTAATTCCTTTCATCCCTCTAACCTATAGTATAGTAGGATTAGTCTCTACCCTCTAAGCCAACTTAGTAAGTAGAGTAAGAATAAGAATATGGATATCTCTAAACCCTATGTCGCCCTCCTCTTTGGATTTATTCAACTAGTCTTAGTTGCTCCAATGTATCATTTTTTCATCATGCTTTTGACCTCACCAAAATCAAGACACCAATGCATTCACCTTATCACACAATTTAATTGGAAAATAGAAACAGGTCATAAAGTAGGTAAGAATAGTTGAAGCAATAGATTTAATTAGCACATCTCTACCTGCTTCACTCAATAAACACTACTTCTAGCCCTTGTAGCTTTTTTTTTAATCTTCTTTTTAAGAAATGATGGAGCTTCATATTTAGAGAACCTTAAAGAGTAGGATGCCTTAAAAACACTCCTAGATCTTCAGTAACAAGGACACCTAATACCCTAGCCACCTTGACCTTAACACCATTCTCTATGTTCTTACTAAAGAAAACACTAGATTTACTAGTGTTAACCATCTAACATGAAGCTTTATAAAAATTTATGGATTAACTTAATGAGATTCTTGATTTCCTCTAACTTAACTTCCAAGAAAAACAATGAATTATCTGCAAAAAAATAAGTGAGACAATCTAGGACAAGTATTTTTTATGTTCAATCCAGTAAGCTTTGCTTCAACTAAATGCTTATTTACACCCTTAGAAATGCACATTAACAACTAAGATAAACAAATAAGGCAACAAAGAATCACCTTGTGTTAAACCTCTTTTAGGAGATGCATGACTTGCTTTCTTTCCATTTACAACAATATTAAATTTGAAAAACACACCACATAATCCAATTCTCCCATCTTCTAGCAAAGCCATACCTAAGTAACACCTTTTTAAGAAAATCCCATTTAAACTAGTCATATGCTTTATTCATGTCAACCTTTAGAGCAAAAAAAGATTGCTTTCCTCTCCTTTTATTTCTAAGAAAATGAAACACTTCGTGTGCAATTAACACATTTCTATGAATCATTCTTCTTGAAATAAATGCACTTTGATTTTCCATAATGAGCTCATCTAAGACTGGCTTTAATCTATTTACTAAGATTTTAAAGATTATCTTATATAGAAAATTGCATAGATTTATAGGATGATATTGAGAAGCATTTTGGCGATTGGGAATTTTAGGGATAAGAACAAGGTCAATAATATTTAGAGAGGGAGGAAAATAACTTGTTTTGAAAAAAGAACTTCCTAGCAGCTAAAACTAATTTTCCTATGATTCCTCAAAGTTTTTGATAAAAAAATCCTAAGAAAACCATTTGGGTTAAGTTCTTTGATTCCCTAATTTGAAAGATAACATTCATGATTTCCTCCTCCACTAAATCACCACATAAAACTACGTTCACATTATCAGTAATCAATTTATCCACCTACATGAGGCACTCATCACCACCCTTCACACCGTTTGTTTTAAACAACTTTTTAAAATGCCTTTTAAACTCTAAAGCAATCTCCTATTCATTTTTGGTCTAATCTCCACCTCCATTTTGGATTCTTAGAGCTTTATTTTTATTCCTCCAACTAATGGTGGTGTGGTGGAAAGAGAAAGTATTTCTATCCCCATACATTAAACAATTAGCTCAAGCGCTTTGGTGTTAAATTTTTTTTCTCATTCTCTTAAAGCTTGTTAAGTTGGCTAAATAACTTCTCCTTTTTATCAACATCTAGCCCATTTGGATTACTTTGTAAAATCATCAATTCCTTCATTAAATGATTCACTTTTGTTTTATTATTAGGAAAACATTTTTTGCTCCACCAAGTCAGTCTTTTCCTACAACTTTCAAAGCTTAATAACACATCTTCCCCTGTACCATTTGTTACTTCAACATGCTAACTCCTTTCAACCACGTCCTTACATTCTAATGGGAATCAAATCATTTCAATTATAAATACACTAGATGGAAAATCAAATCACAAAGGTTGGTGGTGAACCCATTTAGGCTGGCTATAAAAGCCAGTGGTGTAAGCATTTAAGTCGGCTATAAAGGCCGACGATGTAGCTATTTAGGTCAACCTTCAAGGCTAGCGGCTTAGGTAATTAGGTCGGCCATAAAGGCTGGCAGTGCATGTTTTTAAGGCCGGTGGCTTACTCCATTAAACCGGTTGTTTCATGTAGTTTCGAGTTAGTTTATTCTTGGTATTATAAATACCTCTTTGTAATGGAAACACAATAGACTTTTGACATTTTGAGAATATACAAAGCAGAGTTTACTTCATTTTCTTATACTCTTATCAATCTTTGGATTGTGGCAAGTTATGGTATTGAGATTGTTGTGCATCATATCAACAAGACCATGTTAGGATTATTCTCTAGCTAGTGCATAATATTTGGTAAGGGTTTAGGGTTTTATCTTATTATTATTGTTTATTTGATTATTGGAATTATGTTTGTTGTGAATCATTGATTAGAATTGCGATTACTTGGTTCTAAATAGGAATTAGGTACATCATATTTTGGTATTAGAGCTTTGGTTAAGATAAGGGATAGTGACATGGTTTGTTAGTGAATTGAAATTAGGGTTTATATTGTGAATTATGTCATAGATTGATTGAATTTGAATTGGAATTGAACAAGGGTTGATGTTTGGGTTGTGTTGTGGTTTGTGTGTGATTGTAATTAGGGCTTGTGATGTGGTTATTGATAGTGAATTGAAGTTAGGGTTGTATTGTCAGTTGTGCTAGGCTTGATTGGAATTGAATTGGGGATTGAGTGAAGGTTGAAAATTAAGGATTGTGTCGTTAGGGTTGTTGAGGTGTATGATAGTGATTTAGGAATTTGTGTTGAGACTGCCATTTAGCGAAGAATATCGAATGACAATGTGAATGGGGAAATTAGGAATGAAGCTAACAATCAGGTTAGAGGAGGAGGCTAGGGACATTGTGCTGTAGGTGGAAGAAGAACTTTAAAAGAAAAGAGGGAGGGGGGGTGGGGGTGGGGTGGTGGTTAAAGTTGATTTATATTTTGCATGCATAACATGATGAGAAAAAAAGCTTGGTCGAGCTCTTGAGCACACGTGTAAAAGGGCAAGGGTTCGAAACTCGAAGGACGCAACATTGCATCCCAAAATATTTTTGCTCAAGCACATGCAGTACACACACATGTGCGGGCGCATATGATGAATAATGACAACACTGTTCGTCTCCTTCTTCCTTTTGAATTTGAGTCCAGCCAGTATAGGAAAGCCCGTGATCGCCATTTTTTTGCTCGATTTCATTCACTTTTTGGCCAAATCAAATCAAACAAAAAATGAAAATCAATAGAGGGCATGGGGTAGAAGCTGAAAGATATCAAATTTGAATAAATTGATAAAGGAAAGTGCTTCAAAAATACACTCAAAGTTTGGCCAAAATAAGAAAATGCATATATGGGTCCAATTTTTTTGGATGAAATTTTATGTGTAATATTCGATTTAATGACATATTTAGGGCAAGTGAAGCTTCTAAAACTCGAATATATCTTTTAATACTATCGATTATCATAAATTCGTGTTCAATTTTGGTAAAAAATATTTAAGAGCCTTAAGTACTCATTAATTTGATTTTGGTTTCCTTGCTTGAAATTGATGCTATAGAACTATAAATAGGACCTTAGGCAGTTGCATAGGGGAGCTTTTCAAGAAGAAAAAAAACACAATATTAGGTTGAAATTACTCAACTCGTAACCCACAAGCTCCCATTCTCTCTCTTCAATTTCTTTCAAACAAGAGAAAATCAAAATAAACTAAGACCACCAAACACTTTCCCATCACTAGAGTAGTAAAACCCAATAGTCAATTAGGTGTAATCTTCCGGGATTTGCTTCAATCAAATTAAAGAACAAGATACACGGTTCACATTATTTTGGTTTTAGTTTGCTTCAAATTGGAAAGATTAGGAAGCTCAGATCAAGAAATCGGTTGAGGGTTTTTGTTTTTGATGTGCCTAAAAGGCGATTAAGCACAATCAAAACAACCCAAATGTAAACCTCAAAAGATAAGAACAAATTCGGGTCAAAGGTAAAACAAATTGCGTGAACCCTAATTGATGGAAGATGAACCAAATGATAAAATCAAGGAGATGAATTCCACAAAGATGATGATTCTCAATTGAATCAATTATCCAACTTAAGTTCCAAGAGAATTCCAATCAACAAAACACAAATTAAAGTCGTGACCCTCGTCACAACAAAGAAAATTCTACGCCGCAAATGTAATGATAACTTGATGGTAGTAACAAGTGCTAAAAACCAATCAATTAGGTAATACTAATTTGATTATAAATGCAATCAAATTTGACCAAGAAGACTTCAATCTAACCCTAGATATGACTCACTAGAGATGAAAAGAAACACAACAATAAGAAATTGATATAACTCACAATTTCGTCTTGTTGCACTCGTCACAATTCTAATTCTTGAGATTGAAATTGATAAGAGAAATTGAACTAAGGAAGAACTCTAATTCTCTCACGTAAAGTGTATGTCTAATTCTAAAAAATGGCCTCCCAAACCCTACTTTAAGCAAGTATTTATATTTGCTCCCTTTAGGATTAGATAATACACAAATTTATAATTATGCCACTTTTAGGGTAGTTGGTCCTAAATGAAAATTACATTCAAAATGAAAGTGTCCCAAAAGATAATACAACATAAAATAGTCCATAGAACAATTACAAAGTACAAAATATTATAAATCTTTATGAGCTAATGCTTCAAAATGGAAGCAATTGCAGCGGGCCTTTGAATGCAAATCTGATGATATCCCATGGCCATCAACTGATGTAGGACATGTTGGCATCCCATGGAGAATTATTATTGTACCTGTAAGATTATTTCTCAAATACTTATTAGATAAAAAGAATTGAAGTAAAATATGAGTGATTTGGATCATCATCTAAATCTAGTTTTGAAAGCATATATGGTGTCGTAAAATTTCCCATCAGTTTTCCACATTGCTGGGAGTTGTTCTGACCATTCAATTTGCACCGTCGCTGATTGGAGTAGCTTGAACCATCACCAATCGAACCGCCATCGATCGAACCGCTTGCAAGGTAAGTCTCCTAATCTTTTTCTAATTATAGATTTTTTTTATGTGAAATGATACATTAAATAATAATTTTTTAGAAATAATTAAATATTATTTATTACATCTGATTATCCAAATAAAAAAATAAAAAAAAAATAAAAAATTATGTATATGTTCATGTTTGTGCTTCCGTAAGTCTTTTCTTTTTCTTTTCTTATTACTCATCTAGATTTTTTTTTTTAAAATAAAAGTTTTAAATGGTCTTTTTTTCTTCTAAAATTTAGTTTTTTTCTTTTTTTAAAAAAGAAAAAAAATATAGGGTTTTAGAATTCTTTTAAATAAATAAATGGTCAATAATGTAAAGTGAAATTTATTTTATATAAAATAAACCAACAAATTAAATTTTATAAAAAGTGAACTACGACTTATCTGATCCTGAATAGTAGGTATGTAGGCACCTACGAGGCGACTTCAAATAACATTTTTTTTAGTTAAACATTTTTTTAAATAAAGTTTAATTTTGGAAGGTTAAAGTGGTAACCATAAGGTTTTAATAGGATAGCCTCTAACTTCAAATCTTTGGTTTTGTTTGAAATATTCTATGTAGACTGGTAGCTAAATTAAGACTAATTTGCTCAATTAGTCTTAATGTAATAGTTTTCTCAATCCCGACAGGGTAGTGACTCCTTTTTTTTTAAGTTAGATAAAAAATAAATTTTTTCCTAATTTTAGTCAATGATTTACACTAAATGGGCATGAGATTTAGTGTGAATCAAATTAGAAAAGATGAATAAAAATTTAAGCTCGATAGGATGGCGACTCTGTTGGGGACTTCAAGTGAGCTAGCCACTCAAACCTTTCAAAAATAAATTTTATTTATTTATTAGAATTATTCAGTGAAGTTTTTTTTTTAATTATTATTCTTTATTATATTTTGTACTAACTTTTGTTTATGTAAGATTAAGATTTATTTATTTCCAATGTATGTTAGATACGGTCAAACCCAAATTGTCTTAGGACCTTAGGAAGGGAGCCATTATATAAGTTTCGAGCACAATGGAATGTCCACTGCTCAAAGCCGGATGGGCTACCCCACTCAAACTTCGATGTAGCCTGTGATCAATTTCTTTGAAAACATGAGAGGTTACAGAGTTTGGGAACTTTGTGCATACATGAAGTCATAAATTGGCAAGTAAACGTTAAAGTGATAAAATAAAGTTGCAAATACAAGTTTTGAAGTACTCTCCCTATAAAAGTAATAGTGTAATTAGAGATGTAATTTTTTTTTAGAAAAATGTAAATTAGAAACTTTTGTAATAAAAGATTGTTAGTTGTAATTTCCTCCTATAATTTTCCAAATGGCTAGCATTGAGAAACTGTTAGACTTAAAGCTCATACTAAATTTCTAGTTCACCCTCTACCATCCTAAAGAACAGGCTTACATCAATGAGGAGATTGGGCCAATTCTATCTCTCATGAAGATTGAGGCTAATGGGAATCAAACCTCTAGATCCAGTAGAGAGGAAATCAAATTGAACAAATGAGCTAGACATCCACATATTATTTTATTTATCTAATAGCAATTTGTCTTTACATTATAGTAGGTAAATTTATCAGTTTTATAGGATGGCGAGTACAATTCACTGAAGATCAATTGTAGGTCATTCATGGACTTACATCAATCAAAAGAACCGGTCCAACAATTGTTCCATGGAAGTGAAGAGTCGACCACTTATGATGGGTTTACTTGTAATTTTCTTTTGGTGTTAAAACTGATCACTTGTTGCTTTTTACTTGTAATTTTGTTCTGTTAAATTTACCCTATTTAGAGCAAGTATAAATACTTGCAAAGTAAGGTTAGAAGGGAGCTTTTTGAACATTACACACTTGACTTTTGTTGCCGTAGGAGCCCTCTTTTCACGCTATCTACTCTTATCAATTTCACTTATGAAATTATAGTGAGTTAGCTTAGGAATTCCTGTTGGTCATATCAAGATTTTTCTAAGTTTCATCCGATTATTGTTAGTGAGTAATATCTAGTTATAATTGGTTGATCTTTTATGTGTTCCTTTCATGCTAAATTAGGGTTCATGAATTGCTAGGTTTTCACGCTAATTGTAAGGATTGGAATTGAATTGTTCCTTGTATTTGATTGGTATTGGACTCCAATTGTAGTACTTCTAATCTGGTTCATGTCATTTGAGATTATTAGTTCTTGTGTTTCACACCATTTGGGGATTTTTATCTTCAACTTGTTTATGCCATTTTAATTGGAATTGAATCAATTGTGTGTGTTCTTGTTGATTGGTATTGAGATCCCTTGAGCACATCAGAGGCCAACATTTCCCTAATCTAGGTTTTGGTACATTACTGGAAATTAGAATTTGTAGCATTTTTCCTTGGTCTACATGAAATCACACCAACAATAGAGGAATATACTCAACTTCTCTGAGCCCCTCCATTGGCAAATGAAGTATATGTACCAAATCTAGAATCAAGGCTAGCCAGCATTTTCAATAAGCTATTGGGAATAAGTAAATCAATAATTAACAAAACACTAGGAAAGTGTAATGGACATTTCATCTATCTAACAGAATTGCAAACATGGTTTGGAGCCCAATATGATGCTGAAGTTCGAAAAGATGTCCAATGTGGAGACCCAAAATATTTCAAGCAAAACAAAGTTCATGTTTAAATATTATCAACATTTGGAACTCTCCCTTCTCTTATTAGGGTTTTTTACTTTCATTATAGGGTGGTTGAGTTAGTGGCCTAGTTTCTAGAAGGGAAATCCTATATTCCTACTCTCTTAACTGAACAAATTCACAATTTAAACTTTGTAAAGAGAAAAAGGCATGCCATCTTCAAAAGCAACATCAACCTTCTCCTAATTTGATTTGTAAGCCACATCAAATGCTTTGGGTTGAACATGATTAGACGATCATTAGCCCATTAGGTCAATCTCATTGAATCTTGTGGAGAAAGAATGAAATTACCTGATGACATCCCTAGCTACTCTTGGGTTGAGATACTCGAAAATGTTACTATGGATGGCATCTTATGGACTGCCGGATGGAGCAATTACAACAAATCATCCTAAAGTGCAAAGATTTTCAAGCTGTTCCATTAATCGGGCTCAATTGGTGTACAGGCTACCATCCACATTCAGTGGTGCATCAATTTGACACTATTCAAGATATAGTCCATAAGCCATCATTGCAATCAATTACATTCAAATATCAAAACCTTAGCATGATAATTGCTGATAAGGTAGCTAAGTTGTTAGGAATATTGGTTTTGTGGGAATCCCAAATTGAAAGCCTTAATACTGATTTAGGCGAATTTGAAGGCAAAGTTGGAAAACATCGGGCCACCAGAAACTTTGTCATCAATCAACTATACAAAACCGGTAAGAGAATCTACTGAGCTCCCGATATTACACATCCTGCACCAAGTAATCCTTGCCCAAAGATGAAAACCTATATGGAATAGGTACAAGCTCAAATGGAGGTTCACTTTGATTTCGTGGAGGTTGAGGCGGATACTTGGAAGAACAAATTCAAAGAGTTACACAAAAAAAATAAAGCTTTAGAAGCCCAACTAAAGATAACTTATTAGAAAATCAAAGAGTTAGAAGCTCCAACCAGTCAAGTGAAGGGACACAAAATGAAGCCATTGTAGGAATCAGAAGCAAAAAAAAATTGCCAATTTCCATACTTGCATCTGCTTAAATCATATGTGCTTAATAATATTTTTTTTTTTTGCACTAACAAAAACTTGCAAGTGTTGATTCGAACGGGTTTCAAGATAGTGCCTAAACAACAGAACCTTATAAGAAGTCTATATAACACCTGTTTTAGACCTAAGATGTCAAGCAACAATAACACCAATGATAATGTTGCTGATCAAAGAATGATTTCATTGGAGCAAACAATGTAGAATCTCAATGATCAGGTTAAGTTTCTGGTAGAAAGTCTTACTCTATTGCAATCCACCCAACAGAATCAGGAAGGCAATTCAGAGGGGTAGAAAGGAAAAAATGTTAAAATTCCACCTCCCGAAAATGAAGAAATAAACTCTATGGACAATCCCACATTTGATGTGGAACCTAAATCAAGAGTTCAAATCTCATATCATCCTGAAAATCTGCAAAGGCAAATGGAGGAAAGGCAGAAAGAGATGGAGAGAAAACTTTACCAACAATTTGCTGACAAAAAAAGAACTCTGGGAGGACTAGATAGATATGAGCCAATTGGCATCTCCGACTTGATAGTTTTTTATAATGCTACCTATGCTGAAATGTTTGAAGTACTAGGATTTGAGAAATATGATGGAACTGGATGTCCAAAGATGCATACCAGATTATATGTCTGAAAAATGGGTAAATATGTGTAGTATGATCAACTAATGGTACAAACTTTTTAGGACAGTCTCATTGGACCTGCCCTAACTTGGTATGCGCAATTGGACCTCAACCAAATCAACACTTGGGAAAGGTTAGCTTGGGCATTCTATGAACAATACGAATTCAACATTGAGGTTGCTCCCTTAGTGTGGGATTTAGGAAATATCCATAAGAAACGTAATGAGTCCTTCAAAGAAAATGCTCAGCGTTGGCGAGCTTAGGCTGTAAGGGTCAATACTCTAATCTCCGAGAAGGAATTGACATCTATCTTCATCAATACATTGGAGAAACCCCATTTCACTCACGTAATTGGGTAGACCTCTTCAAGCTTCATAGAAGTAGTAGCAGCAGGATGTAGGATAAAAAATGTTATCACATTCGGAAAATTGCCTGAAACATTCAGAGCAACCCCATTCAAACCTTTAAATCACATCAAAGGAAAAGAAACCACCATTGGCATGGTTAATTCCAGTAGGAATAATCGGCCAACCTCTTACCTTTCTTTCTAAACACTAAACACTTTAATCTAACCACAATTAAACAACCAACCTCAAATAAATAGACCTCCTAGACAATTCACTCGTATCCCAGTCCCATTAAGCCAAGTTTTTGCTAACCTTAAAGCTGATAATCTAATCAGCTTTGAAATCCCCAATGAAAGATATAGGCCCAAAAACTGTGATCCCAACCTCAAATGTGAATACCATATGGGGTAGGTAGGTGATACGAACCACGCCCACGTGTGACGAAACCCAATACCAATACGTTCAGAATTGTAACCCAAGATGCCAAACAATCAAAGTGGAACTGCGACCCGTTGCCTATAGACAAGGCAAGAACCTTGGTATGTTCTGTTGACACTACAATCGGGATGAAAGACCGATTGATAAGTCTGGTTGAACTCTACAGAAGAAACCCGATAAGTTCAAGAGAAGTTCTTTAGAGAACCAAGAGAGGAATTCTCTTAAAATGTGTTATTCAATGTGGTATGAATGTTCTATGTTCTGTTTTCCAACCCTAGCAGCTTATATTAGGGTTTACAACTCATAATAACAAAAGCCCAAAACGACACAACATCATAAAGTCACGGAAAAATAACAAACAGGCAATGAAAGCTAGCGGCGTAGGAGACGGCGTAGTAGCCGGTGTAGGATGTACGCCGAGTATATAGGCCGGTGGCGTAGTATGTCGACGTAGTCCCTCTATCGCGCGTTAATGGCAACGCTGGTTCAAGGCCGGCAGCGTTTAAGCCAGCGTTATCAAGGTCGGCAGCTTTGATCTCCTTGAATGACTTGTACAAATTCAAGGTCATTCTCATGGTTGCTACACTCTTTTTCGGCTTCTTGGATCTCCTTTATCAGCCCGTTCAGTGCTTCCTTGAATCGTTTCGCTCAAGTTCTTGTGATCGGTCCAGGTGGCACTTCAAGAGGATCCACATTCCACCTTCTAGCTTGGCTCCCATCATGGCTCTCATCAGTAGGACATTCAATAGATAGGTGCTGGAGACTTAAAAATAAAATCTAGGATCTAATTGATGTAGGAGTAGTGCAATTAGACTTAATTGAGTCACCCAGTCTTAATGTCAACAATAACCCACTTCCCAATTATGGTCGTGCCATCAACATGATCACCTTAGAAGCACCTGAACTAGAAATTGATTTAGATAAGTTGCTAATAGAACAAATAACGTGGAACCTACAACAAGTTGGCTTCTTACTATCAGTTAATCCAAGCAATAGAATACAAGCCAAGTCAGTCATTTCTTAGTTGTTATTGGAAAGCAAAATTCAATTAGCATATATTTTAGGAAATGCTAGTTCCCAAGCTTGACAAATTAACAACTAAAAAAGAATTAAAAAGAAGGTGGCATGCAGGTGATCCCACAATTGGTTTATTAGGACAACCTTCAGGGAAGTTTAATTATTTTGTTGACTATTCTATCTGACTATCAATTTATGAAGAGCCTACTCCAAGTGGTTGGGGTTTAGATGTTTAAGAGGAAGACAACTCCCAAAATGAAGAGAAGAATGATTAAACAGTTTAAATGATAGGACCTGACTTTAAACCAGTGCTCCTAAAATGTTACAAAGAGCCTGAGCAAGGGCAAAAAATCCCTAAAGTTAAGAAGTATACTTTCTATATTCCTTAGCGCCTAAAACTTATAAGGCTGCCCCATTTAATTATGAGGTGATGAATCAAGAAAAATATCTAAATTCTATCATTGGAGGAATCACTAGGTTAAGGAGGGTCTATAATCTTGAAGAAAAGACCACAAAAAAGGTTGAAACTAGTGAATCAAGCAATGAAGTCATAAAGCCAGAAGTAGAAGAAGAAAAGATGTGATGTGATGTGCCAAGGATCTTATTACAAGTACATAAAACTAATTGAAGAATTAACTAAACAAAGTTCACAAAATGGCGTGATTCTAATTACCATGTGAACCCTAATTGCACGAATCAATTTGCTTTGCTACCAAATTATGATGTGCTCAATTGGAATTCCAATACTAATAAAAGAAACCAACACAATTGATTCCAATTTCCAACTAAATGGCGTGAACCCTAGATTGAAAAATGGACCTTAATTGCTTGAAATGAGAACAAAATAAGAATAAATAATTCCTTACTAAATATTACACACTAGTAGGAATTAGGATCAACTTGTAATATGTTGATATAACTCACAACAAATCCAAGTCCACTCACCACAATCTAAACTTGAATTGATAAGAGTATTTTGTGAAGAGTGAAACCCTTACACGAAAAGGCAGCCGAAATGTGTATGTCGAAAAGCTCCCTTCTAACCTTACTTTGCAAGTATTTATACTTGCTCTAAATAGGGCAAATTTAATAAAGAAAAATTATAAGTAAAACCAACAAAATGTGGTCGGTTTCTTCACCTCCATGGTATAATGTAGGATTAGTTCTTCTTTGATTTATGTAGGTCCATGATAACCCACAAAATAAGCATTAGTGAATTTACCCACTGTCTTGTAAAAATCGATAAATGTACCTGCTGGAATGCACAACAAATATACAACAGAAAAGAAGATACTAAACAAATATCCTTGGGGTCTAATTATTCAAAGAAGATCCTCATCGTCAAATTTTATAATCCTTTAACTCTTGTCCTAGTAATGAGTCCTGTAGGTATATGATTCCTATTATCTCCTCGGGCTTGTAGAAGATTTGCCCTCAATTCTACTAGGTCTTCATGAACTTCATCGGGTAAATAGGGTGACAAATTTGCAACATTAAATGTAGCTGAGACACCATATCCTCCTGGAAATTTATATGTAAAAAGATCACTGTAGTCATCCAATACATAAGATACTACAAGGGGTATTTGCTCACAGCCCTCTATCTCTAGGGTATACCTCATCTGAAATAAATATACTAGTCTCTTATCTGCTATGGCCTCCCCTAACTCATACTATCCCACTAATAAGGTCTTCTTCTTCCCAGTTTTATTTATCTGCCTTTGAACCTTTTGGTCCTTTGAAGGTTTACTTATCTGCCCCTGAATCTCTTGGACCTCTGAAGGTTTACTTATCTACCTCTAAAACTCTTAGTCCCTTGAAGATTTACTTATTTGCTTCAAAACCTCTTAGACCTCTAAAGGTGACATTGGATTCAACACTATACGTTTACCCTCTTTCTAAAACATATAAGTATTTCTAAAGCCATAATGCAAAACCCTCCTGTCATACAACTAAGGCCTGCCAAGCAATATATAGGATGAACACATAGGAATAATATCACATACAATCTCATCATGATATTTATCCCCTATGCTGAGAGGTACCCTAGCCCTCTAGTTAACATATAAACTACCCTACTTACTCAGCTAATGTAATTTATAGGGTTTTGGATGTGGGGTAGTTACAAGTTTCAACTTCAATACTAAAGATGCAGCTACCACATTAGTACAACTACCACCATCAATAATAATAACACATAGATTACCTTGTATTCTACAAGAGGTGTAGAACAAATTTTCCCATTGCTCATCATCATTAGTAGGAAATGAAGTCAAAGTTTGGTGTAGGACATTAATAGAGAAATACAAATCACCTCTAACCTGATTATTGGCCTCATTGCCAAGTCCCCCATTCATACTACCATTTGACATGGTTGATGAATTGATCCATTGAAACACAAAAACAATTCAAGACAATTGCAATATACTTCACATAAAATGTGATACACCATAATCACTCTACAGTACACACTCACACTTACGGCTTCACACACTATTCGCACTTCAACACACACTCACTTCATACTTCAATATACACTTACTCCATGGCACACACACACATTCACTGTGTAGCACCCTTTAAACCACAATACACACACTTCTATGCCACACACACACACACACACACACTTCATCCACGGTGCAACAACCTTCAACCACAACATACTCATTAGACCACACACAAACTCCTCACTTATGGTGCAGCACACACACACTTCACACTCCACTTCTAATCACGGCAGCTAAACAAAATGGAAACAATTAAAGATACTTCCTCAAATGGTAAGTAAATAATTCAAACTAGTTAAAGTTTATTATGATGATCAATACACAATAACTCCTTCAACTTAATGATTGCTTTTTGAATTTCAAATTGTTTCCAAATCCTCCACGCAATGAAAGCAAATCTAGAAATGAAAATGTGTTCTAATTCTGAAATCCCTAAGAAAATGCAATTCCCTTCATCCTTAAACAAGCAACTCGCGGCAAGATGAAGAATAGAAACATCAAGTCTGAAATTTCCACTACAAATTCCGCAACAATAAAGGTATATCATAATACAATCACTTATAATTTTATCACTTAGAAAAATCATTTTCTCAAATAAATCAAAAAATTGATGTTTTTCCCAAAAATTATTTTCAAAAATCAAATTATTAAGCTTAGGTTTAGATTTTTTTAGAAAAATCCCAAAAATGGTAAAAACATAAATCAAAAGAGATTTCAAAATTAAAATTCACAAACCCACTAAATATTTTCAGGAAAAGCGAACTACAACTTGTTTGATCCTGAATAGTAGGTACGTAGGCACCCATTTGGGTTAACCCATAAAATGAAATAAAAAAATCATTTTTTTTCAAATAATTCATTCAAGAACATAATAAAAAGCAACAGAAACAAAATAAAAGACATTTCTAGATAGAGATAATTTTAGGAGATTAGGTGGTAACCGTAAGGTTTTAATAGGTTAGCCTCCGAACTTAGAAACTCTGGTTTTCCTTTTCCTCTTTTCACCAAAAACGAGAAGAGGAAATCACGACGACTAGTGGTCCAAATTAAGACTAATCCGTTCCTTTAGTCTTAATTCAATATTTCCCAACAACAGTTGGGTGGCGACTCCAAAATTAAACGAAGTTCCTAACTCAAGTCGAGGGTCTATATTAGATGAGCATAGGGTCTAGTCTAGATTGGATTAGGAATGGGAAAATTCAAAAATTAGACTCGACAGGATGGCAACTCCACTGAGGAACCGCTCGTTCCAGTAGGCTAGCCACCTGAATCTCCTCAAATTGTTCTTTTAAAGAAATGTCTTTCAATTATTATTCTGTTGCTAACTTTTTAGGGATTAGCTAAGGTTAGTTTTCTTTACTTTGGGGTCTGCATGCATGCATATGTTTGTGTGAATAGATGCGATCGAACTCAGACCGTCCTAGAACCCTAAGACGGGGAGCCATTGTATAGGTTTCGGGCGAAGTGAGTTGATCACCGTTCGGGACCGATTAGGCTACCCTACCCAATGCTTCGATATGGCCTGAGATCCATTTCTCCGAGAATGCGGGAGGCCATAGAGCTTGGGGACCAATTAGAACTAACCTATTTTGCATACATAAGTCATAGGTTGACAATTGATGATAATGTAATAAAGTGTTGTTTTGTTCATGGAGTTCGGATCTATTTCCCTGTAATATTTTCATAGTTCTGGTTGTAATTAGGGAATTTCTTGTTGTAATAGATGGCTAGCACCGCAGTCGATCGCCTCCTCCGTAAAGAAATTCGGGTGTACAAACCTTTGGACCTAAAGTTGGTACTGGACCATTGGTTTACCTTGTACAATCCAGAGGAGCAAGCCTTCATCCAGCAAACGATGGGGCCCATCCTCTCACTAACAAAGATAGAGATGAATTTGCCTTTGGTACGGGCCATGCTCCAGTTATGGGAAGTAGAGCCCGCAACTTTCTTTATCGGGCCGCATGAAATCACCCCTACCCTGGAAGAGTACACTCAGCTGTTATAGGCTCCAGCACTGACTGATCAAATCTATGTGCTAGATCTTGAGGCCGGGCCAGCCGGTACCTTCAGCAGACTACTAGGTATCCGCAAAACAGCAGTCAACAAAGCCCTAGCAAACTGTAATGGATACTGCATACGGATGGACGATTTGGAAGCCTAGTTCATTGCCCGAGAAGACAATGGGGATAGAAAAGACATACTGTGTGGGGACCCCAAGACTTACAGACAGAGAAGGGTGAATGCTTTCATATTGACAGCTTTCGCCACCATATTATTCCCCACCGGAACTTTCTACGTTCACTACCGGGTTACAGAGCTGGTAACCTAATTCCTAGAAGGAAGATCTTACATCCCGGCTCTGTTGGCTGAACAGATTCGGAACTTGAATTTCCTCAAGAAGAAAGGCCATGGGATCCTCCGCTCAAGCATTAACCTTATGCTGATATGGTTCATAAGCCACCTTAAGTGTTTCGGGTTGAACATGGTCTGGAAAACCTTGGCCCAGTAGGTGGACCTTGTGGATTCGTGCGTAGAAAAGATAAAGCTACCCGGCGACCTTACCAGCCACAGTTGGGTAGAAGTGCTTAGAAGCTTCAGTGCCGAGGATATTTTGTGGACGGCCAGGTGGAGTTGTTGCGACAAAATTATTTTGACCTACAGTAATTTTCAAGCTGTGCCTTTGATCGGAATCAATGGATGTATTGGATATCACCCCAATTTAGTGGTCCACCAGTTTGGTACTATCCAAGACATAGTTTATCGGCCCTCGCTGGAAGCAGTCACCTTCGAGTACCAAGATCCAAACCTGTTGGTGGCTGAAAAGTTTGCTAAGCTGGCAGAGGTCAAAGCACTTTGGGAAGCAAGAATTGAAAGTCCGAATGTAGACCTTGGGGAGCTAGATGGCGAAGTGGGAAAGCACCGAGCCACTAGAGAGTTTGTAATCCGCCAATTGTACCAGATAGGGGAAAGAGCATACCGGGTTCCGGATGTCACTCAACTAAGGTTAGACAAAGTAAATCTAGAGCTAGAAATCTACCTAGAGCAGGTCAAGGCCCGGATGGAGGTATACTTTGAAGCTGCAGATTATAAGAAAGACATCTGGAAATGACGATTCAAGGAATCCGACCAAAGGAACAAAGCCTTGGAAGCTCAGTTAGAAAAGACCAAGGCCAGAGTCGAAGAACTAGAAGCCGTCTTCAATGGGAAGCTTGAGCCTCCACAGCAGAAGACTAAAGGAGCTAGGAAATAGATCATCATTTGTAATCTTTTATTTTTCTTTTGAACTCCAAAATTTCCAATATTAATAAAAGTGAAAGTTTCAATATTACATCATCAATCAATTGTCAACCCTTTTCATTTTTAGCATCTGTGTGACACATGCATAGCATTTTGCATACATTATACTAAAGAAAAAAAACAAAATGCGCACCAGGTATCAAGATAGCTCCCAAGCAACCGAATCTTCTAGAAGCCCAATTCATACTCGCTTAAAGACCAAAATACAACACCGACTACGTTCCTACAACCAGGGAAGAAGCACAAGCCAGAGGTGTCAAAGGCAAGATGAAGGAAAAGCCAAGCAACACCCCGATGTGCATTCTACCCCTCCAACAATCTTTCCGAAAAGCAAATATCATTCAAGAGCCTCGGATAAGCGAAGGTGATGACAGCAATGGGAGCCCAACCCCCCGCACGTCCAATCAGCATCCAGCTCTGAATAATTGGTTTTGTTATCCTATCAATAGGTCTAAGTCAGCTAAAAAATAGAGAATGATTATTAAACGAATTTTATTAAGACTCTTTATCAATTCAATTACAGTTTGTTTTTTTTTTTCTCATATACATGCTTTCATCTTTACTTTACCCAGATCTCCTACCAGCGAACATCAAGGATATTTCGCGCAGGTAGAAAATAAAAACGCTGATATCGTTTCCAATGCTGCTGGGTCAGTTGTTGAAGGCGATATCCTTGACCACGAAATAATACAAGAAAATTGGCAAAAACATGAACAAAGCAGAATTTTGATTGACGAGCTGGTGGAGACAGTAAATCTAGGAAGCATGGAAAAACCTAAAAACCTCAAAATCAGGACCAGTTTGAGTGCCGAGCAAAAATGTGAGATAATTGAGTTATTAACAGAATATGCAGATGTGTTCGCCTGGTCATATGGCGACATGCCAGGACTAGACCAATCAATAGTAGTTCATAGGCTTCCCACAAGGGAAGATGTCAAACCTAAAAAACAAAAACTGAGAAGATTTAGGTCTGACATCTTACTAAAGATTAAAGAAGAAGTCAAGAAACTGCTAGAAGTAGGATTCATCGAAGTATCCGATTACCCGGAATGGGTGTCAAATATAGTCCCTGTTATGAAAAAGAATGGAAAAGTATGCGTATGCGTAGACTTCCGGGACTTAAACCAAGCTATGCCAAAGGATAACTTCCCCCTACTTCACATTGATGTTTTAGTGGACAACACTGCGGGAAACCATCTTTTCTCATTCATGGACGGTTTCTCAGGATATAATCAAATAAAAATGGCTGAAGAAGACAAAACCAAAACGACTTTCATCACAACATGGGGAACTTTCTGTTACAAAGTCATGCCCTTTGGTTTGAAAAACGTCGGGGCAACGTATCAGAGAGCCATGGTCGCAATACTTCATGACATGATGCATCGAGAGGTTGAAGTATATGTTGACGACATGATAGCCAAATCTAAAGAAGGAGAAAGCCATATAGATATCCTGAGGAAATTGTTTAAACGACTGAGAAAATTCCAGCTCAAGTTAAATCTAGAAAAGTGTACTTTCGGGGTCATAACGGGGAAATTGTTAAGGTTTGTCATAAGCCAGGACAACATTAAAATCGACCCTAACAAGGTAAAGTCTATATTAGAGTTACCTTCCCCACGCTCCGTTAAAGAAGTAAGAAGCTTGCTTGGAAGATTAAATTATATAGCTCGTTTTATCTCACAGCTCACCGACAAATGCCGGCCACTATTCCGTTTGTTGAAGAAGAATGCCGCAATAGAATGGGACGACGAATGTGAAGAAGCATTCAGGACAATCAAAGACTATCTTATAAAACCTTCGGTCTTGATAGTCTCGAAACAAGGAAAGCCCTTATTCTTATACCTCACTATACTCCCCGAATCCATGGGATGTGTGCTGGGACAGAAAGATGACGAGGGAAGAGAGCGTTCCATATATTATCTGAGCAAGAAGTTCACAGATGGGGAACGGAGGTACTCAGAGGTGGAGAAAACTTGTTGTGCTCTAATTTGGGTCATGCATCGGCTAAGGCAATACACCCTTTACTATCATATTGAGCTACTGACAAAACATAATCCCTTGAAATACTTGGCAGAGAAACCAGCTTTGATAGGGAGAATCTCTAAAAGGCAAATGCTCATATCCGAGTTTGACATCACATACATAAATCAGAACTCGATGAAAGGGCAAGCCTTAGTCGACCAATTGGCAGAACACCTTGTCGAGACAGATTCCCAAGAACTACAAGCCCAATTCCCGGACGAAAATATATTAACAGTGGAAGATATACTGGTAGAAGACTTTGGGATAGAGTAGAACCCGAAATGGAAACTGTTTTTCGATGGAGCCGCCAACATATTCAGTTGCGGAGTTAGGGCAGTATTGATATCCCTAGATGGCACTCAATTCCCTGCAGCGACAAGACTTACATTTCCTTATACCAATAATATCGCGGAATATGAGGCATGCATTCTTAGCCTCAAAATGACCTGCCAAATGGAAATCCGCGAATTAGAAGTATATGGAGATTTGTCGCTCATCATACTACAGACAAGAGGGGAATACAAGACTAAAGACCCTAAACTGGTACCGTATCATCAACACTTGATAGAGCTAATCGAAGAATTCAAGGCAATCTCTTTCACATACATCTGAGAACTCAAAATCAGTTTGCAAATGCACTAGCCACATTAGCATCTATGATCCAGATAACAGAGGGAGCTGAAATCCAACCGATGAAGATAGACATCGAAAATCAGCCCGCCTACTGTTTAACCATTGAAAAAGTACAAGATGACAAGCCTTGGTATCACGACATCAGGACCTTTCTTTAAGAAAGTAAATACCCTAAAATGGCTAGCAAGAATGACCAAAGAACACTTAGAAGGTTAGCAAGCCATTTCTTACTAAGTGGGTCTATACTCTACAAAAGATCATCTGATACCACCTTGTTGAGATGTGTGGACAAAAATGAAGCATGCGAATTGATGAAAGAGGTGTATGAAGGAGTATGTAGACTTCATATGAATGGCTACATGTTAGCTCGAAAAATCATGAGGTTAGGTTACTATTGGTTAACCATGGAATCAGATTGCATAAAATATGTCAAGCACTACCATTTGTGTCAAGTATACGCGAACTGGATAAATGCTCCGCCCAATGAGCTACATTTATTGTCAGCACCATGGCCTTTCTCCATGTGGGGAATCGACATAATTGGCCCAATCACTTCGACAGCATCCAATGGCCACAGGTTTATACTGGTAGCGATTGATTACTTCACCAAATGGGTAGAAGCTTCGTCATATGCCAATGTCACCAAAGGGGTAATAGTCCGCTTCTTGAAAAGGGACATAATAGCCCGATATGGAGTTCCTGAGTCTATCATCACTGACAACAGTACCAATCTTAACAACAAATCGATGACAGGTTTATGTCAACAATTCCGCATAAACCATAGAAATTCAACTCCCTACCGACCTCAAATGAATGGGGCAGTAGAAGCAACTAACAAGAATATCAAAAAGATCATCGAGAAAATGACAACCACTTACAAAGATTGGCACAAAATGTTACCGTTTGCTCTCATGGCTTATAGGACTTCAATAAGAACATCTACTGGAGCTACCCCATATTCATTGGTATATGGTACTGAAGTAGTGCTACCAGTTGAAGTTGAAATACCATCATTCAGAATCTTGTCAGAAACTCAGCTAACCGAATCAGATTGGGTAAAGAAGAGGCTTGATCAGCTGAATCTGATTGATGAAAAAAGATTTACCGCACTATGTCATGGCCAGTGTTACCAACAAAGGATGGCCCGAGCATTTAACAAGAAAATGAGGCCCCGATACTTCAAAGAAGGGGATCTGGTGCTATGGAAGGTTCTCCCGAACGCCCAAGACTCTAGAGGGAAATTCACCCCAAACTATGAAGGCCCTTATGTGGTGAAAAAGGTTCTGTCAGGAGGTGCTTTGATACTAACTCAAATGGATGGTCTGGAATTGAGAGACCCCATTAACACAGATGCTGTAAAGATGTACTATCTTTAGGCAAGGGAATTGAAATTTTGCCAATGTTTATGAAAGCCAATGTTCGATACAAATTTCGTTGAGTCGAGTTTTTACTTTTTACAAGCAAAGTTAATGTCCCTAAATGGTCAATAATCCCAATCAATTCTCATCGCAACAAATATTCCTAAACACATTACCCATCACTTCACCAATAAATGATAAACACTAAAATAATAATGAATCTCAATAAATTTTGTAATATAATTCTATTCTTGAGCATTAAAACTTAGCGCATTAGTAGGATAACACTACCGACAAAAGAGCCATGTGCACAAGAAAGGAAGCACATCAATATTTTCAACCCCGTGTCAAGATGAGAAGAAGTGAAGCAGAAGCAAACCAGCACGAAGGTTCGGTTGTTTGGTTGCCATCCATGATAAATTGGCAAGCATATTAAAATGAATAACTATCATCATATCATGAAAAGCATCACATCATTTAGATCAGTCAGTAGAAAGCATATTTAAAAAGCATAAGATGAGTCAGCCCATAGTGGGGCACTTGTCTAAACATCCCCTTTAATATGTTAGTCAGCCCAAGAGGGGCACTTTCCTAAATATCCTCTCTTAAGGTCAGCCCATAGGGGCACCTTTTTGAGATATTTTTATCATAAGCTAGTCAGCCCAAGAGGGGCACTTTCCACCCTAAATATCCTCTCTTAAGGTCAGCCCATAGGGGCACCTTTTTGAGACATTTTTATCATAGGTTAGTCAGCCCAAGAGGGGCACTTTCCTAAATATCCTCTCTTAAGGTTAGCCTATAGGGGCACCTTTTTGAGATATTTTTATCATAGGTTAGTCAGCTCAAGAGGGGCACTTTCCTAAATATCTGATCTCAAGGTCAACTCATAGGGGGCACTTTTTGAGACATTCTATCATAGGTTAGTCAGCCCAAGAGGGGCACTTTCCTAAATATTTGATCTCAAGGTCAGCCCATAGGGGGCACTTTTTGAGACATTCTATCATAGGTTAGTCAGCCTAAGATGGGCACTTTCCTAAATATCTGATCTCAAGGTCAGCCCATAGGGGGCACTTTTTGAGACATTCTATCATAGGTTAGTCAGCCCAAGAGGGGTACTTTCCTAAATATCTGATTCAAGGTCAGCCCATAAGGGGCACTTTTTGAGACATTCTATCATAGGTTAGTCAGCCCAAGAGGGGCACTTTCCTTAAATATCTGATCTCAAGGTCAGCCCATAGGGGGCACTTTTTGAGACATTCTATCATAGGTTTGTCAGCCCAAAAGCGGCACTTTCCTAGACTCCCTCGATTAGTTAGCTCAGAGGAGCACTTTTCGAACCCATCGATTAGTTAGCTCAAAGGAGCACTTTTCGAATCTATCAAGTAATCAGCTCATAGGAGCACTTTTTCAAACTTTTGATGACCGATTAGTCAGCTCATAGGAGCACTTTTCTGAAATATTTTTCCAAACAGTCACTAGTCTAACCAGACGCTTCTGTTGACAGGTAGTCAGCTCATAAGGGCGCTTCCTAAGATAATCTTCTTTTCAAGGTTGCTAGTCTGATAAGACGCTTCTTATCATCATTTCTTCTACACTCCTAAACAATGCTTGAGATGTTTCCTATCGCTAATTAGTCAGCCCATAAAGCACTTTTCGGGGAGGGAACATTACTCTAAATTGTTAGGACCATTCAGAATCGTGGGATTATTAGCTTTTGGAGCATTTTCTTGCCAAAAACCAAATTCCAGATAACCAGCCAAACCAAGGCGTTATCTATTCAATCAAGAGGCCAAAAATGGCATCTTTCTTGTCTTTGTAGTTAAGTTTTTCAAACTTTACTACAAAGGGGGGCAGTTGTAAACACCCCATTTTTGCCCTAAGAATCAATAATAAGCAATTTCCAATTTTTCCTAATTTTTTCCAATTTTTCTCTAATTTAGCAAAAAATAATAAAAATATTCAAAAAATAAAAATAAATAGGAAAACACATCAATTTTGAGAAATGATTTCAGAAATGGCAATAATAAGGGATAAATAATTTTTACAAATTTTAGAAATTTCAAAAAATTACAAAAAAATAAAAAAATCGCATTGCATATATGCAATTTGCGAAGTAAAGAAAATCAGGAAATTGGGCCAGCTCAACTGGCTCGTGTATGCGCCTGGGAACGTGTGGAAGCCAGAGGTCGCGAGTTCGAATCCCCCGCGTGTGCTCGGCAAAATTTTTTCTTTCTTTTCCTTAGAGCTACCACGTGGCAGCATGTGATTGGCCGACGAAAGTCACGCGTGTCGCGCGTGATTGTCTTCTTTGCCCGAACAGACGTGAGAGGAAGCCGGAGCAGGTCCGACGAAGGCGAAATCGTTCATTTTTCCTCAAATCTTTTGGATTGCTGTCAAGATAAAGCCAAATATATCAGATAAATCAAAGAAAAACAAGAGATCAACATCAAACCGCTGGGATAAAATCGAATCTAAAAAACGGAAAAATATGGGTTTATCCAGATTGCCGGATTTGAGCTTATCCGGAGGAGTTTGTGAGCGCCTATAAATAGAGGAGGAGGGGAGGAAGCAAAACCACAGATCAAAGGCGAGAGAAAGTGAGAAAAAAGAGAGAATCGAAGTACGCCAGAGAAGTTCGAAGCCGCGACCACCGATCAGGAGCTGAGCAACCACCAAGAGGCGTTTCTAGAGCAAACCACCGCTACCATTGGATTCCTCACCCTCGATAACCTAGGATTCGATACCTCACCCGCTGCGAAAGCCACCGGAACGTCGCCAACGAGTACTCCCCGCTACCGTGTTCGACCGATCCAACTGACCCGATTCGACCCGATCCGACCCGACCCGCGCACCGACCCGGATCTAGGTAAGTCGGATTTTCAGGATTTTTTGATTTTTTTAATTATTTTTATTTTGTTTATTTATTTCGATTATTTTTATTTTTTTATTTATTTATTTATTTGTTTGTTAGTTATTTATTTATTTACTTATGTATTAGTTATATTTCAATAAATAGAAAAATGCTAGGAATTAGATTTTTTAGGATTTAATAATAAAAATAATAAAAATAGAAAATATATATATATAATCAAAATAATAAATAACAAAAATGTAGAAAAATAATAAAGATATTAATAAAATAATAATAATAAAACCTTAGATTTTAAAATAGGATAGATAAGATCCTGGGAGGAAAATTTTAAAATTATGAAAAAATTAATAAAAAAGATTATAAAACTAAAAAAAATAAAAAATATATATAAAAATCATGAAAACTCATAAAAAAACATAAAAATGATAAAAAATCATAGAAATTACAAAAAATAAAAAAAAATCGAAAATTAAGAAAAAAAAAGAAAAAAAATGAATTTTATCACTTAGAAAAATCATTTTCTCAAATAAATCCAAAATTGATGTTTTTCCCAAAAATTATTTTCAAAAATCAAATTATTAAGCTTAGGTTTAGATTTTTTTAGAAAAATCCCAAAAATGGTAAAAACATAAATCAAAAGAGATTTCAAAATTAAAATTCACAAAACCACTAAATATTTTCAAGAAAAGTGAACTACGGCTTGTTTGATCTTGAATAGTAGGTACGTAGGCACCCATTTGGGTCAACCCATAAAATGAAATAAAAAAATCATTTTTTTTCAAATAATTCATTCAAGAACATAATAAAAAGCAATAGAAACAAAATAAAAGACATTTCTAGATAGAGATAATTTTAGGAGATTAGGTGGTAACCGTACGGTTTTAATAGGTTAGCCTCCGAACTTAGAAACTCTGGTTTTCCTTTTCCTCTTTTCACCAAAAACGAGAAGAGGAAATCACGACGACTAGTGGTCCAAATTAAGACTAATTTGCTCCTTTAGTCTTAATTCAATATTTCCCAACAATAGTTGGGTGGCGACTCCAAAATTAAACAAAGTTCCTAACTCAAGTCGAGGGTCTATATTAGATGAGAATAGGCTCTAGTCTAGATCGGATTAGGAATGGGAAAATTCAAAAATTAGACTCGACACCCACTCAACCAACTCATTTACCTGGCGTTTCAATTCTTTAGCCTCCTCGAGATTTATGCGGTATGCTGGTTGATTTGGTAATACTAAACCTGGCATAAGATCGATGGCATGCTCTATCCCTCTCAAAGGTGGTAAACCTGCTAGCAAATCATCAGGAAAGATATCAGTGTACTCATTTAATACTTAAGAAACTGCTGAGGGTAGAGACTGAGGTTCCTGCACCCTTAATGCACATCTCAACTAAAGCAAGTATACTAGAGTCTCTTCCGTAACAATTTTCTCTAAATCACCCTATCCCATCAACAATACCTTCTTTTCCCCAAAATTATTAAACTACACTGTAACCCTTTTTACCTCAGATGGCTGTTGATCTGTTGCTGAGTCCTTTGAACCTCTAAAGGTGACATCGGATTTAGAATAATGCGTTTGCTTTCCTTCTGGAACACGTAAGTATTCTTGAAGCCATCATGTAAGACCCTCCTATCATATAACCAAGGCTTGCCAAGAAATATATGGGATGCACACATAGGCAAAATATCATACTCAATTTCATCACAGTATTTATCCCCTACACTGAATGGTACCCTAGCTCTTTGGGTCACATGTAAACTCCCCTGATTACTAAGCTAATGGAATTTATATGGTTTAGGATGTGGAGTGGTGGTAAGTTTTAGTTTCAATACTAACGATGTGGCTATTACATTGGTACAACTACCACCATCAACTATAAGGACACATAAATTTCCTTATACCCTACAAGAGGTATGGAACAAGTTTTCCCTTTGTTCTTCATCCTTAGTAGTAAATGTAGTCAATGTTCGATGCAACACATTAGCATAATGAAACATTTCACTAGACATTATTGTGTTTAAAATCTAACAACACAATAATATTCCTTACACCTCTACAGCTCAAGTACACAACTAAACTATAAATGAAGTACACACACATAACTACCTTCAAGTAGATAGAATTAAATTTAACTACAAATGTTTAAGTAACTAGTTTAATTACTTTCACACTTTAATGACTTGTTTGAATTTTAAATTCTACTACTCAACTTTTCTTATCCTTACCTTGACTTCTCACCACTTAAATACATAATGGGCAGCAAGGAAAATACACACACCATACACAATCCACCACCACAAAAGTCCCCTAATGCTCATGGTGCAAGATGCTTCACGCCACTACTAACAATGTCCTTAACAACACATACAATAACCAATATTAAATGTACACAACCTCTACTAATTTAACAAGAATAACTCCAAATACATTCCTTAAGCCACGACACAATTTCACTTTCACAACTACAACCAAAACCGCAACTTTTAAGCAAGATAAGGCATCTCACTTTCAAATTCAAAAGGAGTTCAATAAGTGTACAAGTTCACAAATGGTAAGAGACTTTTTCAAATTCAAATGACACACAATTAACTATGACTTAATGTGTGTTTTGAAATTTCAAATTGCTTCTTAATTCACACTTCAATTATGAATTTCAAATTTGAAAATTACAATTGTGACTCCTCCGCCTTTTTTGAAAATATACACTACAATATTCCACTTCACAATTGAAACACTACTCTTCCCTTTCATGGTTTGCTATTCATGCACTATACATTTACAGCCATGAGCAAGGATTTCAAGAGTGTCCAATTCTCCAAGTGATCATCCACTAATCAACAAGATAACAAAATTCATCAATTATAACAACAAGATGCAAGTTCACGCCAACAACTTGTTCAGTTCAAAATGTTACACAAGCAACCCTAACTTCCGAATTCAAATTGCAACCATTCCCTTCTCATAACCTCAAGCTCTGGTATCAAAAGAAGATGTGCCTAAAATCAAGATTAAGCACATGCAATTGGAGCAATTTATAAACCTCAAGGCACTTGTTCAATCTTGATTCAAAATTACTAGAATTTGTGTGAACCCTAATAGAGAGCAATGAAATCTAAATGCTCTAACTTTCAAATTAACAATTCCACAATGATAAAATCCTTCAATCAAAACTAAACACAAATAATGTCACGTGAATTTACATAACAATCAATAAAATCCAATTCAAAGATCCACTTTCCCAACAAAGTGATCCATGGTTCAAATGAGGCTAAATTGAAGGTTAAAAACTTAAGGGTTAAAACCAATCAATTGTAGCAACAATAAATTGATTACAAATGCAATCAAATTCGGTCAATAACACATCCAAATCAACCCTAGATACTACTCACTAGTGAAGAAAGGAAATTGTAACAAGGTAAATTTAATATTACTCACAAATTAGCCTTGGAGCCACTCGCCACAACCTTAAATTAGGATTTGAAATTGATAAGAGCAATTTGAATTTGGAAAAACCCTAACCCTCACATGTAAAGTGTTTGTTCTTTTTCTGAAAAATTTAGCTACCTCCCTCAAAACCCTACTTAAGCAAGTATTTATATTTGCTCCCTTTAGGGTTAAAAAGTTCACAAATTACAACAATGCCACTTTTAGGGTGGCCAATCCTAAAAGACAATTACAAGCAAATGGAAGTGTCCCAAAATGATTACAACATAAATAGTCTAATTAAATAACAAATATATATATAAATTAGTCTTCAAGATGCTAGTCTTCAAGGTACTTTCAAAATGAGTCTTGATGAGGTTCCCGACTCACTAAAAAATGTAGGTGATTTGGCACCTTGTAGGAATGACAAATGAACCTGTTGGAATGCATAACAAGTATATGATAAGAATGAAGAAATTAAGTTAGCTTACTCAAGATTAGGTTTCTCATGAAGGATTCTTAAAACCAAGTTGTGTAGACCCTTAGCTCGAGCCTTATTGATAGGTCCTATGGGAATCTGATTCCTATCACCAAATTGAAAATCACGTAATCCCTTCTCAAAACCCTAGCTTTGATACCAAAAATATGATGTGCCAAGGATCCTATTACAAGTACACAAAGCCAATTGAAGAATTAACTAAACAAAGTTCACAAAATGGCATGATTCCAATTACCACGTGAACCCTAATTGCACGAATCAATTTGCTTTGCTACTAAATTATGATGTGCACAATTGGAATTCCAACACTAATAAAAGAATCAAGCACAATTGATTCCAATTTCCAACTAAAACCTTAGATTGAAAACTGGACCTTAATTGTGTGAAACAAGAGCAAAATAAGAATAACTAATTTCTTACCAAATATTACGTACTAGTAGGAATTAGGATCAACTTGTAATTTGTTGATATTACTCACAACAAATCCAAGTCTACTCGCCACAATCCGAACCTGAATTGATAAGAGTATTTTGTGAAGAGTCAAACCCTTACATAAAAAGGTAGTCGAAATGTGTATGTCAAAAAGCGCCTTTTTAACCCTACTTTGCAAGTATTTATACTTGATCTAAATGGGGAAAATTTAATAAAGAAAAATTACAAGTAAAAACAACAAAATGTGGCCGATTTCTAACAAAAGAAAATTACAAATGAAAAGATCATATGTGGTCGGTATCTTCACCTCTATGGAGTAATGTAGGACCGGTTCTTCTTTGATTTATGTAGGTCCATGAATAACCCACAAACTGAGCATTAGTGAATTTACCCACTGTCTTGTAAAAACTGACAAAATTTACCTACTGGAATGCACAATAGACATACAATAGAAAAGAAGATACTTAACAAATATCCTCGAGGTCTAATTGTTCAAAGAGGACCCTCATCGCCAAATTTTATAATCCTTTGGCTATTGTCCTTATGATGAGTCTTGTAGGTATATGATTTCTATCAAGAAGACAACCTTTTTTAAGATGATTAAGTTTGGTGAATACAAAATCATGGACCATTTATCAAAGACCCTAGCTCAAATATCCCATATGGGTCTTCTACTCTCTTTCGAGCCTCACAAAGAAGCCTTGTTTAAGATTTTGAAGGAGGTCAAGGTGCCACTGGGAATGTCTACTGAAAAATTGGGACATATTGTCAATTCTATTTTTGCGATTGATTAGATATCCTTTTCAATAGAGGAACTAAGAGAAGAAGGTAATCAACATTCCAAACAACTTTTCATAGTGGTAAAGTGCAATAACATGATTGTTTCTAGAGTCCTCATTGATAATGGGACATCCCTCAACGTATGCCCTCTAGCTACTCTTAAATTATTAGGTGTTGATGCAGCTAACATTAAACCAAGTTCTACCATAGTGAGGGCTTTTGATGGATTCAAGAGGAAAATTGTAGGGGAAATCGACTTAATGGTGGAAATCAACCTGCAGTTATTTGGAATCCCTTTCCAAGTCTTAGACATCCTAAGGTCCTTTAACTTGCTCCTTGGGAGACCTTGGATTCATGCAGCATAGGCCATTCCCTCTAGCCTCCACCAAAAGGTGAAATTCATTTTTAATGTCTAATCATCACTGTATTAGGTGAACAAGATTACGCCATTTACCAAGAAGCGACCATATCTTACATAAGAGAAGAAGACCCAAATGACCTTAGATGCTAAATCTTTGATGTGGTGTGCATGATTACTAGTTCCAAAAGATAGGATTGTAGAAAGGTGCAATTTAAATTGAGTTAAACAGGGGCATTCAATCTTGGATATATCTCCGCTCTAGAAGAAGAATTTCAAATGAGATTCAAGCAAGGAAGAAGGGGTGATAGACTGTACAATACCTCAATGAGTTTTCCACCAATCTAAACAACATTGGCTTACCTGGCCACTACTGAGATGTCGATACCAACAAAAGAAGACAAGTCTAATAAGTTCACCAAAAAGCAACATAAAAAATTAACGGGCATATCCTGTGACTCCCAATTACTTCAAAATTGGTTCTCTTTCCCTTTAAATAGCAATAAAGCTGCTTTAGAGTAGGGATGAACCATGGTTTAGTATTTATTGAGTTTTCATTCAATAAATGTAATCTACATAAATGAAATCAATAAAATTTCGAATTCATTTCTTCTACTCATTCAATTTTTTACACTTATCTAGATCCAATGATGAAAATCGGGGATATCTCACACACATAGAGAATAAATGACCACAAAGTGATTCAAGAAAACTAGTAACAATATAAGCAATGTAGGATTTCATTTGATGAGTTGATTGAAACAGTCAACCTAGGAAATGAAGATAACCCTAACCTTAAGATTGGAGGCAATCTTAATAATGAACAAAAAAGAAGGTTGACCCAACTATTATTTGAATACTTTGATATATTTGCATGGTTGTATGAAAAATATGCTTGGAATTGACCCATCAATCGTAGTTCATAAGCTACCTACATAAGAAGATATTAAACCTAAGAAACAAAAATTAAGACGATTTTGACCTGATATTTTATTGAAAATTAAGGAAGAAGTCAAGAAATTATTGGAGGTTGGGTTTATTGAAGTATTGAATTATCTTGAATGGGTAGCTAACATAGTCCCTATAATAAAGAAAAATGGGAAAGTTCATATATGTGAGGATTTTTAAAATCTAAATCAAGCAACACCAAAAGACAATTTCCCTTTCTATGTAGATGTGTTGGTAGATAATACTGTTGGAAATAGTCTTTTTTCATTCATGGATGGTTTTTCAGGGTATAACCAAATCATGATGTCAGAGGAAGATAAAACCAAGACAACCTTCATCATAACTTGGGGCACCTTTTGTTATAAGGTTGTGCCCTTTGGTCTTAAGAATGCTGAGGTAACATATCAAAGAGCAATGGTTGCATTATTTCATGACATGATACACGAGGAAATTGAGGTGTATGTTGATGATTTAATTACTAAATCCAAAAAAGGGGAAGACCACGTAGATACTTTGAAAAAAGTTGTTTGAATAGTTAAGAAAATACCAGTTGAAACTTAACCCAGAATAATATACTTTTAAAGTTACCTTTGGAGAGCTATTAGGTTTTATGGTCAGTCAAAAGGGCATTCAAGTGGATCCAGATAAGGATAAAGCAATATTGGAAATGCCACCTCCGTGTACACTCAAAGAAGTTAGGGGACTACTTAAGCGCCTGAACTACATTACTCAGTTCATTTCTCAACTCACAAACAAATGCCGCCTTTTATTCAAACTACTCAAGAAAAATGCCACCACCAAGTAGAATGAAGAATGTGAAACAACTTTCATGGGAATCAAGCAATATCTTATGAATTCTCCAGTACTAGTTGCCCCTAAACTCGAGAAACCATTATTCTTGTACCTGACAATACTACCTGAATCTATAGGGTGTATGTTCTGTCAAAAGGACAAAGAAGGAAGAGAATAAGCCATTTACTACTTGAGTAAGAAGTTCACTGTAGGAGAACAAAAATATTCGGAAATAGAGAGAACATGTTGTGCATTAGTTTGGGTCATACATCAACTCAGACAACAAATACTCTACTATTCAATTGAATTGCTAACAAGACATGACCCCTTGAAGTATTTAGCAAACAAACCAACCTTAATTGGTAGGATTTCTAAATGGCAAATGTTGTTGTTTGAATTCGACATCACCTATATAAACTAGAGTTCAGTTAAAGGTCAGGTTATAGTAGATCAATTAGCTAGACATCCACTTGAAAGAACTTCCCAAGAACCACAAACACAATTTCCAGATGAAGAAGTATTGATAATTGAAGGTGATCTTAACACCAAAGAAGAAAAATTTCTCAAATGGAAATTGTATTTTGATGGAGCTGCCAATGTATATGGTTGTAGAATAGGGGTAGTGCTAGTATCACCTAAAGGCAACCAATTTGATGGGAAAATTTCTGACACTGTCGACCTTTTCAGAACCCGATTTGGATGATGATCCAAATCGCTCATATTTTACCTTATGTCTTTATTTCTAATAAATATTTGAGAATACTCTTACAGGTACAATGATAATTCTCCATGGGATGCCAATATGTTCTACAACCATTGTTGGATACAGAACATTTTCAGGATGACAATTAAAGACCCGCTGCAATTGTTTTTCTATTCCGATGGCATTAGATCATGAAGACATATGTTATTTTGTACCTTGCAATTGTTTTATGAACTATTTTGGTTGTATTTTGGTTTTGGGACACTTCATTTCTTTGTAATTATCACTTAGGGCTAGCTACCTTAAAAGTGGTAAACTTGTAATTTTGACCACTTTTTAACCCTAGGAGTAGCAAGTATAAATACTTGCTTAAGAGAGGGTTTGAGAGGCCATTTTTGGAGATTAATCCTAGAACTTCACGTGTGGAATTAGGGTTCTTACCTTAGTTCAAAACTCTTATCAATTTCAACCCAAGAATTGGAATTGTGGCGAGTGCGACGAAGGGGAATTGTTAGTCATATCGATTCCATCTTTGTTGTATGTTCATTTCTTCTCTAGTGAGTCATATCTAGGGTAGATTTGGATCTTTCTTGGATATATTTGTTTTTTTTTTTTTTGTGAATAATCATCTTTTAAGATTGATTGTTCATTGAGCACTTGAAATATATATATATCATTTTAGCTTGTGGCGAGAACTTGTGATTGGAAGGGGGAAGTGGATTTCATGGTTTTATTGCTTTCTTTGATCTGATTTCCACGTGATTTTCAAACCTTATTGTGGTTACTTGGTGAATGTTACAAATAGAGATTATAATTACATCATTTGATCAACATTTTCCATCAAAATCTACAAGGTGTTCACGTGGATTGTCTCATTAGTAGACCAGTTTGTGATTGACTTGAGACTTGTTTTATTTGAGTCAATTGATTGTGTTTCAAAGTGGTTTTGAGCACATCATCTTTTGGTATTAGAGTGTCGAGTCTATTTTTTGATTTCCTATTCCTAATCCGATCTATACTAGACCCTATGCTCATCCAATGTAGATCATCGACTTGAGTTAGGAATTTCGTTTTGTTTTGGAGTTGCCACCCAATTGTTGTTAGGAAAGATTGAATTAGGACTAATTGAGCAAATTAGTCCTAATTTGGACCACTGGTCGTCGTGATTTCCTCTTCTCGTTTTTTTTTTGTGAAAAGAGGAAAGGGGGAAAACCAAAGCTTTTGAGTTCAGAGGCTAACTTATTAAAACCCTAAGGTTACCACCCTAATCTCCGAAAATCTACTCTATCCAGAATGTCTTTTATTTATTTATTTTATTATCTTTTTATTTTTTTTTAATAACCTATTCTGAGAAAATGATTTTTATTCCTTTTTAGGGTTGACCCAAATGGGTGCCTACGTACCTGCTATTCAGGATCAAACATGCCGTAGTTCGCTTTTCCTGAAAAAACTTTAATGTGTTGGTGATTTTAATTATGAAATTTCTTTTGATTTATGTTTTTACCATTTTAGTATTTTTCTAAAAAAAATCTAAGCCTAAGCTTGATAATTTGATTTTTTTTTTGAAAAATATTACAATTTTAGGAAAAAACCAATTTTGGATTTATTTAAGAAAATGATTTTTCTAAGTGATAAAAATTTCATTTTTCTATTTTTCAACTCATTTCTAATAATATAAATTTTTATTGATTTTTATCAATTTTTATTAATTTTTTTATAATTTTTATTAATGTTTATTAAGTTTCATAATTTTTTATTAATTTTTATAATTTTTATTGAAAAATTTTCTCTTAGATTTTTTTATCTATCCTATTCTAAAATCTAAATTATTATTATTATTTTTTCTAATATTTTTATCATTTTCTTTATATATTTTCACATTTTTCTTATTTATTATTATAATTATTTATTCTTATTATTATTCATCCTAAATTAATTCCTAGAAAAAAACTAATACAAATTCTAACATTTTTTTATTTTTAAATTAAATAACAAATAAATAACTAAAGAAATTCGAAAAAATAAATAAAATAACTAAATAAATACATAAGAAACAAATAAAAAAAATCGAAAAATCCGACTTACTTGAATCCGGGTTGGTGCGCGGGTCGGATCGGGTTGAAGCGGGTTAGGTCGGGTCGATCGGGCACGGCAGTTGGGAGTGCTCGTTGATGGCGTTTCAGCGGCCTTTCGAAGTGATTAAGGTGTCGGTTCCTAGGTTTTCGGGGGTGGGAAACTCAACTGTGGTGGTGGATTTCTCTAAAAATGCCTCCTGGTGGCGGTTCGACACTTGATCGGTGATTGCGGCTTGGCAACTCCGGCGAGGCTTCGATTCTCTCTCTTTTCTCTCTTTTTCTCACTTTTGATCCGTGCCCCTACCTCCTCCCTTCATCCTCTATTTATAGGCGTAAGAAATCGAGCTGGATAAGCTCGGATTTCCACCGATTGAGGCAGATCGGATTTCGGTTGAAACCCATCTCCGATTTGTGCAAATCCTTTGATTTGTTGTGATTTGATTCCAATTGGATGATGTTTATCTTATTTCTATTGAAGATCTGCTGAATTTGTGCAAAAAATCGAATCAAAATGGCCAAAATTTGATTTTTTTCTCCTCGCCGGCAATCTCGGACGAAGGTTGAAGATGATCACGCGCCCGACGCGTGTCTGCTCCAACCAATCAGCTTCTGCCACGTGTCCCAAGCGATGAAGAAAAATTGCAAAACGCGGAATCTGCCTCCCCCGCGTTTTGAACCTATGACCGAGCCCACCCCGCCCCCCCCCCCCCCCCCCCCCCCCCCCCCCCCCCCGCGCTCCATAGGCTATGGTTCGGACCAGCTAGGCTAGCCCACTTACTCGATTTTTTTATTTTCGCAATTTGCATATATGCAATGCAATTTTTTTATTTTTTGTATTGTTTTGAAATTTCAAAAATTTGTAAAAATTATTTAATCCTTTTTATTGCCATTTCTGCAATTATTTTCCAAAATTGATATATTTTTCCTATTTATTTTATTTTTTGAATGTTTTTCCTATTTTTGCTAAATTAGAGAAAAAAATAGAAAAAATTGGAAAAAATAGTAATTGATTATTGTTGATTATTATTGATTATTAGGACAAAAATGGGGTGTTTACAGCTGCCCCTATTTGTAGTAAAGTTTAAAAAACTTAACTACAAAGACAAGAAAGACGCCATTTTTGGCCTCTTAACTGAATGGATAACGCCTTGGTTTGGCTAGTTATCTGGAACTGGGTCTCTAGTAGGAAAAAGCTCCATGAGCTAATAATCCCACAAGTATTTTGTGATGGTTGGTATTACTTAGGAAATGGTCTTAAACAACCTGACAATCTAGGGTAATGTATCCTTCTAAAAAGTGCTCTATGGGTTGACTAATTGGCGATAGAAAACATCTCAAGAATTGTTTAGGAGCGTGTTAATGTAAATGGAATAGTTGATGATAGGAAGCGTCTTACCAGACTAGCAACCTTGAAGAGAAGATTGTCTTAGGAAGCGCTCTTATGAGCTGGCCACCTGTCAACAGAAGCGTTTGACTAGACTAGCGACTGTTTGAAGAGAAATACCGCCGAAGAGTGCTCTTATGAGCTGACCAGTCGGTTTTCGACAATTTGAAAAAGTGCTCCTATAAGCTGGCTAATTGATAGATTCGAAAAGTGCTCTTTTGAGCTAACTAATCGATAGCTTCAAAAAGTGCTCCTGGGAGCTAACTTCAAGTAAGGGTGTCTGGGAAAGTGCCCCTTTGCGGGCTAACTAGCTTATAGCGAGAGGACATGCCTTAAAAGGTGCCCCTATAGGCTGACATTTTTGAAGGGTTGTTTGGGAAAGTGCCCCATTATGGGCTGACTAACATAGGTGGGAAGTGTCTTCTTAGACTCACGACCCTAGGGAAGAAATGTTTCGAAAGGTACCCCTACAGGCTGACCTTAAGAAGAGATATTTAGGGAAATGCCCCATTGTGGGCTGACTAACTTATAGGGAGAAACGTCTCAAAAAGTGCCCTTATGGGCTAACCCTAAGAGAGAATGTTTAGCGAAGTGCCCTAACGTGGGCTGACTAACCTATGGTAGGAATACATGTCTTGAAAGGTGCCCTAATGTGCAGACCCTACGAGAGGATGTTTAGGGAAGTGCCCCAATGTGGGCTGACCTTAAGAAGAGATGTTTAGACAAGTGCCCTATTGTGGGCTGACTAATCTTATGCTTTTGAAAATGCTTCTACTGATTGGATTAAATGATTTGATGTTTTCATGATATGTGGATGATAGTTATTTATTTTAATATGTTTGCCAATTTATCATGGATAGCAACCAAACAACCGAACCTTCGTGCTGGTTTACTCCCGCTTAACTTACTCTTGCTTTAACACAGGGTTAAAGATCTTGATGCGCCTCCTTTTTTGTGCGTATGGTTCTTTTGACTGTAGTGTTATCCTACTAATGCACCAGGTTTCAATGCTCAAAAGTAGGTAGAATTATATTAGAAAATTTATTGAGATTCATTATCATTTCAATGTTTATCGTTCATTGGTGAAGTGATGGGTAATGTGTTTAAGAATGTTTGTTGTAATGAGAATTGGTCAGAATTATTGACCATTCAGAGACATTAAATTTGCTTGTAAAAAATGAAAACTAGACTCAACGAAGTTTGTATTGAATATTGGCTTTCATAAACAATGGCAAAATTTCAATTCCCTTGCCTAAGGATAGTACATTTTAACAGCATCTGCATTAATGGGATCTCTTAATTCTGGACCGTCCATTTGAGTCAATATCAGAGCACCTCCTGGCAATACCTTCTTCACCACATATGGTCCCTCATAGTTTGGGGTAAATTTTCCTCTGGAATCTTGAGCATTCAGGAGAACATTCTTTAGCACCAGATCCCCTTCTTTGAAGCATCAAGGCCTCATTTTCTTGTTAAATGCTCGGGCTATCCTTTGTTGGTAACTGGTGGACGATTTGATCGTTCTAACAAGTAAAATCCTATACTCAATCCTAGCTTACGATCAGTTCTCAGGCAAGTATACCTATCAATTAGCAGTATAGAATTGGAGTACAGGTATCGATCCCACGAAGACTTATAAGTACTAGTATTAGCGATTATCCTACTATTTAACTTATCACTATTGATGATCTCAATTATCCTAATTACTGATTAAATATGAAAGGAACAAATAAAATGATCAAAGTAAAGATATTCGAATACTCCTTTAATTATTTCAATTATCTAAACATACCCTACCCAAGATCCACCCCTAATTCTCATGCAACTTTTATTCAATTACAAACTTTCCAATGATTAATACACAACATCTCTAATCTGCAGAGTTTCTTACACTAGATTAAGGCCTTTCTCAAGATCAATAATCCCTAATCCTAATTAAATCAATTAAGATCTCTCTTTAATTAACATAATTAAGATTGTAATAAAATCATAGGACTCTCAATTGAACCAGACCACAATGACCTCATTCAATATAGAAAACCTCCTATAACCTATCTTTAGGATTACAAGTGGTCTTTTTATTCATGCCAGATCTACTCTATTAAATGATTTCTCAATCTTAATAACAGAGATCTAATTCGATCCTAATACTGCGCACATATCAAGATGAACAAACCATGATTGCAACATGAATAAACTCAAAGATCAGGATTAATTATTGAAACATCAACAAATCCGTTACATGACAATTAGGGGTTTCTCAAGGGATCAGGTATATAACAATTAGCTACTCATGAATCTAATCAAAAGAACAAAAGAGAAAATAATTGAATCCATAAATAAATCCAAACACAAAGATCTTGGCTTCAATTCCGAAAACTCGTCTAACTTCTCGTCTCTAGGGTTTCTCCCGTGCCGCCTCTTCCCCTCTCCTCCCTCTTGGGTTGTTTTATTTATACTTTTAAGGAAATGGCAGAGGATCTTCAGCTGGAAAGATACGAATGCATCTTTCCTTTTCCAAGTGAATCTCGAAAAGTGAATAACATACGCTTGACACGCCCACCAATATGGCCAGATTACAAACCGTGTCTCCCTCTGGTCGATAATCCGCAATTCCTCATCCTTGTTCAGTGTGTGGCACGGCTAGATTACAAACTGTGCCAAGTTCTGGACTTTTACACTTCTTTGCAACGTCTGACATGGCTTCAAGCACACCCATATCACAAGTCGTGCTTCCTTTCCAAGTGACAACTTTCATCCTTAGGTGTGCCCACGGTTCATGACACGGGCATGGCTTTCCCTATGTTGTCCATAAGTAGCCTTAACTTGATCTTTTAAGCTTCAATTATGCTCCTTTTGTTATCTTTCCACTTCTCTTTGGTATTATACCCTGAAACTGATATATTTATCTGTTAAGTACCTAATCCACATTGATTTTATTCAAAAGACTACACAAATTCATCATTAACGCCCATGATTTATAAGGATTAATTTACTCTTATCAAATTTCCCCACACTTAAGTTTTTGCTTGTCCTCAAGCAAACACGGATTAACGAAAACCTATAGGACAAGTTCTCATAAGTTTCAACAATCAAGAAGATATTCCAGCATCATCGATTTATGCTACACCCCAATCATTGATAATCTTCACCCCCAATCATTGATAATCTTCACTTAATCTTACCATTAGTTGTATACAAAATACAAATACTGGAATTCCCAAAGCTAATCCAAGTAAATTAAACTATTACCCTTATCATTTAAGCTAAAATTCCCAAAGTCAAAATTGGCACAAGATCGAGACTAGTAAAATAAAGTATACAATCCTTTTAACCACTGTTATAAGCAACATAACAGGGACTAAAGGCATGTTGTATCCACTCGTCCCCTAGCTCTTCCTTTTCTGTTTCATCCAATTCTTAAGTTAATCTTGGGAGTTTACCATTAAAGCACTTAACTAAGTTAACCGACCCATGTAACGAACTTTCGATCGATAATCCCGAGTTCATCACTTGGTTTAATAGACGTTATTCCCTCAGCGTAGAAGGTGTCCCTAGGATTTACTTGTTCGAGTCCAATTAACTCATTTAATTAATTAATTAATTAATTAAGACGGTTTCCTTGGTCAGTAAGTCCCAGATCAGGCGATCTTAGGCTACTAGGTTTTAAAAATACCCCTTCGAACCTCTACCATCTTAATCAATCAACTATCATTCATACAAGCTCCTTTAAGTTCCGTTTTCTCAGACTTTTCTCATGACCCTTGTAGCGAGCTTTCAGCCATTGATCCCAAGTTCGTCACCCGAGTCAATAGATGTTATTCCCTAAAAAGGCATCTCTCAGGCTTAATTACTCGAGTCTATGAGGTCTACTTCTGAACTATTTACATATTATTATATTCTTCAATTACTCCCAATTTTTTTTTTCAGAAGCTTCTTCGAAAAGGAATCACTAAGTTACAAGTATCATTCACTCCTTAACTCCAAGTTACATAGCTCACCTACTGAGTAAAAAGAAGAGCATACTAAACTCACTAGTGAACTTAATCCAATCTCAATTCCCGAAAGTAAAGGTTAAATAACAAGTAAGTTTACTTCACTTGGATTTCATCTTGTAATTTTAGCAATGTATCTCTAATCCAAAATAAGAGAATAAAAATTGTTTAAGATTTTCCACGGGGGTATGAACAAATCTCAGCAGTCCTTGATTGTCAAAAGTCATCATCGAATATACCTTAAATAAGAGGAAATTACATTTTTGATTGCACAACCCTTATATCCTAGTTTCGTTTTCCTAACCCCCTTCCCCACACTTATAATGGACATTGTCCCTAATGCCCTCATGAAATGCATAAAGGGAAGCAAAGAATAACAGCAAAAAGAAAACAAAAGGAAAACGAAAACTTCCCTAAACTCTCTTACAACGCGGATCTTTAACAGAAAGTCAGGCGACGCCCAAGTAAAGTCATGAGAACCCCTGCTAAAGGTTGGTGTACTTTGAAAGCCAGTATCTCACAGAAAAAAAAAACAAAAGAAACTAATAATCAACTGAAGATAAAGCTAACTATCATCAGCATTTTCTGTTTCAAACATTAGTGGTTGGTCAATCTTCCAGAATCAACCAAATTAGGACAGTAAAAACAAAAGTAAAACTACTGTTCTGCACAACGGTCCAAATCTCCAAGGTCCAACTTCCATCTACCCACCCGCGAGATTAGCTACTGAAGTCATCATCAGATGGCAACGGTACAATGCTCGATCGGCGAGAAGAATAAGATCCAATCACCTCAGTATCCTACTGATTGCTCACTTTGGCAGTAGCAACTGCTGGACTTTCATGTCGTTTCATGAAAGCTGCACCCGAGGATTCTCCAAAATGAAAACTTGGATCATATGCACCGCTCGAGTGATGATCTCCTCTAGAAACAACTCGAGTAGCTTGTGATACGACATCCTCATCACTAGAGCCACCACATGGGGGAAGATCTACCCCCAATTTCTCACCAATACGTGATAAACACGTGACTAAGTAACTCTTTAGGCCCTTCACCCGCTTTGACTGCCTGGCTTGTTCTCTCTTAATTTCTTCCAAATCCGCAGTCAATCTCTTTACAGAATCTGCTAGCTCCTAGTTCGGTACGGCCTGCTCTTGAGCTTGCTCTTGCTCCTCATCCTGTTCGGGTTCTATCTCCTACTCTTGTTGTTCTTCAGATGCATTGAGTATGCGAAACCTCCACCTCCGCAAAACACCCTCAGGGAGAGAGGTACTCCTTCCACAACTGTCCCTTGGAACCCGTGTTGGAAAGACACCATAGTTCTTCAGAATACGGGTAATCCAGGAGTCGACAAAAATCTTGTGATGCCCTAGATCGCACTATTTTTTCAAACACCAAACAACTGCTAATCCAACATTAACCCGGGTACCCGTGATCATACTCCACAGCTGGTACAAGTCCGAAGCATTCACAACCCCCTGAGAATCACCTCTACCAGTGGTTGAACGGGCTAAAAGGTAATGAAGCACACACACAGTAGGATCCCGTAAATGGCTTCCCTTAGATTTAGATGGATCATACCCGCCATCTCCCATACTGTTCCACATTCTATACTGCAATAAGCCCCTGGGAAAATCATCTGGAAGCTGAGAGAACTCATCGGAGTCGATAAACTCATTGTCATAAATACCCAGGCACTTGATAAATTCTCTCATTTCAACACGGTGGTAACTCTCTTGGCAGTAGAAGGAGACCACGTTATCAAGCTGGGTATGATGGCCGAAACTAAGCTTGAATGTGGTGACGAAGTCATAGCTCAGCAAAGTGTAAACGTCCTCCTCAATGCTCAGAAGTGCTCTCCAAGATGGATCGTTCAGGAATTGATCAAATTTTTCCGCCAACCCATACCGAGCGAGCACTTCCCAATCGATTACCACATTAGGCGTGAATACCTTCCATTCTCGCACCGTATCATACTTAGCTTCATCTTCCCTCCTCAAGTTAGGAGGATAGCGTCTCGAAGCTCTAGATGAACCCCCAGCTAAATGAGGTTGAGCATTCTTACGCGCCACCGTTTTAATCCTAGGCATCTTGGATGCACCATGCTCAAGAAATCTATAAAGATTGATGAATGATGTCCTTCACCCAGTGGAACCAACCGAGAGGAGCAAAAAAAAAGAAAAACGAAGATGCAGAGAGAAGTAATGTCTGAATGAGGAGATAAGTGTAGGGAAAGACGTCTTATAAATGAAAATCGCGAACCCTAAGGGCTATTGATGACACAGTTTCAAACCTGGGCGTATTCTAAGCCGTGTCAGGCACTGCTCCTATATAAAAGAACTTGGAAAAATCTTACCTTGTGGCACGGCTTGTAACTTGGCCGTGCCTATAGCCGTGTCATCCCCTGGAATGGAACACCTTTTACAAATGCCCATACAGTTAGGTGTGGCTTAGACCATGTCGTACCCTCTTTGTTAAAATCTCACCTGCAAAACCACCATTCACAAATATATTGATGATGACAGTAAAAGGAAAACTAACCTAGTAGATGCATGGGTTGCCTCCCAGCCAGCGCTTTTGTTTAACGTCGTTGGCTCGACCTAATGAATAGAGGGAGATCAGTTATGGATTTGAATGAGGGTCAGCTCCGCTCTTTCTTCAAAGACCTTCTTGTCTCGTAAGTAATTTTTAAGTCTCTATCCATTGACCTTGAAAATACCCTTCTCAAGGTGTTCTAACTCCACCGTTCCATAAGGGAAAACGTTCTTGACCCGAAAAGGACCTGACCATTTTGATTTGAGTTTCCTAGGAAAAAGTTTTAACCTGGAGTTGAATAGTAGTACCATATCCCCTTCCTCAAATTACTTGTGCTGGCGTAACCTTGCGTCATGATATGCTTTGGCTCTCTCTTTGTAGATATTAACGTTGTCATAGGCCATAAGTCTTAACTCATCAAGCTCATTAATCTGCCTTTTCCTATGAGCCCCTGACTTGTCGAGATCGAGATTGATAGTCTTGATTGCCCAGAACGCCCTATGTTGAATCTCAACAGGTAAGTGACACGCTTTCCCATATACTAACCGGAAAGGAGTTGTATCAAGTGGTGTTTTGTAGGCCGTCCTGTAAGCCCATAACGCATCGTCTAACCTGTCTGCCCAATCTCGCCCATGCTGGAGAGTTGATCTCATTAGGATGCACTTTAGCTCTCTATTTGTCAACTCTACTTGCCCACTTGTCTGTGGATGATAAGGAATGGTAAGACGGTGAGTCACTCCATATCTTTTTAAGACTTTTTCAACCTGAGAGTTGCAAAAATGTGTACCCCAATCACTGATTAGTGCTCGAGGCACCCCAAAATGGAAAAAGAGCTTCTTGAGGAACTTGACAACCACCCTAGCGTCATTTGTTGGTAGAGCTTGCGCGTCTGCCCACTTAGATACATAGTCCACTGCTACCAATATATACTTGTTTCCATATGAAGGAGGAAATGGCCCCATAAAATCAATACCCCACACATCAAACACTTCGCACTCCAGAATATAGTGTTGTGGCATTTCGTCCCTCCTTGAAATGTTGCCGTCTCTCTGGCACCGATCGCATTGAGCTACAAAACTTTAGGCATCCTTGAATATTGACGGCCAATAAAAACCAGCTTCTAGCACTTTGTAGGCTGTCCTATTTGCACCATGGTGTATGGAAATGGCTCAAGATCTCCCATCCTTCCTCATGTGAGACACAACGCCTGATCATTTGGTCTGAGCAATACCTGAACAAGTAGGGGTCTTCCCAATAGTAATACTTCGGGTCAGTAAAGAACTTCTTTTTCTGTTGCTTTGACATGTCTTGTGGAAGGACCCTAGCCACTAGATAGTTGGCTATGTCCGCAAACCATGGGGACTCTGAACTGTTAACTTTGTTGACGGAATACAAATTCTCCTCAGGAAATCTATCGTTAATATCTTCTTCCTTCAACTGCTCAACACATGGGTTCTCCAATCAAGATAGATGATCCGCTGCAAGATTTTCTACTCCTTTCTTGTCTCTGATCTCAAGGTTAAATTCTTACAATAGGAGTACCCACCTGATGAGGCGGGGTTTTGCATCCGTTTTGGTCATTAAATATCTCAATGCGGAGTGGTTAGTATACACTATCACCTTAGAAAGAACAAGATAGGATCTAAATTTGTCAAAAGCGAACACTACTGCCAATAACTCCTTCTCAGTAGTGGTATAATTCTCTTGAGCATCGGTTAGAGTTTTGCTGGCATAGTATATTAGCTGGAAATACCTATCCTTTCTTTGACCCAGGACAACTCCTACCGCATAGTCGCTGGCATCGCACATCAGTTCAAATGGTAGGTTCCAATCTGGAGCCACTATGATAGGAGCCTTGGTCAGTTTCTCCTTCAGCGCCTCAAAGGCTTGGAGACATTCATCATTGAAATCAAAGGCGATGTTCTTTTCCAACAACCTGGTGAGAGGGCAAGCAATTTTGGCGAAATCCTTGATGAATCGTCTATAGAATCCAGCATGTCCCAGAAAACTCCGAATAGCTTTAACAGAAGAAGGTGGGGGAAGTTTGGCTATAGTATCAACTTTGGCATTGTCTACTTCAATCCCTTGCTGAGATATTTTATGTCCCAAGACAATACCTTCAGTCACCATAAAGTGACATTTCTCCCAATTCAAAACTAAGTTGGTTTCTTCACAACGTATGAGCACCCTTTCCAAATTCTACAGGCAAGAATCAAATGAATCCCCAAACACAGAAAAGTCATCCATGAATACCTCCATGATATCTTCAACCAGATCTTCGAAAATCGCTAACATGCACCGCTGAAAAGTGGCCGGTGCATTACATAACCTAAAGGGCATCCTCCTATAAGCAAATGTGCCATAGGGACATGTGAAGGTAGTTTTCTCTTGATCTTCAGGGGCAATTTGGATCTGGTAATATCCCGACATCCCATCGAGAAAATAGTAGAACATATGTCCAGCAAGCCTCTCCAACATCTGATCGACAAAACATAAAGGAAAATGGTCCTTGCGAGTGGCTTCATTTAATTTGCGATAGTCAATGCAGACTCGCCATCCCATCACTGTCCTCATTGGTATAAGCTCATTATTGTCATTTGGGACCACCGTCATTCCCCCCTTCTTGGGCACCACCTGGACGGGGCTTACCCATGAACTATCAGAAATAGGATAAATTAGGCCAGCGTCTAACAATTTGATTACCTCTTTCTTAATGACTTCTTTCATGTTTGGATTAAGTCGTCTTTGAGCTTGCACCACTGGTTTGAAATTGTCTTCCATCAGGATTTTGTGTGTGCAAAAAGATGGACTAACCCCTTGGATATCCGGAATTTTCCATGCCAAGGCACGCTTATGCTCCTTCAAGATCTTCAAGAGTTTTTTCTTCTGAACAATGGTTAGTCCGGCTGCAATGATGACCGGCAACTGAGAATCTTTCTCTAAGAAAGCATACTCCAGATAGTCAGGGAGTTGCTTTAGTTCCAGAATTGGAGGATCTTCAATAGAGGGCTTCAATCTGGTAACATCTCCTACATCAATATTCTCCCTTTCTATTTTTAACCCAGCTTCTTCCTTGCCATCAAGATGAGTCAACATTTCTTGTACTGCACAATCATCTGTCTCTTCAATATCGCATACTCTCAAACTCAACTCTAATGGATCATTGCATAAGATATCTTCCACAACGGTATCAGTCAAATCAATTGCATAACAAGTATCATCAGAACTTACCGATTTCTTCATTAAGGCCGGTATCTGTATCACTAACTCGTCTCCCCCAATGCGCAGCACTAATCAGCCCTTAACCACATCAATGATTGCTCGGGCTGTGGCTAAAAAGGGGCGTCCTAAGGTCAGAGGAACTTCAGTGTCAACATCCATGTCCAGGATCACAAAATCAACCGGGAAGATGAAAGTTTCTACTTTTACTAATACATCTTCAATAACCCCTCTAGGAAACTTCACTGATCGGTCTGCCAATTGAAGGCTCATTCATGTGGGCTTTGGCTCCCCTAATCCCAGCTTTTGAAAGAGGGAATATGGCATCAAGTTTTTGCTAGCCCCCAGATCTGCTAATGCTTTTTCTATGAGTAGATTACTAATGAAACATGGTATGGTGAAACTCCCTGGATCCTTCAATTTCTTTGGAAGCTTGTTCAGTAAAATTGCAGAACAACCCGCACCAATTGTTGCAGTGGAGATCTCTTCCATTTTCTTCTTATTAGATAGTAAATCTTTTAAGAACTTGGCATACCTGGGCATCTGAGAAAGGGCTTCCACAAGTGGTAAGTTGATATGTAACTATTTGAACAAATCCAGAAACTTACCAAAATGTTCCCGATCCTTGTCGTTCCGTAGCCTGGCAGGATATGGCAATGCGGGTTTATAAGGCTGGACGATAGGTGTCTTTCTAGCTTCTGAGTCTTTTGTTCTTTCCTCTATAATTCTGCCTTTTTCTGCTTTATTAGTGGTCTCGCCCTTATTAACAGTCTCATTCCCCTTCTGAACAACAGGAGTTTCCCCACACTTATCTGATTTCACTTCCTTTCCACTCCTAAGAATCACTGCCTTCACGTGTTCTCTTGGGTTGGTCTCTGTATTTCCAGGGAGGGACCCTTATGGTTGCTCAACAAGCGCTTTGGAGATCTGCCCTACTTGGTTTTCCAAGTTGTGGATTGAGGCTTCATGATTTCTTAGAGCTGCCTCTATGGACTGCTGGCGTTGCTCAGACGCTTGAATGAATTTCGCAATCATATCCTCAAGATTAGATTTCTTTTCTTGGAAAGGAGGTGGAGCTGGTCTTTAGAATCCTGGAGCGGGCGCATTACCCCTTTGAAATTGCTGATTACTCTAGGAGAAATTGGGATGATTGCGCCACCCTGGATTATATGTGTTGCTATAGGGACTGTTCTGTGGCCTTGTGGAGTTCCCTACATACTCAACACGCTCTGGCACTTCAGATATCACATTGTTGGAATGAGGTTCAGCTGAGCAGCATTGGGATGGTTAAGATACAACCATCCCTTCAACTTTTAAAGCGAGCGCATCCACTTTTGCTGCAATTGTTGTCATCAAATCGACCTCATAAATACCCGCTACCCTGTGCTTTTGTCTACCATGGCTCCATTGGTGATTATTTTTTGCCATGTTCTCAAAAAAACTCAATGACTCTTCCGGCGTCTTCACATTCAGAGTACCTCCAGCAGCAGCATCAATTGTCTGTCGAGTTGCATAATCTAGCCCATTATAGAAAGTAGAAACTTGTAGCCAGTTAGACATTTGGTGATGTGGACACCGCCTAAGAAGATCCTTGAATCTGATCCACGCTTCATGTAGGGGCTCGTGGTCTAGTTAGGTGAATGATATGATATCATTTCTCAACTTAGCAGTTTTCGATGGTGGGAAATAATAGTCTAGGAAAGTCTCTGCCATCTGGGTCCAAGTGGTTATGGAATCCCGGTTTAGTGAACTAAACCACTGCCTTGCATTCCCCCGGAGAGTGAAAGGGAAAAGTCGCAATTTCAGCGCTTCCTTAGATACTCCGTTTTGCTTGACAGTTGCGCAAATATCCAAGAACATCTGAATGTGCGCATGAGGGTCCTTGTCAGACAAACCGTCAAACTGGCATTGATTGTGAATCATGTGCGTTGTAGAGGCCTTGATTTCGAAGTTGTTGGCCTTTATTGCTGGTTGTACAATACACGAACCAGTGCTACTCAAAGTAGGTCGAGCATATTCAACCATGATCCTTCGTTCATTTGCCATTGGTTCAGCTTCTGTGTTACCACGGGTGATAGAAGTTTCCTTGTCAGCTACTGATGTTGCTTCTTCACTTTCTAAAGGTTCGTTGAAATTCAAATTCCCTACTATCTCTTCAGCACCTCTCAATCACCTTCTAAAAGTTCAGTCAATCTTAGGATCAAGATCAAGAAGCTTAGATGAAGAGCTCCTTGTCGTAAACTGCGAAAAACAAACGATGAACTTAGTTTCCTCAACATATTTGAATGGAGGCACAAATGAAACTAAGAGAAATAATTAAAAGAATTTATAGTTAAAGTAGTAGGCGTCAAGTTTTCCTAATATTAAAAGTCCCCGACAGCGGCGCCAAAAACTTGGTGGACGATCTGATCGTTCTAACAAGTTAAATCTTATACTCAATCCTAGCTTACGATCAGTTCTCAGGCAAGTATACCTATTAATTAGCAGTATAGAATTGGAGTATAGGTATCGATCCCACGAAGACATATAAGTACTAGTACTAATGATTAACCTACTATTTAACTTCTCACTATTGATGATCTCAATTATCTTAATTACTGATTAAATCTGAAAGAAACAAATAAAATGATCAAAGTAAAGATATTCAAATACTCCTTTAATTAATTCAATTATCTAAACATACCCTACCCAAGATCCACCCTTAATTCTCATGCAACTTTTATTCAATTACAAACTTTCCAATGATTAAAACACAACATCTCTGATCTGCGGAGTTTCTTACACTAGATTAAGGTCTTTCTCAAGATCAATAATCCCTAATCCTAATTAAATCAATTAAGATCTCTCTTTAATTAACATAATTAAGATTGCAATAAAATCATAGGACTCTCAATTGAACCAGACCACAATGAGCTCATTTAATACATAAAACCTCCTATAACCTATCTTTAGGATTACAAGTGGTCTTTTTATTCATGCCAGATCTACTCTATTAAACGATTTCTCAATCTTAATAACAGAGATCTAATTCGATCCTAATACTGCGCACATATCAAGATGAACAATCCATGATTGCAACATGAATAAACTCAAAGATCAGGATTAATTATTGAAACATCAACAAATCCGTTACATGACAATTAGGGGTTTCTCAAGGGATCAGGTATATAACAATTAGCTACTCATGAATCTAATCAAAAGAACAAAAGAGAAAATAATTGAATCCATAAATAAATCCAAACACAAAGATCTTGGCTTCAATTCCGAAAACTCGTCTAACTTCTCGTCTCTAGGGTTTCTCTCGTACCGCTTCCTCCCCTCTCCTCCCTCTCGGGTTGTTCTATTTATACTTTTAAGGAAATGGCAGAGGATCTTCAGCTGGAAAGATACGAATGTATCTTTCCTTTTCCAAGTGAATCTCGAAAAGTGAATAACATATGCCTGACACGCTCACCAACACGGCCAGATTACAAACCGTGTCTCCCTCTGGTCGATAATCCGCAATTCCTCATCCTTGTTTAGTGTGTGGCATGGCTAGAAACACGACTAGATTAAAAACCGTGCCAAGTTCTGGACTTTTACACTTCTCTGCAGCGTCTGACATGGCTTTAAGTACACCCATATCACAAGCCATGCTTCCTTTCCAAGTGACAACTTTCATCCTCAGGTGTGCCCATGGTTCATGATACGGGCGTGGCTTTCCCTATGTTGTCCATAAGTAGCTTTAACTTGATCTTTTAAGCTTCAATTATGCTCCTTTTGTTATCTTTCCACTTCTCTTTAGTATTATACCTTGAAACTGATATATTTATCTATTAAGTACCGAATCCACATTGATTTTATTCAAAAGACTACACAAATTCATCATTAATGCCCATGATTTATAAGGATTAATTTACTCTTATCAGTAACACTGGCCGTGACATAATGCAGTGAGTCATTTTTCATCAATCAAATTCAGTTGATCAAGTCTCTTCTTCACCCAGTCTGATTCAGTTAACTGAGTTTCTAACAGAATTCTGAATGATGGTATTTTGACTTCGACTGGCAAGACTGCCTTAGTACCATATACCAATGAATATGGGGTAGCTCAAGTAGATGTTCTAATTGAGGTCCTATAAGCCATGAGAGCAAACGACAACATTTCGTGCCAATCTTTGTAAGTAGTTGTCATTTTTTCAATGATCTTTTTGATGTTCTTGTTGGCTACTTCTACTGCCCTGTTTATTTGAGGTCGATAGGGAGTTGAATTTCTATGGTTTATGTGGAATTGTTGACATGAACCTGTCATCGACTTGTTATTAAGATTGGTACCGTTGTCGATGATGATGGACTTAGGAACTCCATATCGAGCTATTATGTCCCTTTTCAAGAAGCGGACTATTATCCCTTTGGTGACATTGGCATATGATGAAGCTTCTACCCACTTGGTGAAGTAATCAATTGCTACCAATATGAACCTGTGCCCATTGGGTGCTGTCGGAGTGATTGGGCCTATTATGTCAATTCCCCACATGGAGAAAGGCCATGGTGTTGACAACAAGTGTAACTCGTTGGGTGGAGCATTTATCCAATTTGCGTACACTTGACATCAATGACAGTGCTTGACATATTTTATGCAATCTGATTCCATGGTTAACCAATAGTAACCTAACCTCATGATTTTTCGGGCCAACATGTAGCCGTTCATATGAGGTCCACATACCCCTTCATGTACTTCTTTCATTAGTTCACATGCTTCATTTTTATCCACATATCTTAGCAAAGTGGTATCAGACGATCTTTTGTAAAGCACAAACCCACTTAATAAGAAATGACTTGCTAACCTTTTGAGTATTCCTTGGTCATTCTTGCTAGCCATTTCAGGGTATCTGTTTTCTTGGAGAAAAGTTTTGATGTCGTAATACTAAGGCTTATTATCTTGTGCTTTTTCAATTACCAAACAGTAGGCGGGTCGATTTTCAATGGTTGGACTTCGACTCCTGATGGGTGTCGAATCCAACAAAAATAAAACCTACTCCTAGACAATTATATGATTTGCATATAGTGGTGAGTAGGGTCGAATCCACAGGGATTGGTAAAGATATTTCTATTCAAAGAGAACAATAAGAAAAAGGAAAATGGGGGGTTTTGTTTGTGAATCAAATAAAGTAAAACAAGGTAAGAAAATCAGATATTGGTAAAAGCCTAGCCAAAGGAATCAAGATGGTATAATTCTAGGAATTGATCATCGATGCAAATGTTCTCTATTCTTGTTCTAGATAAATTGGTTATGGTTATTAACAAGCTCTAACAACCTATCTCTCCTTACTTCCTCGATAACCTCGGACAGGCGCTTTGAATTATTTCTCTTATTGATTAAACAACCCTTAGACAAGCGCTTAGGATTTAATCTATCAATAGCATTAAGATCTAGAGAGACCACCAATTCATGCCAGTAGATTATAAGATAACCTATTTAAACATGATCACACACCTCCATAACATGAATTCGATCATCTCTTTTATAACCAAACATGTTATTGCGTCACTAAGACTAGAACAATCAAACAATTACGGATTTGATGTGCTAGTTGACAATATATTAACTTGCTAATTGAGTAGAAGAGCTCTATTCATACCAATCAACAAAGATAATAATGAAAAAACGATTAGAAGATATATGAATACCCGAAAGCAAAGAATAGAATAAATACAAGTCAATTAGACCTCACAATTCGTGGAGAATTAAACATCTATGACCCTTTGGCTAGAAAAGTAGTTTAGCTACACATGTTCATCAATAAAACGAAAATAAAAGATAGAAACATAATGAACCCGGTTGCTTGCTCTGCCTCCAAGATGATCCAAGGTTCTTCAAGATCCAAAGATTCAAAAGTTTTTCTAACCCTCTAGGGTTGGCTCTATTTATACTATTAGATGGATAGCATGTGATCTTTTGCTAGCAAGATACGAAAATATCTTTCCTTTTTCAAGTAGATTTCGAGAAGTGAAGATACGTCTGCCTGGCACGCCCCACCACACGGCCGTGGGTTAAGCCGTGCCATCCTCTGTGCATATTCTTCAAGTCTTCAACCGCGCCCAGTGTGAACCACGGTTAAACACACGGCCAGATTTCAAGCCGTGCCTTCGTCTGTGCATAATCTTCAAGTCTTCATCCGTGTCCAGTGTGTAGCACGGTTACACCCACGGCTAGATTTCAAGCCGTGTCTTCATCTGGTTGATGTTCCACACTTTCTTCTCCTTGGCACATTTATCTTCCACCACGGCTTCAAGCACGGTTTATCCCACGGGTTCCACCACGACCGTGCCTTAAGCCGTGTCTCTCTCTGTTCAAAGTCCTCATTTTCGCCTTCTTTTCCAGTGTGTAACACGGTTTGAACCTTGGCCGTGCCTCAAACCGTGCTTCCTCCGGTGGTGTAATTTCTTGTCTTGATCCAAGTTGTAGATGACTTCTCTAAAATACTTGAATTAGCATCCTTGACTCTATTTAACCTGATTTATCACGATGATAGAATTAAAGTACCATTTCCTTATGATTTCTATAAAATCAATAATAATTTAACACAATTTATACTATAAAGATTGAGTATAAAATGGCTCTATCAACTCCCCCTATTATCTGAATTATAGATGCTAATGTGGCGAGTGCATCTGCAAACTGATTCTGAGTTCTCGGGATGTATGTGAAAGTGATTGCTTCGAATTCTTCTATTAGCTCTGTAAAATGTTGATGGTATGGCACCAGTTTGGGGTCTTTAGTCTTGTATTCCCCTCTTGTCTGTAATATGATAGGTGATGAATCTCCGTACACTTCTAATTCATGGATTTCCATGTGGCCAGCCATTTTGAGGCCGAGGATGCATGCCTCATATTCCGCGATATTATTGGTATATGGAAATGTGAGCCTTGTTGCTGAAGGGAATTGTGTTCCGTCTGGGGGTATCAACACTGCCCCGATCCCACAACCGAATACATTGGTAGCTCTGTCGAAGAACATTTTCCACTTAGGGTTTGCTTTATCCCACAATCCTCTACTGGTATACCTTCCACTATTAATATATTTTCATTAGGGAATTGAACTTGTGGCTCTTGGGAATTTCCCTCGACAGGGTGTTCTACCAATTGGTCGGCTAAAGATTACCCTTTCATTGAGTTTTGATTTATGTATGTGATATCAAACTCCGATAAGAGCATTTGCCATTTAGAGATTCTCCCTATCAAAACGGGTTTCTCTGCCAAGTACTTTAAAGGATCATGTCTTGTCAGTAGCTCAATGTGATAGTAAAGGGTATACTACCTCAATCGGTACATGACCCAAATTAGAGCATAGCAGGTCTTCTCTACTTCTGAATACCTCCGTTCCCCGTCTGTGAATTTCTTGCTTAGATAATATATGGAACGCTCTCTTCCCTCTTCATCTTTTTGCCTCAACACGCATCCTATGGATTTAGGGAGTATCGTGAGGTATAAGAATAAGGGTTTCCCTTGCTTTGGGACTATCAAGATTGGAGGCTTTATGAGGTAATCTTTGATCTTCCTGAATGCTTCTTCACACTCGTCGTCCCACTCTACTGCGGCATTCTTTTTCAATAGACGGAATAGTGGCCAGCACTTATCTGTGAGCTGTGAAATAAAACGAGCTATGTAATTCAATCTTCCTAGCAAACCTCTTACTTCTTTGACCGTGCGTAGGGAAGGTAGCTCTAATATAGACTTTACTTTGTCAAGGTCGATTTTAATGCCTTCCCGGCTTATGACAAACCCTAGCAACTTGCCCGTTGTGACCCCAAAAGTGCACTTCTCTAGGTTTAACTTGAGCTGGAATTTTCTTAGTGGCTTAAACAACTTTCTTAGTATATCTGTATGGCTCTCTTCTTTTTTAGACTTGGCTATCATGTCGTCGACGTATACTTCAACTTCTCAATGCATCATGTCATGAAGTATCGCGAACATGGCTCTCTGATATGTTGCTTCGGCGTTTTTCAAGCCAAAGGGCATGACTTTGTAACAGAAAGTCCTCATGTTGTGATGAAAGTCATCTTGGTTTTATTCTCTTCAGCCATTTTTATCTGGTTATATCCTAAGAAACCGTTCATAAATGAGAAAAGATGGTTTCCTACAGTGTTGTCCACTAGAACATCAATGTGAGGTAGGGGGAAGTTATCCTTTGGCATAGCTTGGTTTAAGTCCCGAAAGTCTACACATACGCGTACTTTTCCATTCTTTTTTAGAACGAGGACTATATTCGCTACCCATTCTGGGCAGTCGGATACTTCAATGAACCCTACTTCTAACAGTTTCTTGACTTCCTCTTTAATCTTTAATAAGATGTCAGGCTTAAATCTTTTCAATTTCTGTTTTTTAGGTTTGACATCTTCCCTTGTGGGAAGCCTGTAAACCACTATTGATTGGTCTAGTCCTGGCATGTCGCCATATGACCAGGTGAACACATCTACATACTCGGTTAACAGCTCAGTCATCTCACGTTTTTGCTCGGCACTTAAACTGGTCCCGATCTTGAGGTTTTTAGGTTTTTCAACACTTTCCAGATTTACTATCTCCACTGGCTCGTCAATTGAAATTCCGCTTTGTTCATGTTTTTGCCAATTTTCTTGTATTATCTCATGGTCAAGGATATTGCCTCCAACAACTGACCCAGTAGCGTTGGGAGCGATATGAGTGTTTTTATTTTCTACCTGCGTGAAATGTCCCTGATGTTCGATGGTAGGAGATCTGGGTGAAGTAAAATGAAAGCAGATATATATAAGTAAGACAAATTGTAATTTATTAAATTATATAAAGAAGTCTCAATAAAAATTATTTAACAATCGTTCCCTATCCTTGAGCTGACTTAGAGCTATCAATAGGATAACAGAACCAATTATTGAGAGCTGGATGTTGTTTGGACGTGCGAGGGGTTGGGCGCCCATTGCTGACGTCATCTTCGCTTATCCTTGGCTCTTGAATGGTAGTTGCTTATCTGAATGATTGTTGGAGAGGTGGAATGCGCATCTGGGTGTGGCTTGGCTTCTCTTTCTTCTTGCCTCTAACACCTCTGGCTTGTGCTTCTTCTTGGGCTGTAGGAACATACCCTAGTCCAAACGTCCCTTGCTGCCCCTCCTTGAACTGATGGCCTTCCTTGCTCCTCACCATGTTCACGTCATTGAATATCTGGAGATCAAGGTCTTCGGAACCATCATCCTTAATGTAAGGTATGGCGGTTTCTTTGTAGATGGCATAATCTTGTTCTCCCAATACTGTGACAATCTACCCATTTGCGATGAATTTGACCTTCTGATGAAGACTTGAGGGTATGGCTCCAGCGGTATGTATCCGTGGCCTTCCCAAAAGTAGATTAAAAGATCTTGGGATGTCGAGGACTTGGAAAGAGATGCAGAACACTTGCGAGCCAATCTCTACCGGCAAGTTTATTTCCCCTACTATGTCTCTTTTTGAGCCGTCGAAAGCCCTGACCACCATCGAGCTAGGTTTAATATTGCTTAGATCGACCCCCAATAAGTCGAGGGTAGCCAATGGGCAAACATTGAGGGACGACCCGTTGTCGATGAGTACTTGGGAGACAATCGTGTCGTTGCATTTCACCACTATGAATAGTGGTTTTTGATGAGAGCCATGATGGGAGCCAAGCCAGAAGATGGAATGTGGATCCTCTTGAAGTGCCACCTGGACCGATCACAAGAACTCGAGCGAAACGATTCAAGGAAGCACTTAACGGGTTGATAAAGGATGTCCATGAAGTTAGAAAGGATTGGAGCAATCATGAAGCTGGAATGGATTGGAACAACCATGGGAATGCCCTTGCTCTTGTACAAGTCATAATGGATACGGGTTGAGGAGGGCGTGTCTTTATAAGGAACGGTCGGGTAGGAGTTTGGAGGTTACACAGAATCATACACGGTCGTATACACGGTTTAAAGGCACGGCCGTGTATGTTGTCAAGATTTCTACAGAAAGATACACGACTAGAAGTACACGGTCGTGTACATTAGCAAGATTTCCACAGAAAGATACACGGCTAGAAGTACACGGTCGTGTACATCTCCAACGCCAGCTCCAAGGCCGCCGACCTTCATTCCCACGCTGCCGGCCTTCATGTCTTGTTTTGTTATTTTTACGCAACTTATTGAAGTGATGTCGTTTTTGGGCTTTATTGTTATGAATTGTAAATCCTACTATAAAACTCCTAGGGTTTAGAACAGCTAGAATATAGAATATACAACATTAAAGTTTGAAAAAAACACTTTTGAGAGAACTCCTCTCTTGGTTCTTTAAAGAACTAATCTAAAACTTATCGGATTTTTATTCCATGGGGTTCATCCCGACTTATCAATCGGTCTTTCATCCCGATTTACTAAGGTTCTTGTCTTGCTTATAGACAACGGGTCGCGGTTTCCACTTGAGTGTGTTTAGCATCTTAGGTAACGAATTCTGAACGTATTAGTATTGGGTTTCGTCACACGTTGGCGTGGTTCGTATCAGTTAAGAATCCGAGCAAACCGATTTCGTATCAGTTTGGTATCAGAGCCTAGGTTTGTTAACACATCAGTTCAGTTTGAGGAAGGTAACATCAAAACCCTAACTCCAATCATTCATATCAATTGTTCATATTCAATTTCATAGTGTTAATTGTCTATTGAAAGGGTAGTACCTACTATTCAATTTTGTTACAAAAAAAAGGAAGAATCACGACAAAAAAAAAAAAGAGAAAAGGGGAACGTGATCAAGAGCAACAATCAAAGGCAACAAAAAAAAAAAATTGGAAAGAAAAAGAGGAAAATTACTAGCCCTAGAGTTGTTTTGAATTCTACGGAAGGGAATTGGTGTAATTTGGGTTAGTTCCAAGAGAATTGAGAAGAGGAATTGGTGAGTTGATATCATCATTGTTTGTGAGAATACACGAGTGACTGTGTGATATCATCATTTGAGCGAAACACGTAAGGGAGTGTATCGTGAGGTTTAATCATATATATATATATTTGTGTTAGTACTAATCTTTTCTGCAGGAACTATGTCGAGGCAACATTCTCCTGAAAGTGAGAGGGGAAGGTTTGATGCTAGGTTAGTGATTGAGGCGTTGAGGGGTGAGATGAAGAGAATGTTTCAGGAGGGAATGGAACAAATTCATGAGACGGTAGAGCAAAGACTAGAGCAATCTAAAAACGTCTTCTAAGGGCGTAAGAGAGAGAGTTGTTCTAGGAGAGTACCAAGGGGTGCAGATGAAATGTCGGATGATGAATTTGATGAGCCTTCTGTTGGGAGTTATCAAGGATATAGTGGTAGGAATAGAGGAACTAGGGATTGGGAAGATAGAGGAGATAGGAATAGAGAGGATAATCAATTGAGTAGTATAAAGATGAAGATTCCTCCTTTTTAAGGGAAGAATGATCTCGAGGCGTACTTAGAGTGGGAGAAGAAGGTGGAGATGGTGTTTGATTGTCATAACTATAGTGGGAGAAAGAAAGTGAAACTTGCTGCCATTGAATTTTCGGATTATGCCATAGTGTGGTGGGATCAGCTAATGTTGAATCGAAGAAAGATGGTGAACCACCTATTGAGTTGTGGGAAGAGATGAAAAGGGTGATGAAGAAGCGGTTTGTACTTGCGTATTACTATCGTGAATTGCACAACAAATTGCAAAATCTTAAGTAGGGAAGCCGAAGTGTGGATGAGTATTTCAAGGAGATGGAAGTAACGATGATCAGGGCGAATGTAGAGGAGGATAGAGAGGCTACCATGGCTAGGTTTCTTGCTGGATTGAATAGAGAAATTCAAAATGTCGTTGAATTGCAGCATTATGTAGAATTGGAAGATATGATTCATATGGCTATAAAGGTTGAGAACCAGCACAAGAGAAAAGGTAGTAGTAATGCACGGTTTCAACAGGGTACTGGTTCATCCACCTGGAAGACTAACCAATGGAAGAAGGAAGAAAAGACTTTACCCACTAAACTGAAAGGAGAGCAGAGGCAAGCGGGTTCTACTCCTGGTAACCAAGGTAAACCTGACTCTTCTACTCCTAAAAATTGTGACATTAGATGTTTTAAATGCCAAGGTAAAGGCCATATTGCTAGTCAATGTCCAAATAGGCGTGTGATGATTCTGTGTGATGATGGTGAGTATGAGACTGAGGGGGATAGTGAAGAAGATGATATGCCTCCATTAGAGGATGTTAGTGATGATGAGGAGCCTGCAGTAGGGAGGTTAGTGGCAGTAGTGAAGAGAGCTTTGAATGTGCAGGTGAAGGAAGAAGAGGAGGTGCAATGAGAGAATATCTTTCATACTAGATGATCATATTTGCAGTTTGATCATTGATGGAGGAAGTTGCACCAATGTGGTGAGTCATTTTATTGTCGAGAGGCTGGGACTCAAGACTACTAAACACCTTAGTCTATATAAATTGCAGTGGTTGAATGATAGTGGCGAGACTAAGGTGAGTAAGCAAGCCTTGATTGCTTTTCGCATTGGTAGGTATGAGGATAAGGTGTTATGCAATGTAGTCCCAATGCAAGCGTGTCATGTGTTGTTGGGGAGACCATGGCAATTTGATAGGAAGGTTGCTCATGATGGTTTTTCTAACAAGTATAAGCTTGTTCACCAAGGGAAAAGATTTAATCTTAAACCTTTAACACCTAAACAGGTGTATGAGGATCAATTGCAGCTACAACAATCTTTTGCAAAACATAAGGTGAGTGAGAGAGCAAAAGACAGCGAGAGAGAAAAGGAATACAAAAGTCAATCTCAAAAGGAAAAAGAGAGGAAGGCTGGAACGAGTGTGAGAGACCAAGTTGAAGGGGGATTAACTTTGGTGGTGAGTGAAAAGGAGAGTGCAGCCTTGCAAAAGGAGAGTTGTGTGGCAAGAGCGAGTGTAGTGAGGAGAGCGTTAGTGATGAAGCAACCTATGTTGTTGCTGGTTTTTAAGGAAACATGTCTGAATACTAACGAACTATCTAACTCTTTACCTAGTGTGGTTGTGTCTATTATGCAGGACTTTAAAGATGTCCTCCCTAAGGAGATTCTAAAGGGATTACCACCTATTCGTGGTATTGAGCACCAAATTGACCTTGTACTCGGAGCATCGATTCCAAACAAGCCAGCTTATAGGAGTAATTCGGAGGAGACAAAGGAACTCCAAAGGCAGGTCGATGAATTAATGGATTAAGGGTACGTGAGGGAAAGCATGAGTCCATGCGCAGTGCCTAAGAAGGATGGGTCATGGAGAATGTGTGTTGACTGCTGCGCCATCAACAACATCACGGTAAAGTATCGTCATCCCATTCCTCAATTAGATGACATGTTAGATGAGTTACATGGATCTAGTGTCTTTTCGAAAATTGATATGAAAAGTGGATATCACCAAATTAGAATGAAAGAAGGTGATGAATGGAAAACCGCATTCAAAATGAAATATGGATTGTATGAGTGGTTAGTAATGCCTTTCGGTTTAACTAACGCACCTAGTACTTTTATGAGACTTATGAACCATGTTTTGAGGACTTTTATTGGCAAATTTGTGGTTGTCCATTTTGATGATATCCTCATTTACAGCAAGAGTTTAGAAGACCATATATCTCACTTGAGGGATGTTTTAGAAGTGCTTCGAAAGGAGCAATTATATGCTAACCTCAAAAAGTGCACTTTTTGCACAGACAAACTTGTGTTTCTTGGTTTTGTTGTTAGTGCACAAGGGATACAAGTTGATGAAGAAAAGATTCGTGCGATCCAAGAATGGCCTAGTCCAACTAATGTAAGTAATGTGCGGAGTTTCCATGGACTAGCGAGCTTTTACAGGAGATTTGTGAAGGATTTCAGCACCATTGCAGCACCACTTACTGAGGTAATTAAGAAGAATGTGGGGATTAGATGGGGAGAGCAACAAGAGAAGGCCTTTCAGACGCTTAAAAATAAGCTGACTCAGGCGCCATTACTTGCTTTACCTGACTTTGCTAAAACGTTTGAAATTGAGTGTGATGCTTCAAGATTAGGTATTGGAGCAATGCTCATGCAGGAGAGAAGACCAATTGCATTCTTTAGCGTGAAGCTAAGTGGGGCAACCTTGAACTACCCTACTTATGACAAGGAGTTATATGCCTTGGTTCGAGCACTGGAGACTTGGCAACACTATCTTTGGCCAAAAGAGTTCGTGATTCACACTAATCATGAATCCTTGAAGTACTTGAAGGGGCAACACAAGCTGAACAAAAGGCATGCTCGTTGGGTGGAGTTCATCGAAACATTTCCATATGTCATCCACTACAAGCAAGGTAAAGAGAATGTCGTTGTTGGTGCACTTTCTAGAAGGTATGCTCTTATCTCTACTCTTAGTTCTAGATTGCTTGGTTTTGAGCACATTAAGGAATTGTATGCTGCTGATCGAGATTTTTGTGAGGAGTGTGTGCATTGTGAGAAGAGTGGGCATGGTAAATTTTATAAACATGAAGGATTCTTGTTTAGGGAGAGTAAACTATGCATTCCAATTTGTTCTTTAAGAGAATTACTAGTGAGGGAGTCTCATGGAGGAGGTTTAATGGGACATTTTGGAGTAGCTAAAACCTTAGGGGTATTGTAGGAACACTTTTATTGGCCTCACATGAAACGAGATGTTGAGAGGATTTGTGATCGATGTGTCACTTGTAAGCAAGCAAAATCTAGAGTCCAACCTCAAGGGCTTTATACCCCACTTCCCATTCCTCATGAGCCTTGGGTAGATATTTCCATGGATTTTGTGTTAGGATTACCCAGGTTTAAACATGGTTAAGATTCTATTTTTGTAGTTGTATATAGATTCTCTAAGATGGCACATTTCATTCCTTATCACAAAACAGATGATGCTTGCAATATTGCTAATTTGTTCTTTAGGGAAGTTGTGAGATTACATGGTATGCCTAGAACAATTGTATCGGATAGAGATGCTAAGTTCTTAAGCTACTTCTAGAAGACCTTGTGGGCTAAGTTAGGAACTAAGTTATTGTTTTCTACTACTTGTCATCCACAGACTGATGGTCAAACTGAGGTAGTAAATCGAACTTTATCTACTTTATTGAGGGCTGTCATTAAGAAGAACATTAAAAGTTGGGAGGATTGTTTGCCGCATGTTGAATTTGCCTATAATCGTACAATGCATTTTGCTACTAAGTTTACTCCTTTTGAAATTGTGTATGGTTTTAATCCACTAACTCCTTTGGATTTATCACCTTTGCCTATTTCTGAGTATGTTAATCTGGATGGCAAGAAGAAAGGCAGAATTTGTTAAACAGATCCATGAGAAGGCAAGGCTAAACATTGAGCGAAGAATAGAGTAGTATGTGAAACAAGCCAACAAGGGTCGTCAACAAGCTGTCTTTGAACCTGGAGACTGGGTTTGGGTTCACATGCGCAAAGAGCGGTTTCCTGTGCAGCGTCGATCTAAACTACTTTCTAGAGGCGATGGACCATTTCAAATTCTTGAGCGCATTAATGATAATGCGTACAAGATAGATTTACCAAGTGAGTATCAAGTAAGTGCTACATTTAATGTTACTGATTTAAGTCCTTTTGATGCAAGCGATGATTTGAGGAAAAATCCTTTTCAAGAGCAGGGGAATGATGCGAGCCATGATGGGAGCCAAGCCAGAAGATGGAATGTGGATCCTCTTGAAGTGCCACCTGGACCGATCACAAGAACTTGAGTCAAACGATTCAAGGAAGCACTTAACGGGTTGATAAAGGATGTCCATGAAGTCAGAAAGGATTAGAGCAATCATGGAGCTAGAATGGATTGGAACAACCATGGGAATGCCCTTGCTCTTGTACAAGTCATAATGGATACGGGTTGAAGAGGGCGTGTCTTTACAAGGCACGACCGTGTAGGAGTCTGGAGGTTACACAGAATCATACACGGTCGTATACACGGTTCAAAGGCACGGCCGTGTATGTTGTCAAGATTTCCATATAAAGATACACGACTAGAAGTACATGGTCTTGTACATTAGCAAGATTTCCACAGAAAGATACACGGCTAGAAGTACACGGTCGTGTACATCTCCAACGCCAGCTCTTAGGCCGCCGGCCTTCATTCCCATGCTGCCGGCCTTCATGTCTTGTTTTGTTATTTTTACGCAACTTATTGAAGTGATGTCGTTTTGGGGCTTTATTGTTACGAATTATAAACCCTACTATAAAAATCCTAGGGTTTAGAACAGCTAGAATATAGAATATACAACATTAAAGTTTAAAAAAAACACTTTTGAGAGAATTCCTCTCTTGGTTCTTTAAAGAACTAATCTAGAACTTATCGGATTTTTATTCCGTGGTGTTCATCCCAACTTATCAATTGGTCTTTCATCTTGATTGTGGCGTCTTCATATTATACCAAGGTTCTTGTCTCGCTTATAGACAACGGGTGGCGGTTTCCACTTAAGTGTGTTTGGCATCTTAGGTAGCAAATTCCGAACGTATTGGTATTGGGTTTCGTCATACGTTGGCGCGGTTCATATCAGTTAGGAATTCGAGCAAACCGATTTCGTATTAGTTTTGTATGTTGGTCTCCATCTTCTCCTAGCTCTTCGAGAGAGAAAGATATCTAGTCCACGGTGAAGATAGAATCTGCCACATGTCTTATTTTGTCTATAGTGATGCCTTCTGGTACCCAGATCTATTTAAGCACTTTGAAGAGTGCTTCCTTATGGGGCTCGGAGGTTGTAAGGAGGCCCATGAGTGATATTTGGGCTGGAACCTTGTTTAGTTGTTCCATGATCTTATATTCACTCGCCTTGACCATTTTTGTAAATGCAGCGAGCTCCTCTTCTTCTTCCCCTCCTGTCTCCGTGTTGGGCTCTTCAGTTGAGATTTTATATTTCGGGTCATAGACTCTCCCAGAGTAGGTGATTGCTCCCACTATAGGGGGTCATTCTTACTCGAGGGTTTAATAGTCAAATGGTGCGGCCTTATACCTCTCTTGAGGTATTGGGACATTGAACACATATCTCTTCTTCGGGATTTGTATCTCGGTTGATTTTCCTTCATAGCATTTTATGACTCTTGGCTTTTGATTTGAATTGATCATGTTCACAGACTTCTCCCTTTCCTTTGGCGAGTTGTCCTCTTTCTCAAACTTGGGCCCCCATACACAGTTGGGGTATAAGAATAGTTCACCAGGTACTCAGATCTCCCGTGTGATTCTCCCAAGGTGCTGACTGTTGGGTCTTCGGCTAACCATCTCTTTTTGATATGTGACTTAGGGGTTTTCTCTAGAGCTTGACAGGAATGCCTTTTCTATTGGTCCGTCGCCTTTTGCTTGGAGGATTCTTTAGGAGTCGACTCTTCGGATGTGATCATATTGACACTGGGCTTATGATTGGGAAGCGGATTGGTGTTGACATTGGATGCTGGGTTGTTAACAAAATCCAGCTGCACAATCCCGGCGTTGATCAGATCCTAGATTTTGTTCTGGAGCCTCTAGCATCTGTCTATGGAATGCCCCTCTTGGCCTATATGATAGTCACATTTAAGGCTTGAGTCAAAGTTTTTGGGTTTATACTAGTCGTTTAGTATTTTGAAACTAATCAAATTATCCGCCCGCAATCGAGCGAAGACTTGGCTAAGCAGGATCGGAATTGGAGTGAACTGTCTCGGGACTCTAGCAGCATGGGTGTGATTTGCCGGGGAGTGCTAGGTTGGGGCACTCGTAGTCTGGAATGTCACATGAGTTCCAGCCTTGTCTGCTTTACTGGAGTTGACAGTGCTGACGATAGAATCCTTGGCTCTGTTACCTCCTAAGGGCTTTTCTGATGATGTGACCCTAGGAGGATCCATTGTTTGGAGTCTACCTGTTGTGATGGCGCTTTCAATTCGGCACCGTGCAGCCACCACTTCTACAAAACTTGATGATGTTTAGCCCACCAAATGTGAGAAGTAGGTTTTGTCCAGAGCGTTGACGAATATGGATATCAACTCTTTCTCAGAAATTGGGGTTGCTACCCTGGCAGCTTGAGCTCTCCATCGCTGAGCATACTCTTTGAAAGACTCAGCATGTCTCTTTCGAAGACTCCCTAGATCAATCACTAAGGGGGCGACTTCGATGTTGAACTTATATTGGTCATAATACGCTTGGGCAAGCCTTTCCCAAGTGTTGACTTGATTGAAATCTAGGTGGGCATACCAGACTAATGTACGGCTCGTAAGGCTATCCTGGAAGGTTTGGATCCTCAGTTGGTCATATTGAGCATACTTGCTCATCTTCCAAGCGTATAGCCTTGTCTGCATCTTGGGGCATCCAGTACCGTCATACTTTTCGAATTCTGGGGTCTTGAATTTATCGGGGTATACCTCCTCCCCATATGCTGGTAAGCTGGTGATCCCGGCTTGTTCGAAACCGTCAGGCCCCTCTATTGTTTTCATTTTGTTAGCCAACTATTGGAAGAGTCTCTTTTCCATCTCTTTTTGTCTCTCCTCCATCTCCTTCTTCAAGTCATCAAAGGTTGGACCCTGGTTGACTCTCGGCTTATACTCAAAAGCTAGGTTGAGGTGGGAATTGATTTCCTCATATTCTGGAGGCTGCCCCTCCACTACCTTCCCTTTTCTAGCCCTTGAGTGTTCTTCTTGAGTCGGCTGGGTGGTGCGAAGGAGACCAATGCTTTCAGTCAAGAGGTAGACTTGTGCAGCTAGCTGCTGGACCGTTTGTTCTAGAGATACGATCCTAGTGTCTGAAGCAGCGTCAGCACTTGTGTTGTTGCAGTTGTCGCCACTGTTTGACATTTTGGTTCTTGAATGTGTGCAAATTGGGCTTCTAGGAGGGTTCGGTTGTTTGGGAGCTATTTTTGATACCTGGCGCGCATTTTTTTTAGTATGATGTATGCATGAAAATGTGATGCATGTGTCACACGGATGCTGAAATAAAGGGGCCAACAATTGATTGGTGACATAATACTAAAACTTTATTTTTTATTAATATTGGAAACTTTGAAGTTCGATACTTGAAAAAAAAAAAAGAGTACAATAATAATCTACTTCCTAGCTTCCTTGGTCTTTTGCTATGTAGACTTAGGTTTCCTATTGATGACGGCTTCTAATTCCTTGACTCTGGCTTGGGTCTTTTCCAGTTGAGCTTCTAAGGCTTTGTTTCTTTGGTCGAATTACTTGAATCGACCTTTCCAGATATCCTTTTTATAATTTGCAACCTCAAAGTATACTTCCATCCGGGCCCTGACTTGCTCCAGGTAGATTTCAAGCTTCGGATTTACCTTTTCTGGCTTAGGTTGGGTGACATCTGGGACCTGGTATGCTCTTTCCCCTGTCTGGTACAGCTGGTGGATCACGAACTCCCTGGTGGCTCGATGTTTGCCCACTTCGCCGTCCAGCTCTTTAAGGTCTACATTCGGGCTCTCGATTCGGGTTTCCCAAAGTGCTTTGACCTCTGCTATCTTGGCAAATTTCTTAGCTATTAATAAGTTCGGATCTTGGTATTTAAATGTGACTGCTTCTAGTGAGGGCCGATAAACTATGTCTTGATTGCTACCGAACTGGCGGACCACTGAGTTAGGATGATAACCTATACATTCACTGATACTGATTAGAGGCATGACTTGAAAGTTTCTGTAGGTTAAGGTAACTTTGTCGCAGCAACTCTATCTGGCTGTCCACAATATGTCGTCGGCACTGAAACTTTTAAGCACTTCTACCCAACTATGGCTGGTAAGGTCGTTGGGTAGCTTTATCTTCTCTATGCATGAGTCTACGAGGTCCACTTGTTGAGCCAAGGTTTTCTAGACCATGTTCAGCCCAAAACACTTGAGGTGGCTTACAAACCATATCAGGATAAGGTTGATACTTGAGCGGAGGATCTCGTGGCGTTTTTTCTTGACGAAGTTTAAGTTCCAGATCTGTTCAGCCAATAGAGCCAGGATGTAAGACTTTCCTTCCAAGAATTGGGCCACCAGTTCTACGACTCGGTAGTGGACATAGAAAGTTATGGTGGGGAAGAGTATGGTGCCGAAGGTTGTCCGGATGAAAGCACTCACTCTTCTTTGTCTATAAGTCTTGGGGTCTCCACACAATATGTCTTTCCTATCCCCATTGTCTTCTCGAGCGATGAACCAGGCTTCCAACTCACCCATCCGTATGTAATATCCGTTACAGTTTGCTAAGGCTTTGTTGATTGCTGTCTTGCGGATACCTAGGAGTCTGCTGAAGATACCGGCGGGCCTGGCCTCAAGGTCCGGTACATACACCTCGTTGGTTAGTGCTGGAGCTTGTAGTAGTTAGGTGTACTCTTCTAGGGTAGGAGTAATCTCATGTGGCCCGATGAAGAAAGCTCGGGCTCTATTTCCCATAGATGGAGCATGGCCTGTACTAAGGGCAAGTTCATCTCCATCTTCATTAATGAGAGGATAGGCCCTATTTTCTGCTAGATGAAGGCCTGCTCCTCTGGGTTGTATAGGGTGAACCAGTGGTCCAGTACCAATTTCGGGTCCAGAGGTTTGCATACTCGGATCTCTTTGCGGAGGAGGCGGTCAACTGTGAAACTAGCCATCTATTACAATAGAAATTTCTAATTACAACCAGAACTATGATAACATTACAGGGAAATGTATCTGAACTCCGTGAACAGAACAATAGTATTACATCATCAATCAGTTGTCAACCCATGATGTCGTGTATGCAAATAGGTAGGTTCTAACAGGTTCCCAAGCTCTATGGCCTCTCGCATTCTCGGAGAAATGGATCTCAAGCCATATTGAAACATTAGGTGGGGTAGCCTAATCGGTCCCGAACGGTGATCATATCACTTCGCCTGAAACCTACACAATGGCCCCCTGTCTTAGGGTCCTAAGACGGCCCGGGTTTGACCGTATCTATTCACACATTTAATGCATGCAGACTCAACAACAAAAGTAAATACCTAATCCTAAATCTAGTTAAACCCCTAAAAGGTTAGCAATAGTATAACAAGCCAAAAAGACATTCATTAAAAAAGTGATTTAAGGAGATTCAGGTGGCTAGCCTACTAGAGACATTTTACCCCCTAACGGAGTCGCCATCCTGTCGAGTCTAATTTTTTATTTTCCATTCCTAATTCGATCTATACTAGATCCTATGCTCATCTAATGTAGATCCTCGACTTGAGTTAGGAATTTCGTTTTGTTTTAGAGTTGCCACCCAACTATTGTTGAGAAAGATTGAATTAGGACTAATTGAGCAGATTAGTCCTAATTTGGACCACTAGTCGTCGTGATTTCCTCTTCTTATTTTTTTTTTTTTTTGTGAAAAGAGGAAATGGGGAAAACCAGAGTTTTTAAGTTTGGAGGCTAACCTATTAAAACCCTAAGGTTACCACCCTAATCTCCTAAAATCTACTCTATCCAGAATCTCTTTTATTTATTTATTTATATTATCTTTTTATTTTATTTTTGAATAACCTGTTATGAGAAAATGATTTTTATTCCTTTTTAGGGTTGCCCCAAATGGGTGCCTACGTACCTGCTATTCAGGATCAAATATGCCGTAGTTCGCTTTCCCTGAAAAAACTTTAATGTGTTGGTGATTTTTAATTATGAAATTTCTTTTGATTTATGTTTTTACCATTTTAGCATTTTTCTAAAGAAAATCTAAGCCTGAGCTTGATAATTTGATTTTTTTTTTGAAAAATATTACAATTTTAAGAAAAAACCAATTTTGGATTTATTTAAGAAAATGATTTTTCTAAGTGATAAAAATTTCATTTTTCTATTTTTCAACTCATTTCTAATATTATAAATTTTTATTGATTTTTATCAATTTTTATTAACTTTTATTAATTTTCATTATTTTTTATTAATTTTTATTAAATTTTTATTGAAAAATTTTCTCTTAGATTTTTTTATCTATCCTATTCTAAAATCTAAATTATTATTATTATTTTTTTCTAATATTTTTATCATTTTCTTTATATATTTTCACATTTTTATTACTTATTATTATAATTATTTATTCTTATTATTATTCATCCTAAATTAATTCCTAGAAAAAAAGTAATCTAAATTCTAACATTTTTTTTATTTTTGAATTAAATAACAAATAAATAACTAAAGAAATTTGAAAAAATAAATAAAATAACTAAATAAATACATAAGAAATAAATAAAAAAATAAAAAAATCTAACTTACTTGGATCTAGGTCGATGCACGGGTCGGGTCGGGTCAAAGCGGGTTGGGTTGGGTCGATCGAGCATGGCGGCTGGGAGTGCTCGTTGACGGCGTTCCGACGGCCTTTCGAAGCGATTGAGGTGTCGGTTCTTAGGTTTTCGGGGGTGGGGAACTCAACTGTAGCGGTGGATTTCTCCAAAAACGTTTCCTGGTGGCGGCTCGACGCTTGATCGGTGATCGCAGCTTGGCAACTCCGGCGAGGCTTTGATTCTCTCTCTTTTCTCTCTTTTTCTCACTTTTGATTCGTTCCCTTACCTCCTCCCTTCATCCTCTATTTATAGGCATAAGAAATCGAGTTGGATAAGCTCGGATTTCCACCGATTGAGGCAGATCGGATTTCGGTTGAAACCCATCTCCGATTTGTGCAAATCCTTTGATTTGTTGCGATTTGATTCCAATTGGATGATGTTTATCTTATTTCTGTTGAAGATCTACTAGATTTGTGCAAAAAATCAAATCAAAACGGCCGAAATTCGATTGTTTTCTCCCCGTCGGCGATCTCGGACGAAGGTTGAAGATGATCACGCACCCGGTGTGTGCATCCGCTCCAGCCAATTAGCTGCTTGCACGTGTCCCAAGTGATGAAGAAAAATTGCAAAACGCGGAATCTGCCTCCCCCGCGTTTCGAACCTGTAACCGAGCCCCCCCCGTACGCGCCTTAGTTCATGGTTCGGACTAGCTGGGCTAGCCCACTTACTCGATTTTTTTATTTTCGCACTTTGCATAAATGCAATGCGATTTTTTTATTTTTTTATTTTTTTGAAATTTCAAAAATTTGTAAAAATTATTTAATCCTTTTTATTTCCATTTCTGCAATTATTTTCCAAAATTGATATATTTTTCCTATTTATTTTATTTTTTGAATGTTTTTCCTATTTTTGCCAAATTAGAGAAAAAAATAGAAAAAATTGGAAAAAATAGTAATTGATTATTGTTGATTATTATTGATTATTAGGGCAAAAATGAGGTGTTTACACAGAGTACACGTTGAGAGAAGGGATTTATGGTTGTTTGATTTTGTGATATTCATCTTAAATTAGGGTTAATCAAATTGTGAACCGCAATTTTGTTGTTGTAGTTTGTGACTTGCGAAATTACCTTGGTTGGAATTTTGATTTGCTGCTTGTTGGAGTTGGATTGGGAAGGTTGTTGTTTCATCTTGTGATTAATAATTTTCGTGGAAGGAAGGAAGAATAGAAGTGTTGTTAATTCAACAATTGTGTGAGCTTGAAAAATTACCTTGTACTTGCCGTGACTAGTTGTAGCATGAAGGAGGTTGTGTAGTTTGTTGTTGTGATTTTCATTGTGTAATTCTGAATTAGAGAAGTGCAATTTACAGATTTGCATTGAGTTGAGTAGTAAGGAATCTATTTGAATTCAAACACATTCCATTAAGTTGTGGGAGTTAATGAGTGCTATTTGAATTTGAATTCATTACTTACCAATTGAAGAAGGCTTGCAATTATTGAAGTGGTTTGAATGTCAAATTGAAGTTGCTGCCTATTGTGGATATTCGGATTACATTTATGGAAAGTGGCATATTTGTTTTTGTTGTCATCTTTGTCGTGGAAAGTGGAAGCATACTTGTTGTTATTGCCACTTGTGTTGTTGCCATGGAAGTGAAGCATATTGTTGTCACTTGTGTGTTGCCGTGGGAGTGATTTGTGGAAATTAAAATTTGTTGCACCGTGTTGTATTGACGTGTTGTGGAGAAGAGTACTACACGTGAGTTGTAATAACATAATTGTGAAGTTAAGTGGGTTTGTTTGTTTTTCTTTTTTGTAGTTGCTATTGTGTGGTGTTAAGGGAAGTGTAGTTGTGGAGTGTGTGCCCTTGATTCAAATTGTTTTTGAGGATCAGTATATGGGAGTCTACAACTATGTCGAATGATAGCGTGAATGGGGGAATTGGTGATGAAGCCAATAGTCAGGTTGGTGGAGGTCAGGGTCGTAATGTGGCAAGTAGGAGAACTTTGGAAGAACAACTCCAGGATCTTACTACCATAGTTGCTACACTAGCAACTACAATTGACAGAATGACATTACCACAACCACCAATGGTAAACCAGTCGACACCACCTCGAGTAGCTCTACAGAATCCTCATCGAGATAGAGTAATGGGAGATGGGAATTTGAATAGATGGATGGGTGAGGAGCATCTTCCATACAGGGAAGAAAGGGATGATAATTTTGGGGCAAACCCAAATTAGAATAGGGATTTCAGGCCACCTCGAGGCTTGGAATATGTGAAACTACAAATGCCATCTTATGATGGCAAGGGATCAGCAGATGAATATTTAAACTAGGAGGACAAGGTCGAAGGTCTCTTTGAATGTTATGAGATTGATGACAGTACCAAGGTCCGATTGGCTGCTGTTGAGTTTGTAGGGTACGCTGCACTCTGGTGAAAGAATCTGATTATCAGTAGGCATCGAGATGGAGAGGCTGAGGTTTAGAACTAGGGGGACATGAAAAGATTACTGAGGAAAAGGTTCATTCCTAAGCACTACAAACAGGAACTGTTTATGCGACTGCAAACATTGAGGCAGGGAGGCAAAACAGTGGATGATTATGTGCTGGAGTTTGAGACCCTTATGATTAGGTGTGGGTCCATTGAGCCTCCAGAACAAACTGTAGCACGTTTTGTCTCAGGTCTAAAATATGAAATAGCGTGGTTGTTGAACTGCAGCGCTATAATACACTTGATGAGGCTATTTAGTTGGCCTTAAAAGTAGAGAGACAAAGGAGGTCCAACTTCTTTAGGGCTCTAAGCAGTAGGCTCAGTACTATTACTAGACCCATATCAGCTGACGGTCGATCAGGGGGAACAAAGGCGGTAGGTGAGGGAGTAAAGGCAGTGGACACTACTACCCCAACTATCATGAGAGAAAATTTACCCACTGGGAAGGGTAAAGAGGTAATGGCTCCAAATATAAGGCAGACTACTCTTGAATCTACTAGTGGGAAAGCGCGCCAGATAAAATGCTTTAAATGCATGGGATTTGGGCATATGGCTGTACAATGTCCAAATAATAGGGTGATGACTATTATGGAAGACACTGGGGAGGATATTGAGGATGATCATGATCAGATTGAACCTACAAATCTACCAACAGCACTGCAGGAATATTATGATGATCAGACTACAGATGCGCCTGAGGAGCATACGGGAGGAAAATATCTATCCTTTAATGTGTTACGCAGGGCCTTATCCATATCTCCTGATAATAGTGATATTTAGAGGGAGAACATATTTCACACCTCTTGTAGAATCAGAGGTAACCTTTGTGTACTCATCATCGATAGTGGTAGTTGCACGAATGTTATATCTGCTGTGCTAGTAGACAAATTACAACTATCTACTATCCTATATCCTAGTCCTTATCATTTGCATAGGCTGGATAATAGAGGTAGTATGCATGTTACCCTTAGGGCAAAGATTCCTATGAATGTCGGGTAGAATTATCATGATGAGATCCTGTGTGATGTAGTCCCTATGCATACATTCCATTTACTATTGGGTCGGCTTTGGTTGTATGATCAACGGGTGATACATGATGGGTTTCAAAATACCTACATGTTCAGCATGGGCGAGTCATGCATAGTTCTATTACCGATGACTCCATCTGAGGTCCAAGGGTTTCAGGAATAGATCAGAAATCCATCCACTACCATTGTTAGCCCGAAGAGCAAGATGTTGGTTCCAATTAGATTAATCAAGAGGGAGGTGAATTGATTAATTACTTAAAGTTTCACTTTTTTTTTCAAATCATTCAAAAACTCTTGACTAATAAAATCACATGAATAACAATAATGAAGAACAATAATGTGTAGTAAACAAAATGAGTAGAGAAGAATAGAATGCTCAGAGATTTATAGAGGTTCCGCCTCGAGCATCAATCCTCTCTTCTAGCTCCACGCTGGGGTCCCGGTTGTCTATACCGGTTGTATTTCACTATATCAAACAAATTGAAAGGGTATAAAATAAGCTTCTTCAAGGCAAAGTCTCACTGCTGAGTCTTTCTAGCTTCTTCACTAAGTTAATCACTCAAACTACAGTGATGAAACAACTATCAATTCCTTATACACGAAAGGAATTACAATAACAATGAGGAATATCAAATTTCCTCTATACAATAGATCACATGTATATGTAAAGATTTTTCGCTTGAAAATGTATGAGCCTTTTCTTTTTAGTGTGTTTTTTTCTTACTCAAAAGAACGTTTTTTTTTCTCTTCTTCTTTATTTGAATTAAACACTCCTTATATGAAGAGAACATAATGGTTACCTTCCACGTGACAATCTTGAATGTATTTTTGAATTTTTGTAATTCAAAAATAAGTTGAATCTGTTGGAGAGGATATGCATTCCGTGATATTCTTGATGAGGATAAGCTTGGATAAATTAGTTTAACCGAGATCTTCTTTGGATATATCTCTTGAATCAAGTTTGTTGAAGATATCCCTCACATTGTGGAACCATATCTTCATGTAACAACCATATTTCTTATCCTTATCTTTGTAACTGCTGGATCTCCCAAAATATAGCATAAATATCTAGATTTAAATCTTGATAAAACTTGTAAATCTTATATGATCTCACTTTATCATAAAATGAAATCTTTGAATAAAATCTTATAAAACTTTATGTAAATTAAAAAACCCATGATATAAAATCTAACTTTAGTAAAACACATCAAGTATATTACCCAAATATACTTGACAAGTGGAGCTAGGCCTTGAAATTTATTAAAAACTATCGATATAAAAATTAGAGTGAAATCTGGAAAAAATTCATGACAGACATGGAAGGTTCTAAAAGTACTTCTGAAACAAACCTGTCAACTGTCCTCCTGTTATGAAGGTTCTGAAAGTACTTCTGAAACAAACCTATTAACTGTTTTCCTATTGTAAAGGTTCTGAAAGATTATTACGAGAACTACGGATACACTACACAACTTCTGAAACACCTTATGTCAGAACAAAAATAATCGATATAACACTTTTGAAAGTTCTGAACAAGCTTCTGTCTCCTTGTTCAATTTAGAAAAATTACGAAAATTATGTACTACCTTCTAAAACAACTTCTGACAAGCTCAAACATACGTTACACATTGTTCCTCTTTTGTTAACATCAAAACTAATTTAGAGAACTTAACATTCTCCCCCTTTTTGATGATAACAAAACACCATTAGATAAACAAAATAGAAACAACTTTCATGTTTAAGCAAACATATATTCATGTAACAGAGAAGCATCATAAACACAGTAGAATCATTATAAACGCATTGATCATAAGCACAATAGTAAGCAGTATTGATCATAAAAACATTGATCATAAGCACTCATAAGCACAATAGAATCATTCTCCCCCTTTTTGTTAACATCAAAAGGAATAACTACCCCTTAATCGATGCATAAAAGAAAAAAGAAGTCTTTTACAACTTGTTTTCAAAACAAAAAATTAAGATAAAAACTAAGATTTTTTGGATCTTGTGACTTGAGAGGTAGAGGGAGTGGTGGAAGGTTTGGTAGAGGAAGGTTTTTCTGGTGAAGTATCCAAGTCGATGATATGTGCGCCAGAGCAAACATTATCTAGAAATTTGTTGGATAAGAACAACTTGATTTCACCATGAAGACTTGTGACAGATTGGGATGTTTTATCCATCTTGGAGTCCAAAGTCTTGAAGGAGTTAGTGATTGAATCTCCTATCTTCCTCACTTGAGAGACAAACTTGTCAAAAGCAATCACATTGTTAGATAAATCTTGCTTGACTCTCGCACTAAACTCATCATAGAGAATTCTATAGTGATGGAGATCAGTAAGCATTTTCTCATAATTTTTCTTGATATCAGAAAGAATATCAGAAGTTTGTTTAACTTGTAACTCCATTGCTTCTAGTCTCTTAAGATCAGACCATTGAAGAACTAAAACTTCATCTGTCAAAGCTGTCTTAACTAAATCTGATAGCTCATGTTTCAAAGCTTCTCGCATAATATTCTTAATTTGTTCTAGATCAACATTAGATATAGCTTCTTTTGTTCCACTCTTCACAGCCTCATTAGCATATGGTTGCTTCCTATAATCTGTTCCAAACTCTGTTCTAGGTTCTGAACTAGGTTCTGAACCTCCTTCTTGAACAGGTATTAAAGAAGTTCCAAAAGGAACAATTCTTTTCATATGCCTTTGATGGAAAAAATGTGCACCATCATTTGCATACCACAAACAATCCTTAACAAAGATCGACATATGATGAAAAACTTCTTTACCTATCCTCTTTAACTTAATAGGTTCAGAAAAGTTGGTAGGCAAAACTATCCCTTTAAACATAAACAACCGCATGAGTACATTCCCAAATACCAAACTTTCTTTATTTCTCCATATTTGATCAATGACTCTAGAAGCCATGTCCACATTCTTTCTATTAATCATCGCATAGATAATTTGAGCATGTTCTATGGACATTAAAGTAGAACTGCCCTTCCTTGGACATATACATTCAACAATAATCTTGTGTATGATTTGAGGAAACAACTCGAAATCAATAACCATTGCTTCTTTTCCATAATCCATTTGTAAGCCTCCATTTATAGCAGCAAACAAATCATTCCTAGGCATGTTTGTAATTTCTACATCATCATTTACATCATGTAAGTGTAGACATTTAATTACATCTGCCCTAGAAATTGAAATGTCTTTATCACATACCCTGGAAACTAAAACATTCCCTTCTGAAAGACTTAAACTTCCATAAAATTCTTTCACACACTCGCCATAAACTAGAACTTGAGTAGAGCAAAGTTCCATGCATCCTATGGGTTCTAAAAGTTCATTCCAATAAAATCCATTACTTATAAAGAAATTAAAATCCATAAAACTACAAGAACACACCTCGTTTTTCTTCCTTCGAAGAGATTTTGAAATTGAGGGTTTCAGACTTGGTACATTCCTTTGTTTTGTTTGCTTCTTGGCTGTGGTTTCTTGAGTAACCTTTTCTTTCCCTTTTGAAGACGATGCAACCCGTTTTCTTTAGGAAAATTTCTTGGAACCTATGATAGATTCAGAGTCAGGGGAACTCGGATTCTCCTCTATTGAAGGTTCTTGATGTTTTTCCAAAGAACCTGAAGATTCATCATGAATCACTAAAGGCTTGTTGGAGGATTTTGTTTTGAAGGATTTTTGTTTGAGATGTTTTGAAGATTTAGGCGCTATTGGAGTTGCAATGAGAGAGGAGGGAAAATAGAGAGAGAGAGGGAGCAGATTGCGAAGGAAAGAAAAAAAAAATTAAAGAAAGAAGGAAACGAATAAAGAAAAAAATATATATTTATATACATTATATGAATAAAGACTTTCAAATATTGAAGGTTTCGGGGGAAAAAAAATTCAAAAAGGGTTACAAATTCCTAATTCATTTCTAATAAATTCAAAATTTACCTTTTCAAGAGGTTTAGTAAAAATATCTACAAATTGATTATCGGTTGGCACAAATTCAACATTTATATCTCCATTATGCACATGATCACTAATAAAATGATGTCTAATTTCTATGTGCTTTGACCTAGAATGATGCATTGGATTTTTTGTCAAATTTATTGCACTCGTGTTGTCACATTTAATTGGCATAGTTTTAAATTTATTCCATAATCATTCAATTGTTGTTTTATCCATAAAACTTGTACACAGCAATTACCAATAGAAACATATTCAGCTTCAGCTGTGGATAGAGCAACAGAATTTTGTTTTTTAGAAGACCAAGAAATTAATTTATCACCTAGGAATTGACAAGTACCAGATGTGCTTTTTCTATCAATTTTACAATCAGCATAATCTGCATTAGAATATTCTATTAACTCAAAATTTTGATTTTTAGGATACTAGATGCCCAAATTTGAAGTATTAACTAGGTATTTGAAAATTCGCTTTACAGCTGATAAATGAATTTCTGTTGGTGCAGCTTGAAATCTAGCACACAAACACACACTAAACAAAATATCAGGTCTTGATGCAATCAAGTACAATAAAGAACCTATAAGACTCCTATAAAGTTTCTCACTTACCTTTTGTCCATTTGAGTCAGAGTCTAACCTTGTTGAAGTACTCATAGGTGTTGTAACCTTTTTGCAGCTATCATATCCAAATTTCTTCAATATTTATTTTGTATATTTTTCTTGATGAACAAAGATTCCTTCTTTTGTTTGTTTTATTTGAAGCCCCAAAAAGAATGTCAATTCTCCCATCATTGACATTCTAAATTTTGCTTGCATGGTCTCAGCAAATTCTTGACACAACAATTCTTTAGTAGATCCAAAGATAATATCATCCACATATATTTGTACAACCAAGATATCATTATCAAAAGTTTTCAAGAATAAAGTAGTGTTAACTTTTCCTCTATGAAAACCTTTAGAGATAAAAAAAACATACTTAATCTTTCACACCAAGCTCTTGGAGCTTGTTTCAAACCATATAGTGCTTTATTTAATTTAAAAACATAGTCTGATTTGAAAGGATCTTCAAAACCAGGTGGTTGTTCCACATAAACTTCTTCTTTTATAAAACCATTTAAAAATGCACTTTTTACATCAATTTGAAAAACTTTAAAATCCTTATAAGATGCATATGCAAGCATCAACCGTATTGCTTCTAGTCTAGCAACAGGTGCATATGTTTCATCAAAATCTATTCCTTCTTCTTGTGAATAACCTTTAGCTACTAATCTTGCTTTATTTCTTATAATTTTACCATCTTCATCTAATTTATTTTTAAACACCCATTTAGTTCCAATTATAGACTTTCCTCTAGGTCTAGGAACTAAATTCCATACATTGTTTCTTTGAAATTGATTTAATTCTTCTTGCATAGAAATAATCCAATTATCATCATTTAAACCTTCTTCCATATTACTAGGTTCAATTTCGGATAACAACACAAAATGATTTTCAAGATTTTGTAAATTAGCTCTTATTTTAACCCTAGATTGAACATTACCTATTATTTTATCAGAAGGATGTGCAGACTTATACCTCCAAGCTTTTGAAGCCTCTTGTTCAGATCTTACACCTTCTAAAGTACCTTCTGTATTTGCCTCTGAAATAGGTTCTGGACGACCAGATCCTCGAGTGTTAACGACAGGTGCTTCTAACTTAGGTTCTGAACTAACTTCTGCTTTAGAATTGGAGTCCTTTTCTTCATCAGAATCAACATCCTTTAAATCCTCAATAAATTTAACATTTATTGATTCTTCAATAGTTTTTGATGATTTATTGAAAACATGATAAGCACGACTATTTAGAGAATATCTTAAGAAAATAGCTTCTTTAGATATTTCATCAAACTTACCAAGGTTGAGAGGATTCTTTTTCACAAAGCATTTAGATCCAAAGATATGAAAATATGAAACATTAGGTTTCTTACCTCGAAATATCTCATAAGCAGTCTTTGATGTCATAGGTCGAATGAAAACTCTATTGATGATATAGCAAGCTGTAGAAACTGCTTCTGCCAAAAAATACTTAGCAATTCCACTTTCATTTAACATAGACCTAGTCATCTCTTGTAAAGTTCTATTCTTGCGTTCCACTACTCCATTTTGTTGAGGAGTGTATGGAGCTGAGAAATTATGAGATATACCATGTTCTTCACAAAAATTTAAAAAACTTGCATTTTGAAATTCTGTTCCATGATCAGTTCGAAGACTAATGATGGAAACTCCCTTTTCATTTTGTATTTGTTTTGCAAATTTTTGAAAAGAATCAAAGGTATCTCTTTTGTGTCGCAAGAATATAACCCAAGTGTATCTTGAAAAATCATCAACAATAACAAGTCCATATTTGCTTCCACCCATGCTTAAGACTCTAGTAGGTCCAAAAAGATCAAGATGCAATAATTCAAGTGGTCTCTTAGTTGAAATTACATTTTTACTTTTATGAGAGACAGAAACCATTTTATTCTTTAAGCAAGTATCACATTTCACATCTTGTTTAATATTTATCTTAGGTAATCCTTTAATAATATCCTTTTTAGATAATTTTTCTAAATGATTAAAATTAACATGTCCTAGTCGTTTATGCCAAGCAAAAACATGATCATTCAAAGAAATTAAACAACAGACATTATCGATTTCAGCTAATTTTATGAGATAGATATTTCTTTTCCTAATTCCTTCAAATAATCTTTCATCATTTTCATTAAAAGCATAGCACTTGTCTTGATAAAAAATCATTCTATATCCTTTATCACATAACTGACTAATACTAAGTAGATTATGTTTTAAACCTTACATAAGATATACATTTTCAATGAGAAAAGTAGGCATACCAATCATTCCAGTGGCAATTATTTTACCTCTACTATCATCTCCAAACTTTACATACCCTTTTTCTTCCCAAGTTATGCTATTGAACAATGAAGCATCTCCAGTCATATGTCTAGAACATCTACTATCCAAATACCATGTTCCTCTTATTTTAGCTTCATGTTCCTGTACAAATAAAAAGAATTAAGTCCTTTTAGGAACCCAAGCGAGTTTGGGCCCTTTAAAAGATAGCTCATTTGATTTCTTCGATTTACTTGTTGACTACTGAGCTTATTTCTCTTATAATAGAAAAATTTCTCAATATGACCAAATTTATTACAAAAGAAACATGCATAAGAATCAGCATTCCTATACCTGTTATTTACCTATTTCTTGAAATTCTGGTTTATATAACTTCTGTTATACCTTCTGGTATTGCTTCTGTAGTACCCATTGTGTGGATACTTCTTGTCAAAATAACTTCTATAAAAGTCTCTGGTATTTCCTCTTTTAACATTATTTGTATTCGAAATGTACTTTTTGCTGTTGGATTCATCACTTAAGACTTGTTTAGCCTTAACAAAGACTGTATTTTGATTTGATTTTGAGCTCGAACCATGCTCATATCCTAATCCGTGTTTTTCATTTGAGATTCTTTGTGAAGAAATTAACATGGTCAATTTCTTGTCACTTTCATCAAATTTCTTAAAGGTAGTTTTCAACGACTTAGATAGATCATCAATTTTTACCTTCATGTCACTTGTTTCTACTTCAAGTAGATGATTTTCTATTCTTAATTTTTCAATACTCAAATGCATGGATTCATTTTCTTGTTTCAGGATATCATTTTCATCCGCAAGTAAAGTATTTGTTTGCTTTAATTCTTCCTTTTCATTCTTAAGAACTTTTATTTCGTTTTCATACTTAGCTAATTTTGTATCAGCCCTTTTTAGTACCTTTAATAGTTTACTCATTTCTACTAGTATGTCAGTATGAATTACATCTTCATCAGATTCAGAGTGTACCTCAGAACTAGCCATTAGACAAAGATTTGCCTCATCCTCTTCTTCTTCTGAATCTTCTGAATTTGTTTCTGTGTCCTCTAAATCACTCTACGTTGCTAACATTGCACGACTTTTCTTTTTATAATTTTCCATTTTCTTGATCAGTGTTGGACATTCATATTTGATGTGTCCTAGCCTTTTGCATTCATAACATTGAATTTCCCTTTTCTCTTTCTTCTTTTCTTTCTCCTTGTAAGCTTTTCCTGCATCATTATGCTTATATTTAGTACTTTTCTTGAACACATTAAACTTCTTACCTCTTTGCTTCTTGAGCAGCCTATTGAGTCTACGTGCTATAAGACTAATGTCCTCTTCTTTCTCATCGTCGCTATCATCCGTTTCAGTCTCATTTTTCTTTATTTCCTTGACTTTAAATGCAATTCCTTTGGTGTCGTCTTCTCCTCTTTGCATAGTTTTTATGTGTGACTCATATGCCATGAGCTTTTCTCTCAATTGGTTGAGAGTTAGCTTGTTTAGGTCTTGAGCTTCCTCTATAGCAGTTTTCTTTGCATCCTAAGATGGTGGCAATATCCTCAACATTTTCCTCACAAGATCTGGATCTGGAAGTTTCTTTCCAAGTGATGCAAGCTCATTTGTAATAGCTGTAAACTTGTTAAAAGCATCTTTGACATCTTCATTAGACTTAAACTTAAATAATTCATACTGTTGAATTAAAGCATTTATCTTGGTTTCCTTGATGGTATCGGTCCCTTCATATGTATCAGATAAGATATCCCAAATCTCCTTTGCACTTGCACACGATGATATCAAATAGAACTCTGATGGAGCAATAGTAGTCAGTAATAAATTTTTCGCTTTGTTGTTCTTCTCAATAATTTTCTTCTCCGAATCTAACAAGGTCGAATTTTCGTTTAAGGTGATCACATTGTCTCCAAGTGAAATGACCTGCCATGAATCATAATCATTAGCTTTAATGTAAGTTTCCATACGCATCTTCCAGTATGAGAAGTTCAAAACATCGAAGTAAGGAGCTCGATTAATTGCAACATTATTTTCAACCATTTTGGATCACTCAAAATAGATGAGTCCTGCTCTGATACCAATTGTCGGTCCCAATTAGATTAATCAAGAGGGGGGTGAATTGATTAATTACTTAAAGTTTCACTTTTTTTTTTCAAATCATTCAAAAACTCTTGACTAATAAAATCACGTGAATAACAATAATGAAGAACAATAATGTGCAGTAAACAAAATGGGTGGAGAAGAATAGAATGCTCAGAGATTTATAGAGGTTTCGCCTCGAGCGTCAGTCCTCTCTTCCAGCTCCACGCCGGGGTCCCGGTTGTCTATACCAATTGTGTTTCACTATATCAAACAAATTGAAAGGGTACAAAATAAGCCTCTTCAAGGCGAAGTCTCACTGCTGAGTCTTTTTAGCTTCTTCACTAAGTTAATCACTCAAACTACAGTGATGAAACAACTATCAATTCCTTATACACGAAAGGAATTACAATAACAATGAGGAATATCAAATTTCCTCTATACAATAGATCACATGTATGTGTAAAGCTTTTTTGCTTGAAAATGTATGACCCTTTTCTTGTTCGTGTGTTTTTTTCTTACTCAAAAGAACGTTTTTTTTTTCTCTTCTTCTTTATTTGAATTAAACACTCCTTATATGAAGAGAACATAACAGTTACTTTCCACGTGATAATCATGAATTTATTTTTGAATTTTTGTAATTCAAAAATAAGTTGAATCTATTGGAGATGGTTTGCATTCCATGATATTCTTGATGAGGATAAGCTTGGATAAATTAGTTTAACCGAGATCTTCTTTGGATATATCTCTTGAATCAAGTTTGTTGAAGATATCCCTCACATTGTGGAACCATATCTTCATGTAACAACCATATTTCTTATCCTTATCTTTGTAACTGCTGGATCTCCCAAAATATAGCATAAATATCTAGATTTAAATCTTGATAAAACTTGTAAATCTTATATGATCTCACTTTATCATAAAATGAAATCTTTGAATAAAATCTTACAAAACTTTATGTAAATTAAAAAACCCATGATATAAAATCCAACTTTAGTAAAACACATCAAGTATATTACCCAAATATACTTGACACGTGGAGCTAGGCCTTGAAATTTATTAAAAACTATCGATATAAAAATTAGAGCGAAATCTAGAAAAAATTCATGACAGACATGGAAGGTTCTGAAAGTGCTTCTAAAACAAACCTGTCAACTGTCCTCCTGTTATGAAGGTTCTGAAAGTACTTTCAAAATAAACCTGTCAACTGTTCTCCTATTGTAAAGGTTCTGAAAGATTATTACGAGAACTACGGATACACTACACAACTTCTGAAACACCTTCTGTCAGAACAAAAATAATCAATATAACACTTTTAAAGGTTCTGAACAAGCTTCTGTCTCCTTGTTCAATTTAGAAAAATTATGAAAATTACGTACTACCTTCTGAAACAACTTCTGACAAGCTCAAACATACGTTACACATTATTCCTCTTTTGTTAACATCAAAAATAAATTAGAGAACTTAACACAGGACAATAGAGATATTAGGGTTCAGTTCCACAACTGATCCTCTAGATTTGAGGGAAAATCTTTCAGAAGCTCGAGGAGATGATGGGAAAATTTCTGACGCTGTCGACCTTTTCAGAACCCGACTTGGATGATGATCCAAATCGCTCATATTTTACCTTATGTCTTTATTTCTAATAAATATTTGAGAATAATCTTACAGGTACAATGATAATTCTCCATGGGATGCCAATATGTCCTACAACCGTTGTTAGACACAGAACGTTCTCAAGATGACAATCAAAGACCCGCTGTGATTGTTTTTCTATTCCGATGGCATTAGATCATGAAGACTTATGTTATTTTGTACCTTGTAATTGTTTTATGAACTATTTTGGTTGTATTTTGGTTTTTAGACACTTTTATTTCTTTGTAATTATCACTTAGGGCTAGCCACCTTAAAAGTGGCAAACTTGTAATATTGATGACTTTTTAACCCTAGGAGTAGCAAGTATAAATACTTGCTTAAGAGAGGGTTTGAGAGGCCATTTTTGCAAATTAAACCTAGCACTTCACGTGTCGAATTAGGGTTCTTTCCGTAGTTCAAAGCTCTTATTAATTTCAACCCAAGAATTGGAATTGTGGCGAGTGCGATGAAGGGGAATTGTGAGTCATATCGATTCCATCTTTGTTGTATGTTCATTTCTTCTCTAGTGAGTCATATCTAGGGTAGATTTGGATCTTTCTTGGATATATTTGTGTTTGTTTTTCGTGAATAATCATCTTTTAAGATTGATTGTTCATTGAGCACTTGAAATATATATATCATTTTAGCTTGTGGCGAGAATTTGTGATTGAAAGGGGGAAGTGGATTTCATGGTTTTATTGCTTTCTTTGATCTGATTTCCATGAGATTTGCAATCCTTATTGTGGTTACTTGGTGAATTTTTCAAATAGAGATTATAATTACATCATTTGATCAACATTTTCCATCAAAATCTATGAGGTGTTCATGTGGATTGTCTCATTAGTGGACTAGTTTGTGATTGACTTGAGACTTGTTTTATTTGAGTCAATTGATTGTGTTTCAAAGTGGTTTTGACCACATCACAATTCCCCATAGCAACGAAGCTTACATTCCCATACACTAATAACATTGCAGAATACGAAGTATTCATTCTTAGTCTTAAAATGGCTTTGGATATAGGAATTCATGAATTAGAAGTGTATGGGGACTCCTCATCATTTATGAAACCCGAGGAGAATATAAGACCAAGGATCCAAAATTGGTACCCTATTATAAACACTTGTCAAGGTTAATGGAGAATTTTGAAAAGATCATATTCACCTATATACCAAGGATGCAAAATCAATTTGCCAATGCCCTAGCTACATTAGCATCCTTGATCCAAATATCAAGAGAGATAGAAATCTAACCTCTCAAGATAGAGATTGAAGACAAATCGTCTTTTTTGTTTAGCTATTGAAGAAACACATGATGTTAAGCCTTGGTATTATGACATTAAAATCTTCCTTCAAGAGGGAAAGTATCCAAAAAAGGCTGATCGAAAAGATCAAAAAGTACCCAGAAGGTTGGCAAGTCATTTTCTACTAAGTGGGTTCACAATATATAAATGATCATTTAATAGAACATTATTGAGATGTGTAGATGAGAAAGAGGAAAACACTCTCATGAAAGAGGTACATGAGGGAATATGTGGTCCTCATATGAATGGTTACATGTTAGCTAGGAAAATCATGAGACTGGGTTATTATTGGTTGATTATGGAAACTGCATCCATGTTAAATTTATGCCAATAGAATAAATGCTCTACCTCATGAACTTCATACACTTTCTTCACCATGGCCATTCTCAATGTGGGGTCTAGACATTATTGGACCAATCAGCGAAAGCTTCCAATAGTCATCGGTTCATACTGGTGGCTATTGATTATTTCACTAAATGGATTGAGGCTTCCTCATATACCGATGTCACCAAAGGAGTAGTTGTCAAATTTATCAAGAGGGACATTATTGTTTGATATGGATCTCTTAAGTTAATTATTACAGATAATGGCACAAACCTAAATAATAAGCTCATGACAGAATTGTGCCAACATTTTGGAATCAATCATAGGAATTCTACTCCATAATGACCACAAATGAATGGATCTATGGAAGCAGCCAATAAAAATATCAAACAAATTATTGAGAAGATGGTCATTACTTATAAAGATTAGCATGAGATGTTACCATTCATGCTCATGGCATATCGAACCTCCAGTAGAACATCAATAGAAGCTACACCTTATTCTTTGGTATATGGAACTGAGGCAATATTACCAATTGAATTTGAGATTCCATCACTTAGAGTGTTGTTAGAAACTCAATTAGATGAAGCTCATTGGGTGAAAAAATGGGTTGATCAATTGAGCCTAATTGATGAAAAGAGGTTAGTAGCATTTTGCCATGGTCAATGCTATCAACTAAGAATAGTTAAAGCTTTTAATGAAAGAGTGCAACCTCAAAATTTTCAAGAGGGAGACTTAGTTCTAAAAAAGATTCTCCCAAATGTGCAAGATCTTAGAGGGAAGTTTATGCCCAATTATGAGGGGCCATATTTTGTAAAGAAAGTGTTATTGGGAGGAGCATTGATTTTGTCACGAATGGATGGTCTGAATTTGAAGGACCCTATAAATTTTGATGCAGCCAAAATGTACTATCCTTGATAAATCAATGGAATCTTACTAAAGTTTAATGAAAACACTGGCAATTATTGGTTTCTTGATGGTCTAATTTTTATCATCTATGTGTAAAGCTGATATCCCCAATGGTTATTTGCGTTGGATTGATCATCTATCCTATCATTGATAAACTTCTTTTTCTTATACTCCTATTTTTGCCATACACACTCAAACACGAGAGAAGTTATGAGGAATAAAACAAAAATAAATGTTGAAAACTCTTCAAATACTACATCATGGTTTCATTTTTTGTTCAAAAAGAAGTTTTTTTGCTATTTCAAGTGATAGGATTCCAAGAGCTAAGATACGAGCACCAAAGAAATCAAAGTCTATCTGAGCTATAGGTGGCAGTACCGGGGTCCAAAAAGGGAGGTAATAAGCGTCGGGAGGACACAAGGCGAAGTTTGGCCAACCTTAAGCTAGCCTTGAATGAAGGCCGACCAAATTAGATTCAAGGCCGTCGGCCTTGGTGTTGGCTTACATATAGGCCGCCGGCCTTGAATGGCCTCGCACAAAATTTTCTTTATTCCGCTTTATTTTATTAATATTTCATTAATATGTCCTTAGGTTACTTTTAGGCATGATATAAATAGTCTTCTTTTAGGTATTTTGAAAGGATGATGTTATTTTGTTGAAAAGAAAAACACTTTGAGTGTGTGAATCCTCTTTGGAGAGTTCTTGAATATTGAGAATTGGATTTCCCTTTATTCTAGTTGTTCTAATCAAATTCTAGGTTCCTATAGAATTTGTGGCGAACATTGTTATTGAATTCTAGGAATTCTTTAACCTTAGTGCTTAATTTATAGAACGTGGTCTCTATCATTCTATGTTTTAATTGCGAACCAATTTAATTTTATCAATCTTGGCATCTATAGATTGGTAATTTTATCCATATCCTTTTTTTATTCGTTAGTACCAAATAAAGAAAACCCTAAAATTATTAAAGAATCCATTATTATTGAAGATTTGCGTGAAGGACCGTATCATCAGGTTAAAGTGGAGATAGAATTTGAGCAAAACAAATTGGGATGGTGGGAACTCTGGAATGAAAATGAATCTTATACAAGCATGATTCATTTGATGAGGAAAGAGCTAATGAACAGGTGTTTGTAAACTTCGACAGAAAGGTTCATTGTTTGGGTGCTATCTATGAAACTAGGTAAGATCTTTCATTATACATGAGTAGCAAAATAGTTAGCCCATAGGGGCACTTTTCTAAATTCATTATTTTGTAGGATTACTAGTCTATAATAGATGCTTTCCTATGGGGCACTTTTCTAAAATTCATCATTTCTTAGGATTGCTAGTCCATGATAGACGCTTTCCCATGAAAGTTAGTCACCCACAGGGGCACTTTTCCAAAAATTCACCGTTTCTTAGGATTAATAGTCTATAATAGACGTTCTCCTATGAAAATTGGTTAGCTTATAGGGGCACTTTTTCCAAAATTCACCACTTCTTTGGATTGCTAGTCTGTAATAGATGCTTTATCATAAAAGTTAGTCAGCCTATAGGGGTACTACTAAAAAAATTCATCATTTCTTAGAATTGTTAGTCTGTAATAGATGCTTTCTTATGCAAGTTAGTTAGCCCGTAGGGGCACTTTTATGAAGTTCACCATTTCTTAAGATTGCTAGTTCGTAATAGAAGCTTTCCTATGTAAGTTGGTTAACTTAAAGGGGAACTTTTCTAAAATTCACCATTTCTTAAGATTGCTAGTCTGTAATAAACGTTTTCCTATGCAAGTTGGTTAACTCATAGGGGCACTTTTCTAAAATTCACCATTTTTTTGGATTGCCAGTTTATAATAGACGCTTTCCCCTAAAAGATAGTCAGCTTATAGGGGTATCACTAAAAAAATTCATCATTTCTTCATATTGTTAGTCTATAATAGAGGCTTTCCTATAAAAATTGGTCAGCCCATAAATGTAATATTCGAAAAAAAAATCATTACTACGAGTTGCTACTCTATAATGATCATTCCTAATATCGATTAGTTAGCCCATGACGGGGCACTTTCCTAAATAACCTCCTTTTACAGTAGCTAGTCTAGTGAGACACATCCCACTCAGTTAGTCAGCTTATAGAGGTACTTTCCTAGACATTCTCTCTCAGGATTACAAGTTTAAAGAGATACTTTTCACTATCGGCTAGTCAGCTCACAAAGAACTTCCCTAGACATTTCACCTTTTAGGGTTGCTAGAAACGCTTCCCGCTCTTAGATAAGTCGGCTAACTATAACGTTGTTCATCCTTTCTTTTAGGCAAAAAGGGTGTCTCTTTGTATCTTTGTGATAAAGTTTTCCTCAAACTTTATCACAAAGAGGGGCAACTGTAGACACTCCCTCTTTGCCACATTAGTTTTTTTTTTTCATAATAAAAAAGGGGGGCTAAAGTTGATTTACATTTTGCGTGCATAACATGATAAGAAAAAAAAGCTTGGCCTAGCTAGCTGAGCTCTTGACCACATGTGCAAGAAGGTAAGGGTTCGAAACTCGGGGAACATCAGATTACATCTTAAGATATTTTTACCCAGGCATGTGCAATACACACACACGTGCAGGCATGTCTAATGAATAGTGAGTTCATCTCCTTCTTCCTTCCGAATTCAAATCCAACTAGTATAGGAAAGCTCGCGATCGCCATTTTTTTTTCCCGATTTCATTCATTTTTTGGCCAAATCAAATCAAACAAAAAATGGAAATCAATAGAGGACGTTGGGTAGAAGCTGAAAGATATCAAATTTGAATAAATTGACAAAGGAAAGTGCTTAAAAAATACACTCAAAGTTCGGCCAAAATAAAAAAAATGCATATATGGGTTTGATTTTTTTTTAGACGAAATTTTGTGTAATATTCGATTTAATGACATATTTAGGGAAAGTGAAGCTTCTAGGACATGAATACATCTTTTAATACTGTCAATTATCACAAATCTGTGTTCAATTTTGGCAAAAAATATTTAAGAGCCTTAAATACACATTGATCTAATTTTGGTTTCCTTGCTTGAAATTGATGTTGTAGAACTATAAATAGGACCTTGGGCAATTGCATAAGGGAGCTTTTCAAGAAGAAAAAAAAACAATATTAGGTTGAAATTACTCAACTCACAACCTGTAAGCTCCCATTCTCTCTCTTCGATTTCTTTCAAACAAGAGAAAATCGAAACAAACTAAGATCACCAAACACTTTCCCATCACTAAAGTAGTAAACCCCAATAGTCAATTAGGTGTAATCTTCTAAGATTTGCTTTAATCGAATTGAAGAACAAGATACACGATTCACGTTATTTGGGTTTTGGTTTGCTTTAAATTGGAAAGGTTAGGAAGCTTTGATTAAGAAGTCGGTTGAGGGGTTTTGTTTTCCAAATTGCTGGAAGTTGTTCCGACCATTCAATTTGCATTGTCGCTGATCGGAGTAACTCAAACCGCCGCCAATCGAACTGTCGTCGATCGAACTGCTTGCATGGTAAGTCTCCTAATCTTTAATTATATTTTTTAATGTGAAATAATGCATTAAATAATGATAATTTTTTTAGAAATAATTAAATATTATTTGTTTCATCTGATTATCCAAAAAAATAAAAAAAATAATGTACATGTTCATGTTTGTGCTTTTGTACTCATCTAGAATTAAAAAAAAATAAAAGAAATTTAAATGGTCTTTTTTTTTCTTCTAAAATTTAAGATTTTTCTTTCTTTTTTTGTAAAAAAAGAAAAAAAATAAGGTTTTAGAATTCTTTTCAAATAAATAAATAAATAAACAGTTAATAACACTAAGTGAAAATTTATTTTATATAAAATAAATCAACAAATTAAATTTTTATAATAAGTGAGCTATAACTTATTTGATCCTGAATAGTGGGTACGTAGGCACCTACGGAGCGACTTCAAATAATATTTTTTTTAATTAAACATTTTTTAAAAATAAAGTTTAATTTTGGAAGGTTAAAGTGGTAACCATAAGGTTTTAATATGATAGTCTTCAACTCTAAATCTCTGGTTTTATTTAAAATATTCTATGTGGATTGGTAGCTAAATTAAAACTAATATGCTCAATTAGTCTTAATGTAATAGTTTTCTCGATCTCAATTGGGTGGCAACTCCTTTTTCTCTAAGTTAGATAAAAAAATAAAATTTTTCTTAATTTTAGCTGAGGATTTATACTAAATGGGCATGGGGCTTAGTGTGGATCAAATTAGGAAAGATGAATAAAAATTTAGGCTTGGCATTACTAATCTAGCAATGTGGATCAATTAAATGATGTTACCCTAATAACTAATGGCAAATCCACAAGCACCCCCACCTCAGGTAACCAAACCCTTAATGTTGTATGTAGGGAAGGAGCATTAGGAGGAAATAGAGGTAGATAAGTTGGAGGGGAGTATCACACTTACCGGGAGGAAAGGGATGATAACTTTGAGGATGAAATTTATCCTAATTATGAGTTCAAGCCACCTAGGAGTCTAGAATATGTGAAATTGCAGATGCCTTCATTTGTTGGAAGGGGAACTACAAAGGATTATCTTGATTGGGAAGGAAAGGTGGAATGACTTTTTAAGTGTTATGAAATTAATGACAACACTCGAGTATGATTGGCAGCAGTTGAGTTTATAGGGTATACCACCTTATGGTGGAAGAACATTGTGGCCATTAGGAGGAGAGATGGAGATGCTGAGATACGTACTTAGTAGGAGATGAAACGGGTTATGAGGAAGAGGTTTATACTAGAGCATTACAGATAAGAGCTATTCATGCATTTCCAAACATTGAGGTAGGGATGTAAAATTGTGGATGAGTATGTCCAAGAGTTTAATACACTTATGAATCGATGTGAGATCATTGAGCCTTCCGAACAGACCATGGCACGATTTATGTCCAGTCTGAAATATGAGATCACCTGTATAGTAGAGCTGTAGCAATATGATACACTTAATGAGGTCATCCAGTTGGCTTTAAAAGTTAAGAGACAATGGAGTTCTAATCCACATGGAGGGGAGAAAGAATTTTTTGGAAATGGAAAAGCAGTCACTAGGATTGACATTAGGCAGATAATGGTTGGGTCATAAAGTGGGAATACTCGTTAAATCCAATGCTTCAAATGTTTGGGTTTTAGACATATGGCTACTTAATGTCTAAACAAAAGGGTGATGACTGCTAACCAATAGATTTATCAATATTGCTAAATGAGTATTATGAGGATGCAAATGCTAAGACACATGAAGATAAAGGAAATGATTAGTATTTGGCTATCAATGTATTGCGTAGGGTAATGACTACCTTTCTAACTATTGAGGAAGAATAGAAGGAAAACTTGTCACGCCCCAAAGGGGGGCCTAGAAGTTTCCACTAAAAAATAATCATGGCATGTGTGCACCTGTTACATGATAATCGTCTTACAAGCTAGAGATCGTAAGACTTTAAATAATTAACTACATTTACGACTAATCATAGTACATAAAGTTAAATAATAAAATATAACTATGGATTCTGTATCCCATGGTCGACCATGATCGTAGAGAATCGGTATCCCCTACTAACTAGTAAAATGGAATAAAATTCTAAATTTCACAAATTCAATTTTTATTTACATAGGGGTCCTAACATTTCATAAAAATAATATATCCTTCACAATTCTTACTTTACCGTTCTTGTCTTCCAAAAACTCTCGACACTTTACATCTTATCCTATCTTGAGCTTTCGTAATCTCTACAAACAAAAGGTTCTATGGTGGGGTGAGCACACTACAACTCAGTGAATGGGAGGGTAATACTTTCAATGCTACTCACACATAAGAAATTTCAAATCAAGTTATCAAATCATATGCTATGCATGAACAACCATATGAATGCAGCATCTCATGCGATCTTCCAATAACCGATGTGAAGTCTAGGGTTTATAGCCCCTTTAACCTTGGGTTAAGGATTCTGAAGCCACCATTAGTGTCCGGGTTTTACACACAATTTAATTACTCTTATTGCTTTATTATATTTATGTCTTAGCTTTAATGATCTAGGCTCAGGTGCCTTAATACACCAAGCATTACACCCTCAAGAGACAGGCCAGACTCAAAACCGTCAAAGTGCGATAATCCCCTAATCACTTAGTTCACACTTGGTGGAACAACAATCCTCTGATCAATTCTGATGCGTCCTATAGTAATGATGGCCTTCAATCTCATGCAATATCTCGTGTAAATGCATGTCAAGTTTTAATCGAGTCCACTTCTCTAATTAATTGATTTGAGGTAACCAAACAATATACAATTGTAACCAATTCCCATTCAAGGCAATAAGGAAACTACCAAGCATTAAAGACTACCACTCCATGAACAATCAATAGGAACCTAGTGAAGTCCTATAAACAAGTCCACTACATCTTATTTTCACATTTACCACAATAAGAAGACATCATGCATTTCACATCACAGAATAAACAAGGAAACCAGACCAAATGGATAAAAACAATCAAGCTATACGCAAGATTTTAGTTAACTTGACACCTCTATGTCATTTGACTTAAACGTCAAATCAACTACTCGGGATTGATCTACAATTATTATTCCTTGACACCATTATGTCATCACACCTCTCAAGTGCTCAATTATATATACATTCCAGGATCAAGAAGGTAGCTACATATATATCTCTCCCAAGTTCCCAATTTACTGGACACCTCCCTTAACTTACTTAAGAGGGGCAAGAAAATATAATTGTTAAGTTGCAAAATAGAAAGTTACACTTATGATTTGTATAGTTATATGCTTGATTGTATTCTATAGATATAATAAGAAAATAACTTTTCCTAAGCACATATACATATTCAGAAGTAGATTTTGATATGTATATATAGTGATATATATATATATATATATATATATATATAATCTATTCCAGCTATGCATACCTACTTAGTAGCTATAGAGGGAAAAGTTAGGTTTATATATTTTGGGTTTAGTTTGAAGAAACAAAATTTTGAATTGTGGTATTAAGCCTATAGTAATAGCACTGGCAAGATGGTGTGAAGTGCTATCATTAAGATAGTGATATCTAAACCTTCAACTCATTCTAATTTCTATATCGATACACTGGCATTTATTTGTAATTTACCTAATTACTAGTTTCTTCATATGACTTCCTTTTCTACTTCTTTACCCTACCGTCTACTTAGAAAATAAATTAATCACCACAACTACAATCATAAACAGACAAGGAAGACACATATGCAATATTCCATGATTTAGCACAACATATAAACCAATCACAACATTGTAGCATATCATTAAGTTTCCCACTCACCTGTTTATGGTTGTCATAGTCCTAGTCATCATTAAGTGATGCCGATGCGTGGTCTCTTCATTAAACATAGAATCGAAGGATTAGCTACAGTGACTCTACGTAATTTCTATTGGATTTCTTGATCTGTCGTTAACTCCTATCTTTTCTCATACTCCCCAATGCCTTTTCTCTACACTCACATACACAATCATTTCACTAACGGCACACACGCATTTCCAAGACTTCCTTTTTATAACTTGATTACTTGATCAAGCTGCTTGAGCCACTACTACTACATCGATGACACCTCTTTTCCTATTCAATTTCACACATAAACACACTTGCTTTCTTCATGAAATTCCCTTTTCCTCCTTAGCTTCACCGTCCCATTCCTTCTTCTCTCTTTTCTCTTATTATTCTACTTTTTGGAATTTCCCAAATTCGCTTCTCCCCTACATGTAGCAACTTTGAACCTTTCATTTATCAATTTGTCTCTAATATCTTTCAATGAGCTACTCGTAGGACAGACCGTAAGGTTAGCAATTGCTAAAGGTTTTGTATCACCTTCGTTCTTCTCTCCTATGTTGACATCTCCACTAACAGGGCTTCTCATTCGTTCTTCTTATTGGTTTTCATCCTCACTCGCGCTTCCATTACCATATATACACTAGCCACTCTTTATACACATACATGCCTCGCTCCATCGTAATAATATCATACACACCTATACACAAGATCAATACTCTCTTATCTTTATTTTCTGGCTTTTCTCCTTTTTTCCTCACCCTTCTTTCATCTTCAATTTTCTCTTCCTCCTCCTTCTAACTTTTCCTCTTCCATTTTCCTTTTCTACTTCATATCTCCTATTCGTTGAACTCCACTTACACACCTTACACACACACTATGCACATACACTGGCACATTCCCACCCATACACACACATGCACATTCTGCGCACACCACGTACACACCTACACATACATACACACAATCATACTATGCACATGAACACAAACACACATAGTTGCACTTCGTAACCCTCTCTTCTCTTCCTCGCACACACTTTCTCTTCTTTTACACACATAATCTCCTCAACTTCTTCTCCTCAATTGGACGTCCCTATTTCCTTATTTCTTCTTTCTCCATTTCAACATCCAGCTACTCCCTTTCAATCTCTTGTCGTCCTCACCACCTTGGATCTATATGCATACATTTATTTATAATTTTTCTCAGTTAGAACACCAAATCATGCATACATATACGTATTCTCTTGTTACTCACCATGGATTTTTATTATGCCATTAGCTCTCTCCTTCTCGTTTTTCATCTTCCCTAATTGGACTCCTTTCATTCCCTTACTTTTAGATGCTTAGACATTGTCGTTGAGACTGGATCACGTTGGACACTTTTCTCATTAGGATGTTGTAAGTCTTCTTGTTGTTCATTGTTGTTGCTGTTCATATCATCCATCTTCTCGCCTGGAATGTGGCTTCCTTTAGCTAGATGCCTAATCATATCATGCCATGCCTTCTTGCCTGGAAGCTAGAGCATGCCATGCCATCTTCATCTTTGTTGTTGCTATTGCGGTTGCTATTACTGTTGCTGTTGCTATTGCTATTGCTGTTGCTGTTGCTATTCTATTGTTGTTGTGATTGTTGTTCCCCCCCTTCACACAGATATATACACACACACACACGGGGTTGCAACAGGGCGACTCCTCCACCTCGCGCACATACGAACACACCGCAGCACTAAATGCATCCCTCCCTCATCGGAACATTACTCCTCACACAGAACACCAACTACCTGGATAGAGTAGCCGTTAAGACCTAACCGGGTGATGTGCTCAAAACCAAGTTCAAGCACAATCAAATGACTCAAAGAAAACGATCTTCAAGTCACAATCAAACTGGTTCAATCAACTAGGAAATTGCGTGACCCTAATGGAACTTTGATGAAATCCAATGGTTCAAAGATTAAATTAACTTCCACTAATGATCAATTTCACTAATCAACAATAAGATCAAGTGAATTTCACATGAAATGAATGAAAAAGAAAAGCACAAAACCGTGATGTACCCTCTTCCCACACAAGCTCAAATTCACGGCACTACTAAAGTGCATTCAATCTCAAATGAACAATCAACCTTACAAGATAAATTTTCCACGAAATACAATCACAAATAAGTCCAAGAAAGATTCAAATCTACCCTAGATATGACTCACTAGAGCAGAAATGAACAAACAACAAAGATGAAATCGATATGACTCACAATTCCCTTTTGTCGCACTCGCCACAATTCCAATTCTTGGGTTGAAATTGATAAGAGGTTTTGAACTAAGGATGAACCCTAATTCCACACGTGAAAGTGCTAAGTTTGTTCTGCAAAATATGGCCTCTGAAACCCTCTTTCAAGCAAGTATTTATACTTGCTACTCCTAGGGTTAGAAAGTAGTCAAAATTACAAGTTTACCACTTTTAAGATGGCTAGTCTTAAATGAAAATTACAAGGAAATGAAAGTTTCCCAAAACCAAATACAACCAAAAAATTCATAAAACAATTACAAAGTACAAAATATCATAAGTCTTCATGAACCAATGCCTCGGAATGGAAAACAATCGCAGCGGGTCTTTGATTGTTACCCTGAAAAAGTTCTATGTCCATCAACTGTTGTAGGACATATTGGCATCTCATGGAGAATTATCATTGTACTTGTAAGATTATTCTCAAATATTTATTAGAATAAAAGACATAAAGTAAAATATGAGCGATTTGGATCATTATCCAAATCGGGTTCTGAAAATGTCGACTGTGCCAGAAATTTTCCCATCATCTCCTCGGGCTTCTAAAAGATTTGCCCTAAAATCTAGAGGATCAGTTTTGGAACCGAACCCTAATGTCTCTATCGTCCTGCTCTTCCGGCTATCAAAGGTAGTGGATGGAGGTCCGATCTGTTCCTAAAACCCATGGACCTTAGATGGAGTCATTGGTGATAGAAATATGCATGATTTGCCCATACTGAACATGTAGGTATTTTTAAACCCATCATGTAATACCCGTCAATCCTACAACCAAGGCCGACCCAACAGTAAATGGAATGCATGTATAGGGACTACATCACACAGGATCTCATCATGTTATTTCTGCCTGATATTTACAGGAACCTTTGTCCTAAGGGTAACATACATACTACCTCGATCATCCAGCCAATGCAAGTTATAAGGGCTAGGATGTGGGATAGTAGACAGATGTAATTTGTTTACTAGTGCAGTAGATATAACATTCGTGTAACTACCACTATCAATGATGAGTACACAAAGGTTACCTCTGATTCTGCAAGAGGTATGAAATATGTTCTCCTGCTGAATGTCACTAGTATCAGGAGATATAGTTAGAACCTTGCGTAACACATTAAGGGGTAGATATTTTCCTCCTATACGCTCCTCAGGTGCGTTTGCAGTCTAGTCATCATAATATTCCTGCAGTGTCATTGGTAGATCTGTAGGTTCAATCTGATCGTGGTCATCCTCAATATCCTCCCTAATGTCCTCCATTACAGTCATCACCCTCTTGTTTGGACTCTATGCTACCATATGCCCAAATCCCATGCATTTAAAGCATTTTATCTAGCGTTCCTTTCCATTGGTAGATCCGGGAACAGTCTGCCTCACATCTAGAGCCATCACCTCTTTACCCTTCCTAGTAGGTAAATTCTCTCTAATAATAGTTGGGGTAGTTTTGTTCACCGCTTTCACTGCCTCACCTACTGCTTTTGTTCCCCCCGATCGACCGTCAGCTGATATGGGTCTAGTAATAGCACTGGGCCTACTGCTCGAAGCCCTAAATAAGTTGGACCTCCTTTGTCTCTCTACTTTTAAGGCCAATTGAATAGCCTCATCAAGTGTACTATAGTGCTGCAATTCAATAACACACCCTATTTCATATTTTAGACTTGAGACAAAACGGGCTACAGTTTGTTCTGGAGGCTCAACGGACCCATACCTAATCATAAGGGTCTTAAACTCCTACACATAATCATCTACTGTTTTGCCTCCTTGCCTCAATTTTTGCTGTTGCATAAATAGTTCCTGTTTGTAGTGCTCAGGAATGAACCTTTTTCTTAGTACCCTTTTCATATCCCTCTAGGTTTGAATCCCAACCTCTCCATCTCGACGCCTGCTGATAATCAGATTCTTCCACCATAGTGCAGCGTACCCTATAAACTTGACAGCAGCTAATTGGACCCTAGTACTATCATTGATCTCATAACATTCAAAGAGACCTTCAACCTTGTCTTCCCAATCTAAATATTCATCAGTTGATCCTTTGCCATCATAAGATGGCATCTGCAGTTTCACATATTCCAAGCCTTGAGGTGGCCTAAAATCCCTATTTTGATATGGGTTTGCCCTAAAATTGTCATCCCTCTCTTCTCTATATGGAAGATGCTCCTCATCCATCCTTCTATTCAGATTCCCATTTCCCACTACTCTGTCTCGATGAGGATTCTGTAGAGCTACCCGAGGTGGGGCTGGCTGGTTTACCACTGGTGGTTGTGGTAATGTCATTCTGTCAATTCTAGTTGCCAATGTAGCAACTATGGTAGTAAGATCCTAAAGCTGTTCTTCCAAAGTTCTCCTACCCACCACATTACGACCCTGACCTCCACCAACCTGACTATTGGCTTCATCACCAATTCCCCCATTCACGTTGTCATTTGACATAGTTGTAGACCCCCGTATACCGATCCTCAAAGACAATTTGAAGCAATGAAATACACTTCACAACTACACTTCCTTTAACACCACAAAATAGCAACTACAAAAAAAAAAAAAAGGAAAACAAAAAAATCCACTTAACTTCACAAGTAGGCTAATACAACCCACGTGTAGCACTCTTCTCTACAACACGTTAATACAACACGGTGCAACACTTATATAATTCACCTCCACATGCAACACTTGCAATCCCCTTTTTAATCACACACACACAAAACCATACACTCACTATTGTTTAACACACCAATGCAATGCCACACACACCTTTACTATACATGGTGCAACAAATTTTCTAAGTTCTACAAGGCACTCCTTCACAAACAACTCCCACGGTAACAACACAAGTGGCAACAACAACAAATATACTTCTACTTCCATGGTAAGGATATCAACACAACAAATATACCACGTTACACAAATGTAATCCGAAACTTAACAATAGGCAGCAACTCCAATTTGAATTTCAACCTCTTCACTAATTGCAAGCCTTCCTCAATTGGTAAGAAATGAAGTTCAAATTCAAATAACACTCATTAACTCCCACAACTTAATTGATGTGTTTGAATTCAAATAGATTCCTTACTACTCAACATAATACAAATCTATAAAATACACTTCCCTAATTCAGAATTTACACAATGGAATTACAACAACAAGCTTCACAACCTCCCTCATGCCACAAGCTAGTCACGGTAAGAAAAAGGTAAATTTTTCAAGTTCACAAAATTGTTGAATTAACAACACTTCAATTCTTCTTTCCTTCCACGAAAATAATTAATCACAAGAAGCTACAACAATCCCTCTAATCCAACTCCAACAAGCAACAAATCATATTTCAATTGAGGTAATTTCGCAACTTAAAACTACAACACACACAATTTCGGTTCAAATGTGAAGAACCCTAATTGAAGATGATGATCACTAAATCAACCAACAATCAATCCCTTCTCTCAACTTGTGCTCTGATACCAAAAGATGATGTGCTCAAAACCAAGTTCAAGCACAATCAAATGACTCAAAGAAAACGATCTTCAAGTCACAATCAAACCGGTTCAATCAACTAGGAAATTGCGTGACCCTAATGGAACTTTGATGAAATCCAATGGTTCAAAGATTAAATTAACTTCCACTAATGATCAATTTCACTAATCAACAATAAGATCAAGTGAATTTCACATGAAATGAATGAAAAAGAAAAGCACAAAACCGTGATGTACCCTCTTCCCACACAAGCTCAAATTCACGGCACTACTAAAGTGCATTCAATCTCAAATGAACAATCAACCTTACAAGATAAATTTTCCATGAAATACAATCACAAATAAGTCCAAGAAAGATTCAAATCTACCCTAGATATGACTCACTAGAGCAGAAATGAACAAACAACAAAGATGAAATCGATATGACTCACAATTCCCTTTTGTCGCACTCGCCACAATTCCAATTCTTGGGTTGAAATTGATAAGAGGTTTTGAACTAAGGATGAACCCTAATTCCACACGTGAAAGTGCTAAGTTTGTTCTGCAAAATATGGCCTCTCAAACCCTCTTCTAAGTAAGTATTTATACTTGCTACTCCTAGGGTTAGAAAGTGGTCAAAATTACAAGTTTGCCACTTTTAAGGTGGCTAGTCCTAAATAAAAATTACAAGGAAATGAAAGTGTCCCAAAACCAAATACAACAAAAAATAGTTCATAAAACAATTACAAAGTACAAAATATCATAAGTCTTCATGAACCAATGCCTCAGAATGGAAAACAATCGCAGCGGGTCTTTGATTGTTACCCTAAAAAAGTTCTATGTCCATCAACTGTTGTAGGACATATTGGCATCCCATGGAGAATTATCATTGTACCTGTAAGATTATTCTCAAATATTTATTAGAATAAAAGACATAAAGTAAAATATGAGCGATTTGGATCATCATCCAAATCAGGTTCTGAAAATGTCGACTATGCCAGAAATTTTCCCATCACCGGGGCAAGGCTTGTATTTTTGAATCTTAAGATATAGTACTACAAGCCTCACACATAGCCATCGACCCTACGTCCCCCTCTTCTTCGCTTTTCCACTCGCCGTCGGTTACTTAGCTCCTAGAGGTTACTTGTTTACAGTCTAGCGAGTCTTCATAGTGGAGGTGGGGTTGGCTTCATGTTTCTTGAGCTCACTGCCGAGGAAGTTCTCATCGGTGTAGACAGTAAGGTTTTCTTTTCAAGTTGGGAAACTAGGGTTTCCTAGGGTATGTGATGAGGATCAGCTAACATCACAAAGAAAAGAGTCGAAACCTCATGATCCATTACATGGTATTGGAGGCCTGATGACTCGAGCTAGAGCTAAAAGGATGAACTAAGCTCTACAAGGACTAGTCATGGACTTGTAAGCTAGGGAATCAAGCTACACAGAAGAAAAACATACATATGTTAACTTGATTCATGTAACCATGGAAGGATGAAATAATTTAGGGACATTAAAAATTTGCGTGGACCGCTACACTAGAGGATAGATTCGATTTTGTTAATGTTTATTTTTATTTGTTGGTTTGTTATTTGTGTTATTTGGTTGCTTACTTGGTGACACAAGGATAAGGATAAAATAGGCAACTTAAGATTTCCATGTTGTAGGGTTTTTTTCCATATTGTATGTGTGCTATATATGCCGTGTAAGGGGGTCGGCCAAAGACACTTGATTATTGAATTGAAAAACATCTTTTTTTCATGGGAGACAATGAAACCACTTTTTGTTCTTTTGTAAAAGAACTTTTCCATAGGAATTCACAACCGAATTGCTAGGAATACTCTTTTGATAACTTAGGTTTTAGTCAACAAGTGTGATTGGGGTCTAATTACACTTTGCTTATTCAAGATGATCCTCAGGGTAATTGAATCCAATAGCGACATCGGGGTTATAGGTTTAACATACATAGGGTTTCACGCATCAGTTGGTATCAAAGCTTCGGTTTTTTTAATCAAGTAAATTTTATTTTTTTCTTTAATTCATCTGTTGTTCTTTTCCATATTTGTCTGTTGTTCTTTTTCATATTCATAGATAGAAGTTATATAAGAAAAAATTCATTCTTGTTTGGTCATTACAATCTATTAGGGTCGACGGCATTTAGGGTTTCCATTGAATAATCAATTGTGTTCAATTTATAGTTCTTCTATATATATATATATATATATATATATATATATCAATTTGATTGCAAAAGAAAGAATCAAGAACCAACATTTAAAAAAAAAAAAGAATTCGACCATGAAAGATTACAATTGCCGAAATCATAAGATAGCTTATTAATTCAATTTACTTTCCATATCAATTATTTCCAATTTCCTACCGTAACATATCCTTGATTGTCTATGTTTGGTATCTACATTGTACACATCCCTTAAGCAATCGGTGCAATAGTGATTATTTCCTTTTGTGTTAGAAGTAATCTTTGATTGTATATCCATTCATTGGTGAATCTTTTCCATATCAATTAGACTTGTGTAGTTAGTATTCCATCATTCTCGTGACTTAGGACTGATTAGTAATCATTAGTGTTAACTTAGTAATTTGAGTTTAGGAGTTCCAATTTGAGCTACTAGCAAAGAATTACAAAAAGCGGGTTGTGAGAGCTATACATGAGTGAAATTGTGAGCAATACATGAGTAGGTGTAAGAAACATACATATATATTTCTTGTAATTGTGATCTTATCTTACTGCAAATTTCAGAATTATGTCGGGACAGAACAATAATGGAGGAGAAAGTTGGGTGATGTTTGAGGAATTGATGGGGGAGATGAAGAGGATCATAATGGGTGAACTAGAGTAGATCCATGAAAGGATGGATAGGATGGAAAGGAGTAGGGAACTGTTTAGCAGTATTACTGTCAAGTGAAGAGTAGGTAGACAAAATAGGGGAGGTGTTAGGATAGATGAAGGTGAGGAATCTGATTTTGGAGATTACCAACACGTGAGGGATAGGGGAAGTATCCAAAGGCGTGATAGTAATTTAGGGAGTATTAAATTGAAAATCCCAACATTTCAGGGAAAGAATGATCTAGAGCTGTATTTAGAGTAGGAGAGAAAAATGGATCATGTGTTTGAATGTCACAACTACACTGAGGAGAAAAAGATAAAACTGGCTACAATAGAGTTTCCGGATTACGCCAGTGTATGGTGGGATTAGTTTATGCGTAATAGGCGCAGGTATAGAGAGCGACCTGTTAACACTTGGGAGGAGATGAAAACTATTATGCAGAAGCGTTTCATTCCTAGTCACTACCATAGGGACTTACTTAGGAAAGTCCAAGGGTTGACTCAGGGAAATAACAGTGTAGAGGATTACTACAAAGAGTTAGAGATAGCCATGATTAGGGCTAGAGTTGAGGAGGATGATGAAGCCACTATGGCTAGATTCATCAATGGGTTGAATAGGGAAATAGTTGACATAGTAGATCTACACCATTATTTAGATATGGAAGAGTTGCTGCACAGAGCTATTAAAGTAAGGTGGCAATTAAAGTATAGGAGTGAGCAAAGGACTTATTCGACTTTTAAATCTCTATGGAAGTCTACATAGAAGAAAAACTCCATCGATTCAAAGCCTAAGGAGGACGTGAGGGCTAAGAACCCAATTGTTGCTTTTAACGGAAAGACTAACACTAAACCCCCTTCTAGGATGAGAGATATTAAATGTTTTAGGTGTTAGGGATTTAGGCACATTGCATCTTAATGTCCAAATCAGAGAGCTATGATTATTAGTGATAGTGGGGATGTAGAGAGTGTGAGCTCTAAGAAGGAGGAGGAGTCACCATCGCAGGAGTATGAGGATGTTGACTTAGAGGGACCCACAAGTGGCGAGTTGTATTTCACAAGGAGATTACTTAGTGTATAACCCTAGGAGGATGGTAAGGGGATCTAGCATGAACATATTTTTCATATACGGTGTCATGTGCAGGGTAGAGTATGTAGCTTAATAATAGATAGTGGCAGCTGCACTAATGTTACTAGCACCTTACTAGTAGAAAAGATGTAGTTGAAAGCTATGAAACATCCTAGACCATATCAATTACAGTAGCTAAGTGATTGTGGGGAGGTTAAGGTAACCAAGCAGGTTCTTATAGCCTTTTCCATAGGGAGATACAAAGACGAGGTTATGTGTGATGTGGTACCTATACAGGCTAGCCACATATTGTTAGGGCAACCATGGCAGTTTGATAGGAAGGTTATGTATGATGGGTACAAGAACCAATATTCTTTTGTTCTAAACAAAAGGAAAATGGTTCTCACGCCTCAGAAACCATGGGAAGCTAGTGAAAATCAGATGAGAATTACAAAGAAATTTAAGGTAAAACACTCGAGTGCACGAGAGAAAAATAAAATGAGTGATAAACAAACACTGGTGAGCAAAGAGGGAAAATACACACAAACACCGAAAGCAGAGGGAATGGCGAGGATGAGTGAAGTTGAGAGTGCAATGATGGCCAAACAACAGTTACTTGTACTTATGTACAAGGATTTATATTTTTCTAATATTGACATTAACTATTTTGTGCCTAGTGTTGTTGTCTCTTTATTGCAGTAATTCGAAGACTTGTTCCCTGAAGAAGTGCTACAAGGATTACCCCCTCTATGAGGGATAGAGCACCAGATTGACTTCATGCCAGGTGCTTCCATTCCAAACTGGCTAGCATATAGAACCAATCTAGAGGAGGCTAAGGAAATTCAGAAACAAGTAGATGGGTTGATGGAGAAAGGGTTCGTGTGAGAGAGTCTGAGCCCATGCTTAGTGCTAGTGATACTAGTGCCCAAGAAGGATAGGGCGTAGCGTATGTGCCTAGATTGTAGGGCGATCAACAAAATTACTGTTAATTATAGACATCCCATTCCTAGATTAGATGACATGCTTGATGAGTTTCATGGTGCATGCTTGTTCTTGAAAAATGACCTTAAAAATAGTTAATACCAAATTCGTATGAAAGAGGGTGATGAGTGGAAAACTACCGTTAAAACCAAACATGGCTTATAGGAATGGATGGTAATGCCTTTTGGGTTGACTAATGCACCTAGTACCTTCATGAGGTTAATGAATCATGTATTGCATCAATTCTTAGGAAAATTTGTTGTAGTTTATTTTGATGATATCTTGATATATAATAGAACATTGGATGATCATGTACAACATTTGCAAAGTGTTTTTACTATTTTAAGGGAAAAATAATTGTATGCTAACTTGAAAAAGTGCATGTTTTGTATGAAATTTATGGTTTTCCTTGGTTTTGTTGTAGGAGCAGATGGAATAGTTATATATGAGGAGAAAGTAAAGGCAATCCGAGATTAGCCAACACCTTTAAATGCCAATGATGTTAGGAGCTTCCACGGTCTAGCTAGTTTCTATAGGTGATTTGTGAGAGACTTCAGCTCCATTGTTGCTCCACTAAATGATCTTGTGAAGAAGAATGTTGAATTCAAGTGAACCGAAATACATGAGCAGGCATTCTAAACATTGAAGAGTAAGTTAACTAATGCTCCCTTGTTAGTATTACCAAATTTTGATAAGGTTTTTGAGATCGAATGTGATGCTTCCGAGAAGGGTATTGGTGGTGTTTTAATGTAGGATTCCAAACCAATAGCCTACTTCAGTGAGAAACTCTATAGTGTTGCACTGAACTATCCAGTATATGACAAGGAGTTGTATACTCTAGTGAGGACGTTATAAACATGGCAGCATTATCTATGGCCTAAGGAGTTCATCATCCATTTTGATCATGAAAGTTTGAAGTACCTGAAGACGTAGGGAAAACTGAATAAGAGGCATACTAAGTGGTTAGAGTTCATTGAAACCTTTCCATACGTCATCAAATACAAGTAAGGTAAGGAAAACGTAATGGTTGACGCCCTTTTCAGGAGGTATTATCTGTTAACCTCTTTACATACTAAATTGCTTGGGTTTAAAAGCATGAAAGAACTATAAGAACATGATGCTGATTTTAGTCAGATTTGGTCTGCTTGTTTTGAAAGTGGGTATGGCGACTACTATAGGCATGAGGGATATTTTTTTAAGAAAGATAGGTTGTGTGTGCCTAGGACTTCCATACAAGAATTACTAGTGAAGGAGATGCATGGGGGTTGTCTCATGGGACATTTTGGAGTAAACAAAACTTTGGATATTATGCATTGTCATTTTTACTGGCTTAAGATGAGACATGATGTACAACTTGTGTGTGACAAGTGCATTGCATGTAGGAATGCTAAGTCTAAAGTTATGCCCCATGGGGAGTATCTTCCCTTACCTATGCCTAGTCAGCCTTAGACTAACATTTCCATGGATTTCATATTAGGTTTGCCTAGATCTTAGAATGGTAAAAATAGCATATTTGTTGTCATCAGTAGGTTTAGTAAAATGGCTCACTTTATTACCTGTTCTAAAACTAATGATGCTCGACATATAGCTGATTTATTCTTTAGGGAGATCGTTAGATTGCATAGTTTACCTAACTCTATCATTAGTGATAAAGATGTGAAATTGTTTAGCCACTTTTGGTGCACCTTATGGAATAGGCTAGGCACTAAACTACCGTTTTCCACTATGGCACATCCTCAAATAGAAGTTGTTAATAGGACACTTTCCACATTGCTATGTGCTGTGCTTGATAAAAATTTGAAGCAATGGGAAACATGTTTGCCCCATATCGAGTTTGCATATAATAGGACTATGCATTCTACTACATCCTACTCTCCATTTGAGGTTGTGTATGGTTTTAATCCCTTAACTCCATTAGATATATTGCCTTTACCTACTAACGAGTTTGTTTATCTTTATGGCACAATTGCATGTAGGAAGGCTAAGTCCAAAGTTATGCCCTATGGGGAGTATCTTCCATTACCTATGCCTAGTCAGCCTTGGACTGACATTTCCATAGATTTCATATTAGGTTTGCCTAGATCTCAAAATGGTAAAGATAATATATTTGTTGTTGTCGATAGGTTTAGTAAAATGGCTCACTTTATTGCTTGTTCTAAAACTAATGCTGCTCGACATATAGCTGATTTATTCTTTAGGTAGATCATTAGATTGCATGGTTTACCTAACTCTATTTTCAGTGATAGAGATGTGAAATTTTTTAGCCACTTTTGGTGCACCTTATGGAATAGGCTAGGCACTAAACTACTGTTTTCCACTGTAGTACATCCCCAAATAGATGGACAAACAAAAGTTGTTAATAGGACACTTTCCACATTGCTACATGCTGTGCCTGATAAAAATTTGAAGCAATGGGAAACATGTTTGCCTCATGTAGAGTTTGCATATAATAAGAGTACACATTCTATTACATCCCACTCTCCATTTGAGGTTGTGTATGGTTTTAATCCCTTAACTCCATTAGATATATTCCCTTTACCTACTAACAAGTTATTTGATCTTGATGGCACAAAGAAGGTAGAATTTGTTAGGGATTTATATACCGCAGGTACGAGCTAACATTGAAAAGAAGAATTAACACTATGCCCGATAAGCAAACAAAGGACGTGTTAAAGCTATATTTTAACCTGGTGATTAGGTTTAGGTACATTTAAGGGAGGAATGTTTTGTTGAGTAATGCAAATCTAAGTTACATTGTAGGGGCGATGGACCTTTCCAAGTGGTGGAGCGCATAAATGACAATACTTACAAGATAGATTTGCTAAGCCACTATGGTAACGTCAGTGCTACCTTTAACATTTCTGACCTTACTCTTTATGATGCAAGTAATTCAAGGACAAATCTTTTCGAGGAATGAGGGAATGATGAGGATTAGCTAGCATCATAAAGGAAGGAGCCAAAACCTCATGATCCATTATATGGTATTGGAGGCCCGATGACCCGAGCTAGAGCTAAAAGGATGAACGAAGCCCTATAAGGACTAGTCATGGACTTGCAAGCTAGGGAATCAAGGTACATAGAAGAAAAACATATATATGTTAACTTGATTCACGTGATCATGGAAGGATGAAATAATTTACGAACATTAAAAATTTACGTAGACTGCTATACTAGAGGATACATTTGGTTTTGTTAATGTTTATTTTTTTTTGTTAGTTTTTTATTTATGTTATTTAGTTACCTACTTGGTGACACAAAAATAAGGATAGAATAGGCAACTTAGGATTTCCATGTTGTAGGGTTTTTTCCATATTATATACGTGCTATATATGACAAGCAAGGGGGTTGGCCAAAGACACTGGATTATTGAATTGAAAAAACATCCTTTTTTCGTAGGAGACAATGAAACCACTTTTTGTTCTTTTGTAAAAGAAATTTTCCATAGGAATTCTTAACTAAATTGCTAGGAATACCCTTTTGATAACTTAGGTTTCAATCAATAGGTGTGATTGGAGTCTAATTACGCTTTGTTTATTCAAGACAATCCTCAAGGTAATTGAATCAAATAGCGACGTTAAGGTTTTAGGTTTAACATACCTAGGGTTTCATGCATCAATATAGTTATAGAGTTTGCATCTTAGGTTTGGTTTGGGGTGACAGGTTTAGAGGGGGAAAGTAAAGATTCGAGGAGAAGGAAGGGAAATTTGGGGAGGGACAAAAGGAAGGATAGCGTTGAGACAGGAAACTCTCTGCAATAGGGGAAGATAAGAAGGAAAAGCTAGGAGAAGAAAAGGGAAGGAAGAAGAAACTGGGAATGGAGCGAACGATGTCGAGGACATTTTGGGTTGTCCAATCAAAGCTTAAGGGAAAGGTGAGAGGAAGGAGGGGCAGAAGAAGCATGGGAAAGGGGGATGGTAGGGAAGGATGATGTGACCAACAGTAGTTGATGGGATGGAGGCCGGCTGATGTGATGTTGCTGTTGCTCTGCTAACCAACATGGGGGGGAAGGGCTGAACAGGACAGGCAGGTTTGATTTTGCTACCCTTTTTTTTTCTTTCAGTTATGTTTATATGTATTTATATTATAATTATATTTTATATTATAAATGTTTCTATTTTAATATTCTGCTCGTGTACAAAAATATCTTCAAATTTTATATTTTTATCATTTTATTATGAAAATTTACGTTTTAAGATAATTTGATTATTTTGGGTGTGAATATTCACTTGGAATTTTCATTTGAATTTCCTAAATCTATAGTTTTGATTAATTTCCTTATTTAACCCAATATTGCTTGAAATTTATGTTTCGGAGAATTTATTCTTTTAATTTAAATTGCATGAACTGAAGTTAGGATTTACAATTATTTTTATTTCTCTATTTATATGCCCATATACAAATATTTGTTTTTTAATTACTCAGTGTCCTAAATTTACTTAGTAATATATTTTGTAAAATTCAAAATGCTACATCCGTTTCCTATCTTTCTTTGCAATGGTTATTCTTTCCAATTGTTTTATTTTTAAAACCTATTGTTATCGCAAATTATTAAAATAATATTCACGCGTCATGATGTTTAAATATTTGTCGTAAATTTCTCAAATATAGCGAGATTGTCATTTTCGCTATCCCGACCTAAAAGTATTTTTCATTTTTCTTATTTTCTTTAAATTTTCATAGTCTTTTCAAAATTTTTAGGACATTACAAAACCTATTCCATATTTCCTACAAGGTCTAAGGTCATCTTTGTGCTCTTCTTATCGATGGTGGTAGTTGCACCAATGTAGTAGCTACTTCACTAGTGAATAAATTGAAACTAGTCACTACACTACACCTTAAGCCATATAAACTGCACTAGTTAAGTGAACAAGTCAGTCTGCATGTCACTCAAAGGGCTAAGGTTCCATTTCGCATAAGGGAAAAGGACCATGATGAGATTATTTGTGATGTTCTTCATATGTGCACATTACATATGCTACTTGGTAGATCGTGGTTATTTAACAGGAGAGTATTGCATGATGGGTTTAAGAACACCTATGTGTTTTAGAAGAATGGTGAACGGATTTTTTTGAATTCTATGTCACCAACTGAGGTGCAAGAAGCCCAGGGACAGATCATTAAAACCATTGGAAATAAGTCTTTATTCATGGGGCTAAAAGAACTGGAAGACAACTTGAGTAGAGTGGAACAGTTCTAGGAGATATAGAAGCTTCATCAAAAGGCTTTTGCACATCTTAAGAAGACTTAAGAGCAGCTACGACTTCAAGGCAATAAACATAAGTAGACCAAGATTTTCAATCCAAGTGACTTAGTTAGGATTCTTTGCTATAGTGATTGGTCTCTTTGCAAGAAATCACATAAATGTTCACCTAGAACAGAAGAACCATCAGATTTGAGGGCAAATCTTTCACAAGTCTGAGGAGATGATGGGAATTAAATCATTTCAATTATAAATACACTAGATGGAAAATCAAATCATAAAGGCCAGTGGTAAACCTATTTAAGCCGGCCATAAAGGCCAACGGTGTAGCTATTTAGGTTGGCCTTTCAGGCTGGTGGCTTAGGTACTTAGATTAGCTATAAAGGCTAATGTCTTACTCCATTAGACCAATTATTTTAGGTAGTTTCGAGCTAGTTTATTCTTGATACTATAAATACCTCTTTATAATGGAAACATAATAGACTTTTGACATTTTGAGAATACAAAAAGTGGACTTTACTTCATTTTCTTATACTTTTATCAATCCTTGGATTGTGGTGAGTGACGGTATCGGGATTGTTATGTGTCATATCAAAAAGACCATATTAACACTATTCTCTTGCTAGTGCATAATATCTGATAAGGGTTTAGGGTTTTATCTTGTTATTATTATTTATTTGATTATTGGAATTGTGTTTGTTGTGAATCATCAATTGGAATTATGATTACTTGGTTCTGGATAGGAATTAGGCACATCACATTCATTTGAAGAAAGCCACATATTCTCAAAACGAAAGAATGCCACATATTCTCAAAATGAAATGTCTTCACCCCTTTCAAGTCCTTATCTTCTATATTTACTAATAATGCAACAAGATCATGGAGAATAGTGTTAAAATCTCTAATACAAAGCTAAACGTTACTTCTAACAATAGCTATTCTTTTATTTGTCCCCATAATTTCTTTTTAAAATGGAATATATGGAAAAATGAATCCATAATACTCCTCCCAGGCTACTTCCATCTAAAAAATTAATTTGTAAATCACTTCGATGGTTATTTTCTTCTATAATCTCAATATCAACACTCTCATTCCACTAAAGAGATGCCTTCCTGCTAAACCCCTTCTCTTCACATGGAAACTATCTCTATATTGCATCTTGTTTCTCAAAATCTCTAATTTATTTACTCTTTTTCTTATTTTATTTTTATTTCCATCTAAACAATCACACTAGGGTTAATACTACTCTACATCTCCTCTTTGTTGTTCTAGCTATGTACATTAGCTTTGCTACACTTACGCTTCTTAACTCTGATTTTTTTAAACTACACTAAATTACTTTTCCTTCTCTCGTTCACTTTTAATATTTGGTTTTTGGAAGGCACTTGATAATTCCTTAGGAGATACAATAATAGTTGACAATTGGGAATTATGGTCCTGAATGGCCTCATTCTAAGAATTCTTAATAGTAGAAAGATTTACTTCATGATCAACTTCTTACACATTATCCCTTACAAGACATGATGTGCCCGAGGCGACAACCACCACTTCACAATCAATCCATCGATCTCATAACCTTTCACTCTCATGATTAATTGAATTGTTGTTTTTGTATTTTTAGAATGATATGAACGACTTTTTGATGGATATTATACATCAATAAGAGTTGCATTACACATACCTCACTCAATATTATGCATAGATAAAGTGGAGTGGTTTGTTTGTTGCAATTCAAACATATTGAATTGATAAGAACATGAATAAGAGAAGACTCTTAATGAAAAACTCACATTTAACTAAGATTAACCATAATTAGGGTTTTTACAGAGTATTTATACCCTAGCTAACTACCGGTGATAGGAATAAAAATCCGACAAGACCTATCATTAGGGCAAGAACTAAAGAATGTCAAATCTTGGCGATGAGGGCCCATTTTGAGTAGATCGACCCTGAAATTATTTATATATTAACCTCTTTTCTATTATTCTTGTATTGTGTTTTCCAACGGGCACACTTATCATATTTTATAGGGCAATGGACAAACTCCCTCTGACTCAGCTTGTGGGTTATCTATGGACCGACCTGAACCGGCGATGAGCTGGGCCGATGGATCCTATAGAAGACCGGCATCTTGAAGACCATTTCTTTTATATATTTCTTCTTTTATGAACTATTTTGGTTGTATTTGGTTTTGGGACACTTTTATTTCCTTGTAATTTTTATTTAGGGCTAGCCACCTTAAAAGTGGCAAACTTGTAATTTTGACCACTTTTTAACCTTAGGAGTAGCAAGTATAAATACTTGCTTAAGAGAGGGCTTGAGAGGCCATATTTTGCAGAATTGAGAGACACATTTCACGTGTGAATTAGGGTTCTTTCCTTAGTTCAAAACTCTTATCAATTTCAACCCAAGAATTGGAATTGTGGCGAGTGCGACGTAGGAGAATTGTGAGTCATATCGATTCCATCTTAATTGTATGTTCATTTCTTCTCTAGTGAGTCATATATAGGGTAGATTTGGATCTTTCTTGGACATATTTGTGGTTATATGTCGTAGACAACAATCTTGTAAGATTGATTGTTTCCTTGAGCACTTGAATTACATATATCAATTTTAGTGCATTGGCGTGAATTTATGATTGAAAGGGAAAGTGGATTTCATGATTTTATTGCTTTATTTGATCTGATTTCCATGTGATTTTCAATCCTTATTTTGGTTACTTGGTGAATGTTACAAATAGAGATTATAACTAAATCATTTTATCAACATTTTCCATCAAAATCTACAAGGTATTCACGTGAATTGTTTCCTTAGTGGACCAGTTTTGTATGAGACTTGAGGCTTGTTTTCTTAAGTCATTTGATTGTGCTTGGAAGTGGAATTAGGCACATCAACCAAAAACCTTGTAATTATTAAAGAAAATAAAATAAAAGTGAAATATTGAAGAAAATAAAATAAATGTCAAATAACATAAAACAAACTCGACTAGAGATATACGGTTAGGGTTCATGGCTGTGTATCTTGCTTGTGTATCTTATTGTAAACAAATAACCTTGTCAAGTAAGTACATGGTCAAAGGTCGATGTATATGGCCATGTACCTTTCTGTTTCTTCATCAGAAAGTTACACGGTTAAGATAGATGTTTATGTTCATGGGCATGTATCTTCTTGACACTTCAATTCTACTCCTTCTTAAGTTTGAACTTGGTCCACCTCTTCATTCACTTCTTAGCCACTTAAAATTAGCCCAATGCAATTGTCAAAAGTCCTATAGTTAACTTGAAATCTTTAAGTAAACATTTGATTTTCATCTTTTAACTCTCTATCATTAGCCTTCTACATTAGATTTTGTAAACCACTAGCTTTAGACCTCATGATTAGACCTATTGATGCTTGATTCCCATCAAGACACCAAGTAAAACTCTTGCAAAAATTGAAGAGAGGGAGAAGGGGTTGAGAGAGATTGCAGGACTAGGAGAAACAAGAAGACAAAAAAAATGTAGAATAGAAGAAAACAAAGAGCTCCTAAGCCAAAGGAAAAAAGCCTAACCAATGCTTACCAAGAGTATACCATAAACCTTTTATTTCTAGAGTTTTGTTTCAAGAATTTTGTTTTCTTTTAAGGTGTTTGTAACTTCAGATAATTCTTATTTCTTTAGGATGTAAATTATGTGTTACATTTACTTTGACCATGTAGCCACATGAGCAAAATGTAAATGTATACACCAATAGTAATAACGAAAGTATTTTATTCTACGTAAGCTTTCTTTTGGAATAAATTAGAAAAAAAAATGAGAAGAGTAAGGCCAAATATAAGTTTTCTATGCTGATAAAAAACATATAAGACCTCTATAAACCTCGAACTTTGGCATATTAAATGATTCATAGCATAAATTAGCCTTAAAAAGTGACTTAAGATTGTTAGAAGTAGTTAAGTGATGGAGATATGTAAGAATGCCCTAAACCAATATAATAGGATACTATCCTCTAGGCCAATCACTTGAGTTAGAGCACACGAACTTCAAATCCTAATGTGAAGGATTTTCTCTAGCCAACAGATTGATTATGAAGTCGTCTATCTTCATAGATTCCATTTCCAACATTCGTTGAGCTCCTACTATACGTTTATGTCTCTCAAAGTTGAGGAAGTATAGTTAAACAGACTATAAAGCTTAGATAGCTTGGCTTGATCTAACCTACCCCTTACTAGCCCTCTTGAAACTAGCTAAATAACTGATTGACCTATTCTAAGAAGGCTCCATTTATGTTAGCTTAAACGTCGCTTAGAATCATTTGTCTTTTTTTGCTAAGGATACATCTAGTATTGTAATGACACTTGTCTCTAACACTTGATAGTTGCACGTACCCAAAGAAATATTCCTTTTCTTCTCTTTATATTTTTATCCCATTTGTTTAATATTAGGAATGTATTTTCACCATATACTTAAAAGAATATTTCGTATTGAGTATGTAACCTTAAGGACTTACTATAAATAATCCCTTTATATGTAAGTTGCATAAGTTTTGTTAATTCATAATCAAATATACAAAAATTTATCCTAACTTTCTCTCAAGTCCATAAGCTCTTGAGCTTGTTATTACTTTTATCAATCCTTTTAGTAAGGATCATGGCAAATTCCCTTAAGTGTTGTTGCTTGTGAGTCATATTAAGTGGCAATCTTAGGTTGTGTGCGCTTGTGAGTGTGTAATATCTTGCAAGTAGATTAAGAGTTTAGCTAGACTTGTTCGCATTTTCTCCCTTCCCCTTGACATTGTTATTGATATCCTAGTGACTACCAAGCTCCTAGACATATTGATGGGAATCAAACCCTTCAAGTTACAAGACAAATCACTCGAGCTAGAACCAAAGGATTATAGAACCTTACATTGAGGGTTCTACTTGATTAGTTGAAACCCAAGGAACATCGTATAGTCTCTTCATACATTCTACATGATTGTTTTATTTTCAATCAAATATACATGTCATTGCTTTAGGATAACAATTGATGATTCAAGATTGGTGATACCCTATTTAGGCCGACCCTCAAAGCTGGCGGCGTAAAGATTTAAGCCGACCCTCAAGGTTGACGGTGTAAGCTTCTAAGGCTAGCGGTGAACATTTCGAAGCCAGTGGCTTACTCCTTTTAAGGCCAGTGGCTTTCTTTAAACCCGATTATGTTAACTTTTGTTACAAAGATTTGTAATTTATATATGTTTTGAGGCATTGAACATGAGAGATTATGACCTTTTGAATTAGACTCTCTTGAGTTTTCGTCTTAACTTTTATCAATCCTTGCATTGTGGCAAGGGACGGTGTCAGAATTGTTGTTTATTGTATCAACTATTTTATGTTAGGACTAATCCTTTGCTAGTGCATAACATCTGGTAAGGATTTAGGTTTTTTTAACTTATTATTGTTCGTTGATTATCAGAATTGTGATTGTTGCGATTCATCAGCTTGGATTGGAATTGCTTGATTCTGTTTTAGAATCAGGCATACATATTTTGGTATCAGAGCATTGTTTAAGAGAAGGGATTATGACGTGGTTATCAAATTTCAGTTGAATAATTAAGGTTTTTATATTATGAATTGTGTCATAGTTGATTGAGATTAAATTGGGATTGAATGTTTGTTGACGTTTGGATTGTGTTGTTGTTTGTGTGTGATTGTTATTAGGGCTTGTGCATTAGTTATTGATATTGAATTGGAGTTAAGGTTTATATGGTCAATTATGCTGGGTTTAATTAGAATTGAATTGGGGATTATTGCGGTGTGTGATTGTGATTTGTGAATTCTTGTATTAAGACTACAATTCAGTGAAGGATGTCGAATGACAATGTTAATGGAGGAATTGGGAATGAAGCCAATTGTCAAGTTGGAGGAGGAGGTTAGGGATGTCGTATTGTAGGTGGAAGAAAAACTTTAAAAGAATAGTTGTAGGACCTAACTACTATTGTTGCTAATCTAGCAACATGGGTCAATCAAATGACATTGCCCCAATAGCCAGTGGAAAATCGCAGGCACCCCTACCTTAGGTAGCCCTTAATGATGTACGTAAGGAAGGAGCATTAAGAGGAAATAGGGGCAAGCAAGTTAGAGGAGATTATCACACTTATCGGGAGGAAAGGGATGATAACTTTGAGAATGAACTTTATCCTAATCGTGAGTTTAGGTTGCCTAGGGGTTTGAAATATTTGAAATTACAGATGCCTTCATTTGCTAGAAGGGGATCTGCAAAGGATTATCTTAATTAGGAAGATAAGGTGAAAGGACTCTTTGAATGTTATGAGATCAATGACCATACTTGAGTACATCTAGCAGCAGTCGAGTTTATAAGGTATGCCACCTTATGGTGGAAGAACCTTGTGGCCAGTAGGAGGAGAGATGGGGATGCTGAGATTTGTACAGATAGTAGCTATTCATGAGTCTCTAAACATTAAGACAGGGAGGCAAAACCATAGATGAGTATGTCCAGGAGTTTGAGACATTGATGATTCGATGTGGAGCAATCGAACCTCTTGAACAGACTATGGCACAATTTGTGTCCGGTCTGAAATATGAGATCACCTGTATGGTAGAGTTACAACGATATGACTCCTTTGTTGAGGCTATGTAGTTAGCATTGAAAGTGGAGAGACAAAGGCATTCTAACCCTTATAGAGTAACGAGTAATAGATATGGATCCTTTACAAAACTATCTGAGTCAGACGGTAAACAAGTTGATAAAGGGGGATATAATAGAAATGTAGAAAAGAATAAGGTTATTCCAGACATTAGGGGGGGAAAGGAGTTTGTTAGAAAAGGGAATACAATTGCTAGGAATGAGAATAAATAGATGGTAGTCGGTACATTGGGAGGAAAGATTGCCAGATCAAATGCTTTAAATGTTTAGGTTTTGGACACATGGCTGCTTAATGTCTAAATTGAAGGGTGATAACTGCCATGTAGGTGGAGAGTGAGGATAAAGAAGAAGAGATGCATGATCCCTTAGATTTGTCAGCTATATTGAATGAATATTATGGAGATGCAAATGTTGAAGTACATGAAGAAAAGGGGAATGATCAATATTTGTCCATCAACGTATTGTGCAGGGTGATGACTACCTTTCTTACTAATGAGGAAGAATAGAGGGAGAATCTATTTTACCTTTCCTATAGGGTCCAAGGTAACCTTTGTGCTCTTATCATTGATGGTGGTAGTTGTATCAATGTAGTGGCTACTTCACTGGTAAATAAATTAAAAGTAGTCACTACTCCACATCTTAAGCTTTATAAATTATACTGGTTAAGTGAACAAGGTAGTCCACATGTGATGTGCCTAAAACTAAGGTCCAAGCACAATCAAATGAACCAAAGGAACACTTCAACTCTTAAATCAATAACCGGTTCAAAAAGGGTAAAATTGCATAAACCCTAGTGAAGGTGCAATGAGATCCAAATACTCAATGATGCAATTATAATTCCACAACGATAATTTCTTCTAACATAACACTAATCACATATAAATCCACATGAATAATTCACAATTTCAAAATAAATCTTCAACTCTAAGAACCCATTTCCACATGTGCTAATCACGGTTTAAGAAGCACACATAAAGGATGAATCAAATTCAAATGCCAAGTATCTCAATCAAGCATAAAAATTCGAAATAATAGGAAGCAAATCTGACTAAGAACTATCTCAATTCACCCCTAGATATTACACACTAGAGAAGAAAAGAAATCACAGCAAAATGAAATTGATATTACTCACAATTTCAAAGTGTTGCACTCGCTACAATTTCAACTCTTAGGATTGAAATTGATAAGAGTCTAATGACAATTAGGAGAACCCTAATCCTCATGCAAAGTATATCTTAAATCTGAAAAATGTGGCCTCCTCAAACCCTACTTTAAGCAAGTATTTATACTTGCTCCCTTTAGGGTTAGAAAATGCACAAAATTACAACTATGCCACTTTTAGGGTGGTCGGTCCTAAAACTCAATTACAACCAAATAAAAGTGTCCGAAAATGATTACAACATAAATAGTCTAAGTAAATAACAAATATATATAAAAATTACAAGATGTTAGCTTTTCCATAGGATTCATCGGCCTAACTCATCACTGGTTTAGGTCGGTCCATGGATAACCCACAAGCTGAGTTTTAGTGAGTTTGTCCATCGCCCTGTAAAGCTTGATAAGTGTGGCTATTGGAATATATAATACATTAATAAGATAAAAGTGGTTAGTAAACAAATAATTCTAGGGTCGATTTGTTCAAAATAGGCCCTCATCGCCAAGATTCGAAATCCTTTGGTTCTTGCCCTAATGATAGGTTTTGTCGGATTTTGATTCCTATCAACATGTCACTTAGAGAGTTAAGGTTCCATTTAGCATAGGGGAGAAGTACTATGATGATATTGTTTGTGATATTCTTCCCTTGTGTGCATTACACTTACTGCTTGGTAAACCTTAGCTATATGATTGGAGGGTGTGGCATGATGGGTTTAAGAGCACCTATGTGTTCCTAAAGGAAGGTAAGCGCATTTTATTTAACCTCATGTCACCTATTGAAGTACAAGAGGCATAAAGGCAAATTAATAAGACTATTAACAAGAAGACCTTATTAGTGGGACAACATGAACTGGAGAAGGCAAAAGAGGAAGAGAGACTAGTGTATATGTTACAAATGAGATATGTGATGGAAATAGATGGACGAGAACAATTAGCCCTAGTAGTGAATTAGGTACTAGATGAGTATATGGATATATTCTCAGATGAGTTACCTGAGGGATTACCACCTATGAGGGGCATTAAACATGCCATTGATTTCCAACTTTGGTCAATGTTGCCAAATCGGCTTGTGTATTGCATGAATCTCTAAGAAGCTAAAGAATTGAAGCAGTAGGTGGATGACTTAGTAGAAAGGGGTCTTGTTAGGGAGAGTACTAGTCCTTATGTTGTTCCTGCACTTTTTGTTCCTTAGAAGGATGGCATGTAGAGGATGTGCATTGACAGTAGAGCCATAAACAAAATTAGCATCAAATACAGGCATCACATTCTTATACTTGATGATATGTTGGATGAATTACATGGTGCAGAAGTATTCTCTAAGGTAGATCTTAAAAGCGGATATCACTAAATACATATAAAGGGTGGAGATAAGTGGAAGACTGCTTTCAAAACACAGCATGGCTTGTATGATTAGATGGTCATGCCATTTGGATTGACCAATGCCCCTAGTACTTTTATAAAGTTGATGAACCATAGTTGTATAGAAATCTCAAGAAGTGTTCCTTCTATCAATCTGAGATAACATTTCTTAGTTTTGTTATGATTGGTTCTAGTGTAAAGGTGGATGAAGAAAAAGTGAGGGCAGTCATGGATTGGCTGACACCACAATTAGCTACTGAGGTGAGAAGTTTCCATGGTTTGGCTTCTTTCTATAAGCGTTTTGTCAGGAACTTTAGTAGCAGTATCAATCCATTAACTGATTGGACCAAAAACAATGTTCCTTTTATTTAGGGAGATCGAGCTCAAAAGAGTTTTGAGAAAGTGAAAGCAAGGTTAAATAGTGCTCCAGTGTTAGTGTTACCAAAATTTAACAAAACTTTTAAATTGGAGTGTGATGCCTCTAGGGTAGGAATTGGTGTTGTATTGATGCAAGAAAAGAGGCCCATTGCATATTTTAATGAGAAACTGAGTGGTACATCTCTGAACTACTCAGTATATGATAAGGAGTTCTATTCCTTAGTGAGAGCATTGATGACGTGGCAGCACTACCTTCTTCTTAAGGAGTTTATTATTTATACAAACCATGAATCACTAAAACACTTTAAAGGCCAACAATGTTTGTCAAAATACTGAGCTAAATGGGTGGAATTCCTAGAAAGCTTTGCTTATGTGATTAAGTACAAGAACGGGAGCACAAATATTATAGTTGATGCCTTGTCATGTAGGTATATACTTATCACTTCTTTACAATCAAAGGTGGGTTTGAATTAATAAAGGGATAATATGTTCATGATGAACACTTGAAATTGATTATCGAATGACGTTTTGGAGGACACGTAGTAGATGGATATTACATGGTAGATGGCTTTTTGTATAGAGTAGGAAAATTGTGTATACCCTATGGTTATGTTAGGGAATTATTAGTCAGGGAAGCTCATGCTAGAGGGTTATCTAGGCATTTTGGTGAAAAGATAATCTTAGAGTTGTTCAAAGAACATTTCTATTGGAGGGTACATTAAAGGATGTCCACAAGGTGTTAAAGAGATGTGGTGCTTGTATGAGGGCGAAGGGAAAGAAAGGAGCTTGGGGTGAATATATGGCTTTACCTCTACTTACAAAGCCTTGGGTCGATATTAGTATAGATTTTATCTTGGGTCTTCCTAAGACATGGAGAGGCAAAGACTCTATCATGGTGGCCGTCGACCGTTTTAATAAAATGTCACACTTCGTACCTTATCACAAAACAGATGACACACTTTTTATTATAAACCTTTTTATGCAAGAAATTATATGATTACATGGTGTTCCCCACATAATTGTGTCTAATAGAGACTAGGTTTCTCAGTTTCTTCTAGAAGACACTTTAGAAATAGCTTGATACTAAACTCATGTCATCCCTAGACAAACGGTTAGATAGAGGTTGTCAATTGTACTTTTGGTGCCTTACTATGAGTGATAGTTGACAAGAATCTTATCGATTGAACTTGTGTCTTCCTATTGTTAAGTTCGCTTACAATAGGTCAACTTATAGTTCAATCGGTAGGTCTCCCTTTGAAGTCATGTATAGCTATAATCCTACCCTTCCATTGGATTTAATAGCTAATCTGATAATGAAAGAGGAAATTTTGAGTGGAGTAGAGTGTGTAAAGGAGATTACGGAGCCTCATTGAAAGGCTTTTGAGCATCTTTAGAAAACTTAGCAGCAGTAGAAACTTTAGGGCAACAAAAATAGGAAAACCAAGATTTATAATCTAGGTGACTTAGTTTGGATTCATCTCAGCAAGGAAAGGTTTCCTTACAAGAAATCGCAGAAACTTTCACCTAGAGCAGATGGACCATTCAAGATATTGAAGCACATCAACAACAATGCTTATAGGGTGGAGCTATTAAGAGAATACAACGTTTCTACTACTTTCAATGTTGTTGACCTATTACCTTACTCATTAGAAGACCTTCATGAAGAACCATTGGATTTAAGTGCAAATCTTCCACAAGCTCGAGGAGATGATAGGAATCAAACCCTTCCAATTATGGGACCAATCACTCAAGCTAGAACTAAATGATAGGAATCAAAATCTTACAAGACCTATCACAAGGGTAAGAGCTAAAGAGTTACAAAATTTGGCGATGAGGGTCCTCCTTAAACAAACTAACCTTGAAAATACTTGTATACTAATTCGTTTTCTATTACTTATTTATTATGCATTCCTGCAAGCATACTTGTCAGGTTTCACAAGGCGACGGACAAACTCACTAAAACTCAGCTTGTGGGTTATTCATGGACCGACATAAACTAAAGAAGAATCGATCTAACAAATTACTCAATTGAATTGAAGAACCGGCTACTTGAAGAACCTTGTACTTGTAATTGTTGTTTTGAGAACCGGCCATTTTATTTAGAATTTATAATTTCTTTTTCTTGGAATTGGCTACCTAAGTGGCTTATTTATAATTTTCATGTGGTTTTTACCTTAATAGGAGCACATATAAATACTTGCTAACTAGGGTAGGTAGAAAATTTTTTGACATTTTGAAAATATCAAATACTTTGCCGTGAGGAGAGTCCTTGCATGCAAATCTCATCTCTTATCAATTTCATGTGTGGAATTATGGTGAGATTGGCTTAAGAATTTGTGAGTAATGTCAAATTTCTTAAGTTGATTCCAATTATTACTAGTGATGTGCTCAAAATCAAGTTTAAGCACAATTAAATGACTCAAGGAAAACAATTCTCAAGTCTCATACAAATCGGTTCAATCAACTAGGAAATTGCGTGACCCTAATGGAACTTTGATGAAATCCAATGGTTCAAGATTCAATTAACTTCCACTAATGATCAATTTCACTAATCAACAATAAGGACAAGTGAATTTCACGTGAAATGGATGAAAAAGAAAAGCACAAAACCGTGATGTACCCTCTTCCTACACAAGCTCAAATTTACGCTAATCACTAAAGTGCATTCAATCTCAAATAAACAATCAATCTTATAAGATTGTTGTCCATGAAATACAATCACAAATATGTCCAAGAAAGATTCAAATCTACCTTAGATATGACTCACCAGAGAAGAAAAGAACATATAACAAAGATGAAATTGATATGACTCACAATTCCCCTTTGTCGCACTTGCCATAATTCCAATTCTTGGGTTGAAATTGATAAGAGGTTTGAACTATGGATGAACCCTAATTCCACACGTAAAAGTGCTAAGTTTGTTATGCAAAATATGCCCCCCCAAACCCTCTTCTAAGTAAGTATTTATACTTGCTACTCCTAGGGTTAGAAAGTGGTCAAAATTACAAGTTTGCCACTTTTAAGGTAGCTAGTCCTAAATGAAAATTACAAGGAAAATGAAAGTGTCCCAAAACCAAATATAACCAAAAATAGTTCATAAAACAATTATAAAGTACAAAATAACATAAGTCTTCATGCACCAATGCCTCGAAATGGAAAACAATCATAGCGGGTCTTTGATTGTTATCCTGAAAATGTTCTATGTCCATCAACTGTTGTAGGACATATTAGCATCCCATGGAGAATTATTAATGTACCTGTAAGATTATTGTCAAATATTTATTAGAATAAAAGGCATAAAGTAAAATATGAGCGATTTGGATCATCATCCAAATCGGGTTTTGAAAATGTCAATGGTGCTAGAAATTTTCCCATCATCTCCTCGGGCTTCTAAAAGATTTGCCCTCAAATCTAGAGGATCAGTTGTAGAACTGAACCCTAATACCTCTATTGTCCTGCTCTTCTGGCTATCAATGGTAGTGGATGGATTTCTGACCTATTCCTGAAACCCATGGACCTCTGATGGAGTCATCGGCGATAGAACTATGCGTGATTCGCCCATGCTGAACATGTAGGTATTTTTAAACCCATCATGTAACACCCGTCGATCATACAACCAAGGCTGACCCAATAGTAAATGGAATGCATGCATAGGGACTACATCACATAAGATCTCATCATGATAATTCTGCTTGACATTCACAGGAACCTTTGCCCTAAGGGTAACATGCATACTACCTCTATTATCTAGCCAATGCAAGTGATAAGGAATAGGAAGTGGGATAGTAGACAGTTGTAATTTGTCTACCAGCACAGCAGATATAACATTCGTGCAACTACCACTATCGATGATGAGTACACAAAGGTTACCTCTAATTTTGTAAGAGGTGTGAAATATGTTCTCCCTCTAAATGTCACTAGTATCAGGAGATATAGATAAAGCCCTACGTAACACATGAAGGGATAGATATTTCCCTCCTATATGCTCCTCAGGCGCATCTGCAGTCTGGTCATCATAATATTCCTGCAATGCTGTCGGTAGATTTGTAGGTTCAATCTGATCGTGGTCATCCTCAATATCCTCCCCAGTATCCTCCATAACAGTCATCACCCTCTTATTTGGACATTGTGCTACCATATGCCCAAATCCCATGCATTTAAAGCATTTTATCTAGTGCGCCTTCCCACTAGTAGATCTGGGAACAGTCTGCTTCGCATCTGGAGCCATTACCTCTTTACCCTTCCCAGTAGGTAAATTTTCTCTCATAATAGTTGGGGTAGTTTTGTCCACTGCCTTCACTGCCTCACCTACCACCTTTATTCCCCCTAATCGACCGTCAGCTGATATGGGTCTAGTAATAGCACTGGGCTTACTGCTTGGAGCCCTAAATAAGTTGGACCTCCTTTGTCTCTCTACTTTCAAGGCTAACTAAATAGCCTCATCAAGTGTACTATAACGCTGTAGTTCAACAACACACGCTATTTCATAATTTAGACTTGAGACAAAACGTGCTACAGTTTGTTCTGGAGGTTGAACGAACCCACACCTAATCATAAGGGTCTCAAACTCCTGCACATAATCATCCACTGTTTTGCCTCCCTGCCTCAATGCCTGCAGTCGCATAAACAGTTCTTGTTTGTAGTTCTCAGGAATGAAACTTTTTCTCAATAACCTTTTCATATCCCTCTAGGTCTAAATCTCGACCTCTCCATCCCGACGCCTGCTGATAATCAGATTCTTCCACCAGAGTGCAGCATACCCTATAAACTCAACAGCAGCCAATCAGACCCTAGTACTATCATTGATCTCATAACATTCAAAGAGACTTTCGACCTTGTCCTCCCAATCTAAATATTCATCAGCTGATCCCTTGCCATCATAAGATGGCATCTGCAGTTTCACATATTCTAAGCCCCGAGGTGGCTTGAAATCCCTATTCTGATTTGGGTTTGCCCCAAAATTGTCATCCCTCTCTTCCCTGTATGGAAGATGCTCTTCACCCATCCTTCTATTCAAATTCCCATCTCCCATTACTTTGTTTTAATGAGGATTTTGTGGAGCTTCCCGAGGTGGTGCCAGCTGGTTTACCACTGGTGGTTGTGGTAATGTCATTTTGTCAATTCTAGTTGCCAGTGTAGCAACTATGGTAGTAAGATCCTGGAGTTGTTCTTCCAATGTTCTCCTACCTGCCACATTATGACCTTGATCTCCACCGACCTGACTATTGGCTTCATCACCAATTCCCCCATTCACGTTGTCATTCAACATAGTTGTAGACCCCCATATACTGATTCTCAAAAAAACAATTTGAAGCAAGGACACACACTCCACAACCACACTTTCCTTAACTCCACACAATAGCTACTACAAAAAAAAAGAAAAGAAAACAAACAAACCCACTTAACTTCACAAGTTTGTTATTACAACCCACGTGTAGTACTCTTCTCCACAACAGGTCAATACAACACGGTGCAACAAATTTTCTAAGTTCCACAAGTTACTCCCACGACAACAACACAAGTGGCAACAACAACAAGTATGCTTCCACTTCCATGGCAAAGATATCAATACAACAAATATACCACTTTCCACAATTGTAATCTGAAAATTAACAATAGGTAGTAACTCCAATTTGAATTTCAACCTCCTCACTAATTGCAAGCCTTCCTCAATTGGTAAGAAATGAATTTCAAATTCAAATAACACTCATTAACTCCCACAACTTAATGGAATGTGTTTGAATTCAAATAGATTCCTTACTACTCAACTCAATGCAAATCTGTAAAATGCACTTCCCTAATTTAGAATTACACAATGGGATTACAACAACAAGCTTCACAACCTCCCTCACACTACAAGCTAGTCACGACAAGAAAATGGTAAGTTTTCAAGTTAAAAAAAAATTGTTGAATTTAACAACACTTCTATACTTCTTTCCTTCCACGAAATAATTAATCACAAGAAGATACAACAATCCTCCCAATCCAACTCCAACAAGCAGCAAATCAAAATTCCAATCAAGGTGATTTTCGCAACTCAAAGCTACAACAACACAATTGCGGTTCAAAATTGAATAACCCTAATTGAAGATGATAATCACGAAATCAACCAACAATCAATCCCTTCTCTCAACTTGTGCTCTGATACCAAAAGATGATTTGCTCAAAATGAAGTTTAAGCACAATCAAATGACTCAAGGAAAACAATTCTCAAGTCTCACACAAACCGGTTCAATCAACTAGGAAATTGCGTGACCCTAATGGAACTTTGATGAAATCCAATGGTTCACGATTCAATTAACTTCCACTAATGATCAATTTCACTAATCAACAATAAGAACAAGTGAATTTCATGTGAAATCGATGAAAAAGAAAAGCACAAAACCGTGATGTACCCTCTTCCCACACAAGCTCAAATTTACGCTAATCACTAAAGTGCATTCAATCTCAAATGAACAATCAATCTTACAAGATTGTTGTCCACGAAATACAATCACAAATATGTCCAAGAAAGATTCAAATCTACCCTAGATATGACTCACTAGAGAAGAAATGAACATACAACAAAGATGAAATCGATATGACTCACAATTCTCCTTTGTTGTACTCGCTACAATTCCAATTCTTAGGTTAAAATTGAGAAGAGGTTTGAACTAAGGATGAAACCTAATTCCACACGTGAAAGTACTAAGTTTGTTCTACAAAATATGCCCCCCCAAACCCTCTTCTAAGCAAGTATTTATACTTCCTACTCCTAGGGTTAGAAAGTGGTGAAAATTACAAGTTTGCCACTTTTAAGGTGGCTAGTCCTAAATGAAAATTACAAGGAAAATGAAAGTGTCAAAAAACCAAATACAACAAAAAATAGTTCATAAAACAATTATAAAGTACAAAATAACATAAGTGTTGATGAACCAATGCCTCGGAATGGAAAACAATCGCAGCGGGTCTTTAATTGTTACCTTGAAAATGTTCTATGTCCATCAACTGTTGTAGGACATATTGGCATCCTATGGAGAATTATCATTGTACTTGTAAGATTATTCTCAAATATTTATTAGAATAAAAGGCATAAAGTAAAATATGAGCAATTTGGATGATGATCCAAATCGAGTTCTTAAAATGTCGACGGTGCTAGAAATTTTCCCATCAACTAGTTTGTCATATCTAGTGAGTAATTGGATTTGTTTTTGTTGTGTTCATATTTCACGCCAATTAAGGTTCCATATTTAATCTAAGGTTCACGCCATTTTAGTTGGAAATTAGACTCTATTGTGTTGTTCATTTGACTTGTTTTTGTAGTACAATTGATTTTCATTGTAAATTGTGTGAATATCATTTGAAATTTAGGGTTTAAGTACTTGTTGGTGTCACACATTTTTGTGGAATTGGTTTGTTGTTCTTGCAATCAAATTGTAAGCACATCATCTTTTTGGTATCAAAGCATAGGTTTGAGGAAGGGAATTTTAGTAGGAATTTTTCCAATGACGTAGATGGCTACAGAACATGATTTAGATGATGATCTAAATCACTCGTATTTACTCTTTTTTTTTATCTAATAAATATTTGAGTGATATTCTTACAAGTACAATGATATTTCTCCACGGGATGCCAAATGACTCTCATTGTTGATCACTTAGGGACATCATCAGATTCTCATCCAATGGCCTGCTATGATCAACATTGCCTCGATGCATTGGCTCTTTGAGGATTCTTATTGTTTTGTATTTGTAATCATTTCTTTAGATTACTTATGTGTAAGCTTTTGGGACACTTTCAATTTCTTGTAATTGTGTTTTTAGGACCGGGCACCCTAAAGTGGCTTAGTTGTAATTTTGAGAACATTTTAACCTTAAAGGGAGCAAGTATAAATACTTGCTTAAGTAGGGTTTTAAGGGACTTTTGATAATTTTCAGAAAAAAAAAAACACTTCCTGTGTTGAGGGTTAAGGTTTCCTAATTCTAATTTGCTCTTATCAATTTCAATCCCAAAATTGAGATTGTGGCAAGTGGGTTTAAAGTGAATTGTGAGTAATATCAATTCTCTTTGTTGCAATTTTCCTTTTCATCACTAGTGAGTTATATCTAAGGTTGAAATAGATTGTTCTTGGTTAGATTTTGATTGCAATTGTAATCATCTATTATGTTATAAGATTGAATGGTTTTAGCACTTGTTATTACTGTTAATTTTTGCTTCATTTTGTGATGTAAGTTGGTCATTGTTGGGAAGGAGGATCATGGTTTGATCTTGTTATTTTTGTGTAGTAATCTCGTGGGAATTTTAGTATATTTAGTGATTTCAATTGAGGAATTCATCATTTGTGAATTTTATTGTCCTGGAATATAACATTTAGATCATATTTGTGATTTAGGGTTCACGCAACTTTAAGACCTTGGAAACGAATTGATCTTGTCTTCTTAGGAATTGTAATTTGATTTGATTACATGTTCTTAAACCCCCTTTTAGGCACATCAAATTTTTGTGATCTTCATTTGAAATTAGGGTTCTTGAATTTTTACTTCTTAATCTGAAGTGTTGAGGTGGAATTGAAGTACTTGATTTCGATGTTGTTGTGTTATATTTGTTGATTGATTGAAGTAGACTTGGAAAACTTGTGGTAGCTTGTGTTCCTTAAGTTTGCCATGACTAAGAAGGGAGTGTTCCTTGAAGATCATTTGGGAAAAGTGAAATTTTGAAACATAGAAGAGTGAATTGTGTTGGTAATTTCGGAAATTGCATTTGTTGTTTGTAGATTCTAGATTTGCATGGTGTGGAGGTAAGGAAGATATTTGAAATTCAAACACCTTCTTTGAGTTTGAAGCAATTCATTGAGTAGCATTGAATAAATGTTATTTGAATTTGAATTGTTCTTACCATTTGTGGAGAAGGTTACATTAAGGGTGTAATTTTGAATTTGTTACCGTATTTATGTGTGTATGTGTGGTGAAGTGGAATTTGTGTTGTGAAGGGGTGTTGCCATGAAGTGTTATGTGTGTTGAGGTAAGGAAGTGCTACATGTGAAGTGTTGTTGTAGTGAAGGGAATTGCAATTTGTTGTAAGTTGTGTGTTGGACTAAAAAAAAATGTTGCATGTGGAAGTAGAGGTGTTTATGTGTCGTGAGCTACTTTGTTTGAGAAAGAAGGGAATTGTAATTTTTTTTAAGAAATTTCGAAAGTAAACTTACCTTCATTTCCAAATTTTTCTTTCAATTGTATAGAGGATTTGGAAACAATTTGAAATTCAAAAGCGATTATTAAGTTAAAAGAGTTATTATGTATTATTAATTATAATACACTTTCACTATTTTGAAGTGTTTACTTACCATTTGGAGAAGCATCAATAATTGTTTCAAATTGTTGTTTGCTACTGAGATTAAGAGTGTATGTTGCAACGTAGGTGAGTAAGTGATTGTTGTGTGGTGTAGTGAGTGTTGTAGTGAGCGTTAAAACGTGATTTATTGTATATATTGTAATTGGAGAAGTGTTACATCATGGTTGTGTGTGTTTCCATGGTGTATGTAGTGAAGAGTAGTGTTGTTATATAAGTGAACTATGGAGTATTTGATTCTTACCATTTGGTGTTTTCTTTTGTAGTGGTTGTTTTATATCTTTAGAGTGAAGTCGTTGTGGAGGTGTATATTACACCGTGAGTGTAGGTATGGTGTATGGTTGAGGTGTGTTGATTGTGACGTAGTGTGTAGTGAAGTGTGTTGTTGGTTTATTGAAATTAGTGAGCAACCATGTCAAATGATTTGTATCCTTCTACTAATGTACTATGTCAAATCTTGACTTCTTCTCCAACCATTGATGATGGGTAGAGAGAAAATTTGTTTAATACTTCTTATAGGGTGTAAGGTAACTTGTGCGCCATTATTTTTTATGGTGGTAGTTGTACTAATGTTATAATTGTCTCATTAGTATCAAAATTGCAACTTATATGTTCCAACAGGATGGTAAACATATAGTATTAAACCTTATGTCACCATCAGAGGTCCAAGAGATGCAAAGACAGATAAGTCAACCATTAGAAGTTCCTAAGGTTCATAGTTAGATGAGCCAAACTTCAGAGGACCAAGCTGTTCAGAAGAAGATGTGTTAACCATCAGAGGTTCCTGAGGTTCATAATCAAATGAGTCAACCTTCAGAGGACTAAGCTGTTCAGAAGCAGATATGTTAACCATCAAAGGTTACTAAGGTTCATAGTCAAATGAGTCAACCTATAGAAGACCAAGCGGTTCAGAAACAGATGTGTCAACCATCAGAGGTCCGAAAGGTTCAGGGGTAAATGAGTAAACCATCAGAGGGCCAAGAGGTTCAAAGTCATATATGTGAAATGGGAAAGGAGAAAACAATATTAGTGGGACAGTTTGAGTTATAGGAGGTCATGGTGGATGATAGACCATTATATGTGTTGCAGATGAGTCATATCCTAGAGATGGAGGGGTGAAAGCAACCACCCCCTATGGTATCTCAGGTATTGGGAAACTGTAGTGATAATTTTATAGATAACTTGCTAAGAGGATACAGAGTCTCTACTGCATTTAACCTATTGAATTTGAGAGTAAATCTTCTTAAGGCCCGAGGAGATGATAGGAAACAAAATCCTACAAGACCTATCACTAGGGTAAGAGCCAAAGGGCTGCAAAATTTGGCGATGAGGGTCCTCTTTGAACAAACCAACCCCAAAAACACTTGTGTACTAACTTCTTTTCTATTACTTATTTGTTATGCATTCCAGTAAGCATACTTATCAGGTTTTACAAGGCGATGGATAAACTCACTAAAACTTAACTTATGGGTTATTCATGAACTGACATAAACCAAAGAAGAACCGGTCCAACAAATTACTCAATTGAATTGAAGAACTGGCCACTTAAAGAACCTTGTACTTGTAATTGTTGTTTTGAGAACCGACCATTTCATTTAGCATTTGTAATTTCTTTTTCTTGGAACCAGCTACCTAAGTGGCTTATTTGTAATTTTCATGTGGTTTTTACCCTAATAGGAGCAAGTATAAATACTTGCTAACTAGGGTTTGTAGAAAACTTTTTGACATTTTGAAAATATCAAACACTTTTCCATGAGGAGAGTTCTTGCAAGCAAATCTCATTTCTTACAATTTCATATGTGAAATTGTGGCGAGATTGGCTTAAGAATTTGTGAGTAATATCAAATTTCTTAAGTTGATTCCAATTATTACTAGTGTGTCATATCTAGTAAGTGATTGGATTTGTTTTTGTTGTGTTCATATTTCACACCAATTAGGGTTTCATATTTAATCTAAGGTTGATGCCATTTTAGTTGGAAATTAGACTCTATTGTGTTGTTCATTCGACTTGTTTTGGTAGTACAATTAATTTTCAATGTAAATTGCATGAATATCATTTGAAATTTAGGGTTTAAGTACTTGTTGGTGTCATGCGTTTTTGTGGAATTGGTTTGGTGTTCTTGCAATCAAATTGTAAGCACATCACTAAAGGATTACAAAAACTTACATTGAGGGTTCTACTTGATCAGATGGAACCTAACGAACATCATATAGTCTCTTCATACATTTTGCATGATTGTTTTATTTTCAATCTAATATACTTGTCCTTGCTTCAAGATAACAATTGATGATTCAAGACCAATGATACACCTATTTAGGCCGGCCCTCAAAGCTGGTGACATAAGGATTTAAGCTTGATGAGAACCATGATGGGAGCCAAGCCAGAAGATGGAACGTGGATCCTCTTGAAGTGCCACCTGGACCGATCATAAGAACTCGAGCGAAATGATTAAAGGAAGCACTTAACGGGTTGATAAAGGATGTCCATGAAGTCGGAAAGGATTAGAGCAATCATGAAGTTGGAAAGGATTGGAACAACCATGGGAATGCCCTTGCTCTTGTACAACTCATAATGGATACGAGTTGAAGAGGGCTTGTCTTTACAAGGCACGGCCGTGTAGGAGTCTGGAGGTTACATAGAATCATACACGGTCATATACACAGTTCAAAGGCATGGCCGTGTATGGTGTCAAGAATTTCCACAGAAAGATACACGACTAGAAGTAAACGGTCGTGTATGTTGTCAAGATTTTCACAGAAAGATACACGATTAGAAGTGCACGATCGTGTACATTGTCAAGATTTCCATAGAAAGATACACGACTAGAAGTACATGGTCGTGTACATCTCCAACGCCGATCGTGTATATGCTTACGCCGGTTCCAAGGCCACCGGCTTTCATTTCAATGTCGCCGGCCTTTATGTCCCTGTTTTGTTATTTTTACGCAACTTAATGATGTTATGTCGTTTTGGGCCTTTATTGTTACGAATTGTAAACCCTACTATAAAGCTCCTAGGGTTTAGAATAGATAGAATATAGAATATACAACATATAAGTTTGAAAAAACTTTGAGAGAATTCCTCTCTTGGTACTTTAAAGAACTAATCTAGAACTTATCGGATTTTTATTCCATGGCGTTCATCCCGACTTATCAATCGGTCTTTCATCCCGATTATGGCGTCTACATATTATTCCAAGGTTCTTGTCTCACTTATAGGCAACGGGTCCCGGTTTCCACTTGAGTGTGTTTGGCATCTTGGTTAGCAAATTCCGAACGTATTGGTATTGGGTTTCGTCACACGTTGGCGGGGTTCGTATCAGTTTGGTATCAGAACAAACCCATTTCGTATCAGTTTGGTATCAGAGCCTAGGTTTGTTAAACATCAGTTCGGTTTGAGGAAGGTAACATCAAAACCCTAACTCCAATCGTTCATATCAATTTCATAGTGTTAATTGTCTATTGAAAGTGTAGTACCTACTATTCAATTTTGTTAAGATAAAAAAAAAAGGAACGTGATCAAGAGCAACAAACAAAGGCAACAAAAAAAAAATCTGAAAGAAAAAGAGAAAAAATTTCGAGCCCTAGAGTTGTTTTGAATTCTACGGAAGGGAATTAGTGTAGTTTGGGTTAGTTCCGAGAGAAATGAGAAGAGGAATTGGTGAGTTGATATCATCATTGCTTGTGAGAATACACGAGTGACTATGTGATATCATCCTTTGAGCGAAACACGTAAGGGAGTGTATCGTGAGGCTTAATTATATATATTTGTGTTCGTGCTAACCTTTTTCTGTAGGAACTATATCGAGGCAACATTCTCTTGAAGGTGAGAGGGGAAGGTTTGATGCTAGGTTAGTGATTGAGGCATTGAGGGGTGAGATGAAGAGGATGTTTCAAGAGGGCATGGAACAAATTCATGAGACGGTGGAACAAAGACTAAAGCAATCTAAAAACATCTTCCAAGGGCGTAAGAGGGAGAGTTGTTCTAGGAGAGTACAAAGGGGTGGAGATGAAATGTCGGATGATGAATTTGATGAACCTTCTGTCGGGAGTTATAGAGGTTATAGTGGTAAGAATAGAGGAACTAGGGATTGGGAAGATAGAGGAGATAGGAATAGAGAGGATAATCAACTAAGTAGTATAAAGATAAAGATTCCTCCTTTCCAAGGGAAGAATGATCCCGAGGCGTACTTAGAGTGGGAGAAGAAGGTAGAGATGGTGTTTGATTGTCATAACTATAGTGGGAGAAAGAAAGTGAAACTTGCTGCCATTGAATTTTCGGATTATGCCATAGTGTGGTGGGATCAACTAATGTTGAATCGAAGAAGGAATGGCGAACCACCTATTGAGTCGTGGGAAGAGATGAAGAGGGTGATGAAGAAGCGGTTTGTGCCTGCGTATTACTATCGTGAATTACACAACAAATTGCAAACTCTTAGGCAAGGAAGCCAAAGTGTGGATGAGTATTTCAAGGAGATGGAAGTTACTATGATAAGGGCGAATGTAGAAGAGGATAGAGAGGCTACCATGGCTAGGTTGCTTGCTGGAATGAATAGAGAAATTCAAAATGTCGTGGAATTGCAGCATTATGTAGAATTGAAAGATATGGTTCATATGGTTATAAAGGTTGAGAACCAACACAAGAGGAAAGGTAGTAGTACTGCACGGTTTCAACAAGGTGTTGGTTCATCTGCCTGGAAGACTAACCAATGGAAGAAGGAAGAAAAGCCTTTACCCACCAAACCAAAAGGAGAGCAGAGGCAAGCGGGTTCTAGTCCTGGTGATCAAGGTAAACTTGACTCTTTTACTCTTAGAAATCATGACATTAGATGTTTTAAATGCCAAGGTAGAGGCCATATTGCTAGTCAATGTCCGAATAGGCTTGTTATGATTATGCGTGATGATGGTGAGTATGAGACTGAGGGGGATAGTGAAGAGGATAATATGCCTCCATTAGAGGACGCTAGTGATGATGAGAAGCCTGTAGTGGGGAAGTTAGTGGCAGTAGTGAAGAGAGCTTTGAATGTGCAGGTGAAGGAAGAAGAGGAGGTGCAAAGAGAGAATATCTTTCATACTAGATGTTATCTAGGTGATCATATTTGCAGTTTGATCATTGATGGAGGAAGTTGCACTAATGTGGTGAGTAACTTTATTATTGAGAGGTTGGGACTCAAGACTACTACACACCCTAGTCCATATAAATTGCAGTGGTTGAATGATAGTGGTGAGACTAAGGTGAGTAAGCAAGCCTTGATTGCTTTTCACATTGGTAGGTATGAGGATGGGGTGTTATGCGATGTAGTGCCAATGCAAGCGTGTCATGTGTTGTTGGGGAGGCCATGGCAATTTGATAGAAAGGTTGTTCATGATGGCTTTTCTAACAAGTATACGCTTGTTTACCAAGGGAAAAGCTTTAATCTTAAACCTTTAACACCTAAACAGGTGTATGAGGATCAGTTGCAGCTACAACAGTCTTTTGCAAAATATAAGGTGAGTGAAAAACAGAAGGAGAGTGAGAGAGCAAAAGACAGCGAGAAAGAAAAGGAACACAAAAGTCTATATCAAAAGGAAAAAGAGAGGAAGGCTGGAAAGAGTGTGAGAGACCAAGTTAAAGGGGGATTAACTTTGGTGGTGAGTGAAAAGGAGAGTGCATCCTTACAAAAGGAGAGTTGTGTGGCAAGAGCGAGTGTAGTGAGGAGAGCGTTAGTGATGAAGCAACCTATGTTGTTGCTGGTTTTTAAGGAAACTTGTTTGAATACTAACGAACTATTTAACTCTTTGCCTAGTGTGGTTGTATCTATTGTGCAGGACTTTGAAGATGTCTTCCCTGAGGAGATTCCAAAGGGATTACCACCTATTCGTGGTATTGAGCACCAGATTGACCTAGTACCCGGAGCATCGATTCCAAACAAACCGGCTTATAGAAGCAATCTAGAGGAGACAAAGGAACTCCAAAGGCAGGTCGATGAATTAATGGAGGAGGGGTACGTGAGAGAAAGCATGAGCCCATGTGCAGTGCCTGTGATTTTGGTGCTTAAGAAGGATAGGTCATGGAGAATGTGTGTTGATTGCCGTGCCGTCAACAACATCATGGTAAAGTATCGTCATCCCATTCCTCGCTTAGATGACTTATTAGATGGGTTATATGGGTCTAGTGTCATTCCTCATGAACCTTGGGTAGATATTTCCATAGATTTTGTGTTAAGATTACCCAGGTCTAGACATGGTCGAGATTCTATTTTTGTAGTCATGGATAGATTCTCTAAAATGGCACATTTCATTCCTTGTCACAAAACAGATGATGCTTGCAATATTGTTAATTTGTTCTTTAGGGAAGTTGTGAGATTACATGGTATGCCTAGAACAATCGTATCGGATAGAGATGCTAAGTTCTTGAGCTACTTCTAGAAGACATTGTGGGCTAAGTTAGGAATTAAGTTATTGTTTTCTACTACTTGTCATCCACAGACTGATGGTCAAACTGAGGTAGTAAATCGAACTTTATCTACTTTATTGAGGGTTGTCATTAAAAAGAACATTAAAAGTTGGGAGGATTGTTTGCCACATGTTGAATTTGCCTATAATCGCACAATGCATTATGCTACTAAGTTTACTCTCCTTTTGAAATTGTGTATGGTTTTAATCCACTAACTCCTTTGGATTTATCACCTCTGCTTATTTCTGAGTATGTTAATCTAGATGGCAAGAAGAAAGCAGAATTTGTTAAACAGATCCATGAGAAGGCAAAGCTAAACATTGAGCGAAGAACAGAGCAGTATGTGAAACAAGCCAACAAGGGTCGTCGACAAGCTGTCTTTGAAACTAGAGACTGGGTTTAGGTTCACATGCGCAAAGAGCGGTTTCCTGTGCAGCGTCGATCTAAACTACTTCCTAGAGGCGATGGACCATTTCAAATTCTTGAGCGCATCAATGATAATGCATACAAGATAGATTTACCGGGTGAGTATCAAGTAAGTGCTACATTTAATGTTACTGATTTGAGTCCTTTTGATGCAGGCGATGATTTGAGGACAAATCCTTTTCAAGAGGAGGGGAATGATGAGAACCATGATGGGAGCCAAGCCAGAAGATGGAACGTGGATCCTCTTGAAGTGCCACTTAGACCGATCACAAGAACTCGAGCGAAACGATTAAAGGAAGCACTTAATGGGTTGATAAAGGATGTCCATGAAGTCGGAAAGGATTGGAACAACCATGGGAATGCCCTTGCTCTTGTACAAGTCATAACGGATACGGGTTGAAGAAGGCATGTCTTTACAAGGCACAACCTTGTAGGAGTCTGGACGTTACATAGAATCATACACAGTCGTATACACGGTTTAAAGGCACGGCCGTGTATGGTGTCAAGAATTTCCACAGAAAGATACACAACTAGAAGTATACGGTCGTGTATGTTGTCAAGATTTCCACAGAAAGATACACGACTAGAAGTACACGGTCGTGTACATTGTTAAGATTTCCACAGAAAGATACACGACTAGAAGTACACGGTCGTGTACATCTCCAACGCCGATCGTGTATATGCTTAAACCGGCTCCAAGGCCGCCGGCCTTCATTTCAATGCCGCCGGCCTTTACGTCCCTGTTTTGTTATTTTTACGCAACTTAATGATGTTATGTCGTTTTAGGCCTTTATTGTTACGAATTGTAAACCTTACTATAAAGCTCTTAGGGTTTAGAATAGATAGAATATAGAATATACAACATACAAGTTTGAAAACACTTTGAAAGAATTCCTCTCTTAGTTCTTTAAAGAACTAATCTAGAACTTATCGGATTTTTATTCCGTGGCGTTCATCCCGACTTATCAATCGGTCTTTCATCCCGATTGTGGCGTCTACATATTATTCCAAGGTTCTTGTCTCACTTATAGGCAATGGGTCTCGGTTTCCACTTGAAAGTGTTTGGCATCTTGGGTAGCAAATTCCAAACGTATTGGTATTGGATTTCGTCACATATTGGCGGGGTTCATATCAGTTTGGTATCAGAGCAAACCAATTTCGTATCAGTTTGGTATCAGAGCAAACCGATTTCGTATCAAGGCTGGTGGCCTTTCCCTAGTGGTGCACATTTTAAGGCGGAGACTTACTCCTTTCAAGGCCGATGACTTTCTTTAAACGGGGTTATGTTGACTTTTGTTATGAAACTTTGTAATTTATATGTGTTTTAAGGCATCAAACAAGAGAGATTATGACCTTTTGAATTAGACTCTCTTGAGTTTTCCTCTCAACTCTTATCAATCCTTGGATTGTGGTGAGTGACGGCGTCGGAATTGTTGTGTATTGTATCAACTATTCCATGCTAAGACTAATCGTTTGCTAGTGCATAACATTTGGTAAGGGTTTAGGTTTTTGTAACTTGTTATTATTATTTGTTGATTATCAGAATTGTGATTGTTGTGATTCATCGGCTTAGATTGGAATTGCTTGATTTTGTTTTAGAATTAGGCATATCACATATCATTTTTTCGTGGTATCAAAGCAAAGGTTTCGACAAGGGAGTGTAACATGTAGTTTTCATAGTGCTTGTCTTGCTATTAGGTCTATTGAGTTGTGTAGTAGTTGCTATTGTACAATGCAAATATTGAATCTTAGTGTTTATCGTGATATTGGAGACTTTGAAAGTGATGCACATAGTTGTGAAAGGCGTGTTTCATAAAATACGAGGTCTACTGATGTAAAGATCCAAAAGTTGACTACTATTATTGCTAACGTAGCCATCATAGTTTAGTTTTTAGTAGAAAACCAATATGCTCATGCTACTAAAAGTGTCAAGCAAGTTTGAAATGATGGAGAACTAGAAAACCCACCTCAAAATGTTTGAAATGGAGGAAGGGTATGAGAAGGCTAGTTGATGTTGAGGATAAGTTAGATGAAGGAGCTAGAGATAACTTTGATGAAAACTATATAGTGCCTTGTGCATGATCTTATAGAGGTTTGGGGATTGATAAAATGGAAATACCTTTATTTTCTTGGAGTGGAGATGCCAATGATTACTTAGAATAGGAAGATAAATATGACAAGTTGTTTGAGTTAGAAGTTTGCAAAAATTGTAAGAGTTAAATTGGTTGCTTTAAATTTTTTATGATATGCAACATTGTGGTGGAAGAATTTGTCGGCTACAAGGAGATGAGATGGAGAACATGAAATAAGGTCGTGAAGCAAGATAAAGAGGATATTGAGGAGGAGGTTTATCCTAGATTATTATGTGCAAGAAGCTTTTACGAAATTATAAACCTTAAGATAGGGAGGAATGTATGTTAATGATTATGTGAAGGAGTTTCAAATGTTAATGATTAGGTACAGAGTAAAGGAACCAGAGGACTGAGCTATGGCTTGGTTCATTGCTGGATTAAAATGTGAAGTTGCTAACATTGTAGAGCTACAATTTATGAGTACTCTAGATGATGCTATTTGTTTGGCCTAAGAGTAGAGTGTCTGAGACGCAATAACTTAAATCAAGGTATAAGTGGTTGAATTGTGATACTGACTTGACCCACTACTAAGAATTCTAGTAGACTAAAATAGAATTGGCCGAATGGAGGAGACAGTAGATTAGAAGGATTGCTAAGGCTAGAGGAGCGGAGGCCCAAGGAGAGAAAAAAGGTAGTGTATTGTAAAGTGATATTACGAGGAGAAGAAGGACAAAGTTTAGGAAGGAAGATGAGCCAGATAAAATGCTTCAAATACCTGCGTTTTAGACATTTTGCTACTTAATGTCCAAACCAGCGAGCCATAATTTTGAAAGGTAAGGCACTTCCACTAGAGGTTGATAACGTTGATGAGGAAGAGGAAGAGGAAGAGGTTAGAGAAGAGTGCCCTAAAGAAGTTCTTACAGATGAAGAAGTTGATGTATATGCTGAATAGGGCTAGTTTTTTAATATTGCATTGAGAAGAGCTTTGAATGTCATGGCTTAAGTCTTTGATGAGCAAAGGGAGAATCTTTTCCATACTATGTGCAAATTTAAAGAGCAGTTATGTGCATTAATTGTTAACGAAGGAAGTTGCACCAATGTAGTTGTTTCATTTATGGTCAAACAACTAAAATTGTAGACCTTGAAACTTCCAAAGCCAAACAATTTACATTGGCTAGATGAGAAGAGAGCTCTCCATGTCACGCAGTAGGCTTAAGTACCCATATTTATAGTGGATAAGTACTAGAATGAGGTTGTAAGAGACATCTTACACACGAATGCATCTTATATATTACTTAGACAACCATAGTTATTTAATCAAAGAGTTATACAAGATGGATATAAGACTATATATGCTTTTCATAGGGACAAAAGGAAAGCCATGCTATAACTAATGATGCCATGTTAAATGAAGGATACTTATGCTCAATTGAACCAAGTTTAAAGGGAAGCTTTTGTTATATCATGAGGTGAATTATTGCAGTCATTAGAACTAGATATGTCTATGTTTTTGTTAGTTACAAGGTTATTAGAAATTCTAGACCAATTACCTAAGGAGGTTGGAGCCTTACTAGATGAATTTAGAGACTTATTCCTTAAGGAGTTGCTAAAAGGATTACCCCCTTTCTAAGGAATAGAGCATTACATCAACTTACAACCCCTTACAACATTATCTAATAAACCTGCTTATTAAATTAATTCTAAGTAAGCTGTTGAGCTAAAGAGGTAAGTGGATGAACTAACAGAATAAGGTTATGTTAAAGAGAGCATGAGCTCTTATGTGGTACCCGCTCTACTTATTCTAAAGAAAGATGGATCGTAGTGCATGTGTATCAATAGTCGAGCTATTAGTAAGATCAATTTCAAGTATAGGTATGTTATTCTAAGGTTGGATAAACTCCATGGTGCTCGTATGTTCTCAAAAATTAATTTGAAGAGTATATACTACTAGATATGCATGATGCAAGAAGATGAATGGAAAACATCTTTCAAAACAAAGCATGGACTTTATGAATGGATGGTCATGCCTTTTCGACTGACCAATGTAGCCAGTGCATTTACGCGATTGATGAACCATGTACTATAAAGCTTTATCGAAAAATGCATCATTGTGTACTTTGACAACATATTAGTGTGCAACCCTAACTTGAAGGCCTATGTTGAGCATCTATGAGAGTTCTTAAGTGCACCTTCAGCTAAACAACTGTTTCGCAATTTGAAGAATTGCTATTTTCGTCAAGATGAGGTCATATATTTAGGCTTTGTGGTAGGAAGTGGAGGATTAAGAGTTGATGAAGGGAAGCTCCGAGCCATTATTGAATGGCATAGCCTAAAAAACGCCTCTAAGGTTAGAAGTTTTCACGGACTAGTGTCATTTTACCATCGATTTATTTAGAATTTCAGTACCATTGTAGGCTTTTTGATGGAGCTAACCAAGAAGGATGTAGGGTTTCGATGGGGAGAGAAAGCCTAGAAGAGTTTCAATAAGATTAAGCATAAATTGACTATCACACTTGTGCTGATCTTACTTGACTTTAGTAAAGTATTTGAGTTAGAATGCGATGCCTCAAGAGTTGGTATTGGAGCAGTATTAATGCAAGAGTGATAGCTTATCACTTATTTTAGTAAGAAGCTGAATGGAGCTACACTAAACTACTCAGCATATGATATGGAGTTCTATTCCTTAGTCCGGGCCCTTACAATTTACCAACAATATCTACTACCTAGAGAGTTTGTAGTTTACATTGACCATGGGTAACTTAAGTCCTTGAGAGGTTAGTAAAAGTTATCTCAAAGACAAGCTAAGTAGATCAAGCTCTTAAAGATCTTTTCATTTGTGACTAAGTATAAGGATGGGAATTCAAATGTAATACCTCATTCCTTATCTAAGAGGTATGTACTAATCACTACATTACAAGAAAAGGTCTTAGGCTTTAGATATGAAGGAGATAACAACTTTAGGCCTATTATGGCTATGTGTAGAGTTAGAATTAGAACTGATGGATATTTCATGAATGATGGATATCTATACAAGAAGAGCAGGTTATGTGTACTGACCAGCTTAGTGAGAGAACTACTAATTAGAGAAGCTTATGTCAAAGTATTAGTTGATCATTTTGGTGAAAAGAAGACTTATGAGCTACTAAAGGAGCATTTCTATTGCCTGGTTTGATGAAAGATGTGCATAGGGTGTTAGAGAAGTGTTCCACTTGCAAAAGGCGAAGGTAAAGAAGGAACCTTATGGGAAATACTTACCACTACCCATCCTCAACCAACAATGGATTGACCTAAATAGGAATTTTGTCAAATAACTTAAAAACATGACTTTATCAATGTTGTCGTAGATCGGTTCAATTAGATGGTTCATTTCATCTCATGTAACAAGATCGGTAAAGTTCTTTATATTGTTAACCTTTTTTTGTAGAAGATTGTGTGGTTGCATGGAGTGCCCCACAGCATCATCTTAAAGAAAGACCCAAAATTTCTAAGCTTCGTTTAGCGGACGTTATGGAAGAGGTTAGGCATAAAGTTGATGTTCAGCATGTCCAGAAACCCATGAACAGATGGCTAGACTAAGGTCATTTACAGAACTTCAAGAGCCTTTCTTTAATCTACATTTGGTAAGAATCTTACCAATTGGGACTTGTGTTTACCAGTTATTGAGTTTGCTTAGAATAGATCAGCTCATAACTCCATTGGTAAATCCCCATTTGAGGTCGTTTATGGTTACAATCCATCCATAGCTATGGGTATGATCTCCACCTTGACCTTAAGTGAGGAAAGCTTAAATGTTGTTAATTGAGACTAGGAGATTGAGTAGTTACACCATAAGGTATCTAAGTAGCTAACTCAAATAATAGCACTGTAGTAGGAGCTTGGAAACTAAGGAAGGAAGGTTATGAAGTTTAACTTCGGAGACATTGTTTGGATCCACCATAGCAAAGATAGATTCCCTAGTTATAAAGCCAACAAGTTATCACCACGAGTTGATAGACCCTTTAAGATCTTATGGAAGATCAATAACAATGTCAATGAGCTGGACCTATCAGATGGCTATGGAGTTTCACAGATTTTCAACATTAGCGACTTAGCTTCATATGTTTTAGAAGTGAACCCCACATATAAGTGTTTAGATTTGAGGGTAAATACTCAACACCCTCAATGAGATGATACCATTTTAACCTCTAGGCTAATCACTTGAGGTAAAACACACGAACTTTACAACTTGATGCAAAGGTTTCTCTTTTGCCAATCGATCGAAGGCAAAGTGTCTACCTTCATGGATTCCATTTCCATCATTCATCGAGCTCCTATCACACTATAAGAATTTCAATCTTAGAAGATGTTTAATAAACGTTGCAAAAAAGATTTAGCCACATTTAATAACCATTGCTAATAAACATCGCCAAAGGTCCGTCGCAAAAAATATCTGCGATGTTTATTTTATAAGCATCGCTAAAGGTGGAAATGTAGTTAAATGTGTTATATTGGGCGACGTTTAAACGTTGCTAAAAATAGGTAATACATGACGTTTAAATATAGTAAAATGACAATTAAAAAATTAAAGGCAAAAAAAAGGTGTAGTAAATCAATACTACAAGCAACGTTTAAACATAATAAAAGACTAAAATTAGCAACATTTAGACGTTGCTAATAGTTATGATAGCCAACATTTAAACGTGATAGTTGCACAATACAAAAAGTTTATAGATACAAAAAGCGTTGTAAATGAGTAATATTAGCGACATTTAAACGTAGTAAAAGACTACCATTAGCAACTTTTAGACGTAACTGTTAGTTATGATAGACGACGTCTAAACGTAGTTAAACCACAATTTAAAAATTTAGTGGCCTAAAAAAAGCGTTGTAGTTGAGTAATATTGGCAACGTTTAACCATAGTAAAAGAGTTACATTGGCAACATTTAGACTTAACCATAAGGTAATTATACTCAACGTTTAAACGTTGTGAAATAGTACATTGGCAACGTTTAAACGTCACTATAAAGCTAGATTAGCAACGTTTAAATGTAGTAATTGTAATAGGCATTGATTTTAACCTGCATTCATAATCTTCATATGAGCCAACATATACCTGTTTAGTTATACACAATTAAATATACCCTGCACATTTTTTTTCACATATTTAATGAAACTCCATAAACATGATGCTTTCACATAAAAAAAAACTTGGGAGGAATATCCTTAACTAAAAAAATCCACGTAAGATGAAAAAAAAGTCAAACTTCAATAGGTTTAACCTTAAACATTACATGAACTCGTCTAACATCTTATTTCTCACATCAGTCCTCATCCTCATCTCCACTACTTTCATCATCTTTGCTATCACATTTTTCTTCACTACTTGGCGTATCATCACTAGTAGATGTACTTGGTGAATGAACAAGGTCTTGTGCATTTTTTGTTCCTGTCACAAAATATACAACCTTTAAACAACACATGCATACAATTATATCTTTTTTTTAATTAAAAGAGAGAGAGAGAGTGGGGGGCAAAATACTATCACATATTTATGATTATTTACTTGAAGTGCTTGGAAAATTCCCAACAAGCTGTGCAACTGCTTGAGAAAGCTTAGATAGCTGTAAGACATTTACAAAGTACTCACATATTCATCCTTAGCATGAAAGCAAAACATCAATATTCTATAATATTGCCCTAAAGGAATTATAACCATGCAGATTCTTTAATATTCTAGAATATTATCCCTTAATAACTATATGACAACACATATTGCACATACAATGACAACATTACTCCCTACTCAACATTCCTACAAAATTACACAACATACTCCTATATTGCACAAAATGAAAAACTATAGCATAACATACCAAAGGAGTCTGCCACATCAATACAACCACTACATTCCTACTCTATACATAAAAGCAATATGCATGCATTTACAACACAGTACATATACCTTTAACTTGAAAGTATAAGTTTAAACTAACCTATTGAGGTTAGGTGATATGTAGATCCCTTTCTTCTCGAAGTATTAACAACAGTTGTTAACATTGGTCATTGAACTTTCCTTCCAGTTGTTCACGTTGATGTTTTTCCTCTTCAAGCTTTCCATGTGTCTCTTGTAGCACTGCTTCCATCTTTTCCATATAAATTCGTGAATGTTTAGCCTTCCCAATGGCCGGTGGTCCGTATCCTCTACCAGGATGATAGTCAGTTTGTGCGTTTGCACCTATAAATTCATCAACTATCTCCTCCACAGTCTTAGGATTGAGATTCTTGATACATCTTAACCATATCCTCCTAGAGTAACGATGACAACAATATAAAATGCAAACATTATAGAAATGTATATAGAAACATAAATCATAGTTAAAGTGCTTATTTGTAAATTAATCCATCAACTTACATAATCCTAGCCAGCTTGTTTGGAAATCCAACTGCTACTACCATCAAACCTTGGATCATTATATCGGGTAACCTTAAAGAACTCGATTGCATCTGGTGGTTGGTGATTCCCCTCAATTTAATCACAAAATATACATAAAGTTAAGGACTTTATTAATTTAAGTCTTATATACTTAAATTAAATGAAATACTCACATATTCATTCCTCTTGCTCTCAAATGATCTAGATCTTGACCTATGTAAATATTTTACTTTCCGACATGCAACCTCCCCACTCATTGCCCTAGTCTTTTATTTATCAAGATATCATCAAGTTAATGACATCATTTAGTCAAAACCTAAAAAAAAAACATGACTTAAGTTAGCTTACTTATGTAGATGGATCTCCTGATTGCAGAATCTCCTTCTCTTCTACAATCTCTCTCCTCCATTCCTCTATTTTCTTTTTTCAGTCATCATCACTTGAACCTTTGGGTCAGATTGCATCACCAATCTTTATCCATGAACTTTTAGTTTTACTTCGATGATTTCTATAGATATTTCCCATCCATCGATCAGCAGCATAAAATTTTTCAGGATTTGTTATGATGTCATCAATATTTAGATGATTTTACAAAAAAAAAAAATGAGATAAAGATGTAATATACATGTTAGAAACACCTTGCAATAGGTTATAATAACCAGGACAATGATAGTTTGACATATTCACTTTTTATTGAGAAAATAATTGATATAGAGACAATCCAAATTAGTTGTTGCTTTCACCTATACTCTTTCCCAAGCACATTGTTTTTGTGATAAATCAAATTTTCTCCAATCCTCAATACAGAGTGGTAGCAAGTCCCAACAAGCCTTCCCTATTTCCGATGCCATCTTGGCTAATTAGTCTAGTATTAACGGATGGCCACCACATGTTGTAAATTGAATGACCATTTTACTCATTCGTCTTCTATTTTCTCTTTCTAGTGCTTGTCCCCGATACGCACTCCTCTTGCCTATATATGACACTAAGCTCGCCGCTAGTGAAAATATTTGAAAAACAAGTCAATCATAATGGAGGTTAACTCTGAACTTTGATTCAAGTTTCATGTACATAGTTATGTAGATTACTTGAGGAAGGTGTAGGGTTAAAGGGAATGCCACTAGGCTGTGTGGACACATCAACTGCATTATTAGTGGAAGCATCATTTTGTGTGGGTGCATTTGGTGTGGCATGTTCCTCAGACGAATTTGTGGGCTCCCTTTGTTGATTTATAGAGGCAATTGTCACAGCATTATCATGCACCTCCCCATCACTATGGTGTGAATCCGACTCATCTCTAATTGCATGTCAAGTGTCTTAACTAACCTTTCCTCCCCTTCTTTGGGTTTTACTCTATCGCCCCGCCATTAGAGTTCTGTAAAATATAGTAAAAGCATGTATGATAATGAATATGTGAATAAAATCAAAACAACATTACAAATTTTATGCAGAAGAAAAATAAATAACATTCATTCATACAATCATTATTAATTGTATCATATTCAACAAGTGTATCATCAAGTGCCTCGTCTATATCCTCATCATCATTAGCTTCGATATTAGCATCATGTTGCACTCTACTAGATGCTTCAACTGTCCTTTCTACCAATTCTCCTTGGATCGTATTAGGATACATATCAGTTTTTAATAGCACATCAACATCACAATCAACAACTGAATGTCGCTTATATCCTCTTCCCCCATCCCCGATGACTAGATCACCCAGGCTCTCATATGCCAATTGAGCCTCCACATCAGTGAACAAATTTACATTACCAATTAAATGGTCTATATTGTAAAGATAGCAATGCTCAAAACATTGCACCACAAGCCAATTAGCAGCTAACTTCATGTCCTCCAAGTAATATACTTGTTTAGCTTATGATGCTAACACATATGGGTCATTTGCATACCAAGTATGAGTGACCTTAATACTTTTAATGTCATTCTCAACTCTAACGTTATGATGTCGGCTATCTGTGTCCCACCACTTATAGTTAAATAAGAACACTCTCTTGTTCCGTATGTAACTGAACTCATATATATCTATTATAACCCTATAAAATTCTATTGATGCCTGCACATCCTCATGATTCCCCTTTACAAGAACTCCACTATTCTAAGTCTTCTTCCTACTATCAAACTCTAATATGTGAAATCGAACACCATTATATATCAGTTTGCTGTATCTCTTGTAGCAGGAATCGAGTCCTATGGACAATGCATATAATGCACTGATCACTAGGTTAGAACTATCATACAATGGTCTCATCTACACCATCTACAAATTAAAAAGTGAATGCTTATCTGAAAAAGTTAACTTCTTAATTAGAAACAACATTATGTTATCTTATTTACCATATCCATAAACCATTAATGAAATTCCCTTTTGTGGTGCTCATCTATGTTATCGCCATATTGTGCTCTTAAAATTACCTTATGTTTCCTACATCACAGTTTTCAACTTTGTTTAGTCATTAATTTATAGCAATATCGTAAAATTTGAGATGCTCCTCTTCACACTTACTCTAAATAAGGTTGAATTTCATGACAGTTGTTGATGATATGCCATGTCATGACTTCAACCTCCTTGTTCGATAACATAAGATATGTAGGAGGGGAAATGAGACCAACTTTGTTGGTGAAAACATCAACACTACCTTCTTTCGAGGAATCAAAATTCCTATCTAGATGATTAAATATTGTTTCAATGTCTTGTAAGTGAAGTGAGCACCAAGTTAAGCACTTGTTAACATATGCTTCTACAATGGAGCCTTCTGGATAAGTTCTATTTCTAGCAAATTGCATTAATGAACCTAGGTACCTACACTCAAAAATTTACATGGAGTGTCAAAAGGTAGAATAATATTAACACACAACTAGTGAATATGAAAATCGATATCATACCTCTCAATGGGATACATCCATCGATAAGCAACTGGTCCAGCCTGCAATGCTTCTTAAGGCAAGTGGATAGTTAGATGCACCATAAAGTAAAAAAAAGTAGGGGGAAAGATCAACTTTAGCTTACATAGTATGGTGACAATATCACTCTACATCTTTTGTACCTCTTCAACATTTAGAATGCGTTTACAAAGCATTTGAAAAGAGGTTCCAAGCTCGGTTATAGCCATGGTGACTTCTTTAGGCAATATGCCACGAATACCTACAAGTAATAGCCTTTCAAGCAGAACAAGACAGTAATGGCTCTTTAGACCGAAAAGCTTCGAGTTTGAATTATTGACACACTGACTAATATGCGATGCATAACCATCGAGTAATCTAACTCCCCTTATAAACTGACAAAATGTTCTCCTCTTGCTAGTGCTCAATGAATAACTAGCACATGGCATGGAATACTTACCATCGGGCTGCTTTAACAAATGTAATTCCTTTCTAATGCCAAGGTCCTCTAGATTAAGCGGAGCCTTGTAGGTGTCTTTTGTTTTACCCTCAACCCCAAAAATTGCATTAAGAACATTCTCACACAAATATCTTCTCAATATGCATAACATCTAAATTATGCCTAAGCATTAACTTTGACCAATATGGCAACTGAAAGAATATTGACCTTTTTGTCTAGTTAGACCTATTAGGGTAATGAATTCTTTTCACTTTGTCTGGATGCTTTCCTATAGGTACATCTGTTATAGATTGTAATTGGTAAAGTATATCATTACCACAATATTCTTCAAGGGCTTCATGATTATCACGCATTCCATCAAATTTTAAGCTACATCTCCACCGATGGTCATTCGGTAACCACATTCTATGACCAACATACCCAATCTTGTTGTTAAGCCTTATTGACGGTGTTTGGACTTTACATACCAAACAAGCACTGTAGCCTCTTGTACTCCACCCAGATAAGTTCCCATAGGCAGGAAAGTCATTGATGGTCCACAACAAAGTAGCATACATTTTGAAAGAAGACTTCAAATATGCATCATATGTCCATAATCCATTAACCCAAAGACCCTTCAGTTCATCAATTAGAGGCTACAAGTAGACATCAATCTCCTTCCCTGGTGCTTTAGGTCCTAAGATTAACAATGAAATCATCAAGAACTCTTTCTTCATACACATCTAAGGTGGTAAGTTATATGTAAGTAGAACCACAGGCCACATGCTATATAATTAGCTCATAAATCCAAAGGGATTGAAGCCATCATTAGCTAGCCCTAACCTGACATTGCAAGAGTCCTTAGAAAACTTAAGGAATTCAATGTCAAAGTTGACCTAAGATAGCCCACATAGTTGTCTTTTTTTTTTTTATGTTCCTCTTTATGCCAATGCATTTTTTGAGTGACTTTAGCATTCATGAAAAGGCGTTGCAACCTTGGTTTCACAGGAGAGTAACACAAAATCTTTTGAGGAATACCTTTCCTAGATCTACCACATACCTTATACCTTGAGGTATCACATGTGGGGCATTATGTGAGGTGCTTGTTACTACCCCAAAACAAGCAACAGTCATATTTGCATGCATGAATATAATGGTAACCCATGCCTAATACCTATAAGTACTTGTTTGCATGATAGTATGACTATTAAGAGACTCTCCATTAAGGATCACATCATGAAGAAGTTGGAGAAGCATATCAAAAGACTTATTACTCCACTTGTTGTATACTTTTATGGAAGTAGCTTCACAATAAATGAGAATTTTGATAACTTATACCCTAAATAAAGCTCTTGTTGCAAGTCAACTCTTAGCCCATCAACAAAATTGGGTAGGAAATCAAATCCATCTATAGGAGTTAGACCTTCAGTTTGATTGTCAATAAATGCCTCTAAATCTTCTACCATCTCATCCAATCCATCTATGTCGTCATCATTTTCCTCATTGAACCCCTCGCTTCTGTATGTTCTAAAATCATATTCTTCATGATGAATCATACCTCGAGTTCTCCTTGGTAATTCAATGGTCGGCTCCTCACCATGGTATATCCAACAATGGTAAGTTACATCTATCCCATTAACAAGCAAGTGTGCTCTTATTACATTCATAGTGTGCGAGGACATATTTAAACATTTCCTACATGGACAACTTAACCTCTTGTCCATTCTATACTTCATGTGCAAGTATGCAATAAAAAACTCTACACCTTGTAAGTACTCTTCACTTTCAATATTACAATTCATCCAACTCTTATCCATAACTGCAAAAGAATCCCATAGCAAATCAAAATGAAAATTTGTTTTACAATACTCTTGTTGGGGAAAAAAAGTGCAACCAATAATGTTTGACACACATATAATGAAAACATAAGTTCTCAAATGGTAAACATATAATGAATTTTATTTTAAAGTAAATTAGACTTGAAATGATAAACATATAAGAATTTAAATTGTGAACTTGTAAGTTTACTTAGTTTGGAAATATAAGGGCCCTAAAGAATTAGTGAAAATGCTAATAAAACTCCCATATGTACCATAAAAGAAAAAAAATCCACATTAAATCAATCCATCAAGTCAACACTATAGATATATGTCGAATGCTATAGGCACGGCATTGAGTATGATATCTAATAAATTGGACTAAAAACATCTCATCTTTCACTTATTATTCTTCTTCAATACAAAGAACTATCAAGCCTACAACACAGCCTTTATCAAACAAGATCAAGCGAAGACATAAAAAAAATCATAAATTACACTTCAAGTTAACACTGACTAAGCTTTAACCGTGGGGAGACAATAATGCTTATTGAAGACAACAAAGATGAAGCATTGCTAAACCCCTTGCCAATCCAACTTACTATCTAAGGATTATTGTTATTGTGCTTAAGCACAATGTTAAAATCAAATGCTAATTATCATAGCTATGCCTCTATATACAAAATATGAATATGCATTGCTATAAGGAAATACACCACAAGCCAATATATCAAAGTTAGCAGACATTGCTAACTTTGTGTGAGTTGAATGAATCAATTAAGCAACCTATACCTCTTCAACAAAAAACTAATTCAATTTTATTAGCAAAAACAACTGCAAGAGCAACAATAACATCAACGGCACCTTCTTTACCTACAACAGCAATAGAACTTGCACTTGAAGAGCCAAACCATAATTTTTAACAATAAAAGTTATGGTGACTTGATAGCTGTACAATTTGTTGTTGCAAATCCAGTTCAATGATTTCCTATATAGGTTCACACAGTTACATCAATTTAATGTCCAAATAACACGGAACAACACATATGAAGGAGCTCTTTTACCTTTAGAAGCCATAGAAGAGAACAAAAATGGTAAGCCATAGAATAAAAGAAGCAATTGTTTCCCTTTAGAAGCCACAACCAACAACTTTAAAAATTAACACTAAGTAAAACTTAACTTCAAATTTTCCTCAAATTCAACCCTTGATTCAATTTTTCTTCCACTTAATGCTAGGAACAATCAATCACAAGCCCATGCAATTCAACATATAAGAATTTGCTACATAATCTTAATATAGACCCTTAAATCCACAAATTCCCCAAGAAAAAAATAAAATAAAAAAAATTAAAACAATCTAAAATCTTAACTTGTGATTATCCCAATTTCCTAAACTATAAGATATTAATCAACCATACCTCTGCAACTAAATCATGCGAATTCTGTACCATTAAAGTTCCAAAACATATATGTCTATAATGCTAATTTTAGCCAGTATCGATCCATCAATCATTCATAATCACAACTCATCATAGTCATTCCTTATTTTTGTTATCCTATTATGCTTAATCATTTGAAATCAACACATACCAAGAGACTCAGATATTGCATGATCATAGAGTAAGATAACGATCATCAGACCAATGAACTAAGATGGTTGACGTACTTACATGTCGATGGCATCTTTCTTGTTCTCAATTAACCATTCTAATGTTACATGCCTACGCCATGTAACTTAAATTAGCATTGATGATTTTTTTTTTTTTAATTTAAGTAGTATATGAGCCTTTTTCAATTGCTAAAGCTTAACTTTAATTGGAATCAATAACCATACCATCTATTCATTTCGACTAAGATGTACTTTTTTTCATAGGAAATTGAGGGTGACCTATAGCTTGTAAGTACACACATATTTGAGGTGACTAGTCTAAACAAATTTGATCATTTAATTTCTTGTAGATTGCCTTACTTAATATTTAGAGTTATATTATTAATATGTTAACAAAGACAATGGATCCCTTGCAAGGGAATTTTCCTTAAGAACCATGTTATTTAATTATGTTGTATGGTAATAATTATAATGATAAGAATGATAAACATTAGGATGTGTTGTTGAGGATAGCAAAATTGTAAGGCTTTCTTTTTGTCTAGAGAAGGGTTAATCAGTTTCTCAATTACAAACCATGATATAGTATGTATCATTATAATGGATTTGACTCCCATGGCGACATTTGTTACTAGACCTTGCTTCAAGGGGTTGTATATGTAACATTATACACTCGAACAACCTTTATCTTTGGCTATGACCTACACCACCTATCACGCTGTTACTACCTTCTCACTATTCATTGAGCCAAAGAAGCACTAGACAACTCAACTTAGGATGATGTCATGACCCATTCTTACAGTTCATATAGCTTGGACCTCCCTATCCTAATGTTTTTAGACCTATTTGAATCCCTGCCACATTATTGTCTATCCTATTCTCGCCTTAAGCCTCTACCCATCGTTTGAAGGAGAAACCTAACCTACCCTCATATAGCTTGTTTTCTTTTTCTAAAATAGAGCTAGTGCCTAGACAACATATGTGTCATTAACTCTTACAGTTGCGTATGAATTTACAATTTTTTTCCTTTTCTTCCTTTATATTTTTACCCTTTCTGTAATAATTTAGGAGGGATATTTTGAGATGTGGTGTTTAGCCTTTCTCCTTTTATCCTTATAACCTTAAGACAAACATTTTGTAAGCTAGATCATCTTGATTATCATTTAATACATTTTAACCCCTTGTTCTTGTGAGTTCATACTCCAAGTTTAGTTTCCTTATCGTTATTAATCCTTTTAGTAAGGATTGTAGTTAGTGGCCTCAGGTTACTACTTGTGCATATGATCAAGGGTTGATTCTGGTCATGGACTGTTTGGTGGTGAGTGATATCCATCATATTGCTCATGTTTCTACATAAACCCTCACCATAACCTTTACACCCTTCTTTAATAATTCAAAGAGTCCACTTCATGTTTTAACCACCTATTCATGTCTGAGTGATACTCGACTTTTAGGTACATTAGTAACTTGCCACATATCTTTGCTTATAAACAAGGGTACATATGTATTAGGAATCATCATACAATCTTTGAAACAAGGCATAACTAAATAGCATGGTATCCTAACATCACACAACATAACAGCATAACTTCATTTTGCACACATTCACAACCCTATGTTCAATTGATTACATTGGGAATGCAGTAAACAACTTACCGCAAGCGAGCGATAATGTTGGCCTAGAGTCCTTTGGTTCTTCGAATGAGCTGGTTGTAGATTTCCTAAGCAACTTAGGAAGTTTTGGCTTGTAAACACCTTCAAGATCAACGACCTTAAGTAAACCAAACCCCCTTTTCTCCATCAAATAGGGCATAATAAGACAACATGGTATCTTAACATCACATAATACAATAGCATATCTTCATTTTGCACACAATCATGCCCTATGTTCAATTAATTAAATTGGGAAAGGAGTAGACAACTTACCTAGACAGCAAAGCTACTATTGGACACTAGATGTTGTTCAACCAAAACGAATGAATGGAGAAGCAGCAGCACACTATTGAACAAGAATAATGCTATTAGTAACGTTAGGAAGCTGCATTTTAAGCAAACCCAAAAAAAAAAAATTACAATTACCCAAATAATTTCTTTTAAACCCCAATTTTTGTGAATGTTTTCTAACAAAAATCATACCTTCATAACAAAATAGGAGTAGGGTTCATGCTTCCTACTCGATATCTTCAATCCTCCACCGAAAGATAGCGTTGGCTTATAGTCTTTTCGTTCTTCAAATCATCACGTTGCTACTTTCTTTCGTCCAAGCGACCTAAGGGAAAGGGATTTCAAAATGCTTCAATGGAATGAATGAGCTTGCTGGAAGTTGTTTTAGCTATAAGACCGGTTCAAATCTTCCCTATTTCTCTCCCTTTTTCCCACTCGGCTGGCCTGCCAAAGATTTTCTTTTTTTTTTAATAAAACAATTTCCTTTTATTTTTAAAAATCCCCATTAAATAAAAAAAATGGTTTATTACAAAAAAAGAACAAAATTATTTTTTTCATTGAAATAAAAAATTACGGAAAAAGTTATTAAATTATAGTTTATATATTTCACTTTATTTATAAACTTCGCTAATGATATATTTTTTGCAATGTTTAATAAACATGACTATCGTCTATTAAAATTAGTGACGCTTGAAAAATATGCAAACGTTGCTAAATATAGAAATTCTTGTGGTGCCAAATGCTCATGTTTCTCTAAGTCAAGGAAGTGCAGTTGAACAACCATAGAGCTTGGATAGCTTAACTTGATCTACCTACCCTTTACTAACCCTCCTAAAGCTAGCTAAATGACTGGCTGACCTGTTTTGTGAAGGCACTACTTACGTTAGCTTAAACATTACTTAGAACCATTTATCTTTTTCTGCCATGGATACATCTAGTATTGCACTGACACTAATTCCTAACATCTAATAACTACATGTGCCCTAAGAAATATTTCTTTTTGTCTCTTTATAGTTTTACCCCTTTTGTTTAATACTAGGAATATATTTTTACCACGTACTTAAAAGAATTTTCCTTTTTGAGTATGCAACCTCAAGGACTTACTATAAATAGTCCCTCTATATGTGAGTTGCACAAGTTTCAAGAATAAATAATCAAATATATGGAAAATTCTCCTAACTTTCTCTTGAGTCCATAAGCTCTTAAGATTATCACTACCTTATAAATTCCTTTAGAGGATTTTGGCAAGTGCTCCTAAGTGTTGTTGCTTGTGAGTTATGTCGAGTGGCAATCTTAGGTTTTGTGTGCTTGTGAGCACGTAATATCTTGAAAGTAGCTCATGAGTTTAGCTAGACTTGTTCGCGTTTTCTCCCTTCCCTTTGACATTACTATTGATGCCTTAGTGATTACCAAGCTCTTAGGTGTATATCATGATACCTTGAAGAAGTGGGAAATATAATTTCCTTTAAATTATAGCTTATAAATATAGCAAATAAGGATTTAGAAAAGTCTAGAATAATTCGTTTTAGTCAAATTTAATATTAAGGCTTTTAGATGGAAAATATGTAAAACCAAAAAAAGGACTTTAAAACTTTAATTTAAGCTACAAAATCTAGAATCTATAGCAACAATTTTTACCTTTATGCGCTAAGTAAAAGCCCAAATAAGATTACATATTAATTAGGAATGATTTCCTTAATCTTTAGGCCCAATTTGAAACAAAAGGCTTAGAAATGAGCTTAGGCATGTGACTAATGAAAGTGATCAAGTGAAAACTCAAATTTTCATGGCCTAAATGACTAAAATGACCTTAAAAATAAAAATTATACTAAAAAACCTTTGAAATGACTATAAGAATATGAAAAACAAACTTCAAATGAAAAATGTTATAATCAAAATATGAAACTACCAAAACCCGATAAATATAGTGAATTTCACTTAGTAGTTTATAAAGTTTAGTAAACTTATACAACTTTACTTTTATCATTAGGTGATACTAATGTAGAGTTTAAGCTACCCCCAAACTACTACAATTAGTAGTAGTTATGCTTCGAGTAAGTATTTTTATGATTGTTGTATTTGATTATGCTTATAGTTATAGTTCACCTAATTATATGGTTAGAATTGATTGGATGTAGTTGACGGATTGCTTGTGGATAATTTGTGAAGAATTTGGTGCTAAGATATTATAATATGTTATAACTATACTACTACTTTGATTGTGCATTAGAAGAATAAGATTGTGTGTTTGTGTAAATCTTGATGGTTACTAAATAATCGAACTTAATTAAACTTGACTTTAATTAAAATGGATCATGCACCTCATAAATTTGCATGTGGATGGTTATCAGCATCACATGGTGGTATGCAGTGGCCATATAGAGGTGATTCTCTATATTTAACCTTACCTTGATCATTGAGAACTAAAAAAACCCTGAAAATGTCACATTTTGATTAAGGCTTAGTTGGGCGGTTCACCGTTTACATGTAGTTGAGACTAAGTGTGCCTTCCACATCCACACCCTTTTGGGCATATATGTATAGTATATTTAACATTATTTTAGCCTCTTACAAAGAAAGTTTCTAAAGTAAATCATTGTGAAATCTTACTTAGGGTGATTGGAACCTGCATCTAATGTGTTGGTTGTTATTTCTCAACCTTAGGCAATGGAGGGCGCCAAATCCATGCTATAGATAGCTTTTGAATGGTTATATAGGTTGTTACATTCCATATGCTTTTCATGCATTTATATGCATATTTAATTAACTTGCTTGATACTTACTTAATGATACGATATAAGGAATACTTCACTAAACTAGTTGTAGCTTATATCTTCATAGTATATCTTTATTGTAGGAGCCCATTTAGATGGAGCCCGATAGGAAGAGTGAAGATAGAGGTTAGTATTAGGAATGGCAAGAATAGTGTAGATAGAGTTGAGAGCATGAGATCATTACTAATTTTATGGATTCTCTATATTATGTTTTGGGGTTGTATTATTATTAAGAAGATACTTAGACTGCCTTAACTTATTATCGTCTTTTGGTGACTACTTTTACCCATTTGGAATTTTACAAGACCCAGGTCTCTTATTATGCTATTATACGATGTGAAATTATAACTATTATGTTTTTTTTTTCCAACTTGGAATTGCATGTCTTACTCAAAGTAACTAAAAGTGAGTGTACTTTGTATATCATATGGTAAATTCATTAATAACGAAGGGGCTATTTTTGGGTTTCCATACAATGTGTGATGGGCTATTACATCTAGGGTATCCGTTGGAGCATGATAGATGCCTTTCCTATTGAGAAAAATTTTCTCTCTCTAGAACATTAAAAAGATAACTCTAAGGCTGAATATAAATTTTCAATGCTTAGGCATATGTATTTGGTTCTTGAAATTTTTTCAAATAGATGAAAATAGAAACAAGAAAATTATTTTTACAATTCATGTATGAAAACCATTTTCAAATGAAAAAAAAATACAATCATTTTTATAACATTCAAATGAAAAGTGTTGGAATTTTTATAAGTTGAACCCCTATAATATTAATGGCTCTTTTATAATGAATAAATTATATTCTTTCAATGGTGTTGCTGTAATTATATGAGTAGAGAGTTAGCTTGACACACTTCCTATTCTTCGATTTTGTAACGCCCCATAACCTGGAGCATCACAGCCGGCCACATGTCACTACTACCAAGCGACACGCTAAGGCTCTAAAACTCCATCATACTACTACAACTATAGTCAAATGAATGACTCACGGATGAGTCATGCTAAATTTCCTTATTTAGTAACCATAAAGTCTTAAACTACAATCTATCTCCATAATTTCAATTAACAATAAAACATCAATTTACAATAATTCATAATTCTTATCACTCTTCCTCCATATAGTAATAGTGTTCTCTTCCCATCCCATCCATGTAATGTCCCACTAAGTTTATGTTCCCATCATACTTTAATTGTTCATCATTTTCACCTGCAGCTAAAAACAAATGTAAGAAGGGGGGTGAGCCTAAGCTTAGTACATGAGTACCACACCCACATGTGCATGACACACCACATTAATATCACATGCAAGTATGCAACATTTATCCTCAACAAATTCACAATTCAGTTCACACATCAACACCTACAATGAATTATAACACATGGGGGTACTCATGACCTTAGTACACACAACATTTGTTCTAGTGGGGACTGCCTCTACAAGCCTCATCTAACTGTAATGGGAACTGTCACTACGAACCCCGTTTAACCCTAATCTACCTCAGATCATTTCAATATACGACTCCATTAGGGATAATGCAGCATACTGATCATTGAGGTGCCCCCTAGGGATTTGCTACTGCGAGCTCCTAGGCTAAGCCAAGCATAAGTAACATATCTCATTCCATTCACATAACATTGTGTTACTTCATGAAACTATATAATTCACATTATATCTCAGCATTTCATTATTTCATAACAACTCATTAAATAGCTTCCTAACAATCACATACAACAAGCAAAGTAAACACGTACTTGGTATCCTAGTTTTAAGCACTTCCTGTCCCAAACTTAAGCTAAATTGATATCCATATAATCATCAACACATCAATCTTAGTACTAATCCAACATAATATATTTCTCCTAATTCCTCTTAATCTAGTAAGTTATCTAAGGTTATACTAATTGCCTTAATTGTGCGGAACTTGGTTAATTAAGGAGATAATTTGATATATAATGATCATGTCCATCACTTAACATGGCTATGTTAGAGGTTATGTTGCTTAACACGGGATAGTATATGACTTTGTTAGGGTTCGTGTATCTCTCGGTGAGATTTAGCTTCAACACAGTTGGAACACAACCATGTTAGGAGGTCATGTTTCTCTTAATTTAACATGGTTGAAACATGATTGCATTGGAAGGTCGTGTATCTCTTGGCATGACTTTTGGACTCAACTCGATTGAAACACAACGGTGTTGGGAGGCCATGTTTTTCTCATTTTAACACGAAGGCAACATGACCGTGTTTGATGGTCATGTATCTCTCGCTACGTTTTGATAAATCAACATGAGAGCAACATGATTGTGTTGAATGGTCGTGTATCCTTCAGTACGTCATTTGAACCCTATTTTTTTTTCTACACTAATTCATCTAATCTTCTCATTTTCTAATCTTAAGCTTAAGCAATTCAAAAAATAAGAATTAGAATCTCTTACTTGATTGGAATCTCGTTTGAAACTCTAAATCTAATAACTCTTGCGCTTATTCAATCTGCCTTTAAACTCGATTCCTATAAATTCATGTATACAAACAAAATCGTTCTGTGATTGGGTCATTGCTGTTAGAAGAGGTCTTGCAACAATTCCCAAACCATTACCTATTGCTATGCTACGCTACCTCCTTGGATTTCTTGAAGAGGCTCTCTCTTTAGGATTCTTTAGATTGCCATTGTAAGAATGTGCAGAAAAGAGAAGAACCCTAGGTCAATTTCACATATATATTATCCCGCTAGGAAAAGATGAAATTACCCCTATCCTATTATCCTATTTACCACATTGCCACTCGTTATATTTTTACACATATATATTTATTTAAGAAAAAACAATGTATATTAAATATTCCTTTTTCCATCTCTTCTATCCCTTCACCTCTTCTCTCATTGAAAGAGAGCTCAAAAAGTGACCAAGCATATTTTCTTCATTTTCATAATTTTCATTAAGAAAATAAAATTTAAAGAGAGAAAATGAAACTTTTGGAAATCTTTTATTAAAAAATTTTAACAACATTCCAAATCAAATAGCCCCTTAGTTTCCTTGTTTAACAATACATGTAATGTCAATTACAATGGCTTGCTCTTAGAAAGAACTTTAATGATGGGAAAATTTTCGGCACCTTCGATACTTTCAGAACTTAATTTGGATGATGATCTAAATCACTCATATTTTACTTTATGTCTTTTATTCTAATAAATATTTGAGAATAATCTTATAGGTACAATGATAATTCTCCATGGGATGCCAATATATCCTACAACAGTTGATGGACACAAAAGGTTTTCAAGGTGACAATTAAAGACCCGCTGCGATTGTTTTCCATTCCGAAGCATTGGTTCATGAAGACTTATGTTATTTTGTACTTTGTAATTATTTTATGAAATATTTTTTGTTGTATTTGGTTTTGGGACACTTTCATTTTCCTTGTAATTTTTATTTAGGACTAACCACCTTAAAAGTGGCAAACTTGTAATTTTTACCACTTTCTAACCCTAGGAGTAGCAAGTATAAATACTTGCTTAGAAGAGGGTTTGAGGAGGCCATTTTGCAGATTATACACTTCACTTTAACGTGAGAGGGCTTAGGGTTTCCTAATTCCAAAAATCACTTATCAATTTCAACCCAAGAATTGGAATTGTGGCGAGTGCGACAAAGGAGAATTGTGAGTCATATCGATTCATCTTTGTTGTTGTTCATTTCTTCTCTAGTGAGTCATATCTAGGGTAGATTTGAATCTTTCTTGGGCTTATTGGTGATTGTAATTCGTGGATAATCAACTTGTAAGGTTGATTGTTCATTTGAGATTGAATGCTCTTTAGTGATTGGCGTGAATTGGAATTGTTGGAAGGATTTGAGATCACGGTTTTTGTGCTTTTCTTTTTCATCCATTTCACGTGTAATTCACTTGTTCTTATTGTTGATTAGTGAAATTGATCATTAGTGGAAGTTAATTGAATCTTTGAACCATTGGATTTCATCAAAGTTCCATTAAGGTTGCGCAATTTCCTAGCTGATTGAACCGGTTTGTATGAGACTTGAGAATTGTTTTTCTTGAGTCATTTGATTGTGCTTGAAAGTGTTTTTGAGCACATCATCTTTTGGTATTAGAGCACAAGTTGAGAGAAGGGATTAATTGTTGTTTGATTTCGTGATTATCATCTTCAATTAGGGTTGTTCAATTTTGCGAAAATTACCTTGATTGGAATTTTGATTTGCTGCTTGTTGGAGTTGGATTGGGAAGGTTGTTGTAGCTTCTTGTGATTAATTATTTCGTGGAAGGAAAGAAGTATAGAAGTGTTGTTAAATTCAACAATTTTTTGAACTTCAAAACGTACCATTCTCTTGCCGTGACTAGCTTGTGGCATGAGGGAGATTGTGAGGTTTGTTGTTGTGATTCCATTGTGTAATTTTGAATTGGGGAGAAACAATTTGCAATTTCTAGATTTGAGTAGTGTGGGAAAAAGGGAAGTTATTTGATTTTCAAAACAAGCATTAAGATTGAAGGAGTTAATGAGTATTTGTTTGAATTTGAAAATCATTTCTTACCAATTGTGGAAGGGTTACAAATTAGTGAAGTGGTTTGATTTTCAAATTTGAATTGCTGCGTATTTGTGTAAAGTTGCGGTTAGAACTTGTGGGAAATAGAGTACATTTTGTTTTTGCAATGTGCAAAAGAGTGTATATGTGTGTGTGTGTGCTGCACCGTAAGTGAAGGAAGTGTGTGCATGGCGTAATGAGTATGTGAATGAAGGTGTTGCAACGTGGTGAATTGGTGTTGTGGTGAAGTGAGTGCACCGTGATTAAGGTGTGTGTGGTGGTGTAAATTTGTGGAGTTGTGTGGAGTAAGGTGCTGCACATTAAGATAATGTGTGAGTGTGAACCGTGGCTAATTAAGGAAGTTAAGTAGTGAAGTTTGAAATTCAAATATAAGCATTTAAGTATGAAAGTTATTGAGTATCATTACTTAAACACTTGCTTAGTTGAATTCAATATCTTAACTACTTGGAAGTATTTATTTTTGCTTCAATTATTCTACTATACTTGAAGTGATAAGAAGTATTTGTTGCATTAGTGACTTGTTGCACCGTGGGTGTACAAGTGTGTGTGTTGTTATCCAAACTTGTTATTGTGACGTGGTAAAGTGAAGGGAGTGTACTACAATTATTTGAGATTACATTTGTACTTCAAATAAATCACATCTACGAACATGTCAAATGATAGTGTGAATGGGGGCATTGGCAATGAGGCTAATAGCTAAGTGGGTGGCAGACCAGGTCGTCAAAATACAAGTGGAAGAACTCTAGATGAACAACTTCAGGACCTTACCACAATTGTTGCTACATTAGCAACAAGAATTGATAGGATGACATTGTCACCACCACTTGTGGTAAACCTTCAGGCATCACTTAAAGTAGCTCCTTAGAATGTCCAGAGAGAAGGGGCAGTTAGAGGAAATTTGAGGAGAAGAGTAGAAGGAGATTATCGTGCTCTTAGGGTAGACAGAGATGATAATTTTGAGGTTAATCCATACCCAGGCAGGGAATTTAGACCACCTCGAGGACTAAAGTATGTGAAGCAACAGATGCCTTCATTTGATGGTAGGGGTTCTGCTGATGATTACCTAGACTGGGAAGACCAAGTTGAGGGTCTTTTCGAGTGTTATGAGATTGATGATGACTCCAGGGTACGTCTTGCAGCTGTAGAGTTCACAGGGTATGCCGCTTTGTGGTAGAAAAATATGGTGATCAGCAGGCGAAGGGATAGAGAGACCGAAATACACACTTGAAGAGACATGAAACGAGTTTTGAGGAAGAGGTTTGTACCAGAACACTACAGGCATGAGTTATTTATGTGTCTGTAGACACTGAGATAGGGGGGTAAAACAGTAGATGACTACATACAGGAGTTTGAGACACTAGTGATCAGATTTGGATCAGTTGAGCCTCTTGAACAAACCCTAGCACGTTTTGTAACTAGGTTGAAGTATTAGATAGCTTGTGTAGTTGAGCTTCAGAGATATAGTACACTTGATGAGGCTATACAGTTAGCCTTGAAAGTGGAAAGATAGAGGCAATCCTATTCATTCCAAGTTACTAGGAGTAGGCCTAGCACTAATTCAAAGCCCATGGGGGTTGTTGGTCAGTTGGATGAGTCAAAGGGAGCAGAAGAGCATTTCAGGGTTGTAGACGAAAGTATCCCTACTACAGAAAAGGAGAACAATGTTTCTAGGAAAGGCAAAGAGGTAGTTGGATCTGATTTAGGGTAGATGGTACAAGGTTCAACCAGTAGGAAGATGCGCCAGATTAAATGTTTCAAATGCATGGGATTTGGACATAAAGCTACGCAGTGTCCCAATAAAAGGGTGATGACCGTCATAGAGGGTAATGAGGAAGTGATGTGCCTAAACACACTTAAAAGCACATCCAAAAGACTTAAGAATAACTATCACAAGTCAAGGCAAAATCGGATCAAAAAATTGCACTTTTCAAATGAACCCTAATGATGAAAGGATGAAATTCAAACAACCAATGATATAATCAGAATACCTCAATGAAAATGCCTTCTAACAACACTCTAATTTCATGTAATCCACGTAAATGAAGCCTCAATTTGACAAAGAAAAACCGTAAAATATGAATCCTTTCCCAATGGTGAAAATCACGTTATCAAGGAAATCCTTAAAGATGAATTGGATCAATATGATAATTCCTTCAAATAATCACAAGAATTCGTGAATAACAACAAGGATATCTGACCAAGAAATATCTCAATTCAACCCTAGATATGAAACACTAGAGAAGAAAAGAAATCACAACAAAATGAAATTGATATAACTCACAATTTCAAGATGTTGCACTCGCTACAATTTCAACTTCTTGGGATTGAAATTGATAAGAGAATTTGGAATTAGGAAAACCCTAAGCCCTCTCACGAAATGTGAAGTGTTTGTTCTGTAAAATAAGCCTCCTCAAACCCTCTCTTAAGCAAGTATTTATACTTGCTACTCCTAGGGTTAAAAGGTTCTTAAAATTACAAGTTTGCCACTTTTAAGGTGGCTAGCCCTAAATGAAAATTACAAGGAAATAAAAGTGTCCCGAAACCAAAATACAACCAAAATAGTTCATAAAAGAGTAAATATTTAAAAGAAATGGTCTTCAAGATGCCGGTCTTCTATAAGATCCATCGGCCCAACTCATCGCTGGTTCAGGTCGGTCCATGGATAACCCATAAGCTGAGTCTAAGGAAGTTTGTTAATTGCCCTATAAAATATGATAAGTGTGCCTGTTGGAAAACACAATACAAGAATAATAGAAAAGAGGTTAATATAAATAATTCCGGGGTCGATCTGCTCAAAATGGGCCCTCAACGCCAAGATTTGAAATCCTTCAGTTCTTGCCCTAATGATAGGTCTTGTCAGATTTTTATTCCTATCATCTCCTCGGGCCTCAAAAAGATTTGTCCTCAAATCTAGTAGATCAAATGCAGTAGAGACTTTATTTCCTCCTAGCAAGTCACCTAAAGAAATATCTCTACAGAATCCCAATATCTGAAATACTACAGGTGGTGATTGTCTTCTCTCCTCCATTTCCAGGATGTATCTCTTCTGCAACACAAATAATGACCCATTATCCACTAAAGTTACCCCTATATCAACCTGTTCCACTAAAACTGTTTCCTCTTTTTCTAACTCATCTGTATGTTGCTGATCCTCATGGTCTTCTAATGGTTGGCCCAACTGCTCATTACCCTCTAAAACCTCTGAAGGTGAACATAACTGTCTCTGAATAGTCTGGCTCTCTGCTGGTCTACTCTTCTGACTATGATCATCAGGATCCTCTAAAGGTTGGCACATCGGTGTCTGAAAAATTTTATGCTCTAAGGGTTGGCTCGTGTCACTAGAGCCCTCAAGAACCTTTAAAGGTTGGCTTACTTGAGTCTGCATAGTTTGGTTCTCTGAAGGTTTGATCATGTGGCTATGATCCTCACGAACCTGTGATGGTTGTTTTATTTGTCTTTGCATCTCCTGGACCTCTGATGGTGACATAGGGTTCAATACTATACGTTTACCATCCTTTTTAAACATATAAGTATTTCTATACCCATCATGTAATACCATCCTGTCATACAACCATGGTCTACCAAGTAATATATGCGATGCATAAAGAGGAAGAATATCACATTCAAGCTCATCATAGTACTTATCCCCTATACTAAAGGGTACCCTAGCCCTTTGGGTCACACAAAGACCATCCTGATCATTCAACCAATGCAATGTATAGGGTTTGGGATGTGGGATAGTTTCAAGTTTCAACTTCGATACTAATGATGCAGCTACAACATTAGTACAACCACCACCATCAATAATAATTGCGCACAAGTTTCCTTGTACCCTACAAGAAGTATGGAACAAGTTTTCTCTTTATCCCTCATCAATGGTTTGAAAGGAAGTCAAGTCCCGATGCAATATGTTAGTAGATAAATACAACTCACTTGACATTTTTGCTTACTAATTTCAACAACCTCAATACACTTCACCACACCACGACAACACACCCTTACACACCCACAATGTTCACAATAAACTAATACAAGAAATGTTTATTGGTACTTCAAATAAAGTTAAGTGAGATAATTGAAGCACAAATAAATACTTCCAAGTAGTTAAGAAATTAAATTCAACTAACAAGTGTTGAAGTAATAAGTTCAATTACTTTCACACTTTAATGTTTGTTTTTGAATTCAAATTCTACTACTTCAATTTTCCTTTCCTACCACGGTTTCACACCTACAATTGATCTTGATGTGCAGCACCTTAATCCACACAACTCCACAACATGGCAACAAATTCAAATAAACATCCTTAATGCACTTTCCACAAATAGTAATAATCAAATTTCAAATTCAAATGGAACACAATCAATACCACTTAATAACTTCCTCAACTTAATGGATGTGTTTGAATTTTAAATAAATTCCCTATTATCCCACACAATGCAATTCTGAAAATTTTACACTTCCACTTCCAATTTGCACAACACAACACCACACAAACACCTTCACACACACGGTGCACTTCTCCACTTCTACACAATTTATCAACCGCAACTTACAACAACATACACGTCACATGCAACACAAAAATTTTTCAATTCATTACTCTTTCTCAAAGAAATTTCAAGGATAATCACGTTGCAAAATTCTTCACTTCAAATACAAATCCAATCCGCAACTTACATAAGAAGGCAGCAAATTAAATTTGAAAATCAAACCACCTCACTAATTGCAACCCCTTCACATTTGGTAAGATGCAATTTTTCAAATTCAAACAAACACACTTAACTCCTTCACTCTTAATGCTTGTTTTGAAATAAAAAAACTCCCCTTCTTACACACTAATCAAATCAGGAAATTGCAAATGTTCTCCCTAATTCCGAATTCAAACAATGTAAGAACCACAATTCACTTCCTACACAATTGCACTTTCGAAATTACACTAAACAAAATGCACTATCTTTCCTCTTCCTTCACGGTGAAGTCCACAACATAGAAGCTTCAACAAGTACTTCAAAATCAATCCAACATGCAGCAAATTCAACTCCTACTCAAGACAATTCACTGCACTTCAAACAACTACAATAAAAGTTCAATTTACCCGCAATTTTGGAATTGATGATGTAAGAACATGAACCCTAAATTTCCAAAATTCAAAATCACATAATCCCTTCTTACAACCACAAGCTTTGATACCAAAAAGATGATGTGCCTAAACACACTTAAAAGCACATCCAAAAGACTTAAGAATAACTATCGCAAGTCAAGGCAAAATCGGATCCAAAAATTGCACTTTTCAAATGAACCCTAATGACGAAAGGATGAAATTCAAACAACCAATGATATAATCAGAATACCTCAATGAAAATTCCTTCTAAAAACACTCTAATTTCATGTAATCCACGTAAATGAAGCCTCAATTTGACAAAGAAAAACCGTAAAATATGAATCCTTTCCCAATGGTGAAAATCACGTTATCAAGGAAATCCTTAAAGATGAATTGGATCAATATGATAATTCCTTCAAATAATCACAAGAATTCGTGAATAACAACAAGGATATCTGACCAAGAAATATCTCAATTCAACCCTAGATATGACACACTAGAGAAGAAAAGAAATCACAACAAAATGAAATTGATATAACTCACAATTTCAAGATGTTGCACTCGCTACAATTTCAACTTCTTGGGATTGAAATTGATAAGAGAATTTGGAATTAGGAAAACCCTAAGCCCTTTCACGAAATGTGAAGTGTTTGTTCTATAAAATAAGCCTCCTCAAACCCTCTCTTAAGCAAGTATTTATACTTGCTACTCCTAGGGTTAAAAGGTGCTCAAAATTACAAGTTTGCCACTTTTAAGGTAGCTAGCCCTAAATGAAAATTACAAGGAAATAAAAGTGTCCCAAAACCAAAATACAACCAAAATAGTTCATAAAAGAGTAAATATATAAAAGAAATGGTCTTCAAGATGCCGGTCTTCTATAGGATCCATCGGCCCAACTCATCGCCGGTTCAGGTCGGTCCATGGATAACCCACAAGCTGAGTCTGAGGGAGTTTGTCCATTTCCCTATAAAATATGATAAGTGTGTCTGTTGGAAAACACAATACAAGAATAATAGAAAAGAGGTTAATATATAAATAATTTCGGGGTCGATCAGCTCAAAATGGGCCCTCAACGCCAAGATTTGAAATCCCTCAGTTCTTGCCCTAATGATAGGTCTTGTTGGATTTTTATTCCTATCAGGAAGAGACTGTCGAGCCTACAGATTTATCCTTAGCCTGACAGGAGTATTATGATGATAAACATGCTGAAACACATAGGGATAAAAAGGGAGGAAAATACTCACCCATTAATGTGTTACACCGAGATATAACTATTTCTCCATATACTAGGGACATACAGAGGGAGAATCTATTCCACACACCTTGTCAAATTCGAGGTAACCTATGTATGCTTTTCATTGATAGTGGTAGTTGTACTAATGTCATATCTACTACATTGGTAGAGAACTTACAATTAACCAATAGCTCTCATCCCAACTCGTATAAAGTGCTTTGGTTGGATAACCGAGGTAGTTTGCATGTTACATAGTGAACAATGGTACCAATCAGTATAGTGATGAGATTATCTGTGATGTGCTTCCTATGTATGCCTTTCATTTACTACTAGGTCGACCATGGCTATTTGATAGAAAGGTGTTACATGATGGGTTTAGAAACACTTACATGTTTCAGAATGATGGTATTCAGATTTTATTGACTCCTTTATCTCTGTCCAAGGTTCGTTCTTTCCAGAAATTAGTCAGAAGAATAGTTGAGGTAGTAGTGTCCACTACCTTTACTCCCTTACCTACCACCTTTGTTCCCCCTGATCGACTGTCAGCTGATATGGATCTATTAACAGTACTGGGCCTACTACTGGGAGCCCTAAAGAAGTTAGACCTCCTTTGTCTCTTTACTTTTAAGGCCAACTGAATAGCCTCATCAAGTGTATTATAGCGCTGCAATTCAACAATACATGCTATTTCATATTTTAGACCTAAGACAAAACGTGCTACAGTTTGTTCTGGAGGCTTAATAGACCCACACCTAATCATAAGGGCCTCAAACTCTTGTACATAATCATCCACTATTTTGCCTCCCTGCCTCAATGTTTGCAGTCGCATAAACAACTCCTGTTTGTAGTGCTCAGGAATGAACCTTTTCCTCGGTAATCTTTTCATGTCCCTCCAGGTCTGAACCTCAGCCTCTCTATCTCGACGCCTGCTAATAATCAGATTCTTCCACCAGAGTGCAACGTACCCTACAAACTCAGCAGCAGCTAATCGGACCCTGGTACTGTCATCGATCTCATAACATTCGAAGAGACCTTCGACCTTGTCCTCCCAGTCTAAGTATTCATCTGTTGATCCCTTGCCATCATAGGATGGCATCTGTAGTTTCACATATTCCAAACCCCGAGGTGGCTTGAAATCCCTATTCTGATTTAGGTTTACCGCAAAATTATCATCCCTTTCTTCCCTGTATAGAAGATGCTCCTCACCCATCCTTCTATTCAAATTCCCATCTCCCATTACTCTATCTCGATGAGGATTTTGTGGAGCTACTTGAGGTGGTGTCGGCTGGTTTACCACTAGTGGTTGTGGTAATGTCATTATGTCAACTCTAGTTGCCAGTGTAGCAACTATGGTAGTAAGATCCTGGAGTTGTTCTTCCAAAGTTCTCCTACCTGCCACATTACGACCCTGACCTCCACCAACCTGACTATTGGCTTCATCACCAATTCCTCCATTCACACTATCATTCGACATAGTTGTAGACTCCCATTTACTGATCCTCAAAACAATTTGAATCAAGGGCACACACTCCACTACTACACTCCCTTTAACTCCACATAACAGCAACTACAAAAAGACAAACAAACAAACCCACTTAACTTTACAATTATGTTATTGCAACTCACGTGGAGTACTCTTCTCCACAACACGTCACAACAACACGGTGTAACAAATTTAACTTCCACAAGCCACTCCCATGGTAACACACAAGTGACAACAACAATAAATTTGATTCACTTCCACGGCAACAACACAAGTGGCAATAATAACAAATATGCTTCCACTTTCTATGGCAAGGATGACAAAAAAAAAATATGTTACTTTCCACAAATGTATTCCGAATTCCATAATAGGCAGCAACTTCAATTTGAAATTCAAACCACTTCACTAATTGCAAGCCTTCTTCAATTGGTAAGCAATGAATTCAAATTCAAATAGCACTCATTAACTCCCACAACTTAATGGCATGTGTTTGAATTCAAATAGATTCCTTACTAATCAAAACTCAATGCAAATCTGTAAATTGCACTTCTCTAATTCACAATTACACAATGGAAGTCACAACAACAACCTACACATCCTCCTTCACGCCACAACAAGTCACGGCAAGGATTGGTAAGTTTTCAAGTTCAAAAGTTGTCGAATTAAACAACACTTCTATGCTTCTACCCTTCCACGAAAATTATTGATCATAAGATGATACAACAACCTTCCCAATCCAACTCCAACAAACAGCAAATTAAATTCCAAGCCAAGGTAATTTCGCAAGCTCAAAACCATAAAAACAACACAATTTGCGGTTTAAATTGATCAACCCTAATTGAAGATTAATTTCATGAAATCAAATACAATCAATCCGTTCTCTCAACATGTGCTCTGATACCAAAAAGATGATGTGCCTAATTCCACTTCCAAGCACAGTCAAATGACTCAAGAAAACAAGTCTCAAGTCTCATACAAAACCGGTCCACTAAGGAAGCAATTCACGTGACACCTTTGTAGATTTTGATGGAAATTGTTGTTCAAATGATTCAATTGTAAGCTCTAATGATAGCATTAACCAAATAACCACAAGAGAAGATGAAGTTCACGTAAAATCAGATCAAAAGGAAGCAATAAACCAATGAAATCCACTTTCCCTTTCAATCACTAGTTCATGCCAACAATAACAAGTAAGCATGAAATCCAAGTGATAAATGAAATAATCAATCTTACAAGATTGATGTTTATGAAAATAGAATCACAATTAGATCCAAGAAAGATCCAAATCTACCCTAGATATGACTCACTAGAGAAGAAATGAACATACAATAAAATTGAATTGATATGACTCATAATTCGCCTTCGTTGCACTCGCCACAATTCCAATTCTTGGGTTGAAATTGATAAGAGTTTGGAACTAAGGAAAGAACCCTAATTCACACATGAAATGTCCTCTCAAATCTGTAAAAATTTCCTCCTCAAACCCTCTCTTAAGCAAGTATTTATACTTGCTACTCCTAGGGTTAAAAGTGCTCAAAATTACAAGTTTGCCACTTTTAAGGTGGCTAACCCTAAATGAAAATTACAAGGAAATAAAAGTGTCCCAAAACCAAAATAGTTCATAAAACAATTACAAGATACAAAATAACATAAGTCTTCATGATCCAATGCCTCGGAATAGAAAACAATCGCAGCGGGTCTTTGATTGTCATCCTGAAAAATGTTCTATGTCCAATAGGAGTTGTAGGACATATTAGCATCCCATGGAGAATTATCATTGTACCTGTAAGATTATTCTCAAATTTTTATTAGAAATAAAGACATAGGGTAAAATATGAGTAATTTGGATCATCATCCAAATTGGGTTCTGAAAAGGTCGACAGTGTTAGAAATTTTCCCATCACTACTAAAAATCCGACGTCGTTAATACCAATAAACAAGGAAGGTATGCATTCCCTAGTGGGATAAGATCACTAACATGTAAGAGGGATATAAAAATGTTAATAAAAAGTAGAAGTAATTAATTTATACAAAATTAATGTAAATAAAAATTTAGGAACTAAGTAGTTACTTGGTGAATGGATAAGAAGTTAGATGGAATGGGACACATGATGTGTGATTGATCCTTAAGAGAGTATACTAACGGGCCTAAGGGCTTCTTAAGAGTTAAATTGCAGCACGTTGAGAAGCATGAAGGGTACATTCATCATCCTTATTCAAACTATCTGAATATGTCATTGACATATCATTGGGTTAACTAAGGATCATTTATTGCTAAGGAAAATGGCTTGTACTTACGCTATATGGTGTACTATGGTAAAATGCTTACTGTCTTTATTGATTCTACAATAGAAGATCCTACCATTTTGAATGGAATCGTGCATGATGATGGAGCAAATAAGATCCATGAAGACATGATGAATGATGATAGCGATCTTGATGATAACAATTTAAATGATGATGTTAATGTGAATAAGTGAAGTAGTTTATCAAAGATGCAAAATGTTAGATGTTACGGGGTATTCAAAGTTTTTAATTTGTAGAGGGCTAAAATTGTTATATTAATATATTAGGTTAAACTTATAAATTATTTGGCTTAACTTACTAGGTTAGGTAATAGGGCTTAGTAAGTTTGGTTCATCGTTTGAGATGACTAAGGAATAATTAGCTTGGTGGGTTTAGAATAGGGATCGTTAAACTAGTCCATCCACATTCAACCTTTCCGATGCAAGCCTATGTATTCATGAGGAAGACTATTGTCTTTGGGCCCTTAGCATTCTCATCAAGATAACCCTAATATGAGCATGCTCCATCTCATCCATTGGTCACTAAGGTGATTTGACGTATATCATTAAGTCCAAAAGTTTATAAATATTCAGCCATTTCTCCTTATTTGACATAATTTTAGAGATCAAAGAAATGGTATTCCATTGTGAAACTTCTACTCTCTAAGGTCAAATGTGCATTCATACAAAGAATGCTATCAATTATTTAAGAATTGCAAGGTTGATGCCTAAGGTTTCCTAGGCTCCCTTATCTATCACTTATGAATTCATGACTTTGAGATTGCATGTTTCTCCTCCCTATCACTCTTTTCCTAGTCATCTCATTACATTCCATCTCTACATTACTTTTCTAATGCCATGTGTAGTGCGATACTCATGTGATACTCACATGATAATTCCAATTGAAACCCCTCATTTACATTTTGGTGACTTTGCTAAGGGACAGAGTAATGACACCTCCTAAGAATAGAGTGATTGGGCCATCAAACATACCTAACACTACCTCTCAAGAACAAGATACCAACATTGAAGCCATTAAGTAGAATCTACTCTCACCACTTGAAAATACTAATTGGGACAATTTAACACTTGGGGGTGCTCGTAAAGTCACATAGATGATGTAGACTACACAAAAGACCATAAGGGTCATGAATCAGTTTCCTTGCTTGTTTCTAAATTCATACTTAAGTTAGCTGCTATTGCTATCACATAATAGGATGTTTCTTTGCTAAGCCCTATCACTGCTATGCAATACATCACCATCCCTTTAATTCAACCAATAAACCCTTTTATTACTAAGGAGGATACCCCTTAGGGTGGTGGTAAACCAACCCCCTTTATATTATACATAAAAGACCTATTAGTTAACCTAACCTTACCCTAGTCCTATAAATTAGAATTGTGATACCTTCTCTAAGAATTTTCTTTTGTCATGAAGGAAGACCTTAGTGTGTAATTAAGATAAACACAAGCTAAGTAATCCTAAGAGTGTTGAATCTAAAGCTCCATTTCATCACCATATTGTTGCAACTGCTATACCTAAAGACTTCAAGACCAGGTACAATCATTAAGATTGGATAGCTCTTCGAGCAATACATAATGATATCTAAACTACGGATCATCTCCTTAGAAACCTCTTACCAAACAACCAAGTAGTGGGACAAACCCCCCATGGCCAACACCTAAGATATATGTATATCTCTTAAGACTAGGAAATCCTTATAACATGTCGGCATCCATGCTAATATAACTTAGACCTAATGGTGAATCCGAATTGCTAACTAAGATGTGTAGCAATCTAAAGATGAAATCTTTTTGGTGTTTTTGGAGTGAAAATAAGGAAAAGATTGATTTTTTTTCTTTTTTTTTTCTTTCTATTAAATGAACAAGAAATTAAATAAAGGATATGAATCGATTGTTAATAAGATATGGCATACCAATTATTGATAAAAACTAGGTTTGATTAATCTCTAAAGATGATATAATGCATAAATCTAGAAACTAATCGATTTGCCAATATAACTCGATATAACACACAAATTATAATACTAGGTTTGATCTATATAATTGATAATACATACATGCATAGAGATTGATGTCACTACAATCTAAAAGTCAGATTAATACGACAAGAAGTAAGAGAACTACCTAAGTTTTTCCATACGAAAAGGCTAATGCTTTATTACATTCTATGCCTTATATAGGCTCATAACCCTAGATGGCTAATGGACATAAAAGGAAATAATATAAAAGAAAAGATATAACATTGATAGCTTATTAACTAAGATGGATTAAATCTACTCTAAAAATAAAAGGGCAATATATTAAAATAAGAAAGCATTAAAACTAATCCTAAAATAAAAATTTGGTTACATGAAATAATAAATGCTCTAGATCATGTATTAGTAGTCTAAACCCTTTAGCTTTAGGAAAACATGCTTTATCTCTTTGTCGGATCTAGCCATTCTATAGATGCTTCAGACCTTTTGATAATCTTCTAGATTAACAGTTATGTTCTACAACAAATGTTTTGGACCTTTTTGAAATGCTCTAGCCTTTTTGTTCGAAAAGAATTCTATAATAATTCTAGTCTTCAAATTCTTGGTTTTTTCTTTTATTTCTTTTAAACTTTATTTCATCCTAAACTCATTTGTAAACTTGTTTTGACCTTGGATATGATTTTGCAAGCCAATGGTTTACATCATTCTCTCCCTCTTAGGGAAGATTCGGCTTGAATCTTGAAGTAGCAATCCTCCTAAATCAAACACTAACAAAAAAAAAATTAAGGAGAAACAAAATGTTGCAGCTCAAGGAAATGTGAGATTTTTATCTTTCATGTATTTTCTTTCCATCCATCATGAATTCTATAATTAAGCTTATACAAATCCATTGATTATTGAACAACTATATGAACTTAATACTCTAGGTCCTCCACCTTAGATAATAGCTGAACTTGTGTAGATTTTTCTTTTGAAAAGTCAAAATCACAAAATTCTTCCTATTGATTCATATTCTTATCCTCTTTTATCTTTCTGCTCTTCCCTTCTATATCCTTAACAAGCATTTCATTAAGCTCATATATTGCATCCTTGGTTATCTCCTTTACAACTTTTGCCTCATTTAAATTTCCTCTATTTTCAACCACCTCTTGTGGAGCCTCCACAGTTTCATACTCATCCTTAACCTCATGATTAATGGATTGTCTAGAAATCTCTATCCCAATTTTCTCATTATCTTGATAAGACTGCTTCTTAGCTCTCCACCATTATACTAAATCCTTGACCACTTCTAAACCTCTTTGGACTCTATTAGGAGTTCATGGACATAGCACAATTTTCTCCTCCTTATTGAAGCCATAACTATTATTCAATGGTTTATACCATACTTTGTGACATGACTTCCATGGCTTTCCCAAGCATATATAACAACAACATCAAACAAAATCTCATCATGGTAATTTTTACTTATAGAAAAGGTAATGTTGGCTTTTCTCGTTACCTAAATCTCCTCATTATAATAGACAAGTTGATATAGATAAGAATGCTAAAAAATGCCTAATCCTAATCTTTTAAACAAAACTTCAAAAACCAAATTTGCAAGAGATTTAGAAATATGAAAATAATAAAGAACCCTATTGATCCTATCAAGGATTTAAAATTTTCTTACCATATCAAAAATTGACATCTCCTTAACTCATCAAGTCAAAACCACAATTCCATGGAAAATCAATTGAAACAACCCAATTTTTCAAATTTAGTTAAGTTTATTAAAAATAGGTTGTGAATTACCAAGAAGGCAATTAAAGGCATGTTTTTAAAATCCAAAGGTTAATTTTGAGGAGATTTTAAAAAATTTAGGAACAAAAATTTTAAATGGACTATTTTACCCTTAAGTGTGGTTTTATCAAGATCAATCCAAAAAGTGGATGAAAAAACCCAAACCAATAATTTTCAAAACAGAACTTACTAGTTTAAGTCAAAAGGGAACTTTGAAAGTCAAGTTCAAAGATAATTGAAAGGGTTATGAACAAACTCTTTACATAATCTTTTTACCTTATTTCTTGAAACCCTATCTAAAGAAAAGCCTTCAAAGCCCAATGAGGAGTATTAAGGTGATGAAAACTTGATTTGATGTGAAAATAATCTTTTAGAGTTCAATTTGGGAAGGAATTTCAAGTTTTAGGGCAAATTTCTCAAAAATGACCAAAATGCCTCTATAATCGATTTCATCAAGGAATGTCAATATTTGAGTTTAGATAATTATTTGGGAATATTACATTTCTAATAAACCTAATTGGAGTTAATTTGGAGATTAAGAGAATTTAAAAAAATCCTAATATCATTAAAGGATGTGACACTAGTCAAGAGATGGCAAATTGGCATCTAGACAAATTAATGGTCTCCACTAAAGCAACTTAGGGTTTAGTGCACATTCCCTTGCCTTCTTCTTTTAGCTACCAGCCCCACTAAATTTCTAGAGGCTTCTTTTCTTTTCTTGCATTCAAAACCCTAAGGTAAGTTAACTTTCTAAACCATAACTTAAAAATGGCCTAAACCTTAGATTTACGTAAAATTAAGTACTAATTAGGCATGTTTAACTCTTGAGTGATAGATTTAGATTAATGTTGAAGGCTTTAGGCATCCTCCTCTCTAGTTGCAAGAACTTCAAGGGTATCAAGTAAGCTTTAATCCTCCATTTTTTATGTTTAAGACAAGTTTAGCATTTAATCTATAAGGTTTAACAAAAATGAGTGTACTACTTGAAGGACTAAAAGAAAAAGTGAAGAAAAGCTATTTCTTTAGTCTCTTGAGCTAAGTGCAAATTGTAAAGAATACAAGCAATCAAGAGAACATTTGAGGTAAGATCATGAGCCTTTCCAAAATGAGTGTTTTGTGATGTTTTGAAGTGCTCAGTTTCACTAATTAGGTGTGTAATGAAGTTTGAGTATGTTTAGCACCTTAACCTTATTTTGGCTGCTACATACAATGTGCTTATGGAGTCTATTTCTATGATTTCAAATGTAGTGAGTAGATATATTGGATTTAATGTTAGACATGGGTTTATTAAGTTAAGATTGAAGTTAAGGCTAAAAGATGCACTTTCACTTAATTCCAATGTATGTTGCCACCTATACTTGAGCTTGATGTATACTTTTTGCTTGAATTTGCGCTTTGGATGTTTGAAATGTTTAAATGATGATTTATGTGATGATTTTAGATTAGATGATGATTTAAGTACTAATTGTTGTATATATGATGATTAGATTAGTGATTCTTGCACAATTGATGAGTTTGAGTTGCTAATGAGTATAATATGGTGAATAAATAAAATTTTCAGCATGTTGGAATCATAATTGAAATATAACTTAAGGTTTGGTTGAAGTTCTCTTAATGATTTAGGGCTTAGATAAGGGTTGATAGGTTAAAGGTTGAATTAGAGAAAAAAATGGTAGGTTGGAACCTTACATTTTTAGTGTCACCACTGGTTTTTCTTTAATTTTTGTTAACTGATGAGTTACCATTGTAAATTGATGATTTTTAGTTGATTTTAGGGTAAAATGATGTTAAATTTGGCATATAATATGTATATGATGATTTAGGGCCCTAATATTGCTATTTTGGTGCCTGTATGGTTAAGTATGGTTGAAATCTACAAAATTTTCTCTCTTTTTTTTTTCCATTTGATATAACAATATGATTAATGTGATTTTGATGCTTGAAATTTTTTATGAATGATCGGAAGGTATGCTAATGATTTAGCAAGATAACAATGTAATTTCTAACTAATATCAATCTCAATTTTATGAGATTTAAATTTTTGGAAAATTTTCTTAAGTATGCATCATGTTTAACCTAAAAATCTCTTTTTGATTCAAAATCTATAACCAAATTCATCCAAAAAGCATTTTTGAACCAAATTTTAACTAATGATATTTTCATTGAATTTTTTATCATTAATTTCATTTCTACCAACCAAATCCTCAATTTCAAATTACATAACTGGAATTTAAAATAAAGATTTGAATTAAAACTTAATGAAAAAGTGTGTTTGATCTTGTAGAGTAACTAAGGTGAAAGGTGCTTATGACATGTATTTCCAATTTTCTTTAGAGATGACATAGAAAATGGGCAATATAATAATAAAATATAAAAAATAACAATAAATAACCATTTTAAGGGATTTGGCCAAAGGCTAGTTTAACCCTGAATGAAGCCATTCAAGACAGCCTATGAACTGGCCTAAAACCCTCCCTATGGGTGGTTCACTAGTCATTCCCATAAAACATTCAAAATTGGTTTAGTTGGTCAAATAGACTTAATTAGATAAATTATAAAGTTGATTTGATAAGTAAATCATAATTGAAGTTATATGGAAATAATAATCTCAATAGGCCTAATTCCTAAAATTGATGGGACCGACTTTTTCTTTAGAACCCATAACCTAAATGCGTTTTAGTCAAATAAAATACCCTTAATGGGCCTAACAATTAATGAGGCCCAAAAACAAATAAGAAATTCTAAGTGGACTTAAATTACATGTAATTAATTATTTGGGCTTAAGAAATAATTATTAGAATATAATGGGCCTAAATTAGATGAATTGGGTATAATAGATCTTAATGGGCTTAAATTGGTCATAATAAATAAGAATAACTTAAATGGGTCTAAGTTACATACAATAATACATAATGGAGCAAATTAGACTAAGTAAATTGGACTTATAAAGAGTAAACAGGCCTAAGTAAATGAATTAAAGAATTATGGGGCTAATTGGATTAACTCAATTAGATTAAGTAATTAAAGGGTTAATTAAATGGACTTAGATTAAATAGTTGGACTTAAGTAAGTTAATATAGACAATGGATAAATTGAAATAGGTAAAAATTATAATGGAATTAATTAGGCTAAATAAGTTAAATGCATCAATGGGCTTAACTCATTCTAAAATAGTTAGACCCATTTCCTTTTCTTGGACTCGTAATCCACATAAACCCATACTAAAAATAGCAAAAAATAGGTTTAAAATAAGGTATTGAACCTATTAGACCTAAAGTGACTTAATTAACACAGGTAATTAGGTAGTTAATTGACTTGATTACATTAAATAATTAGGCTAATTAATAATTAATCAATAATTTAACCTAGTAAGTCCAATTCCAAACCTTTTGGACCCACTTTCCTTTAAAGCCTAACACCTTAATAGGCCTTAATAAGACACAAAGCTATAAACTTAGAAATTAAATAAGCGACTTAGAACTAATATAGACCAAAGCTTAATAGGCTTGACCTTAAGGAGTCCAAATAAGTAAAAGCTTGATTGGATTAAGGACTAATGGAAATTAGATGTTTAAATAGATTATTAACAAGTATAATAACATGAACTAATTAAATTAATAAGCCTTAAACAATAAATGGGCCTAATTGCAGTTAAAGACTAATTAGGCCCTTATAACCTTTTTAGGCTTATAACTAGTATGCATCTCAGTAAGATAGAAGCTAAAAAACCCAAGCCCATAATAATAATACTAATAATTAATTATTTAAGTATAAGTTACTAACTTATAAATTCTTCTTTTCAATTGCACAACAATTAAATGATTATGATTGTTCGAAGCACCTTCAACTTCAAGAGACCTTTGACCTTGTAAGTATGTAGTGAAATGCATGTTGCATGCAAGGGTAGAACTAAATTAACTTGATTAATAATTAAACTTGGCTAAACTAGTTGTGTGTTTGGTTACTTGAGTCAATAAGTGACACCCATAGTTTGGAACCATGGTTGTGGTCATTGTTTCAACAAACTATGGTAGTTTAGGTGCTTAGGCCATCGTTGATGACTTGATGAGTAGTTGATATGTGAAATCACATCGAATATTGAGCACTAAAAGCAGAGGAGATATATCAAGAATTGCTCAAGGTTTATGGGATTTAGTAGGCGATACGAAATCGTTAGACTACAATCAGTGATGATTGCATAATAGGGATGGCATATAGACTAGGATACTTTCTGGTGTTGAGGTTCGATGTAGAGTTTAGTTACTCCCATTATCTCCCGATAACCGTTATAGTGGTATTGAACCCTAGGTTCATTGTCGTACTTCCAAATTCATGAGTACTCGTGTGTTGATCATTAATTTAAACTAAATGTTATGTTAATTAAATTACTACTTGTTGATTTAGAATAAAACTTGGTGTGACATTTGTGCTTGTGTTATGTAACTGTGTACTGGCTTTTGTAATTCACTCCTTTCTTTTTCGGTGTGGATGACTTCAATGTAAACCCTTTATGTGACTCTCAAGATATAGCTCTAAGGAGGAGTTTTGAGCTTATGTGAGTGATGTAGCAAATGGTGACAATTACTATTAGTTGAGCTGTTTTTAGACTAGGATTACCAAATTATAATGAACTATATGTTTGGGAGTTGCTTATACCTTTGGACTATTTTAATCGATTTGTAAACTTTTTATCATGGGCCCAATAAGCTATAGGATTTATGTTTATGTTTAAGACCTAATTTTAGGACTTAGAATCTACTAGTAACAATCAAAATCAAGTAAACTATTAAATGTTTTTGTAAACTTAACTAAACAATTTTAAGATTCTAAAACTAGATTAGAAACCCACTTAGTTTATTATAAACCCTATATGTTTTACTTAAGTGAAAGACATAGTGGATTGTTGTCACCTTTTAGATTTTGAGGTGTGATATTAGTCACCCACAAATATTAATCGCAATATCAATAATCACACATCACCACCATAGTTAATCAACAATTGCAACAACCTAAAGAATCAACAAAGTTATGAAAATTTGAGCTTTACCACCTAAAGCATGTCACATCCCCACTTTAATACCAAATATGATACAACCTAAACTTAATGATAAATTTGAATCACTAATTGAGGTATAGTAACTTGGAGATGAAATCCTTTTGGTGTTTTTGAAATAAAAAGAAGGAAAAAGGTAGAGTTTTTTCATTCTTTTTATTGAATGAACAAAAAATTAAATAAATGATATGAATAAATAGTTAATAGGATATAACATACCAATTAACAATATGGACTAGATTTGATTCATTTCTAGAGATGATATGACGCACAAGTCTAGAGATTAATCAATCTACCATTATAACTCAATATGACACACAAATTATAATAATAGGTTTGATTTATACAATTGATATTATGCATGATCATAGAGATTGGTGTCACTACGATCTAAAAATTATATTGATAAGATAAGAAGTGGGAGAACTCTCAAAGTTTTTCCATATCAAAAGGCTAATGCTTTATTACAATTCATGCCTTATATATGCTCATAACCCTAGATGGCTAATGGACATAAAAGAAAATAGCATAAAAGAAAAGGTATAGCATTGATAACTTATTAACTAAGATTGACCAAATCTACTAGAAAAATAAAAGGAGAATATATTAAAATGAGATAACATTAAAATTAAACCTAAAATAAAAAGTTGTTTCCATGAAATAATGAATGCTTTGAAACATGCAGTATCAGTATTAGCCTTTTAACTTTAGGAAAATATACTTTGTCTCTTGACTATAAACACTCTAAACCTTTTTATGTATACTTCAGACCTTTTGATGATTTTTTAGCTAAATAGTTCTATTTTATAGAAAATTCTCTAGTCCTTTTTCAAATACTTTATACCTTTTTTTTGGTAAAATTTTACAATAATTCTAGTTTTCAAATTTATGGTTTTTCTTTCAACTTCATTTCATCTCGAACTCATTTGTAAACATGTTTTGACCTTGGATTTGATTAGTGAGCAAGGTTGTCAAAATCGTGAGTTAACTTGTATGTTTCTATGATTTTATGAGTCTGTAAGAACATTCCTTGTCAACTCATAAACAAAATCGTTTTGAGGTAAAATTACATTGAAGTTGCAATTTCACATGGTGGAATCGGTAAAATCGCGATTCCATATGCGTTTTCACTAAGTTTGTTTAAGTGAATTATTTTCTGTCTATAGTGAGCAGCTTAACCTAGATGATGATGCCCAGCCACACCTAGCCTAGACTCCATGTAGCTCTGTGAACATAGAACAGAAAAGCAATTTGTTCCAGCCTTTATTGTCTATCCTACGCTCTTATTCTTCTTCGAGTTCTTCCTTTTTGTTCTGTTCACACACATCACACTACACATTGTTCTTCTTCGTCATAGGCAGCCGACAACCGTAGCTCACACACTTCCAATCTACTTCTATTCCATCATGTATAGGTACTTTTTTCTTTAATATATTATTATACTTAAGTACTTTATATGGTTTAGTTACTTGCTTAGGGTTTTTTATTTTCTTTTTTTTTTCATTATTTTTGTCAATCTTGCTTAGGATAATCTTCATCTAGTGAGGGAATTTCTCTCTCTTCTTTGATCTCAATTACTCCGTGTCTCTGTCTTTTTTATTTTCTATCTTCATCCCAATAGATTGTGATAGCTATTCCACTGAAGAAGTTAAGACTTGTTATGGAAGATGCTAAGAATAATATCTAATGTGTGCAAGGGCATGCTATACAGTTTGGCTTTCTTATTATATAGATAAGTATATAAGACATCTTCATTATTGCATCAATAGAGGTAGATCAAATCATTTAAAAAGAGCATCTACTTTAGTCAGCAAAACATTAACTTACTACACTAATATATTAGTTTAGTCACAAATATTCCATTAAGAGTTGTAGAAAGACCTAAACAAAAGATATAATCTTAGGAAAGAGAGTTGGAATTATTTATTTGTTTGGTGGGAAGAGTTCCTTATAGCAAGTACTGAAATTGATTGTTGTTATGCACATTCACTTGGGGAAGGGTTTGTTGCTTGTTTATGCTGCCAATACCATTTCAATTGGTTAAGAAATTAAGTAGTGGCATAGAGTTGGAAGAGGATACATTATAGAATTGTTTTGATGTGTAAAACATAAAGTTTGCTTGGTTACCTTTTATGGAACGCAGATGGATCCTGACAGTTCTTTTGGTAAATGAGCACAAATCAAATCCTATTTAGTTTTGACCTTATAATTGATGCTATTTTCCTCTTTTGGTAAGTATGCTAAATTAGACAATGTTGTTGTGGCTTGGATGTTAATATATATTATGTTTTCTTTAAGGGACTAGAGAGGGAAATGTGGTGCAAAAAATAGAAAAATTAAATGAGCATGTTGAACTACTCACTAGTTTAAGAGAAGAAAACTATGCATAAGGAAAAGTTTGACAAGTATATTGCAGATATATATGACTTATGAGAGTCATAAATTGTTTTACTCTTTGGTGTTCCAAAACCACCCATCTTAGTGCACAAATTCTAATACATATGTATTCTTTATGGATCCTATACACTTGTCTTTGGGGAAGAAAAATAATGTTGAAATGCTTGAATTTACTCTTTATTTGATTTTCTTACAGGATTTTAAGTAGTGATTGAGTTGAAATGTCATCTTTTAAATCATCTAAAGAGAGCTCTAAGAGGAAAAATGCACCTAGAAGTAGATTTGATGTTGGTTAGGAGCATGGAATTGATGTAGATAATAATGGAAAAAAGGTAAAATGAAAGTATTGTAACAAAGTTGTTAGTAGAGGCATTTATAGATTCAAGAATCACTTAAATTGTACACGTAAAAATGTAGAGTGATAATCGACATAAAACTCCAAAATTTAGGAAGATTTTAAGCTCTTTTAAGTTGATAATTAATAAAAAATCATCCGAAATTGATGCTTAATCAAGGAATATGTTGCTTTCAGGTGTAATGAAGATCATTGAAAGAATTTGAGAAGAAAACAATAAAGAGAAAGGAAGAAGAGCATCTCCCCTGCCTACCACGCCCCCATATCAGGGGCATATGGAAGAGAAATCAGGAACAGAAGCTACCACGCCCCTTGCCAAGGGGTGTGGCAGGGGGCATATGAGACTAGAACTGAAAGACAAAGCCACCACGCCCCTGATATGGGGGTGTGCCAACTTCAAAGGATGACTCGAGACCACCACGCCCCTTGCCATGGGGCATGGTGAGGGGCGTATAGAGTCACGACCTATTTTCTCTGACTTTTTATTTTCTCTCTCCTCCAACCCTAGCACAGATATATATATATATATATATATGGATACATATGAGAAAAACAGGAGGAGGGAGAGGAGAAGGAGAGAGAAGAGGAAGCCGAGAGGCCGAGAGGCCGAGGAGGAGAGAAGAGATATAAAAAAGAGGCAGACCTAGGGTTTTAGACACTTCTCTTTATTTTTCTCTCTTTTCTTTAGTTTTCTACTCAACAATCCAAGGAGCTCCAAGCAAGGCATTCAAGATTCACTCTATCCGGGTTGTAATCATGAACTCTAGTTTCTCTTCATGTATTTGTGCTTTCATTGTTAGGTTTATGGAAAAGTAAACCGTAGACCTAGATCTTATTTGAACTATTTTGTTATTATGATGAAGATTTGATTTAATTGAAGTTTATTGATGTTCTTTTGTTCCATTACATGTGCTTTATGTTTATCTTAGATTCATATTTCCGAAATATGAGTTTGATGAGATCCATGATGAGAGCCAAGCCAAAACAAGAAATGTGGATCCTCTTGAAGTGCCGCCTGGACCGATCACAAGAAATCAAGCGAAACGATTCAAGGAAGCACTTAACGGGTTGATAAAGGTTGTCCATGAAGCCGAAAAGGATTGGAGCAATCATGAAGTTGGAATGGATTGGAACAACCATGGGAAAACCTTTGCTTTTATACAAGTCACACCGGACACGGGTTGAAGAGGGCGTGTATGTTCAAAGCACGGTCGTGTAGGAATTCCAAGATTGCACAGAATCATACATGGCTAGATAAACGGCTAAAAGGCACGGCCGTGTATGGAGACAAGTAAATCCACATAAAGATACACGACCAGAAGTACACGGTCGTGTATGTAACCGGAATGTGCACAGAAAAGTACACGGCCAAAGTACACGGTCGTGTATCCCCTGCCGGCCAACTTATTCTATTTTCGTGTTTTTACGTAACTTATCTAAGCTATGTCGTTTTGGACTTGTTTTTCATGAATTGTAACCCTAGTATAAAAGCTCCTAGGGTTTAGAAGAACTAAGAATTAACATTTTTGAACATTAAACACTTTTGAGAGGCACCTCGCTTGGTTCTTCAAGAACTAATTTGAACTTATTGGATTGATTTCCGTGGTATTCATCCCGACTTATCAATTGGTCTTTCATCTCGATTGTGGCGTCTTCATTTTATACCAAGGTTCTTGTCTCGCTTATAGACAACGGGTCGCGGTTTCCACTTTAGGTGTTTGGGCGTCTTAGGCAATGAATTCCGAACATATTGGTATTGGGTTTCGTCATAGGTTGGTTCGTATCAGAGTTTATGCTTAATATCATTTGAGTTGATTGAAAAATCACTTTTATGATTAGATTCATGTTTTGGATGAGATTTGCTCGTGTTTCTAGAGATAGAATACCGAAAATCTTCTGTTGAATACTCATTCAAATCGAGTTCCTATGCTTCATGTAGTTCTAGATTGCTATTGATTAAGGAGAGATCCTAATTGATAAATCTAGGATTAGATAAGTAATATACTTGAGAAAGTAATTATCTTGCTTCTTGGAACATAACGGCTTAAGAACTCAATAGCATTAATTTTTTGCTTCTAATGATTCATGTGACAATATACGTATATAATGAGATCTAGATTGCTTTGTTAGAGAATTAACCCTTGTTTTGTTGAAGTAGTTTTAGTTAAGATTTTAGATTGTTAACTATTTTTAGTCTTTAACACTCTTCATCTCAATTTGACGGTTAGATAATAGGGAAAGAACTAGTACTAATAATTAGCAATCTCCTCTCGGTGGAACGACCTTGCACTTAACACTAAATTACATACACGGTAGGTACACTTGCTTATTGCAACGTAGTTAGAATTAGGAACAGGTATTACAAATATTAAAACTACGGTTGGCAACGATCATAGAGCCATGTACTAGTATCTTAAATCATGTAAGATTTGAAATGTTAGTAACATTGTTGAAAGTGGGAAAAATATCATAAATGAAAGGAAAGTAAATTCATGGAATTGAAGATTTTGATGATGATGATGATGAGGCAAAGAAAAAATCCATGAAGAAAAAAGAAAGGAGTTGCATGGATTTCTTTCTCAAAAAGAAGAAAAAACAAAAATTGGTGGAAGTAAAACAAGGGTGAAATAAGATACAAGTAACCAATTTATGGAGAAAGAGTTGAGAGAAGAATGCATCTAACATGTTGTTTGTTTTTTCTACATTAGAGCAATTCCATTTAATAGTGTGAAAAATCTAGAGTTTACCAAGATGCTTTAGTTGGTTAGTCAATATAGTTGTGGGCTTAAACCTCTTTCTTATTATGAGCTAAGGGTGACTTATTTAAAGAAAGAAGTTGCTTAAACAATGGAATTACTTGAAGACTACAAAGCTAAATGGAGAAAAACATGTTGCTTCATTATATCAAATGCATGGATTGATTGAAAGAGGCATTTCATATGTAATTTCTTAGCAAATAGCCCAAAAAGAACGGTCTTCTTGTCATCGATAGATTTTTCTAATATATCCAAGACAACTAACAAAGTTTTTGCCATGTTAGATGATATTGTGGAGAAGGTTGGAGAGGAGAATATTATATAAGTAATCACAAATAATGCCGCATATTATAAAGCAGTAGGGGAAAAATTGATGGAGAAAAGAAAATCCTTATATTAGACACCTTGTGCAGTACATTGCATTAATTTGATTTTAGAGGACTTTGAGAAGAATTTGAAGATCTATCATGGAAATTACAAAAAGGGAGGTGAATTACTACATATATTTATTGTAGGACTGTACTTATCTCAATGTTAAGTAGATACAGTGTAGGGAGGGACTTGATTAGGCTCGATGCAACTCGTTTCTGATGGGAAAAATTCTGGCACTGTCAACCTTTTCAGAACCCAATCTGGATGATTGACCAGATTGCTCATCTTTTATCTTATGTCTTTGTTTCTAATAAACTTTGAGAATAATCTTATAGGTACAATTATATATCTCCATGGGATGCCAAAATGTCCTACAACTTCAATTGGACACAAAACATTTTTCTGGATAACAATCAAAGGCCCGCTGCGATTGTTCTCTATTCTGAGGCATTGGATCATGAAGATTTATGTTATTTTGTATCTTGTAAATGTTTATTGAACTATTTTGGTTGTATTTTGGTTTTGGGACACTTTTATTTCTTTGTAACTTTCATTTAGGGTTAGCCACCTTAAAAGTGGCAAACTTATAATTTTGAGCACTTTTTAACCCTAGGAGCAGCAAGTATAAATACTTGCTTAAGAGAAGGTTTGAGGAGATTTTTTTTGCAGAATATACACCTCTTTTCACATGTGAATTAGGGTTCATACCTTGGTTCCAACTCTTATCAATTTCAATTCCAATACTTGAAATTGTGGCGAATGCAACATCTTGAAATTGTGAGTTATATCAATTTCATTTTGTTGTGATTTCTTTTCTTCTCTAGTGTGTTGTATCTAGGGTTGATTTGAGATAGTTCTTGGTCAGATTTACATGTTATTATTCACGAATTCTTGTGATTATTTGAAGGAAATTATCAAATTGATTCCATTCATCTTTAAGGTATTCCTTGAAAACGTGATTTTCACCATTGGGAAAGGGATCTTACTTTACGGTTTTCTTTGTCAAATTAAGGCTTCATTTGCGTGGATTATATGAAATTAGAGTGTTGTTAGAAGGCATTTTCTTTGGGGTATTCTGATTATATTATTGGTTGATTGAATTTCATCATTTCAACATTAGGGTTCATTTTAAAAGTGCCATTTTTGGATCCGATTTTGCCTAGACTTGAGATAGTTGATCTTAAGTCTTTTGGATGTGCTTTAAAGTGTGATTAGGCACATCATCTTTTTGGTATCAGAGCTATATCATATTTGGATTTAATATTCAAACACATCATAATTGAAGAATTGGTTAAATTCATTGGAAATTGACGGCATTGTTCATGTGATTGAGACTAGTTTGATTGACATTGTTGGATTGTCTTTCAAATTGATTTTTATATGTGCTTAATATAGGATTTGAGCACATCAGTTTCACCACTTCTTACTTAACAATAGGTTGCCTCAATGAGTTACAGGGTGCATTGATGATGATGTTCACTTCAAGTTACTGGAAATCGTGTAAGTATTCAAGCACAATTGATGGAAAGCAAATTCAACAGGTGGTTTTAGATAGTTGGTTTTAGAGGATTGTTATTATTTGCCTTAAAGCTACATTTTCCCCTAATTAAAGTTCTTAGATTATTTAATTCTAATGAACAACTAACTATGGATTTCATTTATCCAAAAATGGATCATACTAAGGACAAAATTAAAGTAAATTTCAATAATGTGAAGAAAAGGTAATATCTCAACTTATTAGCTATATTTATTTTGCTTGAGTGTTCATTTTAAAGTTTCATTTATAATTGATATCATATTTATTTAATGTAGTCATGGACCAATCTTTAAGATTATTGACAAGAGAATGGAGCTTTAACTTCATAGACCATTTCATGCTATAGCTTATTATTTAAATACCCATTACCATTATAGTCTTAATTTTAAAGTTGATGTTGATGTTAAGATTGGAATATATGGTTGTAAAGATGCTTTCTATTCCAACCGAAAGGTGTAAGATTGATATACAACTTGAAAGATTTAAGGATGCTAATGGAGTATTTGGTATTGAAGCTGTAAAGGTGGCAAGTGACAAAAAAGCTTCAGCTAATTGGTGGGATTCATAAGGAGATGAATACCTAAAACTACAAAAGTTTACTATTTGTGTTCTAAGTTTGACTTATAGTTCTTTAGGTTGTGAGAATAATTGGAGTATATTTGAAATGGTATGGTGCAAATAGTTCGTTTATTTGATTTTATATGTTATTAAGATTATCAATCTTATATAGTTATATATAACCTTTTTCATTTTTAGGTTCATACTAAAAAGTGGAATAGTTTGCATCAACAAAAGATGAATGATTTAGTATTTATAATGCATAACTTGAAATTAAGAAATAGGAAAGAAAGATGAATTGATGACACTTCTACTTTCACCATTGAAGATCTCTCATCTAATGATCAATGGATAGTTGAGGAAGAAAATATGTTTAACTCATCAAATGAAGATGAGGGTATGTTGCATATCCTTCCAAGTGCAAGGGGTGAAGAAAAAGATGATGAGGAGGAGGAGAAAATTGGTGCCTATGTGAATTTAGAGAGTCTTGGAAGTAAGTCCCCAAGCCTAGATGATTTGGAGATTTATGATATTGATACTATTGAAGATGAAATACAAATGGGAACTTAAAAAGATTTGGAATTAGAAGATATGGAAATCATTGGTACTTCCTATGATGATGTTGACATTGATGACGAAGATGATGATGATGGTGATATGGATGAGAGAAATGGTGGATTTTGTAATGATTTATTTTAGTTATTCTTTTGTATTATAATTTTATGAATTCATAACTTTTATTGGGATTTGTGGTTGATTATCTATATTGTACAATTTATGCTTGATTATCTATATTATAACTTTTATTACAATTTATGGCTAAAGTGTATGTTAAATTTCCATATTTCTATTATCCATTATACTTTTTTTATAACTACTATAAGTAAATTTACAATATTTGGAAATTATTTTACAAAGGTTGTAAAACTTGCGTTTTTATGTTTCATTTCTATATTCCGATTCTACAAACCCCCTAATGATCAAGATTATCAAACTTGCGATTTTAAGTTATATATAAATCAATTTTTATATATGATTTATAAAAAATACTTGTTGAAAAACTACATAAAATAAGCTTAATTTTAAAATGTGACTTTCTTGATTTTACATCCTTAAGTTAAATTAAAGCATATTGTAGATGGAAGGTTTTGGCAAGAGTAGTCACATGAGCATCATGTAAGTATTACACTCATGTGACTTCAAAAAAGTTATGTGGAGATGGTATGTGATGGGATAACTAGGGAGAGTGGCAGGGAGAAGGAACAGGAAATTTCAAGAGTTTTGAATGCACAAGTGATAGATAAGAGAGCTAAGGGGACCTCATACATCAACCTTGCAGTTTTTGAGCAATGGAGATTTTTTTTTTGTTTGAACTCTTATTTGATCTTTAAGAGTAGAGAATTGTTAGTGGAACACCATTTCTCTAATTTTTCAAAATCCTAAAATGAGGACGAATGACTAAGTATTTATACTCTTAAACTTGATGACATCCATTAGAACACCTTAGTGCTTAATGGATAAGATGGAGTTTGCTCATTTTAGGATTATCTTAATAAGCCTACTATAGGTCTAAGGCCAGTAAGCCTCCTTATAAGTGCTAGAGGTTACCTGAGAAAGCTTGGATGTAGACAACTGGTCTAATGATCCCTATTTTCCGATTCTCCCTTAGTCATCCTAATAATTTGACTAGATTCACTTATCACCTAACCTAATGAGTCAAACCAAATAATTAATGGGCTTAGTCCAATGATGTGCTCAAAACCAAGTTCAAACACAATTAAATGACTCAAAGAAAACAATCCTCAAGTCAGAATCAAACTAGTTCAATCAACTAGGAAATTGCGTGACCCTAATGGAACTTTGATGAAATCCAATGATTCAAAGATTCAATTAACTTCCACTAATGATAAATTTCACTAATCAACAATAAGATCAAGTGAATTTCATGTGAGATGGATGAAAAAGAAAAGCACAAAACCATGATGTACCCTCTTCCCACACAAGCTCAAATTCACGCCACCACTAAAGTGCCTTCAATCTCAAATGAACAATCAACCTTACAAGATAAATTGCCCACGAAATAAAATCACAAATAAGTCCAAGAAAGATTCAAATATACCCTAGATATGACTCACTAGAGAAGAAATGAAAAACAACAAAGATGAAATCGATATGATTCACAATTCCCCTTTGTCGCACTTGCCATAATTCCAATTCTTGGGTTGAAATTGATAAGAGATTTTGAACTAGGATAAACCCTAATTCCACATGTGAAAGTGCTAGGTTTTTTCTGCAAAATATGGCCTCCTCAAACCCTCTCTTAAGCAAGTATTTATACTTGCTACTCCTAGGGTTAGAAAGTGGTCAAAATTACAAGTTTGCCACTTTTAAGGTGGCTAATCCTAAATGAAAATTACAAGGAAATAAAAGTGTCCCAAAACCAAATACAACCAAAATAGTTCATAAAAGAAGAAATATATAAAAGAAATGATCTTCAAGATGCCGGTCTTCTATAGGATCCATCGGCTCAACTCATCACCGGTTCAGGTTGGTTCATGGATAACCCACAAGCTAAGTCTGAGGGAGTTTGTCCATTGCCCTATAAAATATGATAAGTGTGCCTGTTGGACAACACAATACAAGAATAATAGAAAAGAGGTTAATATATAAATAATTCCGGGGTCGATTTGCTCAAAATGGGCCCTCATCGCCAAAATTTGAATGCCTTTAATTCTTGCCCTAATGATAGGTCTTGTCGGATTTTTATTCCTATCATCTCCTCGAGCCTTAAAAAGATTTGTCCACAAATCTGGCAGATCAAATGCAATGGAGACTTTGTTTTCTCCTAGCAATCCATCTGAAGAAGTATCGCTGTAGAATCCCAATATCTGAAATACTATAGGTAGTGATTATTTTCTCTCCTCCATTTCTAGGATGTATCTCATCTGCAACACAAATAATGTTCTGTTATCCAATAAAGTCGCCCTTGTATCAACCTGTTCCACTGAAACTGTTTCCTCCTTTTCTAACTCATCTATATGTTGCTGATCCTCATGGTCTTCTAATGGTTGGCCTAACTGCTCATTACCCTCTAAAACCTCTGAAGGTGAACATAACTGTCTCTGAACAGTCTGGCTCTCTGGTGGTCTGCTCGTCTGACTATGATCATCAGGATCCTCTGAAGGTTGGCACGTCGGTGTTTGATAAATTTTATGCTCTAAGGGTTGGCTCGTGTCACTAGAGCCCTCAAGAACCTTTGAAGGTTGGCATACCTGCATCTGCACTGTTTGGTCCTCTAAAGGTTTGATCATGTGGCTATGATCCTTAAGATTTTGTGATGGTTATTTTATCTGTCTTTGCATCTCCTGGACCTCTGATGGCGACATAGGGTTCAATACTATACATTTTCCATTGAACATATAAGTATTTCTATACCCATCATGTAATACCATCTTGTCATACAACCATGGTCTACCAAGTAATATATAGGATGCACAAAGAGGAAGAATATCACATTCAAGCTCATCATAGTACTTGTCCCCTATACTGAAGGGTAGCCTAGCCCTTTGGGTTACACAAAGACCATCCTGATCATTCAACCAATGTAATGTATAGGGTTTGGGATATGGGATAGTTTCAAGTTTTAACTTTGATACTAATGATGCAGCTACAACATTAGTACAACTACCACCATCAATAATAATTGCGCACAAGTTCCCTTGTACCCTACAAGAAGTATGGAACAAGTTTTCTCTTTGTCCCTCATCAATGGTTTGAAAATAAGTCATGTCCCGTTGCAATATGTTAGCATAATGAAACATTTCACTAGACATGATTGTACTCAAATCCAACAATACAATAATTATCTTCACACTTCCAAGGTTCAAGTATACAACCAAACCACAAATGAAGTACACTAAACTACTTTCAAGTAGATAGAATTAAATTCAACAAGAAGTGTTTAAGTAACTAGTTCAATTACTTTTACACTTTAATGATTTGTTTGAATTTTAAATTCCACTACTCAACCTTCCTTTCTTGCTAAATTTTTATACCCACAATGAGTCTTAATGTGCAGCACCTTATACTACACACAACTCCATAAATTTACACCACCACACACACCTAATCACGATGCACTCACTTCACCACAACACCAATTCACTACGTTGCAACACCTTCAATTGACATACACACATAACGCCACACATACATACCCTTCACTAATTTTACAAAAATACAACTCCACACACATATACCTTTTATACATGTTGCAGCACACACATACACACTCTTCCACACTTGTATTTCTCCACTTCTATACAAGTTTCAAACCGTAACTCACAACAAAAGGTAGCTTAAGTTCAAATTCAAAATGAGATTATTAATTGCAATATTCCACAAATGGTAAGGAGCCACTTTCAGATTCAAATGAACACACAATTAAACAGTGACTTAATGTGTGTTTTGAAATTCAAATTGCTTCCTTAACTCACACCTCAAATCTGGAAATTGCACTTCTCCAATTCAGAATTACACAATGGAAATCACAACAACAAACTTCACAACCTCTCTCACGCTACAACTAGTCACGGTAAGAACAAGGTAATTTTTCAAGCTCACACAATTGTTGAATTAACAACACTTCTATTCTTCCTTCCTTCCACGAAAATTATTAATCACAAGATGATACAACAACCTTCTGAATCCAACTCCATCAAGCAGCAAATCAAAATTCCAACCAAGGTAATTTCGCAAGTCACAAACTACAACAACACAATTACGGTTCACAATTTGATTAACCCTAATTAAAGATGAATATCACAAAATCAAACAACCATAAATCCCTTCTCTCAACGTGTGCTTTGATACCAAAAGATGATGTGCTCAAAAGCACTTGGAAACACAATGAAATGACTCAAGAAAACAAGCCTCAAGTCTCTTACAAAACCGGTCCAAGTGAATAGGAAATTGCGTGACTCTAATGGAATTATGATGAAATCCAAAGATTCAAAGATTCAATTAACTTCCACTAATGATCAATTTCACTAATCAACAATAAGAACAAGATAATTACACGTGAAATGGATGAAAAAGACAAGATAAAAAAACCATGAACTCATACCCTTCCAACCTTGCCAATTCATGCCAATCATTAAGAGCAATTCAATTCTCAATAAGCAATCAATCTTAAAAGATGATTATTCTCAATAAACAAACACAAATATATCTAAGAAAGATCCAAATCTACCCTACATATGACTCATTAGAGAAGAAATGAACATACAACAAAGATGGAATCGATATGACTCAATTCCCCTTTGTCGCACTCGCCACAATTCCAATTCTTAGGTTGAAATTGATAAGAGTTTTGAACTAAAGAAAGAACCCTAATTCCACAAGTGAAAGTGTCTCTCAAATCTGTAAAAATTGGCCTCCTCAAACCCTTTCTTAAGAAAGTATTTATACTTGCTACTCTTTGGGTTAAAAAGTGGTCAAAATTATAAGTTTGCCACTTTTAAGGTAGCTAGTCCTAAATGAAACTTACAAGGAATTAAAAGTGTCCCAAAACCAAATACAACCAAAATAGTTCATAAAAGAAGAAATATATAAAAGAAATGGTCTTCAAGATACCGGTCTTCTATAAGATCCATCGGCCCAACTCATCGCCGATTCTGGTCGGTCTATAGATAACCCACAAGCTGAGTTTGAGGGAGTTTGTCCATTGCCTTATAAAATATGATAAGTGTACCTGTTGGAAAACACAATACAAGAATAATAGAAAAGAGGTTAATATATAAATAATTCTGGGGTTGATCTGCTCAAAATGGGCCTTCATCGCCAAGATTTAAAATCCTTTAGTTCTTGCCCTAATGATAAGTCTTGTCGGATTTTCATTCCTATTACTTTTCTAACTCATCTGTATGCCGCTGATCCTCATGGTCTTCTAATGGTTGGCCTAACTACTCATTGCCCTCTGAGACCACTGAAGTTGAACACAACTGTCTCTGAACATTCTGGCCCTCTAATGATAGACTCATCAAACTCTGATCCTCAGAATACTCCAATGGTTTACTCAACTGCTCGTGAACCTCTAGTATCTCTGAAGGAGAACATAACTGACCCTCAACAGTTTGGTTCCCTGGTAGTCTGCTTCTAGTAACCTGGAATGAATAAGATTGCCTCTGTCTTTCCACTTTCAAGGCTATCTGTATAGCCTCATCAAGTGTACTATATCTTTAAAGCTCAACTACACAAGCTATCTCATACTTCAACCCATATACAAAACGTGCTAAGGTTTGTTCAGGAGGGTCAACCGATCCACATCTGATCATTAGTGTCTCAAACTCCTATACATAATCATCCACTGTTTTACCCCCCCTGTCTCAGTGTCTGGAGACGCATAAATAACTCATGCCTGTAGTGTTTCGGTACAAACCTGTTCCTTAAAAGTCGTTTCATGTCTCTCCAAGTGTATATTTCGGCCTCTCCATCCCTTCGCCTGTTGATCACCATATTTTTCCACCACAAAGCGGCATACCCTGTGAACTTTATAGCTGCGAAACATACCCGAGAGTCATCATCAATCTCATAACACTCGAAAAGACCCTCAACTTGGTCTTCCCAGTCTAGGTAATCATCTGCGCAACACCAACCATCAAATGAAGGCATTTGTAGCTTCACATACTCTAATCCTTGAGGTAATCTAAATTCCCTACCTGGGTATGGATTAACCTCAAAATTATTATCTCTGTCTACCCTAAGAGCATGATAATCTCCTTCTACTCTTCTCCCCAAATTTCCTCTAACTGCCCCTTCTCTCTAGACATTTTGAGGAGCTACTCTAAGTGGTGCCTGAAGGTTTGCCACAGGTGGTGGTGGCAATGTCATCCTATCAATCCTTGTTGCTGATGTAGCAACAATTGTGGTAAGGTCTCGAAGTTGTTCGTCTAGAGTTCTTCCATTTGTATTTCGACGACCTGGTCTGCTACCCACTTAGCTATTGGCCTCATTGCAAATGCTATCATTTGACATGTTTGTGGATGCAATTTATTTGAAGTACAAATGTAATCTCAAATAATTGTAGTACACTCCCTTCACTTCACCACAACAAGTTTGGATAACAACACACACACTTGTACACCCATGGTGCAACAAGTCACCAATGCAACAAATACTTCTTATCACTTCAAGTATAGTAGAATAAGTGAAGCACAAATAAATACTTCCAAGTAGTTAAGATATTGAATTCAACTAAGCAAGTGTTTAAGTAACAATACTCACTAACTTTCACACTTAAATGCTTATATTTGAATTTCAAACTTCACTACTTAACTTCCTTAATTAGCCACGGTTCACACTCACACTTTATCTTAATGTGCAGCACCTTAATCCACACAACTCCACAAATTTACACCACCACACACACCTTAATCACGGTGCACTCACTTCACCAATAACTCCCGTGGCAACAACAACAAATTGCACTCCACTTCCACGGTAATGATAACAAACGGCTACAACAACAAATACACTCCACTTCTATGGCAATAATAACAAAATATGCTTCACTTTCCACAAGTTCTAACCGCAACTCACAACAAGATAGGTAGCAAATCAAACTTGAATTTCAATCTCTTCACTAATTGCAAGTCTTCCTCAATTGGTAAGAAATGAATTTCAAATTCAAATAACACTCATTAACTCCCACAACTTAATGGAATGTGTTTGAATTCAAATAGATTCCTTACTACTCAACTTAATGCAAATCTGTAACATACACTTCCCCCATTCAGAATTTTCAAAATGGAATTACAACAACAAGCTTCACAACCTCCCTCACGCCACAAGCTAGTCACGGCAAGAACAAGGTAATTTTTTTTCAAGTTCACAAAATTGTTGAATTAAACAACACTTCTATGCTTCTTCCCTTCCACGAAAATTATTAATCACAAGAAGATACAACAACCTTCCAAATCCAACTCCAACAAACAGCAAATTAAAATTCCAATCAAGGTAATTTTCGCAAACTCAAAGCCACACAACAACACAATTTGCGATTCAAATGGAATACCCTAATTGGAGATGTATATCACGAAATCAAACAACAATTTATCCCTTCTCTCAACTTGTGCTCTAATACCAAAAGATGATGTGCTCAAAACCAAGTTCAAACACAATCAAATGACTTAAAGAAAACAATCCTCAAGTCATAATCAAACTGGTTCAATCAACTAGGAAATTGCGTGACCCTAATGGAACTTTAATGAAATCCAATGGTTCAAAGATTCAATTAACTTCCACTAATGATCAATTTCACTAATCAAAAATAAGATCAAGTGAATTTCATGTGAAATGGATGAAAAAGAAAAGCACAAAACCATGATGTACCCTCTTCCCACACAAGCTCAAATTCACGCCACCACTAAAGTGCCTTCAATCTCAAATGAACAATCAACCTTACAAGATAAATTTTCCATGAAATAAAATCACAAATAAGTCCAAGAAAGATTCAAATCTACCCTAGATATGACTCACTAGAGAAGAAATGAATAACAACAAAGATGAAATCGATATGACTCCCAATTCCCCTTTGTTGCACTTGCCATAATTCCGATTCTTGGGTTGAAATTGATAAGAGATTTTGAATTAGGACAAACCCTAATTCCACACGTGAAAGTGCTAGGTTTTTTTTTTGCAAAATATGACCTACTCAAACCCTCTCTTAAGCAAGTATTTATACTTGCTACTCCTAGGGTTAGAAAGTGGTCAAAATTACAAGTTTGCCACTTTTAAGGTGGTTAGTCCTAAATGAAAATTACAAGGAAATAAAAGTGTCCCAAAACCAAATACAACCAAAATAGTTCATAAAAGAAGAAATATATAAAAGAAACGGTCTTCAAGATGCTGGTCTTCTATAGGATCCATCGACCCAGCTCATTGCCGGTTCAGGTCGGTCCATATAGACAACCCACAAGATGAGTTTGAGGGAGTTTGTCCATTGCCCTATAAAATATGATAAGTGTGCTTGTTGGAAAACACAATACAAGAATAATAGAAAAGAGGTTAATATATAAATAATTTCGGGGTCGATCTGCTCAAAATGGGCCCTCATCGCCAAAATTCGAATTCCTTTAGTTCTTGCCCTAATGATAGGTCTTGTCGGATTTTGATTCCTATGACCCAATATATTTAAATAATAATTTCATCCCTCTACATATACGAACAATCTAAAATGTACATATTTCTTATTTGAGCTCTTAATGGAAGTCACTAGACTAGGATGATCATTGATATCCTCAAAAGGGGCTCTAAGCATATGCAAATAAACTAATTGAATAACTCCAATCACAAGGTCAAAACCAGTTCAAATTGGAACAAATTGGTGTAAACCCTAAAATTTGAAGATGATTTGATTTATGAAAATCATTGAATATTAAAGCCACAATGATGATATTACCCAAATGAATCAAGAACTTAACTCAACATCCAATGAAATCCCAACCAATAACATATATAGATAAACCATGAATTCCTTCTCAACACAATGGAATCCCATGCAAAACAATATAAGATAAATTGAAGGCAATATACCGATATAAAACTAATCAATTTGATAACATAATATGAATGGATTTTGGGATTACAAATGACGCCAAAATCAAAACAATAACAACCAACCTAATCAACCCTAGATATTACACACTAGTGATGAAAAGGAAATCAATTTAGGGAATTGATATAACTCACAATTCACTAGGTTGCAAACTTGCCACAATTCCAATTGGATTGAAATTGATAAGAGTCCTATGAAATCTTAGGAAACCCTAATCTCCCATGAAAATGTTTGCTACAATTTTCAAGTCTATTCTCCCCTAAAACCCTACTTAAGCAAGTATTTATACTTGCTCCCTTTAGGGTTAAAATGTCCACAAAATTACAACTATGCCACTATAGGGTGTCTAGTCTTAAAATCACCAATTACAACTAAATAAGAATATCCAAAAAACTTACAAAATAAATAGTTCAAAGAAATAAATTAAAAGTATAAAAGATAATAATCTTTAAAGAGCTGATGCGTCGAGGCAATGTTGATCACAGTAGGCCATTGGATGAGAATCCGATGATGTCCTTAATTAACCAATAGTGAAGTTCATTTGGTATCCTGTGAAGAAATATCGTTGTACCTATTAGATTATCATTCAAATATTTATTAGATGAAGAAAATAAGTATACATAGTCCATCTAGATCATTAGAAAGATTCCCATTATCTCCTTGGGCCTCTGAAAGATTTAACCTCAAATCTAGAGGGTCACTTCTTTGACTAAGCCTAGATGCCTCTATTGTCTTGTTTTCTCGATTACTAGATGAAACTAAAGTAGTCTTAACCTACTCTTGGAATTTGTGCACCTTAGATGGAGACATAGGTACCAATACTATTCAAGACCCTCCCATTTGAAACATGTAGGTGTTTCTAAAGCCATCATGCTACACCTTTTTGTCAAACATCTAGGGCTTACCTAATAGTAAATGAAATGCACACATGGAGATCACATCACATAAGATCTCATCATGATTTTTCTTCTCAACACTCACTGGCACCTTTACCCTTTGTGTAACATGCACACTACCTCGATTATCCAACCAATGCAAGTTATAAAGGTTAGGATGTGGATTAGTAGATAATTGTAATTTGTCTACTAATTTAGCAGATATAACATTCGTGCAGCTACCACTATCTATGATGAGCACACAAAGGTTACCTCTGATTTTACAAGAAGTGTGTAATATATTCTCCCTCTATTTGTTCCTAGCATCACGTGATAAAGTCAAAGCCTTGCGTAATACATTAATGGGTATATATTGTTCAACTGTGCCCCCCTTATGTGTTTCTGTAGTCTAATCATCATAATATTCCTACAGTGCTATAGACAGATCTGTAGGCACAACTGGTTCCTTTTCATCCTCATCCTCCTCTCCAACACCCTCCATAACAGTCGTAACCCTCTTATTAGGACATTGTGCCACCATATGCCTAAATCCTATGCATTTAAAACATTTAATTTAGCGCACTTTCCCATTAGTAGTTCTCGATATAGTTTGCCTAACGTCTAGTGCTATTACCACTTTACCCTTTCCTAAGGTCATGTTCTACCTGTCTGTGCTGGGGGTAGCTTTGTCCATTACCCTCACTGACTCACCTACTACCTTTGGTCCTCTTGATAGACCCTCAGCTCCCATGGGCCTAGTAGTAGTATTAGGCCTACTATTTGGAACCCTGAATAAGTTGGATCGCCTCTATCTCTCCACTTTCAAGGCTAGCTGAATAGCCTCATCAAGTGTACTATACCTCTGTAGCTCAACTACACATGCTATCTCATATTTCTGTCCTAAGACAAAGCATTCTAAGGTTTGCTCTAGAGGCTCAATTGACTTACATCTACTCATTAGGGTTTCAAACTCCTACACATAGTCATTGACTGTCTTGCCTCCCTACCTCAAGGTTTGAAGATGCGTAAATAATTCCTGCCTGTAGTGCTTAGGAATAAATCTCTTTCTTAGAACCCTTTTCATATCCCTCCATGTTTATATTTTAGCCTCACCATCCCTACGTCTGTTGATAATCAAATTCTTCCACCATAAGGTGACATACCTTATGAACTCAACAGCAACCAGTTAGACTTGGGTATTGTCATCAATCTCATAGCATTCGAAGAGACCCTCAACCTTATCCTCCTAATCCAGATAATCATCAGTTGAACCCCTACCATCAAAAGAAGGCATTTGTAGCTTTACATATTCCAATCACCTGGGTGGCCTAAAATCCCTATTTAGGTAAGGATTAACCCCAAAGTTGTCATCCCTCTCTTCCCTATAAGGGTGATGACCTCCCTCTATCCTTCTGCCTATGTTTCCTCCTCTCACTACTCCTTCTCTCTGAAGGTTTTTTGGAGCTACCCGAGGTGGTGCCTGAAGGTTTACCACTAATGGTTATGGTAATGTCATTCTATCAATCCTAATTGCTAATGTAGCAACAATAGTATTAAGATCCTAGAGTTGTTCTTCCAAAGTTTTTCTACTTGCAATGTTATGACCCTAACCTCCACCAACCTAGCTATTGGCCTCATTGCTAATTCCCCCATTCACACTATCGTTTGACATGTTTGTGATTTGATGACGTACACTTCCACAAATTACAGCACAATCTTTTAACAACACCAATTCACAAGAAGACGTTTAACAACCACACTAATATAATAAACCCACGTTACATGAAATTAAAACACAAGGAGATAATTCTTAGTACTTCAAGTAAAGTTAATTAAATTAAGTACACACAATCACTTCTACGTAGTTAAGAATTAAATTCAACCACAAGTGTTTAAGTAATGACTTCAATTACTTTCACACTTTAATTGTTTTGTTTGAATTCAAATTCTACTACTCAACTTTCCTTTTCTTTCTATAGTTTCACACTAATTAACTTCACAATAGGCAGCAACTCAATACATACACAAATATAAACTTCACCACCATACAACTCTCCTTGCTTATGGTTCCACCACCATTCACGCCACTAGCAACACTTCTCTATACAACACACACAACACCACGCCAAATGTACACACACTCTTCACTAACTTTACAAAACACAACACCACACACTTGCACCTTCAAGTCATGGTGCACTTTTCCACTTCCACACAAGTTAACAAACCGCAATTTTCAACAATCAAGGCAGCTTAAATTTAAATTCAAATTGAGTTTAATAATTACTCTATTCCACAAATGGTAAGGAGCCACTTTCAAATTCAAATGAACACATAATTACTCAATCACTCAATGTGTGTTTTGAAATTCAAATTGCTTCCTTAACTCACTCCTCAATTCCAAAAATTCAAGCTTGAAAATCACAAATGTTACTCCTCAATTTCCGAAAACAACACACAACAATTCACTCTTCTCCACTTGATCACAAAGGATCAACACTCCTTACTTCTCACGGTCCACTTCAAGGACACTACACACTCACAACCAATTCTCAAGGAAGCCAAGAATGTTACAAGCATTCCAAATCTACAACAATTGACAACAATGATAGCACTTCAACAACACAATGAAATAACTCAACTCCACTTCACAACTTAGATCAAGGTGCTAACTTAACAATCCCTAATTTCCAAATTCAAAATCAATTAACCCCTTCTCAAAACCACAAGCTCTGATACCAAAAGATGATATGCTCAAAAGAGGCTCTAAGCATAAGCAAATAAACCAATTGAACAACTCTAATCACAAGATCAAAGTAAGTTCAAATTAGAACAAGTTGACGTGAACCTTAAAATTTGAAGATGATCCAATTTATGCAAATCAATGAAGATTAAAACCACAATGGTGATATTTCTCAAATGAATCAAGAACTTAACTCAACATCCAATGAAATATCAACCAATAATACATATAAATAAATCATGAACTCCTTCTCAACACAATGGAATCCTACGTAAAACAATATAAGATAAATTGAAGGCAATATAGTGATATAAAACCAATCAATTTGATAACATAATATAAATGGATTTTGGGATTACAAACGACGCCAAAATCAGAACAATAAGAACCAACCTAATCAACCCTAGATATTACACACTAGTGATGAAAAGGAAATCCACTTAAGGAATTGATATAATTCACAATTCACTAGGTTGCAAACTCACCACAATTCTAATTAGATTGAAATTGATAAGAGTCATATGAAATCTTAGGAAACCCTAATCTCTCACGAAAATGTTTTCTGTAATTTTCAAGCCTATTCTCCCCCAAAACCCTACTTAAGCAAGTCTTTATACTTGCTCCCTTTAGGGTTAAAATGTCTACAAAATTACAACTATACCACTATAGGGTGGTTGGTCCTAAAAACACTAATTAAAACCAAATAAAAATTTCCCAAAAACTTACAAAATAAATAGTCCAAAGAAATAAATTACATGTACAAAAGATAATAATCTTCAATGAGCCGATGCATTGAGGCAATGTTGATCACAGTAGGCCATTGGATGAGAATCCGATGATGTCCCTAATTGACCAATAGTGAAGTTCATTTGGCATCTCGTGAAGAAATATTGTTGTAGCTATTAGATTATCATTCAAATATTTATTAGATAAAAAAATAAGTATGCATATAAGTGATTTGGATCATCATCCAAATCAAGTTCCCTATCCATCTAGATCGCCGGAAAGATTCCTATCAATCATTTTGGTTTCGTTATTAACAATCTATAAGAATGCAACATAAAATTTTACTATTCGTTGTATATAACGACATCCAATCTTATATGCTAGAAAATAATCACAATCAAATGGGACCATTATGTTTGAAAATTAAAAACTTTGTGCATTAGCCATGAAGCTACTCATTATTTTTAACCAACATTATATTTAATTGATAGGATAGAATTTTCCTAATTTAGGTTTGAGCAATTGAAATTCTCTATCACATGTTTTCATTTGGAAAATCCATCTCCACTAAAGTTGATGCTAATTTAAGAGGCTTGCAATAAGAAATTATAAAAATATAACTTTATATAATATATATATATATATATATATATATAAATCTTACATATAATACAAAATTTAATAAAAAAGAAAAGAAACAAATGCCAAATTTTAGGTGGGAGATTGTTAAATCTTAGAATTATAAAAGCATCTCAAGCAATTCTCAACATCTTTTCTTTGATGATTCTTGTTATGATTCTCTTATTTATTGACTTTTCTTTTCTATGTCATTTAACCTAAATAAAATGAAATAAAAGAAAAAAACAAAGAGGAATAAACATAGATATATGCTATGCTCTTTTATACCTTCATTTATATACTTACACATACAACTTTTATTTAATGATGATATCATAATTAATGTTATTATTTTTCCTTTTATCTTTAAATATCAAAAGTACAATAAAATAAAAATATAAAGCAAGATCTCAAATTTGAACAATGCCTCAAGTAATTTATGCAAGTGATCCCTTATCACAAGAAAAAAATGTTATGCAAGAAATTACACATTCTCTCTCACTCTCTCTACAACAAAACCATCTTAGTGTCACACTTATATAATCATATTTTTTATTCCAAAAGTTCAAGGGGAGTTTGATAGGGTTAAGGTTGGAACCTTGCTGGGAATTGGGCCTTGCTCCATTTCACATAGTTGGTTAAGCTTTAAGGTGGATATATATTGAATGTTACAAAGTTGGTTAAGATTCTAATTTTTGGGAATTTACTTTCTAATTGTTGGATGTAGGTGCAATACCTCCATAGCTTGTACATACCCTAAACTTATACTCGAAGGTATTTATAATATAGGTTTAAAGTTATTTTGTAACCATCTTATAAAAGTGCTTGAGTAATATTGTTGAAGTTGGGGTGGCTAAAATAAGGTTGAATGAGTATAATGTGAGCATGATATAATGCTTTATTCATACCCTACCTTATAAAGTATTGGTTCTCAAATGTTAAAGCAGGAATCTACTCAATCACACCTTTAAACCATTCTGTAACATGCACTTTGTAAAATGTAATACCTCAATTGTTCAAATAAATTAGTAATAGCTCTATTGTTAAATTGGAAATAATTAAAGGACATAAAGTTTGAAATATTGTTGGCAAAACCCTTAAAAAGTTGATTTTTAGAATGTAAATGTTAGTAGGGAAAGAGATAGATAGATATATATATATATAGAGAGAGAGAGAGAGAGAGAGAAGAAGAAGAAGAACAAGAACAAGAAGAAAATTTCAAATCAAAAATCAAAAGATTATAGATAAGATATTAAATGGACATGTGATCAAACTATGGCATAATTAGCAAAAAATGAATAAAAAACTAAATAATAATAATAATAATAATAACAACAAAAACAACAACAACAACAACAACAACAACAATAGCAGCAGCAACAACAACAACAACAACAATAATAATAATAATAATTATTATTATTATTATTATTTTGGAATTTTCAACAATATAAATTTGATGTTTAAATATGATGTAAAGTCTAGTGAAAAATGGGAACTAAAAAATATTGAGATTTCAATATTAAATGACTAACTAACATCAAAATAAGTTTTGATATGTAAAAATGTAAAATAGAGATGTGAAAATAATAAATCTAGTATATTTTTAATTCTATAAATTATTTTAAGGGTTTACACATAGTTTTGTAAATCTTCAATTAAAAATTTTAAATAAATTTCTCACGCATATGGATTTAATCAAACCTAATCCCTCCTCCTCCTCTACACGATTGATGTGTCTTCATCTAGTAATGGGTAACATTAAAACTCTTTATATACAAGTTCTCACTCTCTCATTTTTTCCATGTGGTATTACTATTCACTATTTGATGTGCTCAAAACCAAGCCCAAGCACATGCAAATGAGTCAAAGAAACAACCCCAACTCACTCATATGAACCAGTTCAATTGGACTATGAAATTGCGTGAACCCTAATGGAAATTTGATGAAATCCAAAGGTTCAAAGATGCAATCAACAAACCAATTATGATAAACTTCACCAATTAACAATAAATACAAGTGAAATCCACGTGAAATACACCAAGATAACAAGTTTCAATTCCATGATTCTCCTCTTCCAACAATGTCCAATTCATGTCAACAATGATTCAAAAATTGATGATGATAACAGATGCTAAAACCATTCAATCTTATAACATGATAATTGATTACAAATGCAATCAAAATCTGACAATGAACATCCAATTCAACCTTAGATATGACTCGCTAGTGATGAAAAGGAAACACAACAAACAAGGAATTGATATTACTCACAATTTTCCTTTGTTGCACTCACCACAATTTCAACTCTTGGAAATTGAAATTGATAAGAGAAAATGGAATTAGGGAAACCCTAAGCCCTCTCACAAAAATGTGATGATAATTCTGAAAATTTTTGGCCTCCTCAAACCCTACTATAAGCAAGTATTTATACTTGCTTCCTGATAGAGCCATTTTATACTCAATCTTTATAGTATAAATTGTGTTAATTTATTATTGATTTTGTAGAAATCATAAGGAAATGGTACTTAATTTTATTATGGTGATAAATCAGGTTAAATGGAGTCAAGAGTGCTAATTCAAGTAATTTAGAGAAGTCATCTACAATTTGGATCAAAGACAAGGATTCACACCGCCGGAGGAAAGTACATGGGCGTGTAGTTGAAGTATACGGCCGTGTACTTGGTTTAGAATCAACAGAAATATACACGGTTGAAGTACACGGCCGTGTATCTGTCTTGAAGAATCAACAGAAGGAGGCACGGCTTGTGATCTAGCCGTGGTGGAAGCCGTTCCATACACTGAACAAGGATGAGAAATTGTAGAACATCGACCAGAGGAAGGCATGGCTTGAGATCTGGCCGTGGTGGAAGCCGTGGCACACACTGAACACGGATGATGATATGTGAATTATCAATAGAGGAAGGCACGGTTCTAAATTTGGTAGTGTTGGTGGGCGTGCCAGGCGGATGATTATTCCCTTATTGAGATTTACTTGAAAAAGGAAAGATATATTCGTATCTTGCTAGCTAAAGATCCTCTGCCATTCCCTTAACAATATAAATAGAACCAACTCTAGAGGAGAAAGGAAGATTAGATTTTTGGACTGGAAGGAAGAAGGAGAGGCAGAGCAAGGGAAACCGGCAACAAAGACTTTTCATGTTTTCACTTTTAATTTTCGTTTTGAGGATGAACATGTGTAGCTAAGCAAATTTTCTAGCCAAAGGATCATTGAAGTTTAGTTCTTCACGAATTGTGAGATCTAATTGATTTGTATTTAATCTATTCTTTGTTTTTGGATATTTATATATCTTCTGGAAGTTTTGTCAATATTATCTTTATTGATTGGTATGAATTGGAGCTCTTCTACTCAATTAGCAAGTTAATATATTGTCAACTAGTACGTTAGATCCGTAATTGTTTGATAGTTTTAGTTTCGGTGACACAATAACATGTTTGATTATAAAATAGATAGTCGAATTCATGTTATGGATACATATGATCATGTTTAAATAGGTTATCTTATAATCTACTGGCATGAATTGGTAGTCTCTCTTGTTTTTAATGCTATTGATAGATTAAATCCTAAGAGCTTGTTTAGGATTGTCTAATCAATAAGAGAAATAATCAAAGAGCATGTTTTGATTATCAAGAAAGTAAGGAGGGATAGGTTATTAGAGCTTGTTAATAGCCATAACCAGTTTATCTTGGATAAAGGATAGAAAATATTTGCATCGATGATCAATTCCTAAAATCAAACTATATTGATTCCTTTGGCTAGGTTCTTATCATTATTCATTTTTATTATCTGATTTCAATATTATTTTGAATCACAAACAAAACCCCCCATTCTTCTTTTCCTTTCTATTCTCTTTTTAATAGAAATATATTTAACCAATCCCTGTGGATACGACCCTACTCACTACTATACACAAATCATATAATTGACTAGGAGTAGGTTTTTATTTTTGTTGGATTCGACACCCATCACTTCCCCTAGGGTTAGAAAATGGACAAAAATTACAACTATGCCACTTTTAAGGTGGTCGGTCCTAAATGGAAATTACAATAAAAATGATAGTGTCCCAAAAGAAAATACAACATAAAATAGTCCATACAAAGGAGAAATATATAAAAGAAATGAGTCTTCATGATGTTGGTCTTCAAGATACTTTTGAATTAAGCCCCGTTGAGAATCTCAACTCGCTCAAAAGTATAGGTGATTTGGAATCCTATAAGACTGATAAGTGAGCCTGCTGAAATGCACTACAATTATAATGTAGAGATGTAGACAATAGATTAGCTTCCTCAAGACTAGGTTTCTTAAGAAAGATTCTCAAAACTAAATTATGGAGACCCTTAGCTTGGGCCTTAGTGATAGGTCCTGTACGAATCTGATTCCTATCACTATCTTCTTCATATTTCCTTTTCTTGTAGAGTAGATAGCTTGAACCATCATATTTTCTTCCATTTATCTCTCTACACATTTAATCAAATCAAATCTTGATGAGAACCATGATGGGAGCCAAGCCAGAGGATGGAATGTGGATCCTCTTGAAGTGCCACCTGGACCTATCATAAGAACTCGAGCAAAACGATTCAAGGAAGCACTTAACGGGTTGATAAAGGATGTCCATGAAGTCAGAAAGGATTGGAGCAATCATGAAGCTGGAATGGATTGGAACAACCATGGGAATGCCCTTGCTCTTGTACAAGTCATAATGGATACGGGTTGAAGAGGGCGTGTCTTTACAAGGCACAGCCGTGTAGGAGTCTGGAGGTTACACAGAATCATACACGGTTGTATACACGGTTCAAAGGCATGGCTGTGTATGTTGTCAAGATTTCCACAGAAAGATACACGACTAGAAGTACACGGTCGTGTACATTGTCAAGATTTCCACAGAAAGATACACGGCTAGAAATACACGGTCGTGTACATCTCCAACGCCGGTCGTGTACTTCTCCAATGCCGGCTCCAAGGCCGCTGACCTTCATTCCCACTCTGCCGGCCTTCATGTCTTGTTTTTGTTATTTTTACGCAACTTATTGAAGTGATGTCATTTTGGGCTTTATTGTTACGAATTGTAAACCCTAGTATAAAGCTCCTAAGGTTTGGAACAGATAAGATAGAATATACAACATTGAAGTTTGAAAAACACTTTTGAGAGAATTCCTCTCTTGGTTCTTTAAAGAACTAATCTAGAACTTATCAGATTTTTTATTCCGTGGCGTTCATCCCGACTTATCAATCGGTCTTTCATCCCGATTGTGGCATCTTCATATTATACCAAGGTTCTTGTCTCGCTTATAGACAACGGGTCGCGGTTTCAACTTAAGTGTGTTTGGCATCTTAGGTAGCGAATTTCGAACGTATTGATAATGGGTTTCGTCACACGTTGGCGTGGTTCGTATCAGTTAGGAATCCGAGCAAACCGATTTCGTATCAATTTGGTACCAGAGCCTAGGTTTGTTAAACATCAGTTCGGTTTGAGGAAGGTAACATCGAAACCCTAACTCCAATCGTTCATATCAATTGTTCGTATTCAATTTCATAGTGTTAATTGTCTATTGAAAGTGTAGTACCTACTATTCAATTTTGTTACAAAAAAAAAAAAAAGAAGGAAGAATCACGAAAGAAAAAAGAAAAAAGGGGAACGTGATCAAGAGCGACAAACAAAGGCGACAAAAAAAAAAAGTAAAAATTTCGAGCCCTAGAGTTGTTTTGAATTCTACGGAAGGGAATTGGTGTAGTTTGGGTTAGTTCCAAGAGAATTGAGAAGAGGAATTGGCGAATTGATATCATTATTGCTTGTGAGAATGCACGAGTGACTGTGTGATATCATCATTTGAGCGAAACACCTAAGGGAGTGTATCGTGAGGCTTAATCATATATATATATTTGTGTTCATGCTAACCTTTTTTTTCTGCAGGGACGATGTCGAGGCAACATTCTCCTGAAGGTGAGAGGGGAAGGTTTGATGCTAGGTTAGTGATTGAGGCGTTGAGGGGTGAGATGAAGAGAATGTTTCAGGAGGGCATGGAACAAATTCATGAGACGGTAGAATAAAGACTAGAGCAATCTAAAAATGTCTTCCAAGGGCGTAAGAGGGAGAGTTGTTCTAGGAGAGTACAAAGGAGTAGAGATGAAATGTCTGATGATGAATTTGATGAACCTTCTATCGGGAGTTATAGAGGTTATAGTGGTAGGAATAGAGGAACTAGGGATTGGGAAGATAGAGGAGATAGGAATAGAGAGGATAATCAACTGAGTAGTATAAAGTTGAAGATTCCTCCTTTCCAAGGGAAGAATTATCCCGAGGTGTACTTAAAGTGAGAGAAGAAGGTAGAGATGGTGTTTGATTGTCATAACTATAGTGGGAGAAAGAAAGTGAAACTTGCTGCCATTGAATTTTCGGATTATGCCATAGTGTGGTGGGATCAACTAATGTTGAATCGAAGAAGGAATGGTGAACCACCTATTGAGTCGTAGGAAGAGATGAAAAGGGTGATGAGGAAGCGGTTTGTACCTGCGTATTACTATCATGAATTGCACAACAAATTGCAAACTCTTAAGTAGGGAAGCCGAAGTGTGGATGAGTATTTCAAGGAGATGGAAGTAACGATGATCAGGGCAAATGTAGAGGAGGATAGAGAGGCTACCATGGCTAGGTTTCTTGCTGGATTGAATAGAGAAATTCAAAATGTCGTGGAATTGCAGCATTATGTAGAATTGGAAGATATGGTTCATATGGCTATAAAGGTTGAGAACCAATACAGGAGGAAAGGTAATAGTACTGCATGGTTTCAACAGGGTGCTGGTTCATCCGCCTGGAAGACTAACCAATGGAAGAAGGAAGAAAAGCCTTTATCCACCAAACCAAAAGAAGAGCAGAGGCAAGCGGGTTCTACTCCTGGTGATCAAGGTAAACCTGACTCTTCTATTCCTAGAAATCATGACATTAGATGTTTTAAATGCCAAGGTAGAGGCCATATTGCTAGTCAATGTCCAAATAGGCGTGTTATGATTCTGCGTGATGATGGTGAGTATGAGACTGAGGGGGATAGTGAAGAGGATGATATACCTCCATTAGAGGACGTTAGTGATGATGAGGAGCCTGCAGTAGGGAAGTTAGTGGCAGTAGTGAAGAGAGCTTTGAATGTACAGGTGAAGGAAGAAGAAGAGGTGCAAAGAGAGAATATCTTTCATACTAGATGTTATCTAGGTGATCATATTTGCAGTTTGATCATTGATGGAGGAAGTTGCACTAATGTGGTGAGTCATTTTATTGTCGAGAGGCTGGGACTCAAGACTACTAAACACCTTAGTCCATATAAATTGCAGTGGCTGAATGATAGTGGCGAGACTAAGGTGAGTAAGCAAGCCTTGATTGCTTTTCACATTGGTAGGTATGAGGATGAGGTGTTATGCGATGTAGTCCCAATGCAAGCATGTCATGTGTTGTTGGGGAGACCATGGCAATTTGATAGGAAGGTTGTTCATGATGGTTTTTCTAACAAGTATACGATTGTTCACCAAGGGAAAAGCTTTAATCTTGAACCTTTAACACCTAAATAGGTGTATGAAGATCAGTTGCAGCTACAACAGTCTTTTGCAAAACATAAGGTGAGTGAAAAACAGAGGGAGAGTGAGAGAGCAAAAGACAGCGAGAGAGAAAAGGAATACAAAAGTCAATCTTAAAAGGAAAAAGAGAGGAAGGCTGGAAAGAGTGTGAGAGACCAAGTTAAAGGGGGATCAACTTTGGTGGTGAGTGAAAAGGAGAGTGCAGCCTTACAAAAGAAGAGTTGTGTGGCAAGAGCGAGTGTAGTGAGGAGAGCGTTAGTGATGAAGCAACTTATGTTGTTGCTGGTTTTTAAGGAAACATGTCTAAATACTAACAAACTATCTAACTCTTTGCTTAGTGTGGTTGTGTCTATTGTGCAGGACTTTGAAGATGTCTTCCCTGAGGAGATTCCAAAGGGATTACCACCTATTCGTGGTATTGAGCACCAAATTGACCTTGTACCCGGAGCATCGATTCCAAATAAGCCAGCTTATAAAAGCAATCCGGAGGAGACAAAGGAACTCCAAAGGCAGGTCGATGAATTAATGGAGAAGGGGTACGTGAGGGAAAGCATGAGTCCATGCGCAGTGCCTATGATTTTGGTGCCTAAGAAGGATGGGTCATGGAGAATGTGTGTTGACTGCTACGCCATCAACAACATCAAAGTAAAGTATCGTCATCCTATTCCTCGCTTAGATGACATGTTAGATGAGTTACATGGGTCTAGTGTCTTTTTCAAAATTGATCTGAAAAGTGGATATCACCAAATTAGAATGAAAGAAGGTGATGAATGGAAAACCGCATTCAAAATGAAATATGGATTGTATGAGTTGTTAGTAATGCTTTTCGGTTTAACTAACGCACCTAGTACTTTTATGAGACTTATGAACCATGTTTTGAGGACTTTTATTGGCAAATTTGTGGTTGTCTATTTTGATGATATTCTCATTTACAGCAAGAGTTTGGAAGACCATATATCTCACTTGAGGGATGTTTTAGAAGTGCTTCGAAAGGAGCAATTATATGCTAACCTCAAGAAGTGCACTTTTTGCACAGACAAACTTGTGTTTCTTGGTTTTGTTGTTAGTGCACAGGGAATACAGGTTGATGAAGAAAAGATTTGTGCGATCCAAGAATGGCCTAATCCAACTAATGTAAGTAATGTGCGGAGTTTCCATGGACTAGCGAGCTTTTACAGGAGGTTTGTGAAGGATTTCAGCACCATTGCAGCTCCACTTACTGAGGTAATTAAGAAGAACGTGGGGTTCAGATGGGGAGAGCAACAAGAGAAGGCCTTTCAGACGCTTAAAAATAAGCTGACTCAGGCGCCATTACTTGCTTTACATGACTTTGCTAAAACGTTTGAAATTGAGTGTGATGCTTCAGGATTAGCTATTGGAGCAGTGCTCATGCAGGAGAGAAGACCAATTGCATTCTTTAGCGAGAAGCTAAGTGCGGCAACCTTGAACTACCCTACTTATGACAAGGAGTTATATGCATTGGTTCAAGCCCTAGTGACTTGGCAACACTATCTTTGGCCAAAAGAGTTCGTGATCCACACTGATCATGAATCGTTGAAGTACATGAAGGGACAACATAAGCTAAACAAAAGGCATGCTCGTTGGGTGGAGTTCATCGAAACATTTCCCTATGTCATCCACTATAAGCAAGGAAAAGAGAATGTCGTTGCTGATGCACTTTCTTGAAGGTATGCTCTTATCTCTACTCTTAGTTCTAGACTACTTAGTTTTGAGCACATTAAGGAATTGTATGCTACTGATCGAGATTTTTGTGAAGAGTATGTGAATTGTGAGAAGAGTGGTCATGGTAAGTTTTATAAATATGAAGGATTCTTGTTTAGGGAGAGTAGACTATGCATTCCAATTTGTTCTTTAAGGGAATTACTAGTGAGGGAGTCTCATGGAGGAGGTTTAATGGGACATTTTGGAGTAGCTAAAACCTTAGGGGTATTGTAGGAACACTTCTATTGGCCTCACATGAAACGAGATATTGAGAGGATTTGTGAGTGATGTGTCACGTGTAAGCAAGCAAAATCTAGAGTCCAACCTCAAGGGCTTTATACCCCTCTTCCCATTCCTCATGAGCCTTGGGTAAATATTTCCATGGATTTTGTGTTAGGATTACCCAGGTCTAGACATGGTCGAGATTCTATTTTTGTAGTTGTGGATAGATTCTCTAAGATGGCACATTTCATTCCTTGTCACAAAACAAATGATGCTTGCAATATTACTAATTTGTTCTTTAGGGAAGTTGTGAGATTACATGGTATGCCTAGAACAATCGTATCGGATAGAGATGCTAAGTTCTTAAGCTACTTCTGGAAGACCTTGTGGGCTAAGTTAGGAACTAAGTTATTGTTTTCTACTACTTGTCATCCACAGACTGATGGTCAAATTGAGGTAGTAAATCGAACTTTATCTACTTTGTTGAGGGCTATCATTAAGAAGAACATTAAAAGTTGGGAGGATTGTTTGCCGCATGTTGAATTTGCCTATAATGGTACAATGCATTATGCTACTAAGTTTACTCCTTTTGAAATTGTGTATGGTTTTAATCCACTAACTCCTTTGGATTTATCACCTTTGCCTATTTCTGAGTATGTTAATCTAGATGGCAAGAAGAAAGCAAAATTTGTTAAACAGATCCATGAGAAGGCAAAGCTAAACATTGAGCGAAGAACAGAGCAGTATGTGAAACAAGTCAATAAGGGTCGTCGACAAGTTGTCTTTGAACCTGGAGACTGGGTTTGGGTTCACATGCGCAAAGAGCAGTTTCCTATGCAGCGTCGATCTAAATTACTTCCTAGAGGCGATGGACCATTTCAAATTCTTGAGCGCATCAATGATAATCCATACAAGAAAGATTTACTAGGTGAGTATCAAGTAAGTGCTACATTTAATGTTACTGATTTGAGTCCTTTTGATGCAGGCGATGATTTGAGGACAAATCCTTTTCAAGAGGAGGGGAAAGATGAGAACCATGATGGGAGCCAAGCCAGAAGATGGAATGTGGATCCTCTTGAAGTGCCACCTGGACCTATCACAAGAACTCGAGAAAAACGATTCAAGGAAGCACTTAACGGGTTGATAAAGGATGTCCATGAAGTCAGAAAGGATTAGAGCAATCATGAAGCTGGAATGGATTGGAACAACCATGCGAATGCCCTTGCTGTTGTACAAGTCATAATGGATATGGGTTGAAGAGGGCATGTCTTTACAAGGCATGGCCGTATAGGAGTCTGGAGGTTACACAAAATCATACACGGTCGTATACACGGTTCAAAGGTACGGCCGTGTATGTTGTCAAGATTTCCACAGAAAGATACACGACTAGAAGTACACGGTCGTGTAAATTGTCAAGATTTCCACAGAAAGATACACGGCTAGAAGTATACGGTCGTGTACATCTCCAACGCCGATCGTGTACTTCTCCAACACCGGCTCCAAGGTCGCCGGCCTTCATTCCCACGCTGCCAGCCTTCATGTCTTGTTTTTGTTATTTTTACGCAACTTATTAAAGTGATGTCGTTTTGGGCTTTAGAACAGATAAGATAGAATATACAACATTGAAGTTTGAAAAACACTTTTGAGAGAATTCCTCTCTTGGTTCTTTAAAGAACTAATCTAGAACTTATCGGATTTTTTATTCCGTAGCGTTCATCCTGACTTATTAATCGGTCTTTCATCCCGATTGTGGCGTCTTCATATTATACCAAGGTTCTTGTCTAGCTTATAGATAACGGGTCGCGGTTTCCACTTGAGTGTGTTTGGCATCTTAGGTAGCGAATTCCGAACGTATTGGTATTAGGTTTCGTCACACGTTAGCATGGTTCGTATCAGTTAGGAATCCGAGCAAACCAATTTCGTATCAAATCTAAAGTTAAACCTACTTAAGTAAATTACTCTAACCCCTCTATCATTCCACTACCTCCCCAAGATCGAGCCACTGCCTAATTGGTTGGAAAACACCCTTATGAGTGATTTACTTTCTAAAATATAATAGGCAAGGAATAAAAAAGTTAGGCCTTAGGAATGATTATTATCAAGAATAGGTTAGGAATTTCTATTTTCAAGTTTATTTCATATAATTTTTTATTATAACGAGTATTTATTCAGTGTTTATTTCATCTCATTAATTACAATATTAAGTTAGAAATATGAGTAAAATTACTACTTTGCCTCTATTTGGTCATTAACTTCAATATTAATAAATATATAATAGTTATAATATTTGAACTTTTTATTCTATGGATAGAATAAAAAACTGCACATTTTCTTAAGTTATATTTATTCCCAATGGAGTGGGAATAGAAAAATCATAGCAATTAAAATTCACTCCTTATTTTTCCAACTAAACAAGTTGTTAAAGTTAGCTTATCAAGCCAATTATAACACTTTGAAATTTATTCTAAGTGTTAGAAGCACCCACTCCAAAGTACCCACTTTAAGCCATCGTATATCACACTAAAAGCTACCACTTGGAAAATCATCACCACCACTTCAAACTACGTGTGAAATACTACAAATATTAGCCATCATCACCACCTAACTTTAGTTATGTGGTGAAAACAATCTCAAAGTTTAGAGGTTTCCAATATTCTTTACTATTTTTCTACACCTTATTTATACGTGTATATATATATATATGTATGTATGTATAAAGTTTTGATATTTATGGCAAAACTCACTTCCTAATTGTGTGAAATAAATTTTAAGACATGTTGTAATGTTTTTTAAATGATCTTGTTAAACAAAAACATGTTGAAGTGGGAAAATTATTTTTGAAATTTGTGTATGAATGTGCTATTACTGTTAGACGAAAAATAGCTAATCCCTTGAGTTTGTTCTCCATTTTGTTGACCTTTTAACTAAGATCTTTGAAGAAATTTTGTATTATGAGATAGCATTCATGGCCTAGTGTCGTGTTTGAGTATTGTGTTTAAGGACTAAATATGGATGAATAAATAAAATGTGATGAAAAGTTGCACTTTCAACTGTCAAATATTTGTTGATATATTAATCTTATTTTTTTCTCAACTTTTCAATCTAATTTAAATACTTACTCAATGTTATAAGTTCAAAAAGTGGTCACAAATATGTAATATGATATATATACTCTCGATAAGTGCCAAAAGTTTGATAATGAAGTGAGAAATGAATGAAAAACAAGTGGGTAAAAGTTGACACATGAAATGACAAAAACTTGAAATTGGTAAATGAAGGAGATAATGAATAGTAAGTGATAGGAATCAAAACCCAACAAGACCTATCATTAAGGCAAGAACCAAAGGATTTTGAATCTTGGCGATGAGGGCCCATTTTAAGCAAATTGACCATAGAATTATTCGTTTACTAACCTCTTTTATCTTATTTATGTATTATATATTCCAACAGGCACACTTATCATATTTTATAAGGTGATAGACAAACTCACTCAAACTCAACTTGTGGGTTATCCATGGACCGACCTAAATTGGCGATGAATTGAGCCGACGAATCCTATAGAAGAGCTTGCATGATGAAGAATATTTTCTTTTATTTTGTAATTGTTATTTGGATTATTTTATGTTCTATTTTCTTTTAGGACACTTTCATTTTTTATTGTAATTGTCATTTAGGACCGGTCACCTTAAAAGTGGCATAGTTGTAATTTTGTGAATTTTCTAACCCTAAAGGAAGCAAGTATAAATACTTGCTTAAACTAGGGTTTGAGAGGCCAAAATTTTCAGAATTGACATCACATTTTCGTGAGAGGGCTTAGGGTTTCCCTAGTTCCATTTTCTCTTATCAATTTCAATTTCCAAGATTTGAAATTGTGGCGAGTGCAACAAAGAGAAATTGTGAGTAATATCAATTCCTTCTTTATTGTGTTCCTTTTCATCATTAGTGAGTCATATCTAGGGTTGAATTGGATGTTCTTGGTCAAATTTTGATTGCATTTGTAATCAATTATCATGTTATAAGATTGAATGGTTTTAGCATTTGTTATCATCATCAATTTTTGATTCTTTTTGTGACATGAATTGGTCATTGTTGGAAGAGGAGAATCACGGAATTAGATCTTGTTATCTTGGTGTATTTCACTTGTAATTATTGTTAATTGGAGAAGTTTATCATTTTTGGTTTGTTGATCGCATTTTTGAACCTTCAGATTTCATTAAATCTGCATTAGGGTTCACGCAATTCATGCTCTTTTGAAACCGGTTCATATGTGTGAGTTAAGGTTGTTTCTTTGATTCATTTGCATGTGCTTGGGCTTGGTTTTGAGCACATCATCTTTTGCTATTAGAGCATCATCATATTTGGATCTAAGATTGATTACATCCTAATTGAAGAATTGGTTACATTCATTGGAAATTGGCGCCATTGTTCATGAGATTAAGACTAGTTTGATTAACATTATTTGATTGTCTTTCAAATTGGTTTTGTATGTGCTTAATCTTGGTTTTAGGCACATCAGTAAGTCCCACTCTTCTTGTTTCATGAACATATTTTAGTATAGAAGTAAGAAGTGTTGAAGGGATAATTAAGTTAAGTACATCACCTAGACACGAGCTACGGGGTGTGCAATTATTATGCATATATACCCATAACAATAAATGCATATATATTAATTGCTTTGAAGAAACATTTTATAATTATAATAATAATAATAATAAATAGCTATTTTGACTTATAAAAATTTTCCAGGAAATAAGAATCAAGTGTCTAAAAAAAATTTACAGATATGAATTAAAAGACACTTGTACTAATTGAATGTGATTAAAAAGGATAAGTAAATAAGGAATTTTAGGAAGATTTAATTAAATCATTTAGATAAACATAGTTACAAAAAATGCTAGAAATTGTAGGCACCTCTATCTCATTGTGTTTGAGCATAGTGGCCATAAAACAAAACAACTACTAGCATGCTTATAAAGCCATTGTAACTATACTTAAGTAAATTGATTAACATAGTGATATGATTGGATTGACATAGTTGTTTTGTTTATTATACGGCGATGTCATGATTGATTTTGAGTGTTATGAGCAAACCTTTAATTATAATCATGGTTGGAAGATAATAGTTATCATTAAACAAATACACCTAGTTAGAAATGTGAAGTGACTAATATAGTATTGTGTGTGTGCTTCTAAGTTGTCATGCCCTTAATTCATTATGATATCAATAGTTCACCACATACCCTACTTAAGTAGAATATATAAGGCTATGATTACTAAGTAGGTTTCTAAGCTAGTTTTAGGACGTTGAAATCGTTAATTAGTTTTTGAAAACGTATTCATGAATCATGGGAGTTTGAAAACATTTGTTGGTTGATCATAAAAATGAATGGAAAGATAGGAAAGGAAAAACTAGGTTCTAGGGCCTAAAAGGCCCATAAAAGATATAATCTATAAGTAATAAGCCATAGAGCTATAGGTGACTCCAATAAGTCTTAATACAATTGAAAATATAAAGTCGTAGTTAAAAACATAATAGATCTTAGTCATAAAAATGATTGACATGGACTATCTCCATAATCTCATGCCATATCTTCCCCTCGAAGCCATAACCTATTGAGATGTATAATGGATTAATAAAATCCTCACTTGAAAAAAAAAAGGGGTAAAGGGGGAGTAAGCCATGAGAGCCAAGTATATAGTAGCACAAACATATACTCACATGTTCAATGGGCTTACAATTAATGTAACAGTCATTCACTTAATTTAGTTAATTATCTCAATTAAACACACAACATGAGAGTACTCATGACTTTAGACATCACAATGGGGAATAAGGGGTTTGATTCCACTATAGAGGACATCAAGAGTCGATGGGAGCAACTAGACTCCACATCGTCGTAAACTATGTACCTAAGTAACCTCATCTAAGTGAACCCTTGTTATGCGATCCTTTCTAATTACAATCTAGTTATATTGTATCACTTGTTGAGACCCATAACCTTGGACAACTCCCTATATACCTTCTTTTTGTTTACAGTATTAGTTATTTGATGTGTTTTCACTTATCAACTATCTGCCAAGACACCCTTAGTAGCCTAAGTGCCTAACTACTGTGTCATTTTAAGGTATATGATCGTAACTAATCCCGATCTAAGGCTTGTCATTTACTGGTTCAAGTAACTATGCATAAGTAGCAAGCAATTATTCAATTAAGTTAATTATTAGTTAGACTAATTTTTCTAACCTAGCACACCACATGTAAGTTATTGCTTACCAAAAAGGTTGACATTTCCCAAATCACATTCCAATTTCCAATTAAGTTGATAGATTTGGTTTTATGCATTAAAGAGAAAATTATAAGTCAGTTAGTTATTCAAAGTGACCTAATTCTATTATAAGGTTGATTTGAATTACTTAAGGCCTATACTGGAAACAAGCCCAATTAGGTTATTTAGTCCCAATTAACTTTTAGCTAATTGTGACTTGAACCGTTTAAGGCTTATTCATTTTAATCTAATAAGTTATTTGAATTTTAAATCTAATTATGTTTAAAGCCTAATTAGGGTATTTAGGCCGTTTAAGTATAGTATGCCCAATTATGTTTGAAATTTGGCCCATTAATCCTAGTTAAGTTTGGTTATAATTATTAAGCCCATTTTAAGTTCAATTTTATTACTCCCACCTATTTTAATTAATTTAGTCTCATTATATTTAATTATTCCTATTTGTTATGTTTTGGGCCCAATTGATTATTATATCTAATTCCAATTTCATTTTAAGTCCTTTGATTTAGGGTCAAGTAAGGTATGAAGGCCCATTTATATTCGATTTATTTGTTAAAGCTTATTAGGGTATAAACTCTAAAGATGAATGGGTCCAAGTAGATTTTAGGTCTTGAGCCCATTTGGGTTTTATTATAGTTATATAAGTCTATTCTATTTTATTAGGCCCATGTCTAATTCATTTTAATTAGTTAACTTGATTTGGGCTTTGAATTAGTTTAAAATACGATTTAGTTACTTATCGTGCAAATTTCCATTTAGGGTATTAGCCTTAGAAAAAAATAGGCCCAATTATAATTTGGATTTTGGATCTTAGGCCTATGAGTTGTTGAGTTCACATTATCGTGTATCATTTTATTTTGATCCAATTAGAGTAGTTTAATTAGTTAAGCCTATTTAAGTAAATTATGTTTAATTATATAAACTACCCAAAGGGAAAGTAATAGGGTAGTCCTTAGGTCTATTTTTGTTAGGCTGACTTGGGCTTATGCTAATCTTGACCTGATTCAATTCAACCATTATCTAAATTAATTTTAATTTGTCACAAATTAAGGCCTAAACTTTAAAGGGTTATGACTTATTCAATTTAAGCCCAGATTAAGTGAAGCAAAGGCCATTTGTCTCCTGATCATTTCCACTATCCATTTTATCATAAAGAACCTAATTTTATTCAATTTAAAGTCCTTGAACTATCAAACTAATCTTAATTATGAATTTTCAACTTTATGAGTCCACAAATTATTTGATCCAAATCACTTCAAACTAAAGTTCACTTGTTCATACTCCTTCCTAGTGTCTAATACATCATTTATTTTCCATTTTCATGTAAAAAATACCATCAAAATAGAGCAAATGGCATAGGACACGCCCTAACCTAAATTTTTATCCATTCACTAGTCCAATTTAACACATTATCACCTCTAGGCCTCATTTCATATCCAATCCAATTTCTATTCATAATTAAATTATAATTCTACCAAATTCACCCAAAATACACATAATTTATCATATTTTTCTAGAACCAAACATCATATCAAAATATGAAAGAAAATTAAAATTCTAAGTTCACACCATTCTAAAGTTTAACCTAATTAATAAAGTGATGTGTTACAAAGGTAATTGTAATATAAAATAAGAATGGAATAAACAATGTAACAATTCCCAATCAAGTGGCGTGAAATCTAATTGTATGGGAACCCTAAGTTGCATGACAATGGAGAAAGAAAAGATAATCCAATCACTTACCAGATGTTACACACTAGTAGTAATTAGGAAATGACTTGAGAATTATTGATATTATACATAATAATCCTAAGAAAAGTCACCACAATCCCTAATGTAGAAATTGATAAGAGTTTAGGCATGAAATGTAGAACACTCCTCATGGAAAAGTATGTGAATTTCAATTTGGAAAAGTCCGCCCAAAAACCCTCATTTACATGTATTTATACCTATTCTAAATAAGGAAAAACCAATAAGAAAAAATGATGCTTAAACTGGTCCTCTTGGAGAAATTTACCAACCGATTCTTGACATGAAATGCAAGCAATGTATGGCCAGTTTTCTCTAGTTTTTTGTAGGTAAAAAAATAGCTCATATATCAAGCATTAGGGTATTTGTTCGCTATCCTGTAATACCGACAAATGTACCTAATAAAATAATAGGCATCATATACCCATAGGACCTATCACTAGGGTAAGAGCTAAAGGGTTATAAAATTTGGCGATGAGGGTTCTCTTTGAACAATCAGACCCCGAGAATATTTGTTTAGTATCTTCTTTTCTAATGTTTATTTGTTGTGCATTCTGACAGATATATTTGTCAGGTTTTATAGGATGTTGGGTAAATTCACTAATGCTCAGTTTGTAGATTATTCATAGACCTACATAAATCAAAGAAGAATCGATCCAAAAATGTTCCATGGAGGTGAAAGAAGCCGGCAACTTGTGAGGGTTTTACTTATAATTTTGTTTAAGGAAAAACCGGTCACACTTATTGCTTTTTACTTGTAATTTTTTTTTGTTAAATTTTCCATATTTAGAGTAAGTATAAATACTTGCTAAGTAGGTTTAGAAGGGGACTTTTTGAACTCATAATTCGACTGCCTTTGTTCACGTGAAAGGGTACTGCCTTTAGTATTAGAGCACATCATATTTTGGTATCAGAGCAAGGTTTTGAAAAAGGAAATTTCGTGAATCACAAATTGAGATTTAGGGTTCTTGATCCTTCATTCCAAAATTGAATTATGTGAAGTGAAACTTGAAGTCTTGTGTTGAATTGTACCTTGAATTGCTTGCATGATTTCCAATTAAAGTGTAGAAACTAAATTCCAATCCTTGCTATGAGTTGATTGTGTGTAGAAGAAGGGGAAGTTCTTGAATTTGAATTCTATAATTTGGAATTCCAAAAGTTGAAGTAGTTTTGATTGGAGCTTTTTTGTTTCCTTGAAATTTTGGAATTAGAAGTGTTCATTTTCAAATTTTCTCATCTTGTGTGGAGGATTTGGAAACAATTTGAAATTAAAAAAAAATCAATAAGCTGAAGGAGTTATTGTGTATTGTTAATCATAATACACTTTAACTAGTTTGAATTGTTTACTTACCATTTGGAGAAGTATCATTAATTGTTTCCATTGTTGTTTACTGTCGTGATTGGAAGTGTGTGTTGAAGTGACTATGCTACACCGTAAGTGAGGAGAGTGTGTGTGGCGTAGTGAGTGTGTTGTGGTTGAAGGTTGTTGCACCGTAGGTGAGGTGTGTGTGTGTGTGTGTGTGGCGTAGTGAGTGTGTTGTGGTTTGAAGGTTGTTGCAACGTGGCTGAGGTGTATATGTATATGGCGTAGAAGTGTGTATGTTGTGGTTCATTTTTGAATTTCAAAATCAATCATTAAGTATGGAAGTTATTATGTACTAATCATTTAAATGCACTTTAACTAGTTGGAATTATTAGCTTGCCATTTGGAGAAGTGTCCATAATTACTTCTATTTGCATTTGTTGTTGTGATTGTGAAGTGTGCCATGGGTGTGTGAAGTTTAGGTAGAGTGCACATTGTGTTTTGAAGTGAGTGAAGACGTGAAGTAGGGTGTTATACCATGAGTGGTTTTGTGTTACACCATGGAAGTGAGTTTGTGAAATCGTGATGTGTGTGTAGTAGTGGTTGTGTATTGAAGTGTGGAAGTCTATGTGTAGCCGTAGTGTATGTGTTACTTTAGTGTTGTGTTGAACCGTGGAAGTGTGTGTGTGTGTGAAGTATTGTTATAAGGTTTAAAAAAAGGGGGGGTGTGGGGGTATTGTGGTTGTCTTGAGTTTATTTTTTTGTGTCAAAAGATAAATTCATCAATCATGTTGAATGATAATATGAACGGGGAACTTGGCAATAAGGCCAATAGTTAAGTTGGAGGAGATCTATCTTTATCTATTAATGTACTGTGTCAAACTTTGACTTCGTTTCTTACTATTGATGATGAGTAGAGGGAAAATTTGTTCCACACCTCTTATAGAGTACAAGGTAATCTATGTGCTATTATTATTGATGGTGGTAGTTGTATTAATGTAGTGGCTGCATCATTAGTATCAAAATTGAAACTTGTAACTACCCTATATCCAAAATCCTATAAATTGCATTGGCGGAGTGATTAGGGTAGTTTACATGTTACTTAAAGGGCTAGGGTACTTTTTAGTATAAGGGATAAATATCATGATGGGATTGCATGTGATATCTTTCCCATGTGTGCATCTCATATATTACTTGGAAAGCTTTAGCTGTATGATAGAAGGGTTTTGCATGATGGCTTTAGAAATACTTATATGTTTCAGTAGGAGGGTAAACGTATAGTGTTGAACCCAATGTCACCTTCAGTAGTCCAAGAGGTTCAGAGGCAGATGAGTAAACCTTCAGAGGTCTAAGTGGTTCAAAGGTAGATGAGTAAACCTTTAGAGGGCCAAGAGGTTCAAGGGAAAATAAGTAAATCTTCAGAGGTCAAAGAGGTTTAGAGGTAGATGAGTAAACCTTCAAAAAACCAAGAGGTTTAGAGTCAAATAAGTAACCCTTTAGAGGTGAAAGAGGTTTAGAGGCAAATAAGTAAAACCGGGATGAAGAAGACATTATTGTTGGGATAGTATGAGTTAGAGAATGCCATAGTAGATGAGAGACTGATATATTTATTGCAGATGAGGTATGTCCTAGAGATAGAGGGGCATGAGCATCTACCCCCTATGGTATCTCAGGTACTAAATGACTATAGTGATCTTTTTATAGATAAAATGCCAGGAGGATACAGCATCTCTACTATATTTAATGTTGTAGGTCTTTTACCCGATGATGTTTATGAAAACCTATCAAATTTGAGGGAAACTCTTTCACAAACCCGAGGAGATGATAGGCATCATATACCCATAGGACCTATCACTAGGGTAAGAGCCAAAAGGTTACAAAATTTGGCGATGAGGGTCCTCTCTAAACAATCAGACCTTGAGAATATTCGTTTAGTATCTTCTTTTCTATTGTTTATTTGTTGTGCATTCTGGCAGGTACATTTATCGATTTTTGTAGGACGGTGGGTAAATTCACTAATTCCCAATTTATGGGTTATTCATGGACCTACATAAATCGAAGAAGAACCGGTCCAATAATATTCCATGGAGATACAAGAAGCTGACTACTTGTGAGGGTTTTACTTTTAATTTTATTTAGTGAAAAACCGATCACACTTGTTGCTTTTTACTTGTAATTTTGTTTTGTTAAATTTGCCTTATTTAGAGCAAGTATAAATACTTGCTAAGTAGGTTTGGAAGGGGACTTTTTGAACTCATATTTTGGTTGCTTTTATTCACGTGAAAGGGTACTTCCTTTTTCACAAAATATTCATATCAATTCTTCCTTAGGATTGTGGCAAGTGGACATGGATTTATTGTGAGTGATATCAACAAATTACAAGTTGATCCTAATTCCAACTAGTGCATAATATCTGGTAAGGAATTAGTTACTTTATGTTGTTCTTGATTCACGCAAATTAGGGTTAAATTTTCAAGCTTGGATTCATGCCAATTGTTTTGGAAATTGGAATCAATTGTGTTTGTTTATTTGATTGGTATTGGAATTCCAATTGAGTACATTGTAATTACATATTCAATCATATTGGTTATTGTAATTGAGGTTCACATGGAAAGGGAATCATGCCATTTTATGATTTGTGTTTAGTTGATTATCCAATTGGCATTTGTGTGATTGTAAGTGGATACTAGGCACATCATCTAAATTGGTATCAGGGCACATCATAAAAAATGCAAAACAATTATATAAAATAAATAAAGACACCATGTGAATGTCTTGGTCCCATTTGTTCAAAATGGATTCTCAATGCTAGGTTCTATAGTCCTCTAGCTCTTTAATTGGGTAATGGATCTTGTGGTTGCAGTGGTTTGATTCCCATCATCTCCTTTGGCTTGTGGAAGATTTGCCCTCAAATCTAATGGGTCTTTTCCTAAACTAAACACCTTAGTTTGCATGTGCTTGTCGCCCTAAAGTTTTGATTGCCTAGTAGTTTTGTGGATTTGTTCTTGGAACTCGTGTACCTTAGTTGATGACATAGTAGTCAAGACAACACGTTCACCATCCTTTTGAAACACATAGGTGTTTCTAAACCCATCATGCAGCACTTTCCTATCAAACAACTAAGTTCCATTGATAGGAATCAAAATCCATCAAAACCTATCATTAGGGCAAGAGCCAAAGGATTTCAAATCTTAGCGATGATGGCTCATTTTGGGCACATCGAGCCCCAAATTATTTGTTTATTAACCTCTTTTCTCCTATTCATATATTCTATATTCCAATAGGCATACTTATCATGCTTTACAGGGTTATTGACAAACTCATTAAGACTCAGCTTGTAGGTTATCCATGAATCGACTTAAACTGACGATGAGCTAAGCTAACGAATCCTATGGAAGAGCTAGCATGATGAAGACTATTTTTAATTATAATTATTTCTTTGGACTACTTATGTGTAAGCTTTTGGGACACTTTTTATTTGGTTGTAATTGAGTTTTAGGGCTAGCAACCCTAAAAGTGGCATAGTTGTAATTTTGTAGACTTTTTAACCCTAAAGGGAGCAAGTATAAATACTTGCTTAAGTAGGGTTTTGAGGGACTTTAACCAAATTTTCATAAATGAACCAAAACTTTACATGTGAGGGTTAGGGTGTTTCCTAATTCAAATTGCTCTTATCAATTTTAAATCCTAATTTGAGGTCATGGCGAGTGGCTCCAAGGCAAATTTGTGAGTAATATCAAATTTACCTTGTTGCAATTTCCTTTCTTCTCTAGTGAGTAGTATCTAGGGTTGACTTGGAAGTGTATTGACCAAATTTTGATTGCATTTGTAATCAAATTCTTGTTGCTTCAATTGATTGGTTTTAGCCTTTGAGTTTTAACTTTCAATTTAGCATCATTTTGAGTCATGGATCACTTTGTTGGGAAAGTGGATCATGGAATTGGTTCTTGCTATTTTTGTGTGTAATTTACGTGGATTTATTTGTGATCATTATTATTTTGGAGGAATTTATCATTGTGGAGTTGTTATTTGCAATTTAGAGCATTTAGACTTCATTACATTTCCATGAGGGTTTACGCTAAACCTAGTAGAGTTGAACCGAAATTGAACAAGTGAATTGGGGTTTATAAATTACTCCAATTACATGTGCTTAATCTTGGTTTTAGGCACATCATCTTTTGGTATTAGAGCATCACCATACTTGGAATTAAGATTGATCACACCATTGCTTAAGAATTAGTTCATAAATATTGAGGAATTGTGCAATTGTTGAACTAGTTTGATAGGCATTGTTTGATTGTCTTTCAAATTGGTTTTGCATGTGCTTAATCTTGGTTTTAGGCACATCATAATTTGGTATTAGATCTTGTGGTTGTGAGAAGGGGTTATTTGAATTTTGATTTCAAAAATTTAGGGTTCTTGAGCTTCCATCTTGAGTCCAAAATTCAATGTGAAATTTTGAATTATTTGATGTTGTTGCTTGAAGTAGTGTAATTATCTTACTTGAGAAGTTGAACTTGCTGCTTGTTGAAGAGAGTTTTAAGGTCTTGTTGAAGCTCCATTTGATTGGTAATTTCGTGTAGAAAGAAAAAGAGTAGTAGCACATCATGTGATTCAAAAGTTATAACTTAAAGTTGCCTCAATTGTGAAGAAGTGGAGGTGTATTTTTGCTTGGAGTGATTCAGACATAAGGGGGGCTTAGTGTACATTTTCAAAAGTGAGTGTGTGGGTTAAGGAAGGTATTTGAATTTCAAAATACACATTAAGTGATAGAAGTAATTGTATGTTAATTTGAATTTGAAAGTGGCTCTTTACCAATTGTGGAATATTGTAATTAGTGAACTCATTTTGAATATGAATTCGAGCTACCTTTTGTTGTGAGTTGCGGTTTGAAACTTGTATAGAAGTGGAGAAATTCAAGTGTGGAAGAGTGTGTATGTGTGTGCTGCAACGTTTATAAAAGGTGCGTTTGTATGGTGTTGTGTTTAGTAAATTTAGTAAATGATTTTTCTATTTTTGGCATGGTGTTTTGTGTGTTGTTTAGAGAAGTATTGTTGGTGGCGTAAGTGGTGATGGAGAGCTCTTGACCGTGAGCAAGGGAAGTGTGTTTGGCAGTGTGAAGTTGTGCATTTATGTGTGTGTTGAGGTGCAGCACATTGTGAATTAAAGTAACGTGAAGCTAAGGTAAGAAAAGGAAAGTTGAGTAGTAGAATTTGAATTCAAACAAACAATTAAAGTGTAAAAGTAATTGAACTTATTACTTAAAAACTTTTTGGTTGAATTTAATTTCTTAACTACTTGGAAGTATTTATTTGTGCTTCAATTATTTTACTTGACTTTACTTGAAGTGACAATAAGTATTTCTTGTAATTGGTTTTGTGTGTACTATGGGTGTGTAAGGGTATGTTGTTGTAGTACTTATAGAGAAGTGTGTTGTTAACTTGTTGAAGTTTAATAACCATGCCAAGTGATGTGTATACTTCTAATACTTTGGTACATCAAGTATTGACTTCTTCGCTAACCATTGATGATGGACAAAGGAAAATTTGTTCCATACTTCTTGTAGGGTACAAGGAAACTTATGCGTAATTATTGTTGATGGTGGTAGTTGTACTAATGTTGTAGCTACATCATTAGTATCGAAGTTGAAACTTAAAATTATCCTACATCCCGAACCCTATACATTACATTGGCTGAATGATCAGGATGGTCTTTGTGTAACCTAAAGGGTTAGGGTACCCTTCAGTATAGGGGACAAGTATTGTGATGAACTTAAATGTGATATTATTCTTATGTGTACTTCCATATATTACTTAGTTGGCCATGGTTGTATGATAGGATGGTATTATATGATGGGTATAGAAATACTTATATGTTCCAACAGGATAGTAAACATATAGTATTGAACCTTATGTCGCCATTAGAGGTCCAGAAGATGTAAAGACAGATGAGATAACCATCATAGATTCTTGAGGATCATAGCTACATGATCAAATCTTCAGAGGCTCCAGAGGTTTCTAGTGACACAATCCAATCCTTAGAGAACAAAATTTGCAAACATAGACATGCCAACCTTCAGAGGATCTTGATGATCATAGTCAAATGAGTAGACTACTAGAGGACCAAACTGTTCAGGGGAAGTTGTGTTCACCTTCAGAGATACTAGAGGCTCATGAGCAATTGAGTAAACCATTGGAGAATTTTGAGGGTCAGAGTTAGATGAGCCCATAATTAGAGAGCCAGACTGTTCAAAGACAGTTGTGTCTACCTTCAGAGGTTTCAGAGAGCCATGAGTAGTCAGACCAACCATTAAAGGGCCATAAGGGTCAACGCCATACAGATGAGTTAGAAAAGGAGGAAACAATATCAGTGGAACGGGTTGAAACAGGGGAGACCTCAGTGGATAATGGGTCATTATTTGTGTTGCAGATGAGATACATCTTAAAAATGGAGGAGAAAAAACAATCACCCCCTGTGGTATTTCAAATATTGGGATTCTATAGTGATACTTCTTCAGGTGGCTTGCTAGGAGGAAATAGAGTCTCTGTTGCATTTGATCTGTCAGATTTGAGGACAAATCTTTTTTAAGCCCGAGGAGATCATAGGAATCAAAATCCGTCAAGACCTATCATTATGGCAAGAGCCAAAGGATTTCAAATCTTAGCGATGAGGGCCCATTTTGAGCACATCGAGCTCGGAATTATTTGTTTACTAACCTCTTTTCTCTTATTCATGTATTGTATATTCCAACAAGCACACTTATCATGCTTTACAGGACAATGGACAAACTCACTAAGACTCAGCTTGTAGGTTATCCATGGACCGACCTAAACCGGTGATGAGTTGGGCTGATGAATTCTATGGAAGAGCTAGCATGATGAAGATTATTTTTATTTATAATTATTTCTTTGGACTATTTAAGTGTAAGCTTTTGCGAAACTTTTTATTTGGTTGTAATTGAGTTTTAGGACTGGCTACCTTAAAAGTGGCATAGTTGTAATTTTGTAGACTTTTTAACCCTAAAGGGAGCAAGTATAAATAATTGCTTATGTAGGGTTTTGAGGGACTTCAGCCAAATTTTTAGAAAAGAACAAACACTTTACGTGTGAGGGTTAGGATTTTTCCTAATTCAAATTGCTCTTATCAATTTTAAATTCCAATTTGAGGTTATGGCGAGTGGCTCCAAGGCCAATTTGTGAGTAATATCAAATTTACTTTATTGCAATTTCCTTTCTTCTCTAGTGAGTAGAATCTAGCATTGATTTGGAAGTATATTGACCAAATTTTGATTGCATTTGTAATCAAATTCTTGTTGCTTCAATTGATTGGTTTTAGCCTTTGAATTTTAACCTTCAATTTAGCATCATTTTGAACCATGGATCACTTTGTTGGGAAATTGGATCACCGAATTGGTTCTTGCTATTCTTGTGTGTAATTTGCATGGATTTATTTGTGATCATTGTTATTTTGGAGGAATTTATCATTGTGGAATAGTTATTTGCAATTTAGAGCATTCGGATTTCATTACATTTCCATGTGGGTTTACGCTAAACTTGGTATAGTTGAACCGAAATTGAACAAGTGAATTGGGGTTTATAAATTGCTTCAATTGCATGTGCTTAATCTTATTTTTAGGCACATCATCTTTTGGTATAAACAATTTTATCATGGTATTTTTCCCCTATGTTGATTGGAACCTTAGCCCTCTGAGTGACATACAGACTGTCTTGTTCACTCAACCAATGCAATTTATAGGGATGAAGATGTGGAATTGTGACTAGTTGCAATCTATTTACAATTGTAGTAGCTATTACATTCATGCAACTACCACCACCAATAAAAAGAGCACATAGATTACCTTGAACCCAATTAGGGATATGGAATAGGTTTTCCCTCTATGTGTTCCCAACATTTGGAGATATAGTCATTACCCTGTACAACACATTAATAGATAGATAATTATCATTTCCCTTGTCTTCACGTGCTTCAACATCAGGATCATTATAATACTCCCATAATACTATTGACAAATCATTAGGCTCAAGTATCTCTGCCTTTCCCTCTGTATTTTCCACCTCTATAGCAGTCTTCACTCTTTTGTTAGGACACTAAGCAACTATGTGTCTAAAGCCCATACATTTGAAGCATCTGATTTGATGCATCTTTCCACTTGTTGACCCTGGCATTGTTTATTGGATATCAGCCCCAACAGCCCCTTTTCCCTTTCCAGAAATTTCCTTCTCCCAATCAGTAATAGTTGTATTTGTGTCTGCAGCCTTATCAATTCCCCCTATTCCCTTTTGTTCCACCTGCTGACTATCTGACCCATGAGGTTTTGTAAAAGTTCCATACTTGTTGCTCGTTGCTCGATAAGGGTTGGATCGCCTCTATCTTTCTACGTTCAAAGCTAGCTGGATGGCCTCATCAAGGGTGTCATACCTTTAGAGCTCTACTATACAGGCAATTTCATACTTTAACCCTAACATAAATCATGCTAAGGTCTATTCAAGAGGTTCGATTGATCCACATCTAATCATCGGTGTCTTAAACTCCTGCACATACTCGTCAACAGTTTTGCCTCCTTACGTCAATGTCTGGAGACACATCAACAACTCCTACCTATAGTGCTCTAATATAAATCTCCTCCTCATAACTCATTTCATTTCCTACCAGGTATGTATCTCAGCCTCACCATCTCTTTGTCTACTAGCGACAAGATTCTTCCACCATAAAGCAGCTTAACGAGTAAACTCTATAACTGCAGGACGAACCTCAATGTGATCATTAATCTCATAAAATTCAAATAGGCCCTCTACCTTATCTTCCCAATCTAAGTAATCTTTTGCAGAACCACTTCCAGTAAATGAAAGCATGCGCAATTTTACATATTCCAAGCCTTGAAGCAGCTTAAACTTACGGTTTAGGTGAGGCTCATTCTCAAAATTATCATCCATTTCTTTCTTAAAAGCATGATAATCTCCTTCCATCCTCCTATCCCTATTTGCTCCAATAGCTCCTTCCCTACATGCATTTTGATGGGCTACCCGAGGTGGGGGTACCTACATCATTTGATCTACCCGTGTTGCTAATGTAGCAACAATAGTGGTGAGATCTTGTAATTGTTCCTCTAGTATTCTTCCACTTATAGCATGACGACCTTGACCTCCTCCAACCTAACTATTGGCCTCATTTCTAATCCTACCATTCACATTATCATTTGACATGATTTTGAATTACTCCTTGACAATTTTTTTTTTATACTTACAATCACTCCTTCATAACAATAACACACTCCACGGTTCAATACACACAACAATACAACACACCTTCACACCAACAATAACATACCTTTACGGAATTACTCACAACATACTCTCACGCCTACAACAACACACCTTCATAGCACTACTCACAACACAACATACTCTCACGGTACCACACAACCACAAGTGAACACCTCCACGGTTCAAACACACACATACTGATAGGATTAAAAATCCGACAAGACCTATCATTAGGGCAAGAACTAAAGGAATTCAAATCTTGGCGTTGAGGGCCCATTTTGAGCAGATCGACCTTGGAATTATTTATATATTAACCTCTTTTCTATTATTCTTGTATTGTGTTTTCCAACAGGCACACTTATCATATTCTATAGGCCAATGGACAAACTCCCTCAGACTCAGATTGTGGGTTATCCATGGACCGACCTGAACAGGCGATGAGTTGGGCCGATGGATCCTATAGAAGACTGGCATCATGAAGAGCATTTCTTTTATGTATTTTTCATTTTATGAACTATTTTAGTTGTATTTTGGTTTTGGGACACTTTTATTTCTTTGTAACTTTCATTTAGGGTTAGCCACCTTAAAAGTGGCAAACTTGTAATTTTGAGCATTTTTTAACCTTAGGAGTAGCAAGTATAAATACTTGCTTAAGAGAGGATTTGAGGAGGCTTAATTTTTCAGAAAAAACACTTCACATTTCATGAGAGGGCTTAGGGTTTCCTAATTCCCAAATTCTCTTATCAATTTCAATCCCAAGAAGTTGGAATTGTGGCGAGTGCAACAAGGAGAAATCGTGAGTAATATCGATTCATCTTTGTTGTTGTTCATTTCTTCTCTAGTGAGTCATATATAGGGTAGATTTGAATCTTTCTTGGACTTATTGGTTATTGTAATTCGTGGAAATCAATCTTGTAAGATTGATTGTTCTTTTAGTTATTGAACTCACTATCATTTTTAGTGCATTTGGCGTGAATTTGGTATTGAAAGGGGAAGTGGAATTCATGGTTTGTGTTGCTTCATTTTGATTTGATTTCCACGTGTTTCTTAAGCCTTATTGTGGTTATTTGGTTAAGTTATCATTAGAGATTACAATTATATCATTTGAACAACCATTTCCATCAAATTCTACAAGGTGTTCACGTGAAATTGCTTACTAGGTGAACCGGTTTGCGTTTTGTGAATTGAGGAGTTTTCCTTGATTCTTTGATTGTGCTTAAGCTTGGAATTAGGCACATCACATACACACACATGGTATACACAACCCTACACCATCACCTCCATGGTTCAAGTATACACTTCCATAATTACAGCACAAATGATTCCAAGCTCTATTCAAAGTGCATTCAAAGGAAATTAATGCACAACGAAATTATGGAATCAATTGAAATGACATCCCAATTCTCCCAAGTTATGACCTTATGAAAATATGGATAAATACAAGGGCAAATATGAATTCCACACCTACAATTCTGCAACAATCAAGGACAAGATGGCATAATCAACACAATTACACTCTAATGGAATCTATTATAATGATTCCTTAAATTCATCTATAGCAAGGAACCCTAAATTTAATCCCTCCTTCGAATTCAACCATAATGACAATTGTAATATAGTACAATTTAACACAAGACCTTCAATTCCACTTCATACAACATCAATTGCAAAATGGAACAATAAGAACCCTAAATCCCCAAATTGTAAATCACAAATTCCCTTATCAAAACCGTGATTTGATACCAAATTATGATCTACTCCAAAGGTAATTGTAATATAAAATAATAATGGAACAAACAATGTAACAATTCCCAATCAAGTGGTGTGAGATCAAATTGTATGGGAACCTTAATTTGCATGACAATAGAGAAAGAAAAGATAATCCAATCACTTACCAGATGTTACACACTAGTAGTAATTAGGAAATGACTTGAGAATTATTGATATTACACATAATAATCCTAAGTAAACTCGCCACAATCCCTAATGTAAAAATTGATAAGAGTTTAGGCATGGAACGGAGAACACTCCTCACAGCAAGTATGTGAATTTCAATTTGAAAAAAAGTCCACCCAAAAGCCCTCATTTATAAGTATTTATACCTATTCTAAATAAGTAAAAATCAACAAGAAAAAATGTTACTTAAACCGGTCCTCTTGGAGTAATTTACCAACTGGTTCTCCACGTGAAATGCAAGCAATGTATGACCGGTTTTCTCCATTTTTTTGTAGGTCTAAGAATAGCTCACACATCCAGCATTATTGTGTTTATTCGCCATCCTATAATATTGACAAATGTACTTGATAAAAAATGCAAAAGAATTATATAAAATAAATAAAGACACCATGTGAATGTCTTGGTCTCATTTGTTTAAGATGGATTCTCAATGTTAGGCTCTATATTCCTCTAGCTCTTTGCTCGGGTAATGTATCATGTGTGATGTGCCTAAATTAGGGGTTAAACACATGAAATTGGAGGAAATTATAAACCTCAAATGCATTAAACCAATCTCGATTCAAACTATTGGAATTTGCATGAACCCCAGTGGAGATACAATGAGATCCAGATGCTCAAAGTTGCAATTACAATTCTACAATGATAATTTCCTCCAATATAAAAATAATCACAAGTAAATCCACGTGAATAATACATAAGAACAACAAGATCCAATTCCATGATCCACTTTCCCAACAAAATGATCCACAGTTTAAAATGATGCTAAATTGAAGGTTAAAACTAAGGCTAAAACAAATCAATTAAGCAACAAGAATTTGATTACAAATGCAATCAAATTTGGTCAATAAAACATCCAATTCAACCCTAGATACTACTCACTAGAGAAGAAAGGAAATTGCAACAAAGTAAATTTGATATTACTCATAAATTAACCTTGAAGCCACTCGCCACAACCATAAATTGGGATTTGAAATTGGTAAGAGCAATTGAATTAGGAATAAACCCTAACCCTCTCACGTAAAAGTGAAGCTCTATTATGAAAAATTCACCCCTCAAAACCCTACTTAAGCAAGTATTTATAATTGCTTCCTTTAGGGTTAAAAAGTTCACAAAATTACAACTATGCCACTTTTAGGGTGGCCGGTCTTAAAAGACAATTACAAGTAAATGAAAGTGTCTCAAAAGATTACAACATAAATAGTCTAAGTAATTAACAAATATATATACATATAAAAATTAGTCTTCAAGATGCTATTCTTCAAAGTACTTTCAAAATGAGTCCTAATGAGGATCTCGACTCACTCAAAAGTGTAGATGAATTAGCACCCTGTAGGACTGACAAATGAACATGTTAGAATGCATAACAAGTATATGATAAGAATGCAGAAATTAAGTTAGCTTCCTGAGAATTAGGTTTCTCATGAAGGATTCTCAAAACTAAGTTGTGTAGGCCCTTAGCTCAGGTTTTGGTGATAGGTCCTGTGGGAATCTGATTCCTATCATCTCCTTGAGCCTCTGGAAGATTTTTCATCAAATCTGATAGGTCTTCATACATGTCTAGTAAGTACAGTGATAGTTCAACAACATTAAAGGTTGTTGATTCCCCATACTCTCCTAGTAAAAATATTCGGTAGGTGTTGTTATTGATGCACTTTAAAACTCTGAACGCAGTCTGTTTGATCTGAGAGACAGCTTCTATGACTTCTTGTTTGCAAACTTGTCCCTACTAAGATTAATCCAGACTAAGTCACCTGGATTATAAATGTGATTTTTCCAGTGTCTGTTTCCTTGAACTCTTTGCTATTCCTGGGTCTTCTAAAGGCGTTCAGTTGTTTTGTCATGAATTTGCTAAATCTGCCTGGCTCGCTGAATTCTACTAAGACTCTCCTCCTTTGTTGTTGGTCCTATTATAAAATCCAATGGAATAGAAGGATTATAGCCATACACAAATTCAAAGGGAGACTTACTAGTTGAACTATGACTAGACCTATTGTAAGCGAACTCAATAATAGGAAGAAATAAGTTCCAATCAATAAGATTCTGGCCAACCATTACTTTGAGTAAGTTTCCAAGCATGAGGTTGACAACTTTTGTCTGGCCATCTGTCTGTGGATGGCAAGAGGTACTGTATGTAAGCTTAGTACCCAGTCTTTTCCATAATGTCTTCCAAAAGAAACTAAGAAATTTAATGTCTTTGTCTGACACTATGCTATGTGGGACTCCATGCAATTTAACAATTTCCTACACAAAAATGTTAGCAATAAAAAGGGCATCATTTATTTTATGACAAGGCACAAAATGAGACATTTCGTTGAACCTGTTAATAACCACCATGATAGAATCCTTTCCTCTTTATGTTCTAGGTAACCCCAACACAAAATCCATATTGATATCAGTCCAGGGTTTGTCAAGTATAGGTAAAGGCATGTACTTACCCTATATGCCTTTCTTCCCTTTAGCTCTTTTGCAAACGCCACACCTTTCTAACACCCTATGGACATCCTTTATCATACCCTTCCAATAGAAATTCTCTCTCTATGACTAGGGTTCTCTTTTCACCAAAGTGCCCAGACAATCCTCCCGCATGTGCTTCCCTCCCTCACAAATCCAGAAGGTATACATAACTTTCCAGATTTATATAAAAACCCCTCAATCATGCAATAACCCTCATACATCTTACCCATATAACACCTCTCCATAATGACTCTGAATTCCTCCTTACACACATACTGTTCCTTTAACAATTAAAAACCCAATAGTTTTGACTGAAGAGAAGTGATGAGTACATACCTTCGTGATAAAAGCGTTAGTAACAATATTCTAATTACCCTTCTTGTACTATATCACATATGTAAAACCCTCCAAAAACTTCACCCACTTAGCTTAGCGTTTAGACAAGTTTTGCTGTCCCTTGAAATGTTTCAATGACTCATGATCTATATAAATAATAAATTCTCTTGAGAGAAGATAATGCTGCCACGTCATGAGAACCCTCACTAAGGAATAAAATTCCTTATCATAAATAGAATAGTTCAAAGTTGCACCACTCAACTTTTCACTAAAATATGCTATGGGTCTCTTTTCTTGCATTAATACAGCACCAATTCCTATCTTAGAAGCATCACATTCCAGCTCAAAAACTTTGTTAAATCAGGTAAAGCCAATAATGGAGCACAAGTGAGTTTTTCTTTTACCTCTTCAAAATTCCTTTGGGCCCTTTCACTCTAGATGAAAGGTACATTCTTCTTAGTCAGTTCTGTGAGAGGGCTGACAATGCTACTAAAATTATAGACAAAGCGCCTATAAAAAGAAGCTAGTCCATGGAAACTTCTTACCTTAGTAATTGAGGTGGGTGTTGGCCATTCCCTTATTGCCCTCACTTTCTCCTCATCTACCTTAACACTTGAGCCAGATACAACAAAACCCAAAAATGTTACCTCAGTTTGATAAAAGGAAAACTTTTGGAGATTTGCAAATAGTTGTTGTGCCCTCAACACTGAGAATACTGCCTGAAGATGCTCCACATGATGTTTTAGGTCTTTGCTATATATCATAATATCATTAAAATAAACAATAACAAATTTACCTAGGAATTCCTTCAATACATGATTCATTAGTCTCATAAATGTACTAGGAGAACTACTCAAACCAAAGGGCATAACTAACCACTCATATAATCTATGGTGTGTTTTAAAAGTGGTTTTCCATTCGTCTCCCTCTCTTATCTTAATTTGGTGATACTCGCTTTTAAGATCTACTTTAGAGAAAACCTATGAACCATGCAGCTCATCCAACATATCATCAAGTCTAGGAATAGGATACTTGTATTTGATGGTGATTTTGTTGATGGCTCTGCTATTAATATACATTCTTCAAGTACCATCCTTCTTAGGAACAAGAAGGGTAGGAAAAGCACATGGATTAAGACTCCCTAACAAATCCCCACTCAACCAACTCATCCACCTGGTGTTTCGATTCTCTAGCTACCTTGGGATTCATGTGGTATGCTAGTCGATTCGGTAATATTGAACCTAGCATAAGATCAATGGCATGCTCTATCCCTCTTAAAGGTAGTAAACTTGTTAGCAAATCATTAGGAAAAATATCAGTATACTCATTTAATACCTGAGAGACTGCTGAGGGTAGAGACTGAGGTTCCTACATCCCTAGTGCACATCTCAACTGATAGGAATAAAAATCCGACAAGACCTATCATTAGGGCAAGAACTGAAGGATTTCAAATCTTGGCGTTGAGGGCCCATTTTGAGCAGATCGACCCCGGAATTATTTATATATTAACCTCTTTTCTATTATTCTTGTATTGTGTTTTCCAATAGGCACACTTATCATATTCTATAGGGCAATGGACAAACTCCCTCAGACTTAGCTTGTGGGTTATCCATGGACCGACCTGAACCGGCGATGAGCTGGGCCGATGGATCTTATAGAAGACCGGCATCTTGAAGACCATTTCTTTTATATATTTATTCTTTTATGAACTATTTTGGTTTTGGGACACTTTTATTTCCTTGTAATTTTCATTTAGGGCTAGCCACCTTAAAAGTGGCAAACTTGTAATTTTGAGCACTTTTTAACCCTAGGAGTAGCAAGTATAAATACTTGCTTAAGAGAGGGTTTCGGGAGGTTTAATTTTGCAGAAAAACATTTCACATTTTCATGAGAGGGCTTAGGGTTTCCTAATTCCAAAATTCTCTTATCAATTTCAATCCCAAGAAGTTGGAATTGTGGCGAGTGCAGCAAGGAGAAATCGTGAGTAATATCGATTCATCTTTGTTGTTGTTCATTTCTTCTCTAGTGAGTCATATCTAGGGTAGATTTGAATCTTTCTTGAACTTATTGGTTATTGTAATTCATGGACATCAATCTTGTAAGATTGATTGTTCTTTTAGTTATTGAATTCACTATCATTTTTAGTGCATTGTGACGTGAATTTGGTATTGAAAGGGGAAGTGGAATTCACGGTTTGTGTTGCTTCATTTTGATCTGATTTCCACGTGATTCTCAAGCATTATTGTGGTTATTTGGTTAAATTATCATTAGAGATTACAATTATATCATTAGATCATCATTTTTCCATCAAATCTTCACGTGAAATCACCCTCAATTGAACCGGTTTATGTTTTGTGAATTAAGGTGTTTTTCCTTGATTCTTTTGATTGTGCTTAAGTGGAATTAGGCACATCATCATATTTTGGTATCAGAGCTATATCATATTTGGATTTAGGATTCAAACACATCATAATTGAAGAATTGGTTACATTTATTGGAAATTGACACCATTGTTCATGTGAATGAGACTAGTTTGATTGACATTGTTTGTTTGTCATTCAAATTGGTTTTTGTATGTGCTTAATCTTGGATTTAGGCACATCATCAACTAAAGCAAGTATACTAAAGTCTCTTTTGTAACAATTCTCTCCCATTTACCTTGTCCCATCAACAATATCTTCTTTTCCCCAGAATTATTAAACTACACTGAAACCCTTTTCACCTTAGATGGCCTATTGATCAGTTATTGAACCTTTTAAACCTCTAAAGGTGACATCAGATTTAGAATAATGCATTTGCCCTCCTTCTGGAATACATAAGTATTCCTGAAGCTATCATGTAAGACCCTCCTATCATATAACTAAGGCCTACTAAGCAATATATAGGATGCACACATAGGCAAAATATCACACTCAATCTCATCACAATATTTATCCCCTATACTGAATGGTACCCTAGCTCTTTAAGTCACATACAAACTCCCCTTATCACTAAGCCAATGCAATTTATATGGTTTAGGATGTGAAGTGGTGGTAAGTTTTAGTTTCGATACTAACGATGTGGCTACTACATTGGTACAACTACCACCATCAACTATAAGGACACATAAATTTCCTTGTACCCTACAAGAGGTATGGAACAAGTTTTCCCTTTATTCTTCATCTTTAGTAGCAAATGTAGTTAATGTTTGGCACAACACATTAGCATAATGAAACATTTCACTAGACATTGTTGTGTTTAAATCTAACAACATAATAATAGTCCTTACACCTCCACGGCCTAAGTACACAACTAAACCACAAATGAAGTACTTACACACAGCTACTCTTAAGTAGATAGAATTAAATTCAACAACAAGTGTTTAAGTAACTAGTTCAATTACTTTCACACTTTAATAACTTATTTGAATTTTAAATTCTACTACTCAACTTTTCCTTATCCTTGCCTTGATTTCTACCTACTTAAATACACAATGGGCAGCAAGGAAAATACACACACCACACACAATCTACTGCCACAAAAATCCCCTTATGCTCACGGTGTAAGATGCTTTATGCCACAACTAACAATATCCTTTACTATAAATATAATAACCAATATCAAATGTACACAACCTCTACTAAATTAACAAAGATAACTCTAAAATTCACTCCTTAAGCCATAGTACAATTTCACTTCTATAACTACAACCAAAACTGCAACTTCCAAGCAAGATAAGGCAACCCACTTTCAAATTTAAAAGAAGTTCAATAAGTGCATAACTCCATAAATGGTAAGAGGCTTTTTCAAATTCAAATGATACACAATTAACTATGACTTAATGTGTATTTGAAATTTCAAATTGACCTCTTAATGTACACTTTCAATTCTGATTTGAAATCTGAAAATAACAATTGTGATTCCTCCACCTTTTCCAAAAAATACACACTACACAATTCCACTTCACAATTGAAACACCACTCTTCCCTTTCACAGTTTGCTATTCATTCACTACACACTCACAACCACAAATAAGGATTTCAAGAGTGTCCAATTCTCCAAGTGATCATCCACTCATCAATAAGACAACAAAATTCAACAATTATAACAACAAGATTCAAGTTTACGCTAACAACTTATTCGGTCCAAAATGCTATAACAACCAACCTTAACTTTCGAATTTAATTTGCAACCATTCCCTCCTCACAACCACAAGCTCTAATACCAAATATGATGTGCCTAAATTAGGGGTTAAGCACTTGCAATTGGAGCAAATTATAAACCTCAAATGTATTAAACCAATCTCGGTTCAAACTACTAGAATTTGCATGAACCCTAGTGGAGATGCAATGAGATCCGAATGCTCAAAGTTACAATTACAATTCTATAATGATAATTTCCTCCAATATAACAATAATCACAAGTAAATCCACGTGAATAATACACAAGAACAACAAGATCCAATTTCGTGATCCACTTTCTCAACAAAATGATCAACAGTTCAAAATGATGCTAAATTGAATGTTAAAACTAAGGCTAAAACTAATCAATTAAGCAACAAGAATTTGATTACAAATGCAATCAAATTCGGTCAATAAAACATCCAATTCAACCCTAGATACTACTTACTAGAGAAGAAAGGAAATTGCAACAAAGTAAATTTGATATTACTCACAAAATTAACCTTGAAGCGACTTGCCACAACTTCAAATTAGGGTTTGAAATTGATAAGAGCAATTGAATTAGGAATAAACCCTAACCCTCTCACATAAAAGTGAAGTTCAATTATGAAAAATTCACCCCCCAAAACACTACTTAAGCAAGTATTTATACTTGCTTCCTTTAGGGTTAAAAAGTTCACAAAATTACAACTATGCCACTTTTAGGGTGGCTGGTCCTAAAAGGTAATTACAAGCAAATGAAAGTGTCCCAAAAGATTACAATATAAATAGTCTAAGTAAATAACAAATATATATATATAAATTAGTCTTCAAGATGTCGGTCTTCAAAGTACTTTCGAAATGAGTCTTGATGAGGATCTTGACTCACTTAAAAGTGTAGATGATTTGGCACCTTGTAGGATTGACAAATGAACCTATTAGAATGCATAACAAGTATATGATAAGAATGAAGAAATTAAGTTAGCTTCCTTAGGACTAGGTTTCACACGAAGGATTCGCAAAAGTAAGTTGTGTAGGCCCTTAGCTTGGCCCCTAGTGATAGGTCTTGTGGGAATCTGATTCCTATCACTGTGGTTGTAGTGGTTTGATTCCCATCATAAAGGTTATAATGCGCTTATTGTTTATAATATTTACAATAGCCTTTGGTTTAATTTTCTTATATTTTTTACAGATATTATATTTAATTGGCTTATATTTTGATTTTAGGCTCTAAAAAGAAAATTTGGACAAAAAGAAACAAATTCGCACAAGTTATATGCAAATCAAAATTAAGATGAACAAGATATAGAGCTAGAATAGTCAACATGCCTATTGATACACCTGTGTCAAAGACCACGTCAAAGTAAAATTTCAATTGTTTTGTGAAAATTTATTGCCAAGAGTCACATGGACATTTACATGGTCATGTCTAAGGTTGTATTCCACACAAATACCATTTTTTTTAATTTAATCACGATTTCTGAAGATTACTTACCTAATCAATAAATAACATTGAAGATGTAATTTCTTTCTTGTTGGAGATAACTTTCTTATTTTATGAAGATTTAACTTTCCATTCCGTGAAATTGTGACTCTCTTTTTCACGATACATTAAATCGTTATAAAAGGAGTATAGAATCCAAGATAGAGAATGGTATATTGGTAGTGGCATAGTGATAGATTTTAGTATTATTGTTCATTTGATGCTCTTCTTATTACACTCTTTTTATATTGTTGCTTTTAGATTCAATATGTTGCTAGCTTAAACTTTCTTTTATCCTTGGGTATAATGAACCCTCTTATGATCCAATTATGTGTTCTTCATTGTTTTCAATCTAATATTGCCGATGTATTACTTGAAGTCCAATTTCTTATATAAAGATTGAGAGATCCTATATTAGAATAGATCTAGCATAATTAGAAAGAGTTACATGTAATCTTAGTGATAGGATGACGTAAATCTTTCATATTAGGGTCAAACCTAATAGTGGAGTTCATAGATTGAATGTAACACAATTATAGGGATTTTAATTAGGAAGAGACTTCAATTAATCAACCTGTAATTATGAATTAGTAGACTCAAAAGAACTATTAGTTTCATTTAGGAATTCCCACAGTTCAAGAATATAATAATGAAATTGAATAATAGTTAGTTAATTACATTAGTAATTCTAGGCAGATTCAATATCTGAGTACACTTTAATAATTATTGTTCTCCTTAGTTTACTTGTTGTTTGATTTTACTCACTCCACTTGATGTTTTAGATTAGAAAATAACAAAAAGGATAATTATTAGCAATCATAATCTTTGTAAGAATGACACTCGATATCAATATCTACAATACTATAGAATCGATTTGTGTACTTACTTGTAGGTTTAAAGTAGTAGGATAGACCGATACCATTAATTCATCCTCAATTCTTGCTAAACTCAATATTTATCTTATAACTTCAATTTCCATTATATTTATCACATCAAAAACATGCTATTGTACTAGGAATTAATACTTTAGTTATCATTTGATTCCATTCAACCACCTAGTTCAACTATAGCACCAATTTCCACTCTTAACCTTCCATATATAACATTTAATCACCAAAATCAATCCGGATATCATATATTCTTACTCCAATCCTCAAATTATCATCAATTAACACTTAAATCAGATTTAATAAAAACAATTTAATCCTTAAATTCATCACCATAGTGGTGGTCATATCAATGCTCAACATAATCTCCATTTAAGTGTATCAAACTTGATTTCTAACCATATTTCCAATACCTAATAACACATCTAGCACATTAAATCATAAGTTAATACTTAAATCACCAAATGACACCTAAGGGAAGTAAGATAAGTGGTAGTCATAATGGGTTCTTACAATACACCAACAATATTCAAGAAATACTTAAATCACCAAATGACACCTAAGGGAAGTAAGATAAGTGGTAGTCATAATGGGTTCTTACAATACACCAACAATATTCAAGAAAAATAAAATAAAATCATCATGTTCTATTACTTATAACTACTCTAAATCATCAACTTAAACAAGATATTAAACTTATCTTGTTGGAAATCCAAGAAATACCCAAATCTTCTCCCAATTGTGCCTATACATTTTCGAGATGGTGTTTTTCTCAAACTCTCAATTTATTTCCTTAAGAATAAACATCATACATTACTTAGACTTAAAATCTACAAATTAAAATCCACTAGAATTAAGTCATTTTCTTACTTACCTTCACACCTAAATCATGTGGAAAGTAGCCCCCTCTTTGCTTGGAATTTCACTTCATCCTTGATTTAAAACTCACAAGAAACCAAAAAGATTAGTATAGGATTTAATAGGTATTGAGAGGTTTAAAAAGTAAATAGGTTTTGTGGGTTTTTAAGAGCATTTTCCTTAGATAGTTTTTTAGAAAAAATGAAATGTGGGGTGTCATGGCTTGATGGATCCGTTAGATGTAACAACTTATCGTACACTGTACAGAAACCCAAGAATAACCCTTTATTATTCAAGGATTCACCTTATAGTATACAAAGTGTACTCATATCTAATTACTCGAATAGGATTTAGTATTTCCGAGTAATATAGAGACAAATTAATTAAACATGACATGATGAGCATCATAACATTAAGGGACTACGGTCCCATCAAATATCCTTGGGGTACTACTACTACTATCTAGTGGATAATAACTATTGAAGAAATCTTAAGTCTTTACTGTAACATAAATACAACTAAAACATAAATTCAACTCCATATATAAACATATAAATATATATATATATATAATTGTGATCGTTTTGCTCATTTCTCATCCTTCACACATTCTATTGTTTCCTATTCTAACCTCTAGCATATGTTAGCCAAGTTCTAGCTAAATGGGCTCTTATAATAACAAAACACCATAGGGTTGTAAGCTACAATAGCTAATGTGCTTTAAGACCACTTACAAGTACACAATGTAATTGAGGATTCAATTATACAATATACAATCAAAAGAGTGTGAAATCTAAATTGAAATTGGAACCTTAAAAATTGTGTGAAAGAGATAGAAAAGGGATGAACTAATTCCTCACCAAATATTACTCACTAGTTAGAATTAGGATGGATTTGATGTTGTTGATATTACACACAACAAGAATCAAATCCCACTCGCCACACTTTAATGAAGAAATGATAAAAGCAATTTCACGTAAAAGAGAGGAGTCTCCACATGGTTTCAATGATGTGCCTAATCACACTTTAAAATACATCCAAAAGACTTAAGAGAAGATATCTCAAGTCTAGGCAAAATCGGATCCCAAAATGGTACTTTTCAAATGAACCCTAATGTTGAAATGATGAAATTCAATTCTACTAATGATATAATCTAAATACCACAATGGAAATGGTTTCTAATAACACTCTAATATCATATAATCCACGCAAATGAAGCCTCAATTTGACAAAGAAAACCGTAAAGTAAGATTCCTTTTCCAAATGGTGAAATTCACGTTTTCAAGGAAACTTTTCAATGATGATCCAAATCAAATGATAAGTACTTCAAATAATCACAAGAATTCATGTACAATAAGATGTAAATCTGACCAAGAACTATCTCTAATCAACCCTAGATACAACACACTAGAGAAGAAAAGAAATCACAACAAAATGAAATTGATATAACTCACAATTTCAAGATGTTGCACTCGCCACAATTTCAAGTCTTGGAATTGAAATTGATAAGAGTTGGAACCAAGGTATGAACCCTAATTCACATGTGAAAAGAGGTGTATGTTCTGCAAAAATAAGCTCCCTAAACCCTCTCTTAAGAAAGTATTTATACTTGCTACTTCTAGGGTTAAAAAAGTGCTCAAAATTATAAGTTTGCCACTTTTAAAGTGGTTAACCCTAAATGAAAGTTACATGGAAATAAAAGTATCCCAAAACCAAAATACAACCAAAATAGTTCAATAAACATTTACAAGATACAAAATAACATAAATCTTCATGATCCAATGCCTCAAAATAGAGAACAATCACAGCGGGCCTTTGATTGTTAACCAGAAAAAATGTCCTGTGTCCAACTGAAGTTGTAGGACATTTTGGCATCCCATGGAGATATATAATTGTACCTGTAAGATTATTCTCAAAGTTTATTAGAAATAAAGACATAAGATAAAAGATGAGCAATTTGGTCAATCATCCAGATTAGGTTCTGAAAAGGTTGACAGTTCCAGAATTTTTCCCATCATTCAATGTCTCTAAAATAAGATGTCCAAAAGTCCCTTACAAAACCTAACTAGTAAGTATTTATACGTTACTCTAAACAAGGAATGATGGGAATCAAACCTATGGTTCTAGCAGTGGGGAAACCAAAGTGGATACATGAGCCTAAATATCCACATGTTGTCTTATTTATCTAATAATAATTTGTCTTTGCATTGTAGTAGGTAAATTTATTGGCTTTTACAGGATGGCGAATAAAATTCACTAAGGATCACTAGTGGGTGATTCATGGACTTACATCAACCGATCTACATGTGTCCCATGGAAGTGAAGAACCAGCCATTTTGAAGATTTATTTTGTAATTGTCTTTTGTTTCTTAAGAGCCGATCATTTGTTGGTTTTATTTGTAATTTGGTTTTTGTTGTTTTTACCCTAATTGGTGCAAGTATAAATACTTACTAAGTAGGTTTTAGAAAGGACTTTTTGAACTTGAGAAAATCGGCCTCTTCTTGCTGTGGGGGATTTCCATCTTCACGCAAATACACTCATATCAATTTCAATTGAAATTGTAGCGAGTTAGCTTAAAGATTATTGTGAGTCATATCAATACTTCTTAAGTTGCATCCAATTATTTCTAGTGTGTCATATTTAGTTGTAATTGGTTGTGTTACTTTGTTCTTGTTCATGTGATTTATGGTTCCAAATTTCATATTTGATTTAATTCCAATTTAACTGGAATTTGGTTCATCTTTGTGTTATCCATTACATATCATATAATTGCAATTGATCTTCATCATAATTTGGCATTAGATTAACTTGATTCATGCAATTAGGGTTCACATGATTGTTGGTACCACGCCATTTTGTGGGTTTAGTTAGGTTGACTCTTCAATTGGCTTGGTGTTCTTACATTTGGATCTAAGGCACATCAAGGAAATTACAACAATGTCAAATAGTAAAAAACCGGTCCTATGAGTCCCTTGAAGAACCGATTCTCCACATGAAAGAGAAGTGAAGATGGTCGATTTTGTTAAGTGAAATAAAGGTCAGTTCCTCTTGTCTTTGTAGGTTTAAGTGTAGCTTACACACTTAAGATCAGTGTGCTGGCTTGCTATCTTGTAAAATCGATAAATGTACCTGTTGAAATGTAAAACAATTATACAATGGAAATGAAGACACTAAGCAAATATCTTTAGGGTCTAATAGCTCAAAGAGGACCCTCATCACCAAATTTTGTATTCCCTTAACTCTTGCCCTAGTGATGGGTCCTGTAGGTATATGATTCCTATCATCTCCTTGGGCCTGTGGAAGATTTGCCCTCAAATCTAATAGGTCTTCATGAATGTCATCTGGCAAATAGGGTGATAGATCTGCAACATTAAATGTAATAGAGATGATGTATCCTTCTGGCAATTCTATCTTGTATGCTTTTTTGTTGCTACGTCCGGTAACTCTAGAAGGTCCATTTGCTCTTGGTGATAGCTTTTGTGACTTCTTGTGAGGAAACTTATCTTTGTTGAGATCAATTTAAACTAAATCACCTAGATTATAAATTCTGGTTTTCCTGTTTTTGTTTCCATGAAGTTTCTGCTGTTCCAATGCTTTTTGAAGATGCTCAACTATGTTGTCCTAAAAATTTCAAAAAGACAAAACAAAAATTAAAGAAAACAAGCAGCATAATAAATACTTCTAGGTCAGGGTAGCGAGAATGAAAATCTTGCAAAACTAAAAACTTTGAGAAATTTACGATGAAAATTCAAAAATCACGATACGTGAATATTATTTTAATAATTTGCGATAATAATAGGTTTTAAAAATAAAACAACTAGAAAGAATAATCGTATGCAAATGAGAAAGATAATGGATGCATCATTTCAAATTTTATGAAATATGTTACTAAATAAATTTAGGAGGTGAAGTAGTTGAAAAATATCCGTATATAGGTATATAAATAAATAAATAAATATATAAATAAAAATAATTATAAGTCCTAATTTTAGTTCGTGTAATTTAAATTAAAAGAATAAATTCCCTGAAACATAATTTCAAATAACACTGGGTTATGTCGAGTCTAATTTTGAATTTTCCCATTCCTAATCCGATCTAGACTAAACCCTATGCTCATCTAATATAGATCCTCGACTTGAGTTAGGAACTTCGTTTAATTTTTTGGAGTCGCCACCCAACTGTTGTTGGGAAATATTGAATTAAGACTAAAGGAGCGGATTAGTCTTAATTTGGACCACTAGTCGTCGTTATTTCCCCTTCTCATTTTTGAAAAGAGGAAAAGGGAAAACCAGAGTTTCTAAGTTCGGAGGCTAACCTATTAAAACCTTACGGTTACCACCTAATCTCCTAAAATTGTTCCTATTTAGAAATGTGTTTTATTTTGTTTCTATTACTTTTATTATTTCAAGAAAATGTTTTTTTATTTCATTTTATGGGTTGACCCGAATGGGTGCCTACGTACCTGCTATCTAGGATCAAATAAGCCGTAGTTCGCTTTTCTGAAAATTTTAAGTGTGTTTGTGAATTTTAATTTTGAAATCTCTTTTGATTTATGTTTTTACCATTTTTGGGATTTTTTTCTAAAAAACTCTAAGCCTAAGCTTTAATCTAATTTTTGAAAATGATTTTTAGGGAAAAACATCAATTTTGGATTTATTTGAGAAAACGATTTTTCTAAGTGATAAAACGCATTTTTTATGATTTTTTATTATATATATTTTTTAATTTTCATGATTTTATGATTTTTATAAATTTTTGTGATTTTATGATTTTTTATCATTTTTATGATTGTTTTTATTAATTTTCATAATTTTTATGCATTTTTGTTTTATTAAAATTTTTCTCCTAGATTCTACCATATTTCAAAATCTGAAGTTTTATTTTTTTCTAATATTTTTATTATTTTCTACATTTTTACTATTTATTATTTTGATTATATTTTTTTCTTTTTATTTTTTTATTATTAACTCCTAAAAAATCTAATTTCTAACATTTTTCTATTTATTGAAATATAACTAATACGTAAGTAAATAAATAAATAACTAACAAACAAATAAATAAATAAATAACAAAATAAAAATAATCGAAATAAATAAACAAAATGAAAATAATAAAAAAAATCAAAAAATCCGGAAAATACGACTTACTTGGATCCGGGTCGATGTGCGGGTCGGGTCGAATTGGTTGGACACGGCGGCGGAGAGGGCTCGTTCACAACATTCCGGCGGACTTTTGCAATGGGTGAGGTGTCGAATCCTAGCTTCTTGAGGGTGAGGAATCCAATGGTGGCGGTGGTTTGCTCCAAAAACGCCTCCTGGTGGTTACTCAGCTTCGATCAGCGGTCGCGGCTTTGATTTCCTCCGGTGGTCTCCGATTCACTATTTTCTCTCACTTTCTCTTGCTTTTGATCTGTGATTTAGCTTCCTCTTCTCATCCTCTATTTATAGCCTTTCGAAAGTGAGCTGGATAAGCTCGGATTTTCACCGATCGAGGCAAATCGGATCGATGGTTAAATGAACCAACTCCGATTCGTGTAAATCCTTCGATTTGTTAAAATTTGATTCCAATTGGATGATGTTTATCTCAATTCTGTTGAAGATCTGTTGGATTTGTGCAAAAGATCAAATCGAAACGGCCGAAATTTGAATTTTTCCCCTCGCCGGCTATCTCGGACCGAGGTTGAAAACGATCACGCGCCCGGCGCGTGCGTTCCCTCCAACCAATCAACTGCTACCACGTGTCATGGGTAAATGAAAAAATCGCAAAACGCAGAAACTGCTTCCCCCGCGTTTCGAACCCGCGACCTCGTACCCGTACGCACCCACTTAGCCACGGCTCGGACCAGCTGAGCTAGCCCATTTTCCTAATTTTGTTTATTTCACAAATTGCATATATGCAATGCGATTTTTTTTTATTTTTTTGTATTTTTTGAAATTTCAAAAATTTGTAAAAATTATTTATTATTTATTATTGCCATTTCTAAAATCATTTTTCAAAATTGATGTTTTTTCCTATTTATTTTTATTTTTTTGAATATTTTTAATTATTTATGCAAAATTAGGGAAAAATTAGAAAAATTGGAAAAAATTAAGAATTGATTATTATTAATTATTATTCATTCCTAAGGAAAAAATGGAGTGTTTACAGCTGCCCCTCTTTGTAGTAAAGTTTGAAAAACTTAACTACAAAGACAAGAAAGACGCCATTTTTGGCCTCTTAAATAGATAACACCTTGGTTTAGCTGGTTACCTGGAATTTTTGGTAGGAAAATGCTCCAAGAGCTAACAATCCCACGATTTAAAATGGTCCTAACGATTTAGAGTAATGTTCCCTCCCCAAAAAGTGCTTTAAGTGCTGACAAGTTGGCGATAGGAAACATCTCAAGTATCGTTTAGGGGAAATGATGATAGGAAGCGTCTTATCAGACTAGCAACCTTGGAAAGAAAATCTACTCAGGAAGCGCCCTTATGAGCTGGCTACCTTTCAACAGAAGCGTCTTGTTAGACTAGCAACTGTTTGGAAGAACATTTCCGAAAAGTTCCCCAAGAGCTGACTAATCGGGAGAATCTACGAAAAGTGCCCCTTATGGGCTGACTAACCTATGATAAAATTGATTGAATTGTCTCAAAAAGTGCCCTTATGAGCTGACCTTGAGAACAGACTTTTAGGAAAGTGCCCCCTATGGGCTGACTAACCTAGAATGGAATTGTCTCCAAAAGTGCCTCCTATGGGCTAAACATGAGAACAAAGTTTTAGGAAAGTGCCCCCTATGGGCTGACTAACCTAGAATGGAAATGTCTCAAAAAGTGCCCCCAATGGGCTAACCATGAGAACAAAGTTTTAGGAAACTACCCCCTATTGGCTGACTAACCTAGAATGGAATTGTCTCAAAAAGTGCCCCTTATGGGCTAACCATGAGAATAAAGTTTTAGGAAAGTGCCCCTTACGGGCTGACTAACCTAGAATGGAATTGTCTCAAAAAGTGCTCCCTATGGGCTAACCATGAGAACAAAGTTTTAGGAAAGTGCCCCCTATGGGCTAACCATGAGAACAAAATTTTAGGAAAGTGCCCCCTATAGGCTGACTAACCTAAGATGGAATCGTCTCAAAAAGTGCCCCATATGGGCTAACCATGAGAACAAAGTTTTAGGAAAGTGCCCCCTATGGGCTGACTAACCTAGAATGGAATTGTCTCAAAAAGTGCCCCCTATGGGCTAACCATGAGAACAAAGTTTTAGGAAAGTGTCTCAAAAAGTGCCCCCTATGGGCTAACCATGAGAATAAAGTTTTAGGAAAGTGCCTCCTATAGGCTAACTAACCTAGAATGGAATTGTCTCAAAAAGTGCCCCCTATGGGCTAACAATAAGAACAAAGTTTTAGGAAAGTGCCCCCTATGGGCTGACTAACCTATAATGGAATTGTCTCAAAAAGTGCCCCCTATGGGCTGACCATGAGAACAAAGTTTTAGGAAAGTTCCCCCTACAGGCTAACTAACCTAGAATGGAATTGTCTCAAAAAGTGCTCCCTATGGGCTAATCATGAGAACAAAGTTTTAGGAAAGTGCCCCCTATGGGCTGACTAACCTAGAATGGAATTGTCTCAAAAAGTGCTTGATAAGAGTAAATTAACCCCTGTAAATCATGGGCATTAATGATGAATTTGTATAATCTTTTGAATAAAATCAATGCGGATTCAGTATTTAACAGATAAATATATGTTTCAGGGTATAATACCAAAGAGAAGGAGAAAGATCACAAAAGGAGCATAATTGAAGCTTAAAAGATCAAGTTAAAGTTACTCATGGACAGCACGTGGAAGGCCACGGCCGTGTCATGAACCGTGGGCGCACCTGAAGATGAAAGCATCACTTGGAAAGGAAGCACGACTTGTGATATGGGTGTGTTTGAAACCATGGCATACGCTGTGAAGACGTGGAAAGCTCCAGAACTTGGCACGGGTTATAGTCTAGCCGTGCATCTAGCCGTGTTGCTACCAGTGCTGCTAGCCGTGCCAAACACTGAGCAAGATTGAGGAGGTACATATTTTCGAGCAGAGGGAGACACGGTTTGAAATCTGGCCGTGCCGTTAAGCGTGCCAGGCGACTATTATTCACTTGACGTGATTTACTTGGAAAAGGAAAGATAGAATCGTATCTTTCTAGTTGAAGATGCTCGGCCATGCCTCAAGAAGTATAAATAGAACAACCCTAATGAGAAAAGGGAGGAGGCGGCACGAGAGAAACCCTAGAGAAGAGAAGCTGCTGCCAGGAGCTGTTGCCAGAATAGTTTCGGATTGGAAGCCAAGATATTTCGTGTTCGAATTTTCTTTATGGACTCAATTATTTTATGTTTTGCTCTTCTTATTAGATTCATGAGTGGCTAATTGTTTCATACTCGTTCCCTTGAGAAACCCCTGAGTATCATGTGACAGAATCGTTGATGTTCAATAATTTAATTCTATTCTTTGAGTTTGTTCATGTTGCAATTATAGTTTATTCATCTTGATATGTGCGCAATATTAGGATGGAATTATATCTCTGTTATTAAGATTGAGAAATCGGTAATAGAGTAGATCTTGCATGAATAAAAAGACCCCTTGTAATCCTAGAGATAGGTTATAGGAGGTCTTCTGTATTGAACGAGGTCATTGCGGTCTGGTTCAATTGAGAGTCCTAAGATTCTAACGCAATCTTGATTATGTTAATTGAAGAGAGATCTTAATTGGCTTAATTAGGATTAGGGATTATTGATCTTGAGAAAGACTGTAATCTAGTGTAAGAAACTCCGCAGATTAAAGTTTGGATATTAATCATTGGATAGTGTGGAATTGAGTAAAGCTACATGAGAATCAGGGGTGGATCTTGGGCAGGGTATGTTTAGATCATTGAATTAATTAAGGGAGTGTTTGATTACATTTACTTTGTTCATTTTATTTGTTTCTTTCAGGTTTAGGCAATAATTAGGATAGTTGAGATCATCAATAGTGAGAAGTTAGATAGTAGGAGAATCGTTAGTACTAGTACTTATAAGTCTTCGTGGGATCGATACCTGTACTCCTATGCTATACTGCTAGTCGATAGGTACACTTGCCTGAGAACTGATCGTAAGCTAGGATTGAGTAGAGGTAAAAACTTGCTAGAACGGTCAGATCGTCCCATCAAGTTTTTGGCGCCGTTGCCGGGGACTTGTAATATTAGGAAAACTTGACACCTACTACTTTAAATATATATATATATATATTATTTATTTATTTATTTTTATTTTTCTTTTGGTTATTTACTTTAATTTCGTTCGTGCTTTCATTCAAATTTGTTGAGGAAATTAAGTTCATAGTTTGTCTGTCGCGGTTTATGACAAGGAGCTCTTCATCTAAGCTTCTTGACTTTGATCCTGAAATTGACCAAACCTTTAGAAGGCGATTAAGAGAAACTGGGCCAATGGCGGATGAACGAAGAACGATGGTTGAATACGCTCGTCCTACTCTGAGCAGCACTGGGTCGTGTATTGTGCAACCAGCAATAGAAGCCAACAACTTCGAAATCAAGGCCTCTACAATGCATATGATTCACAACCAATGCCAGTTTGACGGTTTGTCTGACGAGGATCCTCATGCACACATTCAGATGTTCTTGGATATTTGTGCAACTGTCAAGCAAAACGGAGTCTCTGAGGAAGCACTGAAATTGCGACTTTTCCCTTTTACTCTCCAGGGGAAAGCAAAGCAGTGGTTTAGTTCACTAAACCGGGATTCCATAACCACTTGGACCCAGATGGCGGAGACTTTCCTGGACTATTATTTCCCACCATAAAAAACTGCCAAGTTGAGGAATGATATCACATCATTCACCCAACTAGATCACGAGCCCCTACATGAAGCATGGATTAGATGTAAGGATCTTCTTAGGAGGTGTCCACATCACCAAATGCCTAATTGGCTGCAAGTTTCCACCTTTTATAACGGACTTGACTATGCAACTCGGCAGACAATTGATGCTGCGGCTGGGGGCACTTTAAATGTGAAAACGCCGGAGGAGTCGTTGAGTTTGTTTGAGAACATGGCAAAAAAATAATCACTAATGGAGCCATGGTAGACAAAAGCACAGGGCAGCGGGCATTTATGAAGTCGATTTGATGACAGCAATTACAGCAAAGGTAGATGCACTCGCTTCAAAAGTTGAAGGGATGGCTCTATCTCAACCATACCAATATTGCCCAATTGAACCTCATTCCAACAATGTGGTATCTGAAGTGACAGAACGTGTTGAGTATGTAGGGAATCCCACAATACCACAGAACAATCCTTATAGCAACACATATAATCCAGGGTGGCGTAATCATCCCAACTTCTCCTGGAGTAATCAGCAATCTCAAAGGAGTAATGCACCTGCTCCAGGATTCCAAAGACCAGCTCCACCTCCCTTCCAAGAAAAGAAATCCAGACTTGAGGATATGATTGCGAAATTCATTCAACCGTCAGAGCAACACCATCAATCCACTGAGGCCGCTCTAAGGAATCATGAAGCTTCAATTCACAACTTCGAGAACCAGATGGGGCAGATTTCTAAAGCACTTGCTAAGCGACCGCAAGGGTCTCTTCCTGGAAATACAGAGACCAACCCAAGGGAACACGTGAAGGCAGTAACTCTTAGGAGTGGAAAGGAAGTGAAATCAGACAAGTGTGGGGAAACCTCTCTTAGTAGGAAGGGGAAGGAGACTGTTGATAAAGGCGAAACTACTGAGAAAGCAGAAAAGGGCAGAGTTATAGAGGAAAGAAAAAAAGACTTGGAAACTAAGAAGACACCTATCGTCCAGCCCTATAAACCCCCATTGCCATATCCTGCTAGGCTGCGGAATGACAAGGATCGGGAACATTTCGGTAAGTTTTTGGATGTGTTCAAACAGTTACATATCAACTTACCACTTGTGGAAGCCCTTTCTCAGATGCCCCGGTATGCCAAGTTCTTGAAAGATTTACTATCTAATAAGAGAAAGATGGAAGAGATCTCCACTGCAACAATTGGTGCAAATTGTTCTGCAATTTTACTAAACAAACTTCCAAAGAAATTGAAAGATCTAGGGAGTTTCACCATACCATGTTCCATTGGTAATTTACCCGTAGAAAAAGCATTAGCAGATCTAGGGCCTAGCATAAACTTGATGCCATATTCCCTTTTTCAAAAGCTGGGATTAGGTGAGCCAAAGCCTACACGGATGAGCCTTCAATTGGCAGATCGATCAGTGAAGTTTCCTAGAGGGGTTATTGAAGATGTGTTAGTAAAAGTAGAAACTTTTATCTTCCCGGTTGATTTTGTGATCTTGGACATGGATGTCGACACTGACGTTCCTTTGATCTTGGGACGCCCCTTTTAGCCACAGCCCGAGCAAACATTGATGTGGCTGAGGGCCGATTAGTGCTGCGCATTGGGGGAGATGAGTTAGTGATACAAACCCCAGCTGTGATGAAGAAATCGGTAGATTCTGATGATACTTGTTATGCAATCGCTGCAGCTGATACCGTTGTGGACGATATCTTATGCAAGGATCCATTAGAGTTGAGTTTGAGAGTATGCAATATTGAAGAGACAGAAGATGGTGTAATACAAGAAATGTTGACTCATCTTAATGGCAAAGATGAACTTGGAATAACAACAGAGAGGGAGAATATTGATGCAGGAGATTTTACCAGATTGAAGCCCTCTATTGAAGATCCTGGTTAAGTTCATCATTTATTCTTTTGGTCGAGCCAACGACGTTAAACAAAAGCGCTGGCTGGGAGTCAACCCATGCATCTATTAGGTTAGTTTTTCTTTTCTTTTTACTGTCATCATCATTGCATTTGTTAGTGGTAGTTTTGCAAGTAAGATTTTAACAATTAGGGTACGATATGGTCTAATTCACACCAAAGGGTATTTTTTGCATTTGTGAAAAGTGTTTCAGTCTAGGGGATGACACGGTTACAAGCACGTCCATGCCACAAGCCGTGCCACGAGGTAAGAATTTTTTTTCTTATATGAGCAGTGGATAGCACGGTTACAGGCACGACTAAGTCACAAGCCTTGCCATAAGCCGTGCCAGAAGGTAAGACTTTTTCTTGCTCTTTTAATTAGATCAGTGGATAGCACGGCTAGTGAAACGCCCAGATTTTAAGCCGTGTCATCAATAGCCTTTTAGGGCTCGCACGTTTCCAGACATAAAACCCCTTCCCTTCATTTCTCTCTTCATTCCCACATCACCTCTCTCTGCGTCTTCGTTCTTTCTCCTTCCCTCTCTGTTGAAGAACGTCATTCATCACTCTGTCCAGATTTCTCCAGCGCGGTGTAGTCAAAATGCCGAGGACTAAGACCGTGGCACGCAAAAACGCCCAACCCCGTTCAACTGGTGGTTCCTCTAGGTCCACCCGACGCTACCCTCCTAACTTGCAGAGCGAGGACGAAGGTAAGTATGATATGGTGTGCGAAAAGAAGACATTTATGCCTAATGTAGTAGTTGATTGGGAAGTGCTAGCTAAGTATGGGTTAGTGGAACGATTTGGTTATTTCTTGAACGATCCCGCTTGGAAGGCACTTCTGAGCATTGAGGAGGACGTGTACTCTTCGCTAAGTTATGATTTTGTAGCTACATTCAAACTTAGTTTTGGCCGGCATACCCAACTTGATAATGTGGTCTCCTTCTACTGCCAAGGGAGTTACCACCGTGTTGAAATGAGAAACTTTATCAAGTGTTTGGGTATTTATGACGAGGAGTTTATCAACTCCGATGAATTTGCGCAGCTTCCTGATGCCTTTCCTAGGGGCTTACTGCAGCATGGAGTGTGGAATAGTATGGGAACCGGTAGATATGACCCTTCCAAATCAAAGGGGAGCCATTTAAGGGATCCTGCCGTGCGTGTACTCCATTACATTCTGGCCCGCTCAACAACTGGTAGAGGTGATTCTCAAGGGGTTGTGAATGCTTCGGACCTGTACCAGCTGTGGAGTATGATTACAGGTACTCGGGTTAATGTCGGATTAGCAGCTGTTTGGTGTTTGAAAAAACAATGCGATCTGGGGCACCATAAGGTTTTTGTCGGCTCTTGGATTACTCGTCTTCTGAAAAACTACGGTGTTTTTCCAACCCGGGCTCCCAGGGACAGTTGTGGAAGGAGCACCTCTCTCCCTGAGAGTGTTTTGCGGAGGTGGAGGTTTCACATACCAGATGTGTCTGCCGACCAACAAGAGCCAGAGATAGAACCCGAGCAGGGTGAGGAGCAAGAGCAAGCTCGAGAGCAGGCCGGACCAAATCAGGAGCTTGCAGATTCGGTAAAGAGATTGACTGCAGATTTGGAAGAAATCAAAAGAGAACAAGCTAGGCAGTCGAAACGGGTGAAGGGCTTAAAGAGTTATTTAGTCACTTGTTTATCCCGTATTGGTGAGAAATTGAGGGTAGATCTTCCCCCATGTGGTGGCTCTAGCGATGGGGACGTCGCATCACAAGCTACTCGGGTGGTTTCTAGAGGAGATCGTCACTTGAGTGGTGCATATGATACCGGTTTTCATGTTGGAGAATCCTCGGGTGCAGCTTTCATGGCCCGACATGGAAGTCCCGTAGTTGCGACTGCTGAAGCGAGCAATCAGCAGAATACAGAGGTGATTGGATCTGCTTCTCCTCGTCGATCGGGCACTGTACCATTGCCTTCAGATGATGACTTCAGCAGCTGACCTCGCGAGTGGATCGATGGAAGTTGAACCCGGGAGATTTGGACCTTTGTATAGAATAGCCGTCTTACTTTTGTTTTTACTGCCCTGATTTGTATGATTCTGGAAAACTGACCAACCACTAATGTTTGAAATAGAAAATGCTGATGATAGTTAGCTTTATGTTCAGTCGATTATGAGTTTGTTTCATTTTGTTTTGTTTTCTTTGTTGTTTTGTTGTTATTGTTATGAGATACAGGCTTTCAAAGTACACTGACCCGTTACGTTTAGCAGAGGTTCTCATGACTCCACTTGTTCGTCGCTTGACTTTCTGTTAACGATCTGCGTTGTAAAAGAATTCAAGGAAGTTTTTCGTTTTCCTTTTGTTTTATTTTTTCTTTTATTCTTTGCTTCCCTTTATGCATTTCATGAGGACATTGGGGACAATGTCTATTATAAGTGTGGGGAAGGGGGTTAGGAAAACGAAACTTGTACGAAACTAGGATACAAGGGTTATGCAATCAAAAATGTAATTTCCTCTTAATTAAGGTATAATCGATGATGACTTTTGACAATCAAGAACTGCTGAGATTTGTTTATACCTCTATAGAATATCTTTAACAATTTTTATTCTCTTATTATGTATTAGAGATACATTGCTAAAATTACAAGATGAAATCCAAGTGAAGTAAACTTACTTATCATTTAACCTTTACTTTCGAGAAGTGAGATTGGATTAAGGTCACTAGTGAGTTTAGTATGCCCTTCTTTTTGCCCAGTAGGTAAGCTATATAACTTGCAGTGAAGGCGTAAATGATACTTGTAACTTGGTGATTTCAAAAAAAAAAAAAAAAAAGTTCAGAAGTGGGCCTCATAGACTCGAGTAATTAAGCCTGAGGGATGCCTTTTTTAGGGAATAACATCTATTGACTCGGGTGACGAACCTAGGATCAATGGTTGAAAGCTCGCTACAAGGGTCATGAGAAAAGTCTGAGAAAAATGAACTTAAAAGAGCTTATATAAATGATAGTTGATTGGTTGAGATGGTAGAGCTTCGAAGGGGTATTTTTAAAACCTAGTAGCCTAAGATCGCCTGGTCTGGGACTTACTGACCAAGGAAACCGTCTTAATTAATTAAGTAATTGAGTTAACTAGACTCGAACAAGTAAATCCGAGGGACGCCTTCTAAGCTGAGGGAATAACGTCTGTTAACTCGAGTGATGAACTCGGGATTATCGATCGAAAGTTTGTTACATGGGTCGGTAAACTTAGTTAAGTGCTTCAATGGTAAAATCTTAAGATCAACTTAAGAATTGGATGAAATAGAAAAGGAAGAGCTAGGAGACAAGTGGATACAACATGCCTTTAGTCTCTGTTGTGTTGCTTACAACAGTGGTTAAAAGGATGGTATACTTTATTTTACTAGTATCGATCTTGTGACAATTCTGACTCTGGGAATTTTAGTTTAAATGATAAGGGTAAAAGTTTCATTCATTTGGATTAGTTTTGGGAATTTTAGTATTTGTATTTTGTATACAACTAATGGTAAGATTGAGTAAAGATTATCAATGATTAAGGTGTAGCATGAAATCGATGATGCTGAAATATCTTCTTAATTGCGGGAACATATGAGAACTGGTCCTTTGGGTTTTCTTAATCCGTGTTTGCTTGAGGACAAGCAAAACCTTAAGTGTGGGGAAATTTGATGAGAGTAAATTAACCCTGGTAAATCATGGGCATTAATGATGAATTTGTATAATCTTTTGAATAAAATCAATGCGGATTCGGTATTTAACAGATAAATATATGTTTCAGGGTATAATGCCAAAGAGAAGGAGAAAGATCACAAAAGGAGCATAATTGAAGCTTAAAAGATCAAGTTAAAGTTACTCATGGACAACACGTGGAAGGCCACGGCCGTGTCATGAACCGTGGGCGCACCTGAAGATGAAAGCATCACTTGGAAAGGAAGCACGGCTTGTTATATGGGTGTGTTTGAAACCGTGGCATACGCTGTGAAGACGTGGAAAGCTCCAGAACTTGGCACGGGTTATAGTCTAGCTGTGCTTCTAGCCGTGTTGCTACCAGTGCTGCTAGCCGTGTTCCTAGCCGTGCCAAACACTGAGCAAGATTAAGGAGTTACATATTTTCGACCAGAGGGAGACACGGTTTGAAATCTGGCCGTGCTGTTAAACGTGCCAGGCGACTATTATTCACTTGACGAGATTCACTTGGAAAAGGAAAGATAGAATCGTATCTTTCCAGTTGAAGATGCTCGGCCATGCCTCAAGAAGTATAAATAGAACAACCCTAATGAGAAAAGGGAGGAGGCGGCACGAGAGAAACCTTAGAGAAGAGAAGCTGCTGCCAGGAGCTGTTGCCAGAATAGTTTCGGATTGGAAGCCAAGATATTTCATGTTTGAATTTTCTTTATGGACTCAATTATTTTATGTTTTGCTCTTCTTATTAGATTCATGAGTGGCTAATTGTTTCATACTCGTTCCCTTGAGAAACCCTTGAGTATCATGTGACAGAATCGTTGATGTTCAATAATTTAATTCTATTCTTTGAGTTTGTTCATGTTGCAATTATAGTTTATTCATCTTGATATGTGCGCAATACTAGGATGGAATTATATCTCTGTTATTAAGATTGAGAAATCGGTAATAGAGTAGATCTTGCATGAATAAAAAGACCCCTTAAAATCCTAGAGATAGGTTATAGGAGGTCTTCTGTATTGAACGAGGTCATTGCGGTCTGGTTCAATTGAGTGTCCTAGGATTCTAACGCAATCTTGATTATGTTAATTGAAGAGAGATCTTAATTGGCTTAATTAGGATTAGGGATTATTGATCTTGAGAAAGACTCTAATCTAGTGTAAGAAACTCCGCAGATCAAAGTTTGGATATTAATCATTGGATAGTGTGGAATTGAGTAAAAGCTACATGAGAATCAGGGGTGGATCTTGGGCAGGGTATGTTTAGATCATTGAATTAATTAAGGGAGTGTTTGATTACATTTACTTTGTTCATTTTATTTGTTTCTTTCAGGTTTAGGCAATAATTAGGATAGTTGAGATCATCAATAGTGAGAAGTTAGATAGTAGGAGAATCGTTAGTACTAGTACTTATAAGTCTTCGTGGGATCGATACCTGTACTCCTATGCTATACTGCTAGTCGATAGGTACACTTGCCTGAGAACTGATCGTAAGCTAGGATTGAGTAGAGGTAAAAACTTGTTAGAACGGTCAGATCGTCCCATCAGTGCCCCCTATGGGCTAACCATGAGAACAAAGTTTTAGGAAAGTGCCCCCCTATGGGCTGACTAACCTAGAATGGAATTGTCTCAAAAAGTGCCCCCTATGGGCTAACCATGAGAACAAAGTTTTAGGAATGTGCCCCCTATGGGCTGACTAACCTAGAATGGAATTGTCTCAAAAAGTGCCCCCTATGGGCTAACCATGAGAACAAAGTTTTAGGAAAGTGCCCCCTATGGGCTGACTAACCTATGATAAAATTGATTAAACTGCATCAAAAAGTGCCCTTATAAGCTGACCTTGAGAACAGATTTTTAGGAAAGTGCCCCCTATGGGCTGACTAACTTAGAATGGAATTGTCTCAAAAAGTGACCCCTATGGGCTAACCATGATAACAAAATTTTAGGAAAGTGCCCCCTATGGGCTGTCTAACCTAGAATGGAATTGTCTCAAAAAGTGCTCCCTATGGGCTAACCATGAGAACAAAGTTTTAGGAAAGTGCCCCCTATGGGCTGACTAACCTATTAAAAGGAATGTTTAGACAAGTGCCCCACTATGGGCTGACTCGTCTTATGCTTTTGAATATGCTTTCTACTGACTGAGCTAAATGATGTGATGCCTTTTATGATAGTTATTATTATTTTAATATGCTTGCCAATTTATCGTAGGCAGCCACCAAACAACCGAACCTTCGGGCTAGTTTGTTTCTGCTTCTCTTCTTCTTTTCTTGACTCGGGGTTGAAAATCTTGATGTGCTTCCTTTCTTTATGCACATGGCTCTTTTGACGGTAATGTTACCCTACTGATGCACTATGTTCTAATGCTCAAAAGTAGATGGAACTATATTACCAAATATATTAAGATTCATCATTATTTTAGTGTTTATCTTTCATTGGTGAAGTGGTGGGTAATGTGTTTACGAATATTTGTTGTGATGATAATTGATTTGGATTATTGACCATTCAGGGATATTAACTTTGCTTGTAAAAAGTAAAAACTCGACTCAACGAAATTTGTGTCGAACATTGGCTTTCATAAACATTGGCAAAATTTCGATTCCCTTGCCTAAAGATAGTACATCTTTACAGCATCTATGTTAATGGGGTCTCTCAATTCCGGACCATCCATCTGAGTTAATATCAAAGCACCTCCTGACATAACCTTTTTCACTACATAAGGGCCTTTATAGTTTGGGGTGAATTTTCCTCTGGAGTCTTAGGCATTCGGGAGAACCTTCCTTAACACTAGATCCCTCTCTTTGAAGTATCGAGGTCTCATCTTCTTGTTAAATGCTCGGGCCATTCTTTGTTGGTAACACTGGCCATGACATAGTGCGGTAAGTCTTCTTTCATCAATCAGATTCCGCTGATCAACCCTCTTCTTTACCCAGTCTGATTCAGTTAACTGAGTTTCTGACAGGATTCTGAATGATGGTATTTCAACTTCAACTGGTAGCACTACTTCAGTACCATATACCAATGAGTATGGGGTGGCTCCTGTAGATGTTCTTATTGAAGTCCTATAAGCCATGAGAGCAAACGGTAACATTTCATGCCAATCTTTGTAAGTTGTTGTCATTTTCTCGATGATCTTTTTAATATTCTTGTTGGTTGCTTCTACTGCCCCGTTCATTTGAGGTCGGTAGGGAGTTGAATTTCTGTGGTTTATGTGGAATTGTTGACATAAACCTGTCATCGATTTGTTGTTGAGATTGGTACCGTTGTCGGTGATGATGGACTCAAGAACTCCATATCGAGCTATTATGTCCCTTTTTAAGAAGTGGATTATTACCCCCTTTGTAACATTGGTATAGGATGACGCTTCTACCCATTTAGTGAAATAATCAATCGCTACTAGTATGAATCTGTAGCCGTTAGATGCTGTTGGAGTGATCGGGCCTATTATGTCAATTCCCCACATGGAGAAAGGCCATGGTGCTGATAACAAGTGTAGCTCGTTGGGCGGAGCATTTATTCGATTAGCGTAGACTTGACACAGATGACAGTGCTTGACATATTTTATGCAATCTGATTCCATGGTCAACCAATAATATCCTAACCTCATGATTTTTCGGGCCAACATGTAGCCATTCATATGAGGTCCACATACTCCCTCACGTACTTCCTTCATCAATTCGCATGCTTCATTTTTGTCCACACATCTCAACAAGGTGGTATCAGATGATCTTTTTTATAGCACAGACCCACTTAATAGGAAATGGCTTGCTAACCTTCTAAGTGTTCTTTGGTCATTCTTGCTAGCCATTTCAGGGTATTTACTTTCTTGGAGGAAAGTCTTGATGTCGTGATACTAGGGCTTGTCATCTTGTACTTTTTCAATGGTTAAACAGTAGGCGGGTCGACTTTCAATGTCTATTTTCATCGGTTGAACTTCGGCTCCTCCTGTTATCTGGATCATAGATGCTAGTATGGCTAGTGCATCTGCAAACTGATTCTGAGTTCTCGGGATGTATGTGAAAGTGATTGCCTTAAATTCTTCAATTAGCTCTGTCAGGTGTTGATGATACGGTACTAGTTTGGGGTCTTTAGTCTTGTATTCCCCTCTTGTTTGTAGTATGATGAGCGACAAGTCCCCGTATACTTCTAATTCGTGGATTTCCATTTCACAGGCCATTTTAAGGCCAAGAATACATGCTTCATATTCTGCAATATTATTGGTATAGGGAAATGTAAGTCTCGTTGCTGCAGGGAATTGAGTGCCATCTGGGGATATCAATACTACCCCAACCCCGCAACCGAATGCGTTGGCGGCTCCATCGAAAAACAGTTTCCATTTCGTGTCCTGCTCTATCCCAAAGTCTTCTACCGGTATATCTTCCACTGTTAATATATTTTCATCTGGAAATTGAGCCTATAGTTCTTGGGAATCTGTCTCGACAGGGTGTTCTTCTAATTGGTCGGCTAAGGCTTGCCCTTTCATCGAGTTCTGATTTATGTATGTGATGTCGAACTCGGATAGGAGCATTTGCCACTTAGAGATTCTCCCTATCAGAGCTGGCTTCTCTGCCAAGTATTTCAAGGGATCATGCTTTGTCAGCAGCTCAATATGGTAGTAAAGGGTGTATTTCCTTAGTCGATACATGACCCAGATTAAAGCACAACACGTCTTCTCCACCTCTGAGTACCTCTATTCCCTATCTGTGAACTTTTTGCTCAGATAATATATGGAACGCTCTCTTCCCTCGTCATCTTTCTGCCCCAGCACACATCCCATTGATTCAGGGAGTATAGTGAGGTATAAGAATAAGGGCTTTCCTTGCTTCGGGACTATCAAGACCGGAGGTTTTATAAGATAGTCTTTGATTGTCTTGAATGCCTCTTCGCATTCGTCGTCCCATTCTATTGTGGCGTTCTTCTTCAACAGACGGAATAATGGCCGGCATTTGTCGGTGAGCTGTGAGATAAAACGAGCTATATAATTTAATCTTCCCAGCAAGCTTCTCACTTCTTTAATGGAGCGTGGGGAAGGTAACTCTAATATAGACTTTACCTTATCAAGGTCGATTTTAATCCCTTCCTGGCTTATGACAAACCTTAACAATTTCCTTGTTGTGACCCCGAAAGTGCATTTCTCTGGGTTTAACTTGAGCTGGAATTTTCTCAGTCGTTTAAACAATTTCCTCAGGATATCTATGGATTTCTCCTTCTTTGGATTTGGCTATCATGTCGTCGACATATACTTCAACCTCTTGATGCATCATGTCGTGAAGTATTACGACCATGGCTCTCTGATACGTTGCCTCGGCGTTTTTCAAACCGAAGGGCATGACTTTGTAACAGAAAGTTCCCCATATTGTGATGAAAGTTGTTTTGGTTTTATCTTCTTCAGCCATTTTTATTTGATTATATCCTAAGAAACTGTCCATGAATGAGAAAAGATGATTTCCCGCAGTGTTGTCTACCAGAACATCAATGTGAGGTAGGGGGAAGTTATCCGTTGGCGTAGCTTGGTTTAAGTCCCGGAAGTCTACGTATACGCGTACTTTTCCATTCTTTTTCATAACAGGGACTATATTTGCTACCCATTCTGGGTAGTCGGATACTTCAATGAACCCTACTTCTAGCAGTTTCTTGACTTCTTCCTTAATCTTCAGCAAGATGTCAAGCCTAAATCTTCTCAGTTTTTGTTTTTTAGGTTTGACATCTTCCCTTGTGGGAAGCCTATGAACCACTATCGATTGGTCTAGCCCTGGCATGTCACCATATGACCAGGCAAACACATCCGCATATTCCGTTAATAGCTCGGTTATTTCACATTTTTGCTCGGCACTCAAACTGGATCTGATTTTGAGGTTTTTAGGTTTTTCCATGCTTCCTAGATTTACTATCTCCACAGGCTCGTCGATCAAAATTCCGTTTTGTTCATGTTTTTGCCAATTTTCTTGTATTATTTTGTGGTCTAGGATATCGCCTTCAACAACTGACCCAACAGCGTTGGAAACGATATCAGCGTTTTTATTTTCTACCTGCGCAAAATATCCCTGATGTTCGATGGTAGGAGATCTGAATAACATAAAAGTGAAAGCATATATATAAGACGAAAACAAACTATAATTGAATTTGATAAAGAGTCTCAATAAAATTTGCTTAATAATCTTTTCTCTACTTTCGAGCTAACCTAGCGCTACTGATAGGATAACAAAACCAATTGTTCAGAGCCAGATGCTGGTTGGACGTGCGGGGGATTGACTTCCCTTTGCTGCCGTCCTCTTCGTTTACCTGAAGCTCTTGAATGATGTTTGCCTTTCGGAAAGATTGTTGCAGAGGTGGGATGCACATCTGGGTGTCGGTCGGCTTCCCCTTCATTCTGCCTTTGACACCTCTTGCTTGCGCTTCTTCTGCAGCCATAGGAATGTATCCCAGTCCAAACGTCTCGTGCTGCCCTCTTTAAACTGATGGCCCTCCTTGCTGGTCACCATGTTCACTTCATTGAAAATCTGCAACCCCAGGTCTTCTGAACCTTCTTCCCCAATATAAGGTATGGCAGTCTCTTTGTATATGGCGTAATCCTGTTCGCCCAATACTGTAACTATCTGCCCGCTTGCAATGAACTTGACCCTTTGGTGGAGACTAGAGGGGATGGCTCCAGCAGCATGTATCCAAGGTCGTCCCAAAAGCAAGTTGAAAGACCTTGGGATGTCGAGGACCAGGAAAGCGATGTGGAATACTTGTGGACCAATTTCTACTGGTAGGTTCACTTCCTCCACTATGTCTCTTTTTGATCCGTCGAAAGCTCTGACCACCGTGGAGCTAGGTCTTATGTTGCTTGGATCGACCCCCAACAAGTCGAGCGTTGCCAATGGGCAAACGTTGAGGGATGATCCGTTGTCGATGAGTACTCGGGAGACAATGGTGTCATTGCACCTGACCACTATGAATAATGGTTTGGTATGTTGGTCTCCCTCCTCTCCTAGCTCTTCCAGAGAGAAAGATATCTGGTCCATTGTAAAGATAGAGTCCACTACGTGACCTATTTTGTTTGTAGCGATGCCCTCTAGGACCTGAATCTGTTTTAGTACTTTAAAGAGTGCTTCCCTGTGGGGCTAGGATGTTATGAGAAGGCCCATGAGTGATATCTGTGCTGGAACTTGATTTAATTGTTCCATGATCTTGTATTCACTCGCCTTGACCACCTTTGTAAATGCAGAGAGTCCCCCTTCCTTTTCTTCTCCTTTCTCCACATTGGGTTCTTCAGTCGGGCCTTTATACTTTAGATCGTATAATCTCCCAGAGCAGGTGATTCCTCCCACCATAGGAGGTCGCTCTTGTTCGAGGGCCCGATAGTTGAACGGTGCAGCATTGTAATTCTCTACCGCTATCGGGACATTGAATACATATCTTTTTCTTGGGATTTGTACCTCAGCTGATTGTCCCTCGTAGCATTGTATAACCTGGCCTTCTGATGAGAGTTGATCATGTTGATAGTCTTCCCCTCTTCCTTTGACGGGTTGTCTTCTTTCTCAAATTCTGGTCCCCATCTACTAGGCGGCCCCTGCTCAGTCGGGGTATAAGAATAGTTTACCAAATACTGAAATCTCTAATGTGATTCTCCTAAAGTGCCGACTGTTGGGTCTCTGGCTAACCACCTATTTTTAATGTGTGCCTTTGGTGTTTCTTCTAGAGCTTGATGGGATTGCTTCTTCTGCTGCTCCGTCGTATTCTGCTTAGGGGCTTCTTTGGGAACCAACTCCTCAGATGTGATCATATTAATGGTGGGCTTATGATTGGGCAGTGGGTTGGTATTGACATTGGGTGCTGGGGTATTCACAAAATCCAGCTGTATGATTCCTGCATCGATTAAGTCTTGGATCTTGTGCCGGAGCCTCCAGCACCTATCTGTAGAATGCCCCTCTTGACCCATATGGTAGTCACACTTGAGGCTTGAGTCGAAATTCATAGGCTTGTACTAGTCGTTGGGGATCTCGAAGCTGATCAAGTTGTCTGCCCTCAACCGAGCGAAGACCTGACTGAGCGGTATGGGGATTGGAGTGAACTGCCTTGGGGCCCTGGTGGCCTGGGTGTGACCTGTCATGGGTTGTTGGGCTGGGGTACTTGTGGTTTGGAATGTCACACGAGTCCCAGATTTTTCTGCCTTACCGGAGTGGACCGTGCTGACAGTGGACTCTTTAGCGCTATTTCCTTCTAAAGGCCTTTGTGTCGGTGTGACCCTAGGAGGCTCCATTGTTTGGAGTCTGCCGGTGGTGATGGCATTCTCAATCCTGCATCTTGCAGCCACTACCTCTGCAAAACTGGATGAGGCCTGGCCTACCAGGTGTGAAAAGTAGGTCTTGTCCAGGGTATTGACAAATATGGATGTCAATTCCTTCTCAGATATCGGGATTGCTACCCTGGCGGCCTGGGCTCTCTAGCGCTGAGCATACTCCTTGAATGGCTCAGCATGCCTTTTTCGACGACTCCCCAGATCGATTATAGATGGGGCGACTTCGATATTGAACTTATATTGGTCATAAAACGCCCGGGCTAGCTTCTCCCAGGTATTGACAATGTTGAAGTCCAGGTGGGCATACCAAACCAGTGCAGGGCCTGTGAAGCTATCTTGGAATGTCTGGAGCATGAGCTGGTTGTATTGAGCATACTTGCTCATTTTCCGGGCATATAGCCTGGTATGCATTTTGGGGCAGCCGGTCCCATCATACTTTTCGAAATCTGGGGTCTTGAACTTCTCAAGGTATACCTCTTCCCTATATGCTGGTAGATTGGTGATCCCGGCTTGTTCAAAACCATCAGGGCCCTCAATCATTTTCATCTTGTCATGGAGCTACTGGAAGAGTCGCTTCTCCATCTCCTTCTGCCTCTCCTCCATTTCCCTTTTCAAGTCGTCAGAGGTTGGTCCCTGGTTGATCTTCGGCTCATATTCAAAAGTCGAGTTGAGGTGGGAATTGATTTATTCATACTCCGGAGGCTATCCCTCCACTGCTTTCCCTTTCCTAGCCCCTGAATGTTCTTCTTGGGTTGGCTGAGTGGTGCGAAGGAGGCTGATGCTTTCAGTTAGGAGGTAGACCTGGGCAGCCAATTGTTGGACCGTTTGTTCTAGGGATATGATCCTTGAGTCTGAGGCAGCTTCAACATTTGTGTTGTTGCGGTTGTCGCTACTGTTGGCCATTTTTGTTCTTGAACGTATGAGAATTGGACTTTTGGGAGGGTTCGGTTGCTTGGGAGCTATCGTGATACCTGGGCACACATTTTGTTTTTTTAGTGTGATGTATGCAAAATGATATGCATGTGTCACGCGGATGCTAAAAATAAAAGGGTTGACAATTGATTCACAATGTAATATTGAAACTTTACTTTTATTAATATTGAAAATTTTGGAGTTCGATAATAAAAGATTACAAATAATGATCTATTTCCTAGCTCTTTTAGTCTTCTATTGTGGAGGCTCAGACTTCCCATTGATGACAGCTTCTAATTCTTTGACTTTGGCTTGGGTCTTCTCCAATTGTGCTTCCAAGGCCTTGTTCCTTTGGTCGGATTCTTTGAAACGTCCCTTCTAGATGTCTTTCTTATGATCTGCAGCTTCAAAGTATACCTCCATTCGGGCCTTGACCTGTTCTAGGTATACTTCTGTCTCTGGATTGATCTTGTCTGGTCTTGGTTGGGTGACGTCTGGAACCCGGTATGCTCTTTCCCCTGTCTGGTATAGCTGGCGGATTACAAACTCTCTGGTGGCTGGGTGTTTTCCCACTTTGCCATCTAACTCCTCGAGGTCCACATTCGGGCTTTCAATTCTGGCTTCCCAAAGTACTTTGACCTTTGCCAGCTTAGCAAACTCCTCGGCTACCAACAGGTTTGGATCTTGGTACTCAAAGGTGACTGCTTCTAGCGAGGGCCAATAAACTATATCTTGGATGGTACCAAACTGGCAGACCACTGAGTTGGGGTGATATCCAATACATCCGCTGATTCCGATTAAAGGTACTGCTTAGAGGTTTCTGCAGGTCAAGATGATTTTGTTACAGCAACTCCACCTAGCTATCCACAGAATATCCTCAACACTGGAACTTCTAAGTACCTCTACCCAACTATGGCTGGTAAGGTCATCGGGTAGCTTTACCTTTTCTATCCATGAGTTTACGAGATCTACCTACTGGGTTAAGGTTTTTCGGACCATGTTCAACCCGAAGCACTTAAGGTGGTTTACAAACCATATCAGCAGAAGGTTGAAGCTTGAGCGAAGGATCCTATGGCCTTTCTTCTTGAGGAAATTTAAGTTCCGAATCTGTTCAACCAGTAGAGCCGGGATGTAAGATCTTCCCTCCAGAAATTGGGTTACCAGCTCTGCAACCCGGTAGTGAATATAGAAGGTCCCGGTGGGGAACAGTATGGTGGCGAAGGCTGTCAAGATGAAAGCGTTCACCCTTCTCTGTCTGTAAGTTTTAGGGTCCCCACACAGTATGTCCTTCCTATCCCCATTGTCCTCTCGGGCGATGAACTAGGCTTCTAAATCATCCATACGTATGCAATATCCATTACAGTCTGCCAGGGCTTTGTTGACGGCTGTCTTACGGATGCTTAATAATCTACTGAAGGTACCGGCTGGCCCGACCTCAAGGTCTGGTGCATATATTTGATCAGTTAGTGCTGGAGCCTGTAGCAACTGGGTGTACTCCTCCAGGGTAGGGGTGATCTCATGCGGCCCGATAAAGAAAGCAGCGGGCTCGATTTCCCATAATTGGAGCATGGCCCGGACTAATGGCAAATTCACCTCTATCTTTGTCAGTGAGAGGATGGAACCGATCTTTTGCGGGATGAAGGCCTGCTCCTCTAGGTTGTACAAGGTAAACCAATGGTCCAGTACCAACTTTGGGTCCAAAGGTTCGTACACCCGAATTTCTTTGCGGAGGAGGCGGTCGACTGCGGTGCTAGCCATCTATTACAATAAGAAATTGCCTAATTACAAACAGAACTATGAAACATTACAGGGAAATAAATTTGAACTCCATGAACAAAATAACAAACCATTACATTGCCACTAATTGTCAACCCTATGATGTTATGTATGCAAGCAGGTTGGTTTTAACTGGTTCCCGAGCTCTATGGCCTCCCGCATTCTCAAAGAAATGGATCTCAGGCCATATCGAAGCATAGGGTGGGGTAACCTAATCGGTCCCGAACGGTGAATCAACTCACTTCGCCCAAAACCTACACAATGGCTTCCCGTCTTAGGTTCAAGGACGGTCCGGGTTCGACCGCATCTACTCACACACACATATGCATGCAAACCCCCACAAAAACTGAAAATCTAACTAATCCTTGAAACATTAGTAATAGAATAATGATTGAAACACATTTCTTAAAGAGAACAATTCGAAGAGATTCAGGTGGCTAGCCTATTGGCATGGGTCCCCAGTGGAGTCACCATCCTGTCAAGTCTAATTTTGAATTTTCCCATTCCTAATCCGATCTAGACTAGACCCTATGCTCATCTAATATAGATCCTCGACATGAGTTAGGAACTTCGTTTAATTTTTTTGAGTCGCCACCCAACTGTTGTTGGGAAATATTAAATTAAAACTAAAGGAGCGGATTAGTCTTAATTTGGAAGACTAGTCGTCGTTATTTCCCCTTCTCGTTTTTGAAAAGAGGAAAAGGGAAAACCAGAGTTTCTAAGTTCGGAGGCTAACCTATTAAAACCTTACGGTTACCACCTAATCTCCTAAAATTGTTCCTATTTAGAAATGTGTTTTATTTTGTTTCTGTTACTTTTATTATTTCAAGAAAATGATTTTTTATTTCATTTTATGGGTTGACTCGAATGGGTGCCTACGTACCTGCTATCTAAGATCAAACAAGCCGTAGTTCGCTTTTCTGAAAATTTTAAGTGTGTTTATGAATTTTAATTTTGAAATCTCTTTCAATTTATGTTTTTACCATTTTTGGGATTTTTTTCTAAAAAAATCTAAGCCTAAGCTTTAATCTGATTTTTGAAAATGATTTTTAGGGAAAAACATCAATTTTGGATTTATTTGAGAAAATGATTTTTCTAAGTGATAAAACTCATTTTTTATGATTTTTTTTATTATATATATTTTTTTGAATTTTCATGATTTTATGATTTTTATAAATTTTTGTGATTTTATGATTTTTTCTCATTTTTATGATTTTTTCATAATTTTTGTGCATTTTTGTTTTATTAAAATTTTTCTCCTAGGTTCTACCCTATTTCAAAATCTGAAGTTTTATTTTTTTTCTAATATTTTTATTATTTTCTACATTTTTACTATTTATTATTTTGATTATATTTTTTTATTTTTATTTATTTTTTATTTTTTATTATCATTTTTTTATTATTAACTCTTAAAAAATCTAATTTCTAACATTTTTCTATTTATTGAAATATAACTAATATGTAAATAAATAAATAACTAACTAACAAACAAATAAATAAATAAATAGCAAAATAAAAATAATCGAAATAAATAAACAAAATGAAAATAATAAAAAAAATCAAAAAATCCGGAAAATCTGACTTACCTGGATCCGGGTCGGTGCGCGGGTTAAGTCGGTTGGGTAGAATCGGGTCGGGTCAGATCGGTTGGACATGGCGATGGAGGGCTCGTTCACGGCGTTCCGGCGGTCTTTTGCAACGGGTGAGGTGTCGAATCCTAGCTTCTTGAGGGTGAGGAATCCAATGGTGGTGGTAGTTTGCTCCAAAAACGCCTCCTGGTGGTTGCTCAGCTTCGATCGATGGTCGCGGCTTTGATTTCCTCTGGTGGTCTCCGATTCACTCTTTTCTCTCGCTTTTGATATGTGATTTAGCTTCCTCTTCTCATCCTCTATTTATAGGCTTTCAAAATCGAGCTGGATAAGCTCGGATTTCCACCGATCGAGGCAAATCGGATCGACGGTTAAATGAACCAACTCTGATTCGTGTAAATCCTTCGATTTGTTGAGAGTTGATTCCAATTGGATGATGTTTATCTCAATTCTGTTGAAGATCTGTTGGATTTGTGGAAAAAATCGAATCGAAACGGCCGAAATTCGAATTTTTTCCCTCACCGGCGATCTCGGACCGAGTTTGAAGACGATCACGCGCCCCACGCATGCGTTCCCTCCAGCCAATCAGCTGCTGCCACATGTCCTGGGTAAATGAAAAAATTGCAAAACGCGGAAACTGCTTCCCCCGCGTTTCGAACCCTCGACCTCGCACCCGTACGCACCCACTTAGCCACGGCTCGGACCAGCTGAGCTAGCCCATTTTCCTGATTTTGTTTATTTTGCAAATTACATATATGCAATGCGATTTTTTTATTTTTTTGTATTTTTTGAAATTTCAAAAATTTGTAAAAATTATTTATTATTTATTATTGTCATTTCTGAAATCATTTTTTAAAATTGATGTTTTTTCCTATTTATTTTTATTTTTTTGAAATTTTTAATTATTTATGCTAAATTAGGGAAAAATTAGAAAAATTGGAAAAAATTAAGAATTGATTATTATCAATTATTATTCATTCCTAGGGCAAAAATGGGGTGTTTACAGGTTAAATAATGAAATTAATTTAAATTTTAGATCTAGGAATTTTAAATGAAAATTTAGAGTAAATATTTATGTTTAGAAGAATCAAATTAACTTAGACGTAAAGTTTCATAATAAAATATTAATAATAAGAAATTTAAAAATACTGTCGTATGCATGTGAAATATTAAAATTGAAATAATTATAATATAATATAATATAATATATATCCATAAGTATAAAAAAAAAATTTCTAGATTCAGATTTTTCAAAATCTACTACAAAATCCCATCCTTTCTTCACGTTAGCAGTAGTAGGAGATTTGGAATTAGTTGCTCGTCGTGTCACCAGCGTTAGGTTGCGTCAATTGAAGCAGCACCGTCCTTGTCCCTTCTCTCTTCTTTTACTCTTTCTTTTTTTTTTCTTTTCCTTCTTCTTCTCCTTCTCCCACTAGTCACATCCCCTCCATTCTATCCCCCACCCCTACTTCTTATTCCTTGTTCTTACCTTCTTCTTCCTCTCTTCTCCTCCCCGATCACATCTTCCCCATCTTTTCCTATTTTCTATTCTGATTCAAAGAACCCCTACCCTCTCCCATTGCTTTTTCGTCTCACTCATTCCCTACCCGATCTCTTCTTCCCATTCCCTTTCTCTTTTCTTTTTCCTTCTTCTAGACTACTTACCCATTCCTTTTTCCCTTCCAAAGACCACTGAGCAACGGGTCTTAGGTGAGAGCTCCAGCAGGCATCTTTGCTCCTTCGTTTTCCTTAGCTATTGAGGAGACAAGCAACAACATCTAGGTGAAGAAAACCACAACAAACCGTAACATCCAAGCACTTTGGGCGAGCATGAAAGGAGGTGAGTAGCAAAGGAAAGAAAGCCAAGGAGTGAGCAATGTATGTGTATGTACGTGAGGTGGAGGAGCCACCTTGTTGCAACCATGTGTGTGTGCGTATGTATGAGGAAGGAGGACAGAGGCAACAACAACGATGACAACCACAGCCACAACAATGGCAGCAACAACAACCATGATGATGACAGTAACAACCACCACAATGGGAACTACAACATTGTCTGCCTAGTTTACCTTTCTACAAAGAGATTTGGTTAGCCACACGAACTAAAACAACAAGTTAAGGTTTCATCTTCAAGCTATGGAATAATAGGTGTAACCACATGATGTTCAGAGTGAAGCAGTAATTACTGGGTTCCCGTGAATGAAACTCGCAACACAGGAGCATAATGGGGACTCTTATCCTTCCAAGAATGTGGTTCCTCAGCTTGGCATGAGCTTTCAGATGTTTTCGCTGCAACAACAACAATGATGACTCCAATAGCAGCAGTAACGGGGACAATAGCCACAGCAGCAACAGTGACCGTGATGACCGTAGCAGTAGCATAAGAAGGGGGAAAAGGGAGAAGGAGCTAGGTACGTGTGTATGGAAGGTGTGTGTGGTGTTTGTGGGTGTGTGTGTAGGGGTATGGAAGGTGTGTGTAGTGTATACAGGTATGTGTGTATATATGTGGTGTGTGCAGGTATGTGTGTATGTGTATGAGATGGTGTGTGGTATGTGTGGGAATGTGTGTATGTGTATGAGATGGTGTGTGGTGTATGTGGGTATGTGTGTATGTATACGGATGGTGTATGGTGTGTGCGAGTATGTGTGTATGTGTGTGGAAGGTATGTGTGGTGTATGCGGAGTATGTGTATGTGCATGTTAGTGGTGTGAGACGTGTGCAAAGTATATGTGTATTTATGTGCTAGTAGTGTGTGTGTGTGTGCATGTAGACTTGAGGTGAAAAGAGGATTGCAAAGTGCAGTGGTGTGTGCATGTAATTAAGTGCATAGTATGATTGTGTGTACGTATGTGTAGGTGTGTGCGTGGTGTGTGTGTAAGGTGTAAAAGTGGGGTTCGGTGAATAGGAGATATGAAGTAAAAAAGGAGGAAGAAAAGGAAAATGGAAGATGTCTAAGAAGAAGGAAAAACATAAAGAATTAAATGGGAAATTTTGAAATATGTACATTCCTAAAGATGGCCTAAGGAAGAGTGAAGAGAAATGATGATGTGCTCAAAACCAATTTCAAGCACAATCAAATGACTCAAGAAAACAAGTCACAATTCAATCACAAAACCAGTTCAATGTGGATGACAATTTGCGTGAAATCCTTTAAGATTTGATGGAAAAATGAAGATCAAATGATGTAATTGCAATCCCTAATTGTAATATTCACCAAGTGACAACAAAAAGAGATTAGATTCATGTGAATTCCACTTTTCCTCCAATTCAGATTCACGCCAACACTAAAGAACAATCAAACTTACAAGATAATTGTCCACGAATTACATTCACAAATAAGTCCAAGAAAGCTTCAAATCCACCTTAGATATGGCTCTCTAGAGAAGAAGTGAAGAACAATAAAGAAGGAAATTGATATAACTCACAATTTCTCCTTGTTGCACTCGCCACAATTCCAATTCTTGAGTTGAAAATGATGAGAGGTTTTGAACTAAGGATGAACCCTAATTCCACACATGAAGTGCTAGGTTTAATCTGCAAAATATGCCCCCCTCAAACCCTCTTCTAAGCAAGTATTTATACTTGCTACTCCTAGGGTTAGAAAGTGGTCAAAATTACAAGTTTGCCACTTTTAAGGTGGCTAGTCCTAAATGAAAATGACAAGGAAATGAAAGTGTCCCAAAACCAAATATAAGAAAAAATAGTTCATAAAAACAATTACAAAGTACAAAATATCATAAGTCTTCATGAACCAATGCCTCGGAATGGAAAACAATCGCAGCGGGTCTTTGATTGTCACTCTGAAAATGTTCTATGTCCATTAACTATTGTAGGACATATTGGCATCCTATGGAGAATTATCATTGTACGTGTAAGATTATTCTCAAATATTTATTAAAAATAAAGACATAAAGTAAAATATGAGCGATTTGGATCATCATCCAAATCAGGTTCTGAAAATGTCGACTGTGCCAGAAATTTTCCCATCATCTCCTCGGGCTTTTGAAAGATTTGCCCTCAAATCTAAAGGATCAGTTTTGGAACTGAACCCTAATGTCTCTATCGTCCTGCTCTACTGGCTATCAAAGGTAGTAGATGGAGTTCTGATCTGTTCCTGAAACCCATAGACCTCAGATGGAGTCATTGGCGATAGAACTATGCGTGATTCGCCCATACTGAACATGTAGGTATTTCTAAACCCATCATGTAACACCCGTCGATCATACAACCAAGGCCGACCCAATAGTAAATGGAATGCATGCATAGGGACTACAACACATAGGATCTCATCATGATACTTCTGCCCGACATTCACAGGAACCTTTGCCCTAAGGGTAACATACATACTACCTCGATTATCCAGCCAATGCAAGTTATAAGGGCTAGTGATGCGAACCCTAGGTATATTAAACCTAGAACCCGTTAATCGTGATTTGAAACCGGATTCCCAAGTATCGTCTTGAACAAGTGATGAACGGAACTAGACCCCAACCACACCTGCTGATTGAAACCTAAGTTATCAAGATGACTTCCCCAAGCGTTTAGATCGAAGAAATCGAAAGGAGTTCTTTCGCAAAGAACAAAAGAGAGAGAGCTCTCAAAATGTGTATTCAACAACCATCCGTCAATTGGTCTGACAAAAGAGTATTTATATGGCCCCGTAAAATACCTAAAAGGGGGAAAAATCTAAGCGTACACGTGGAAATAAATAATAATATTCGCGTCTGAACATGTGATGAGTGCAGTACACGGCCGTGTCCCAAGTCGTGTCTTAACCCGTGTAAGCTTCTGTGAAAGTTTTGCAAGCCGTGTCCCCAGCCGTGCCCGGAACCGTGTCAGCCTCTGTCCTCCATTCAAGGCTGGTTCTCTCGGGATCCTCTTTGGAAGCTTGGATTATGTGAATAAATGTCGATTCTCCCTTGGTAAAGCTCGGTTCCTTCTCTTGCAGCTCCATCACTAATCCTTGCAAAGCTTCTCTCATTCGCTTAGCTCTAGCTCTTGTCATTGGACCTCCAATACCATGTAACGGGTCATTGGATTTTGACTCTTGAACTCTTGATGTTAGCTGATCCCCATCATTCCCTCCTTCCTCGAAAAGATTCGTCCTCGAATCACCTGCATCATATAGAGTAAGGTCAGAAACATTAAAAGTTGCGCTTACATTACCATAGTGACTTGATAAGTCAATCTTGTAAGCGTTATCATTGATGCGTTCCAACACTTGGAATGGCCCATCTCCCCTAGGGTGCAACTTAGATTTTCGCTGTTCAGCAAATCGCTCCTTTCTCAGATGCACCCACACCCAATCTCCTGGATGAAAGACAACCTTCACATGATCCTTATTAGCCTGGCGAGCATAATGCTCATTCTTCTTCTCAATGTTAGCCCGCACCTGAGCATGCAATTCCCGCACAAATTTTGCCTTTTTCTTTCCATCAAGATCAACAAATTCATTAACAGGCAAAGGCAAAATATCCAGTGGAGTCAAAGGATTAAAACCATACACAATCTCAAATGGAGAGTAAGATGTAGTCGAATGCACAGTCCTATTATATGCAAATTCTACATGAGGTAGACATTTCTCCCATTGTTTCAAATTTTGATGAATCACAGCACGCAACAAGGTTGAAAGAGTCCTATTGACTACTTCGGTCTGACCATCAGTTTGAGGGTGTGCAACAGTAGAGAACAACAGCTTAGTGCCTAGCCTATTCCATAGAGTACGCCAAAAATGACTCAAGAATTTCACATCCCTATCACTCACAATAGAATTGGGCAAGCCATGCAATCGCACAATCTCTCTAAAGAACAAATCAGCAATATGTTGTGCATCATTAGATTTAGAACAGGCAATGAAATGAGCCATCTTACTAAACCTATCAACAACAAAAAATATGCTATCTTTTCCACTTTGAGACCGTGGTAACCCTAACACAAAATCCATAGAGATGTCAGTCCAGGGTTGATTAGGCACGGGTAATGGAATGTATTCTCCATGAGGCATTACTTTGGATTTAGCCTGTCTACATGTAATGCACTTGTCACACACAGTTTGCACATCATGCTTCATTTTTTGCCAATAAAAGTGTTCATGCAAAATATCCAAAGTCTTTTTAACACCAAAGTGTCCCATTAAACCACCCCCATGTGTTTCCCTCACAAGCAATTCACGCATAGAACTTTTAGGCACACACAACCTATCTTTCTTAAACAAGTACCCATCATGCCTATAAAAGTCAGCATGTCTAGACTCAGCACAAGCAACCCAAATTTGACTAAAATCAGCATCAGTCTCATACAATTCCTTAATGAGTTCAAATCCAAGCAATCTAGTATGCAAAGAAGTCAAAAGTGAATACCTTCGAGAAAGTGCATCAGCTACCACATTCTCTTTTCCTTGCTTGTATTTAATCACATACGGAAATGTCTCAATGAACTCTAGCCACTTTGCATGCCTCTTGTTCAACTTACCTTGAGTTTTTAGAAACTTCAAACTCTCATGATCGGAATGAATGATGAACTCCTTAGGCCATAGGTAATGTTGCCAAGTTTGCAAGGTCCTCACCAGAGCATATAACTCCTTGTCATAGACTGGGTAATTTAATGCAGCGCCATTGAGTTTTTCGCTAAAATAAGCGATCGGTTTAGATTCCTGCATCAAAACACCACCAATACCTTTCCCAGACGCATCGCATTCAATTTCAAAAACCTTCTCAAAATTAGGTAGAATAAGTAATGGTGCATTAGTCAACTTACCTTTCAAAACATTAAAAGCCTCCTCATGCACTTTAGTCCACCTAAACTCAGCATTCTTCTTAACATGATCATTTAAAGGAGCAGCTATAGAACTAAAGTCCCTAACAAACCTCCTATAAAAACTTGCTAATCCATGAAAGCTCCTGACCTCACTTGCGTTCCTAGGTGTTGGCCACTCCCTGATCGCCTTCACCTTTTCTTCATCCATAGCAATCCCATCTACACCTACAACAAATCCAAGAAAAACCACAGATTCCATACAAAAGGTGCACTTCTTCAAGTTTGCATACAACTTGTTTTCTCGCAAAGCAGTAAACACACTTTGTAAATGCTGAACATGTTCATTTAAAGTCGTGCTGTAAACTAGGATATCATCAAAGTAGACAACAACAAACTTTCCAATGAAAACGCAAAGAACATGATTCATCAACCTCATAAATGTGCTAGGCGCATTTGTTAATCCAAAAGGCATTACCATCCACTCATATAAACCATATTTAGTTTTAAAAGCCGTTTTCCACTCATCTCCCTCTTTCATGCGAATTTGGTAATAACCATTCTTTAAATCAATTTTGGAAAACAAACAGGCACCATGCAACTCATCAAGCATATCATCAAGTCCAGGGATAGGATGTCTATACTTAACTGTGATCTTGTTGATTGCTCGACAGTCAACACACATCCGCCATGTTCCATCCTTCTTGGGAACCAGGATGACAGGAATTGAGCATGGACTGAGGCTTTCTCTCACAAACCCCTTCTCTACTAGATCATCAACCTGCCTTTGGATCTCCTTAGTTTCCTCTGGATTGGCCCGATAAGCTAGCCGATTAGGAATGGAAACACTTAGGATAAAGTCAATCTGGTGCTCAATGCCTCTTAGTGGAGGCAATCCCCTTGGGACTTCCTCAGGAAACAAGTCCTCATATTCCTGCAAAAGAGACACAACCACACTTGGCAAAGAAGAGTTAAGGTTAGTAGTAGTAAAATATAAATCCTTGTACATGAGTACAAGTAGTTGTTTCCTGGCCACTATTGCACCTTTAACCTCACTTTTTCTTGCAACTCCACTCTCTCCTGCAATTTTCTCTCCACTCAGTGTGTTAAGCTCTTCACTCTCTTGGCTCATGATAGAGCCATTTTATACTCAATCTTTATAGTATAAATTGTGTTAAATTATTATTGATTTTATAGAAATCATAAGGAAATGGTACTTTAATTCTATCATCGTGATAAATCAGCTGAAATGGAGTCAAGGATGCTAATTCAAGTATTTTAGAGAAGTCATCTACAATTTGGATCAAGACAAGAAATTACACCACCGGAGGAAGCACGGTTTGAGGCACGGTCAAGGTTCAAACCGTGTTACACACTGGACAAGAAGGCGAAAATGAGGACTTTGAACAGAGAGAGACACGGCTTACGGCACGGCCGTGGTGGAACCCGTGGGAGAAACCGTGCTTGAAGCCATGGTGGAAGCCAGGACCAAGGAGAAGAAAGTGTGGAACATCAATCAGATTAAGGCACGGCTAGAAATCTGGCCGTGGGTCGAACCGTGGTTCACACTGGGCGTGGATGAAGACTTGAAGAATATGCACAGAGGATGGCACGGCTTGATCCACGGCCGTGTGTTGAGGCGTGCCAGGCAGACGAATCTTCACTTCTCGAAATCTACTTGAAAAAGGAAAGATATTTTCGTATCTTGCTAGCAAAAGATCACATGCTATTCATCTAATAGTATAAATAGAGCCAACCCTAGAGGGTTAGGACAACTTTTGAATCTTTGGATCTTGAAGAACCTTGGATCATCTTGGAGGCAGAGCAAGCAACCGGGTTCATTATGTTTCTATCTTTTATTTTCGTTTTATTGATGAACATGTGTAGCTAAGCTACTTTTCTAGCCAAAGGGTCATAGATGTTTAATTCTCCACGAATTGTGAGGTCTAATTGACTTGTATTTATTCTATTCTTTGCTTTCGGGTATTCATATATTTCTAATCGTTTTGTCATTATTATCTTTGTTGATTGGTATGAATAGAGCTCTTCTACTCAATTAGCAAGTTAATATATTGTCAACTAGCACGTCAAATCCGTAATTGTTTGATTGTTCTAGTCTTAGTGACGCAATAACGTGTTTGGTTATAAAAGAGATGATCGAATTCATGTTATGGAGGTGTGTGATCATGTTTAAATAGGTTATCTTATAATCTACTAGCGTGAATTGGTAGTCTCTCTAGATCTTAATGCTATTGATAGATTAAATCCTAAGCGCTTGTCTAAGGGTTGTTTAATCAATAAGAGAAATAATTCAAAGCGCTTGTCCGAGGTTATCGAGGAAGTAAGGAGAGATAGGTTGTTAGAGCTTGTTAATAACCATAATCAATTTATCTAGAACAAGAATAGAGAACATTTGCATCGATGATCAATTCCTAGAATTAAACCATCTTGATTCCTTTGGCTAGGCTTTTACCAATATCTGATTTTCTTACCTTGTTTTACTTTATTTGATTCACAAACCAAACCCCCCCCCCCCCCCCCATTTTCCTTTTTCTTATTGTTCTCTTTGAATAGAAATATCTTTACCAATCCCTGTGGATTCGACCCTACTCACCACTATATGCAAATCATATAATTGTCTAGGAGTAGGTTTTATTTTTATTGGATTCGACACCCATCAAATTTTGGCGCCGCTGCCGGGGATTGGTGTCAAATTTATTTCTATTCTTGTATGACTCGTTCTTCTCAGACAGGTGAACTAACTTATAATCCGGAGATTGAGAAGACTCTAAAGAGGTTGCGACAAGAAGCTAGATCATCCCCCGGACCGAACTTAGTATCGGACTTGTCAGATTCATCCTTTGATTCTGAAACAGAGGAAGACATGGCAAATCTCGAGAGAACCTTAAGGGAGTTGGCTGCGCCGGATGTGAATCAACAACCACTTTGTATTCACTACCCTGAACTAGCCGTAGAATTCGAATTGAAATCTGGGTTGATACATCTGCTACCTACATTTCATGGTCTTGAAAATGAAGATCCTCACAAGCATTTGAAAGAATTCCATATAGTGTGTTCTAGTATGAGGCCGCAAGGAATAACCGATGATCAAATCAAGCTACGCGCTTTTCCATTTTCTCTAAGTACTAAAGCTAAAGATTGGTTGTTTTATTTGCCTCCAGGTTCTATAACCACATGGACTGATATGGTGAGACTCTTCTTGGATAAATTCTTCCCCGCATCCAGAGTCGTTAGTATAAGAAGAGAAATTTGTGGTATAAAACAAAGGGACACCAAGACTCTTCATGAGTATTGGGAAAGGTTCAAGCAACTGTGTGCAAGCTGCCCACAACATGGGATATCTGAACAACTCCTCATCCAATATCTCTACGAAGGCCTACTTCCGATGGAAAGAAAGATGATGGATGCTGCAAGTGGAGGCGCCATAGTAAACAAAACCCCTGGTCAAGCTAGGGAATTGATCTCCATTATGGTTGCTAATTCACAACAATTTGGGTATAGGCACGATACGTCTTCAAGGAAGGTAAATGAGGTAAGTGTGTCTAACCTTGAACATCAAATTTATAATCTTACCTCCCTTGTGCAGCAGCTAGCTCTTGGAAATACCCAACAGGTGAAAGCTTGTGGAATTTGCGCTGCTCCTAGTCATCCGACCGACATGTGTCCCACATTGCAAGATGACAACCATGAACACGCCAATGTTGTAGGCGGATTCCCAGGACAGCCACAAAGGAAATATGATCCCTATTCAAACACTTACAATCCCGGATGGAGGGATCATCCTAACTTCCGATATGGCAATAACCCTCAACATGTCCAACAATTCCAGCCAAAGCCATCACACCACGTACCCCAAGCTCCTTCCACTTCAGGTATGCCCCTTGAGGATATTGTTAAGTCTCTAGCTGTGAATACCAAACAATTTCAGGAGGAAACAAAGCAAAGCATTCAAAACTTGGAGCATCAGGTAAGCCAACTTGCTTCAGCTATCAATAGGTTAGAAACTCAAGGTAAGTTACCTTCTCAAACTATTACAAACCCGAAGCAAAGCGTTAATGCAATTACCTTGAGAAGTGGAACAGAATTGCAGGGATCAAATAAGAAAGGAAATCCGTCTAATCTTGAGGAAGAGACCAAGAAAGAGACTTCGACTCCGAGCCAGCAGGGCGACCAGATTAGCAAGTCTCTATATGAGCCATCGAAGGTCACATTGATACCACCTCCTTTCCCCTCCAGATTAGCGAAATCCAAGAAGGAAGCGGAAGAAAAAGAGATTCTGGAAACGTTTCGTAAAGTCGAGGTAAATATTCCTTTACTTGATGCAATTAAGCAAATACCTCGCTATGCTAGATTCCTCAAGGACTTGTGCACTAACAAAAGGAAGCTGAAAGGTAATGAAAAGATTAGTGTGAGTGAAAATGTTTCAGCTATTATTCAGAAGAAGCTCCCTCCTAAATGCGAGGATCCAGGTATGTTTACTATTCCTTGCAAAATAGGTAATCTTGGAATCGCTAAAGCCATGTGTGATCTAGGAGCTTCTATCAATGTCATGCCATTGTCTATTTATCAACGTTTAAATGTTGGTCCTTTAAAAGAAATGGGTATTATTGTTCAACTTACTGATAGGTCCAATGTTTATCCTGAGGGAGTTCTAGAGGATGTTTTAGTTCAAGTCAATGGGTTGGTTTTTCCTGCTGATTTTTATGTGCTTGACATGGACGATAGTGATTCTCATACTTCATCACTGATATTATTAGGGCGACCATTCCTTAAGACTTCTAAAACGAAAATCGATGTAAATGATGGCACCCTCACTATGGAATTTGATGGTGAAGTGATTAGATTTAACATTTATGATGCCATGAAACACCCTAACGATATCTCTCCTGTTTTTGTTGCGGATGTTATTAACCCATTACCACAGGCACCAAGGCTGGAATCCAAATCCTTATCCGAATATTTAGCTAGGAACGTCTAGCCAAAGACGTTAAAGAAAGGCGCTTCATGGGAGGCAACCCATGTAAAAAAAAAAAAAAAACAAGTTTTGTTTTGCATTAGTTTTGGTTTGTTTTAGTTTTGTTTTGTTTTAGTTTAGTTTATTTTGATTTTAGTGTAGTTTTGAACTCTTTGGATCGGCTGCAGCAAGGATACATATCATTAGATGACACTTTCCAGAGCTTAAAGGAAAAACTCCAATACCAGGGAAGTACCAGTATTTCCTTTCTCTTATTCTCTAATGTTCCTTGAGTTGTTAATTCCTTTTCAATTGTGCTAAATTAGGAACAGTGAGGACACTGTTCAAGCTAAGTGTGGGGGAGAGGATAATAAAATATAGAGAATAGAGAACTAACTTATACTCTGAATGTTTGTCCTTAAGCAATTTTAAGCCAATTTTTTTTTTCTTTTTTTTTTCAAAATTATCATGAAATCTAGAGATTGTACTAAATGTTGTAATAAGCATCTACAAAATGTGAAATTGACTTGTTCAAATGCTTTACTCACCCACTGCTGTGATTAGAATACATGGTTAAAATCAAGTAGTGAAATCTTTAAGAAACAAATTTACCTTGTATTTAGCTTTAGAATTGGAAGTCTAAGAGTAAGTCGAGTCCCTAAGTGAAAAATAAACAAGTTTACTTCTAGGTTATATTAGCTACTGTATACTCTTTGAAGTTGTTTGTAAAGCAATCATAACACTAAAAAAAAAAAAAAAAAAAAAAAAGAATCAAGCATAGCCATTACTCCAATGATTCAACTAATTGAGTTAAGAGTATTCAAACTTGAATGTTAGCATGAGGAAGAGTCCGTAGGGGTATCTCAAAACCCGGTCACTTGAGTGATGAGCTCGGGATGTTGCCGACTCAATGAACTCACTATAACGATAAGGGCGAAAAAGACAAAAGTTCATGAAAAGAAGCGGGCAAAAACCCGTCAAAATAGATGCTTGAATAAATCAAAAGAACATGAATGTGAACATTCATTGAATAAAACAAAGATGTATAAAAGGGAGAATATCTAGCAAAGAGCTTATACCATATGCTTTTACTTTATACTGCAAGGATTATATGCTTGATAATATCCAATGAAGTTTAATTGGGTGTTTTTCCTTAGTGGATTAAGTATTTACTTTTGGAATAAAAATACTTTTGCTAAATTAGCTATTGAATTTTGCCCATAGTAATTTGATCATAGGAAACCAGTTTGGTTGAAGTAGTAGACATTAAAACTACAAGTCATGAATTACAAATGAATAGATGCTTGGAATGATGAAAAGAAAGTTTGTATAATCTATGATAGATTTCTCAATTGATTTGATGCAATTGCTTGAGGACAAGCAAGAGTTTAAGTGTGGGGGAATTTGATAGAGCCATTTTATACTCAATCTTTATAGTATAAATTGTGTTAAATTATTATTGATTTTATAGAAATCATAAGGAAATGGTACTTTAATTCTATCATCATGATAAATCAGCTTAAATGGAGTCAAGGATGCTAATTCAAGTATTTTAGAGAAGTCATCTACAACTTGGATCAAGACAAGAAATTACACCACCGGAGGAAGCACGGTTTGAGGCACAGTCAAGGTTCAAACCGTGTTACACACTGGATAAGAAGGCGAAAATGAGGACTTTGAACAGAGAGAGACACGGCTTACGGCACGGCCGTGGTGGAACCCGTGGGAGAAACCGTGCATGAAGCCGTGGTGGAAGCCAGGACCAAGGAGAAGAAAGTGTGGAACATCAATCAGATCAAGGCACGGCTTGAAATCTGGCCGTGGGTCGAACCGTGGTTCACACTGGGCGTGGATGAAGACTTGAAGAATATGCACAGAGGATGGCACGGCTTGATCCACGGCCGTGTGTTAAGGCGTGCCAGGCAGACAAATCTTCACTTCTCGAAATCTACTTGAAAAAGGAAAGATATTTTCGTATCTTGCTAGCAAAAGATCACATGCTACCCATCTAATAGTATAAATAGAGCCAACCCTAGAGGGTTAGGACAACTTTTGAATCTTTGGATCTTGAAGAACCTTGGATCATCTTGGAGGCAGAGCAAGCAACCGGGTTCATTATGTTTCTATCTTTTATTTTCGTTTTATTGATGAACATGTGTAGCTAAGCTACTTTTCTAGCCAAAGGGTCATAGATGTTTAATTCTCCACGAATTGTGAGGTCTAATTGACTTGTATTTATTCTATTCTTTGCTTTCGGGTATTCATATATCTTCTAATCGTTTTGTCATTATTATCTTTGTTGATTGGTATGAATAGAGCTCTTCTACTCAATTAGCAAGTTAATATATTGTCAACTAGCACGTCAAATCCGTAATTGTTTGATTGTTCTAGTCTTAGTGACGCAATAACATGTTTGGTTATAAAAGAGATGATCGAATTCATGTTATGGAGGTGTGTGATCATGTTTAAATAGGTTATCTTATAATCTACTAGCGTGAATTGGTAGTCTCTCTAGATCTTAATGCTATTGATAGATTAAATCCTAAGCGCTTGTCTAAGGGTTATTTAATCAATAAGAGAAATAATTCAAAGCACTTGTCCGAGGTTATCGAAGAAGTAAGGAGACATAGGTTGTTAGAGCTTGTTAATAACCATAACCAATTTATCTAGAACAAGAATAGAGAACATTTGCATCGATGATCAATTCCTAGAATTAAACCATCTTGATTCCTTTGGCTAGGCTTTTACCAATATCTGATTTTCTTACCTTGTTTTACTTATTTGATTCACAAACCAAACCCCCCCATTTTCCTTTTTCTTATTGTTCTCTTTGAATAGAAATATCTTTACCAATCCCTGTGGATTCGACCCTACTCACCACTATATGCAAATCATATAATTGTCTAGGAGTAGGTTTTATTTTTGTTGGATTCGACACCTATCAGCTCACATGTGTTTGCCTCTCACTCTTTCTTTCTTTTTCACTCTTTTCTTGTCCACTCAAGTGTTTCTCTCTAAACTCTTTTGCTAGCCTCACTTGATCCTCACAAGCCTCTCATGGTTTCTAGGGAGTCAGAACCACATTTCTCTTGTTTAAAACAAAAGAGTAATGGTTCTTGTACCCATCATACATTACCCTCCGATCGAACTGCCACGGTCGCCCCAACAATATGTGACTAGCCTGCATGGGAACTACATCACACATCACCTCATCATGATAACTCCTAATAGAAAATGAAATAAGAGCCTGCCTGGTCACCTTCACTTCCCCACACTCATTCAACCACTGTAACCGATATGGCTTCTGATGCTTCGAAGTCTTCAACCTCAACTTATCAACCAATAAGGTACTAACAACATTAGTACAGCTACCACTATCAATAATCAAGCTGCATACCTTCTTCTGTACATGACACCGGGTGTAAAAAATATGCTCACGCTGAACCCCTTCACCATCATCCTTAGGCTGAGTACTAAGGACTCGCCTAGTAACTAGCAATTCCCCACTCACGGGTCCCTCAACGTCCACATCACTACAATCTTCCAATGGTGGCATGTCATCATCACTGGAACTAATACTCTCCATATCTCCATTATCCCGAATGATCATGGCCCTTTGATTTGGACATTGAGATGCAATATGTCCAAACCCCTGTCACCTGAAACATTTGACATCACAAGTTCTAGTGAATGGTTTAGTGTCAGATTTACCTTTAGTGGAAGTAACTGGACTCTTAGCCTTCACATCCTCTTTTGGTTTTGAGTTTGCAGTGTTCTTCTTCCAATTTAACTTCCATGAAGAGTTAGAAGTCGCCCAAGATTTAGAATTTCCTTTATACTTCAACTGCTTCTCTACCTTGATCGCCTTATGCAACAATTCCTCAATATCCACATAATGTTGTAAGTCTACTACATCAACGATCTCCCGATTCAACCCATTGATGAATCTAGCCATTGTAGCCTCATCTTCCTCATCTACTTTAGCTCTAATCATAGTTATCTCCATCTCCTTATAATAATCCTCTACACTCTTGGACCCTTGCATCAACCCCTGTAATTTCCTATGCAAATCCCTATAATAATGACTAGGGATAAATCTCTTCCGCATAATTGTTTTCATCTCATTCCAAGTGCTAACAGGCCTCTCACCATACCTTCTCCTATTACGCACCAGCTGATCCCACCATACACTGGCATAATAAAAAAATTCAATTGCAGCTAACTTTATCTTCTTCTCCTCACTATAATTATGGCAATCAAATACATGGTCCACTTTTCTCTCCCACTCCAAATACAGCTCTGGATCATTCTTCCCTTGAAAGGAAGGTATCTTCATCTTAATACTACCCAAATTACCATCTCGCCGTTGGGTATCTCTTCTCTCCCTCATGAAACCATATTCCCCTGAATCAGTATCCTCCTTCTCTTCTATACTCACTCCCCCTCTTGAATGCCTATTGGTTCTTCTCCCCACAACATTACTACTTGACGGTTCCCTACTCTGCTCCATCTTATCAAACCTCTCATGGACTTGCTCCATTTCAGCACTCAGCATTTTTCTCATCTCACCGAATAATGCCTCAAACATCAATTTCTTATCTACGCCTCCCTTCTCTCCATTAGTAGGACTTTGATCAGACATATTGCTGCAACAAAAGGGTTAGAAATAACACAAAAAAAAATATAAACCTCACAATTCACTCCCTCACCTGTTTACACTCACAGATATAGATTTACTCGTGTTTCGTTCAATAAATAGATGATCCTCACAACACGCTCTTATAGGCTCTTTGATCAGAACTCAATCAAAATTTCTTTAACATAAACCACTAAGGCAACTCAACTTTTTAAACAAACGGTTCCAATTCAACAGCCAATTAAGAGAAACACGGACAAAGACTCCAATAGGGACACAATGAATACAATTCGAATGAACGGAAAAATATAGATAGTAGATTACTGAAATGTTCTTCTTTTTTTTTTTTTTTTTTTTAACCTAATCTAATTTGTCTGCGACATGCAGTGGCCGCAGTGGAAAAGGCAACGAATTTGCCTTGCTCAGGGAATCGACGACTTTAATGGCCGTAGAATCCCCCCCCCCCCCCCCCTGATAACGGACGAGAAACAACAACTGAACAATAGCAATTCCTTAATGAATTTGTAAGACAGGAGAATTTAGATTCTTTGCGTCAACTAATGGAAATTCTTGCGGAGAAATCCAATTGACAAATTTCCAGACAGATACGAACAAAATAACAATAATCGAACGACTTGAATTCCTACACAAATAAAACAATTTTTTTTTTTTTAAAGAAGACAACGATAATTAATCGAAAAGGATAGAATTACTTGAATCAAGAAGCCGAGGCTCTGATACCAAATGATGCGAACCCTAGGTATATTAAACCTAGAACCCGTCAATCGTGATTTGAAATCGGATTCCCAAGTATCGTCTTGAACAAGTGATGAGCGGAACTAAACCCCAACCACACCTGCTAATTGAAACCTAAGTTATCAAGATGACTTCCCCGAGCGTTTAGATCGAAGAAATCGAAAGGAGTTCTTTCGCAAAGAACAAAAGAGAGAGAGCTCTCAAAATGTGTATTCAACAACCATCCGTCAATTGGTCTGACAAAAGAGTATTTATATGGCCCCGTAAAATACCTAAAAGGGGGGAAAATCTAAGCGTACACGTGGAAATAAATAATAATATTCGCGTCTGAACATGTGACGAGTGCAGTACACGGCCGTGTCCCAAGCCGTGTCTTAACCAGTGTAAGCTTCTGTGAAAGTTCTGCAAGCCGTGTCCCCAGTCGTGCCCGGAACCGTGTCAGAGTCTGTGACAGACCTTCAGGCCGTGTCTCAAGCCGTGCCCGGAATCGTGTCAGAGTCTGTGACAGACCTTCAGGCCATGTCTCAAGCCGTGCCCGGAACCGTGTCAGCCTTTGTCCTCCATTCAAGGCCGGTTCTCTCGGGATCCTCTTTGGAAGCTTGGATTATGTGAATAAATGTCGATTCTCCCTTGGTAAAGCTCGATTCCTTCTCTTGCAGCTCCATCACTAATCCTTGCAAAGCTTCTCTCATCCGCTTAGCTCTAGCTCTTGTCATTGGACCTCCAATACCATGTAACGGGTTATTGGATTTTGACTCTTGAACTCTTGATGTTAGCTGATCCCCATCAGCTAGGATGTCGGATAGTAGACAGATGTAATTTGTCTACTAGTGCAGTAGATATAACATTCGTGCAACTATCACTATCGATGATGAGTACACAAAGGTTATGATACGAACCACGCCTACGTATGACGAAACCCTATACCAATACGTTTGGAATTGCAACCCAAGATGCCAAAACAATCAAGTGGAACCGCGACCCGTTGCCTATAGGTGAGGCAAGAACCTTGGTATATTCTGTTGATGCCACAATCGGGATGAAAGACCAATTGATAAGTCGGGGTTGAACGCCACGGAAGAGATCCGATAAGTTCAAGTGAAGTCTTTGGAGAACCAAGAGAGGAATTCTCTCAAAATGTATTAATCAATGTTGTATGTAAGTTGTATGTTCTGTTTTCCAACGCTAGCAACGTTTAATAGGGTTTATAACTCGTAAAACAAAAGCCCAAAATGACATAACATAATAAAGTTGCAAAAAAATAACAAACAGGCAATGTACACCGGCGGTGTAGTAGGCAGCGTAGGATGTACGCTGGGTATATAAGCTGGCGGCGTAGTCCCTCTGTCGCGATCTAATTGCAACGCCGGTTCAAAGCCAGCAGCGTTTAAGCCAGCATTGTTAAGGCCGGTAGCTTTGATCTCCTTGAATGACTTGTACAATTGCAAGTTCATTCTCATGGTTGCTCCAATCCTCTCTGGCTTCTTGGACATCCTTTATCAACCCATTAACTGCTTCCTTGAATCATTTCGCTCGAGTTCTTATGAACAGTCCAGGTGGCACTTCAAGAGGATCTACATTCCACCTTCCAACTTGGCTCCCATCATGGCTTTCATCATTCCCCTCCTCTTGAAAAGGATTTGTCCTCAAATGATCGCCTTCATCAAAAGGACTCAGATCAGTAACGTTAAAAGTAGCACTTACTTGATACTCACCTGGTAAATCTAACTTGTAGGCATTATCGTTAATGCGCTCAAGAATTTGAAATGGTCCATCGCCTCTAGGAAGTAATTTAGATTGACACTGCATAGGAAACCGCTCTTTGCGCATGTGAACCCAAACCCAGTCTGTAGGTTCAAAGACAGCTTGTCGACGACCCTTGTTGGCTTGTTTCACATACTGCTCTATTCTTCACTCAATGTTTAGCCTTGCCTTCTCATGGATCTGTTTAACAAATTCTGCTTTCTTCTTACCATCTAGATTAACATACTCAGAAATAGGAAGAGGTGATAAATCCAAAGGAGTAAGTGGATTAAAACCATACACAATTTCAAAAGGAGTAAACTTAGTAGCAGAATGCATTGTGCGATTATAAGCAAATTCAACATGAGGCAAACAATCCTCCTAACTTTTAATTTTCTCTTTAATGACAGCCCATAACAAAGTAGAAAAAGTTTGATTTACTACCTTAGTTTGACCATCAGTCTGTAGATGACAAGTAGTAGAGAACAATAACTTAGTTCCTAACATAGCCCATAGGGTCTTCCAGAAGTAGCTCAAGAACTTAGCATCCCGATCTGATACGATTGTTCTAGGCATACCATGTAATCTCACAACTTCCCTAAAGAACAAATTAGCAATATGGCAAACGTCATCTGTTTTGTGGCAAGGAATGAAATGTGCCATCTTAGAAAACCTATCCACGACTACAAAAATAGAGTCTCGACCATACCTAAACCTAGGTAATCCTAACACAAAATCTATGGAAATATCTACCCAAGGCTCATTAGGAATGCGAAGTGGGGTATAAAGTCCATGAGGTTGGACTCTAGATTTTGCTTGCTTACAAGTGACACATCGCTCACAAATCCTCTCAACATCTCGCTTCATGTAAAGCCAATAGAAGTGTTCCTGCAAAATCCCTAAAGTTTTAGCTACTCTAAAATGCCCCATTAAACCTCCTCCATGAGACTCCCTCACTAATAACTCTCTTAACGAACAATTGGGAATGCAAAGTTTATTTTCCCTAAACAAGAATCCCTCATGCTTATAAAATTTACCATGACCACTCTTCTCACAGCGAACATACTCTTCACAAAATTCTCAATCAGCAGCATACAATTCTTTAATATGCTCAAAACCAAGCAGTCTAGAACTAAGAGTAGAGATAAGAACATACCTTCTAGAAAGTGCATCAGCAACAACATTTTCTTTACCTTGCTTGTAGTGGATGACATAGGGAAATGTTTCGATAAACTCCACCCAATGAGCATGCCTTTTGTTCAGCTTATGTTGTCCCTTCAAGTACTTCAAGGATTCATGATCAGTGTGGATCACAAACTCTTTTGGCCAAAGATAATGTTGCCAAGTCTCTAGAGCTCGAACCAATGTATATAACTCCTTGTCATAAGTAGGGTAGTTTAAGGTTACCCCACTTAACGTCTCACTAAAGAATGCAATTGGTCTCCTCTCCTGCATAAGAACTGCTCCAATACCTATTCCCGAAACATCACACTCAATTTCAAAAGTTTTAGAGAAATTAGGTAAAGCAAGTAGTGGCGCATGGGTCAACTTATTTTTAAGCATTTGAAAGGCTTTCTCTTGTTGCTCTCCCCAACTGAACCCCACATTCTTCTTGATTACTTCAGTAAGTGGTGCTGCAATGGTGCTAAAATCCTTCACAAACCTCCTATAAAAGATCGCATGAATCTTCTCTTCATCAACTTGTATTCCCTGTGCACTAATAATAAAACCAAGAAACACAAGTTTATCTGTGCAAAAAGTGCACTTTTTGAGGTTAGCATATAATTGCTCCTTTCAAAGCACTGCTAAAACATCCCTCAAGTGAGATATATGGTCTTCCAAACTCTTGCTGTAAATGAGGATATCATCAAAATAAATGACCACAAATTTGCCAATAAATGTCCTCAAAACATGGTTCATAAGTCTCATGAAAGTACTAGGTGCATTAGTTAAACCGAAAGGCATTACTAACCACTCATATAATCCATATTTTGTCTTAAATGCGGTTTTCCATTCATCACCTTCTTTCATTCTAATTTGGTGATATCCGCTTTTCAAATCAATTTTGGAAAAGACACTAGACCCATGTAACTCATTTAACATGTCATCTAAGCGAGGAATAGGATGACGATACTTTACCATGATGTTGTTAATGGCGCGGCAATCAACACACATTCTCCATGACCCATCCTTCTTAGGCACCAAAATCACAGGCACTACACATGGGCTCATGCTTTCTATCACGTACCCCTTCTCCATTAAGTCATTGACCTGCCTTTGAAGTTCCTTTGTCTCATCTAGATTGCTCCTATAAGCTGGCTTGTTTGGAATAGATGCTCTGGGTACAAGGTAAATCTGGTGCTCAATACCACGAATAGGTGGTAACCCCTTTGGAATCTCCTTAGGGAAGACATCTTCAAAGTCCTGCACAATAGACACAACCACACTAAGCAAAGAGTTAAGAAGTTTGTTAGTATTCAAACAAGTTTCCTTAAAAACCAACAACAACATAGGTTGCTTCATCACTAACGCTCTCTTCACTACACTCGCTCTTACCACACAATTCTCCTTTTGCAAGGCTGCACTCTCCTTTTCACTCACCACCAAAGTTGATCCCCCCTCAACTTGGCCTCTCATACTCTTTTTAGCCTTCCTCTCTTTTTCCTTTTGATATTGACTTTTATGTTCCTTTTCTTTTTCTATGTCTTTTGCTCTCTCACTCTCCCTCTGTTTTTCACTCACCTTATATTTTGCAAAAGATTCTTGTAGCTGCAACTGATCCTCATACACCTATTTAGGTGTTAAGGGTTTAAGATTATAGCTTTTTCCATGGTGAACAAGTGTATACTTGTTAGAAAAGCCATCATGAACAACCTTCCTATCAAACTGCCATGGCCTCCCCAACAACACATGACACGCTTGCATCGGCACTACATCGCATAATACCTCATCCTCATACCTACCGATGCGAAAAGCAATTAAGGCTTGCTTACTCACCTGAGTCTCGCCACTATCATTTAGCCACTGCAATTTATATGGGCTAGGGTGTTTAGTGGTCTTGAGCCCCAACCTCTCAACAATGAAAGTACTCACTACATTAGTGCAACTCCCCCCATCAATGATCAAACTACAAATATGGTCACCTAAGTAACATCTAGTATGAAAGATATTCTCTCATTGCACCTCCTCCTCTTCCTTCACCTGCACATTCAAAGCTCGCTTCACTACTGCCACTAACTTCCCTACTGCAGGCTCCTCGTCATTACTAGCATCCTCCAATTGAGGCATATCATCATCTTCACTATCCCCTCAGTCTCATACTCACCATCATTGCGCAGAATCATAACACGTCTATTCGGACATTGACTAGCAATATGGCCTCTACCTTGACATTTAAAACATTTAATATCATGATTTCTAGGAGTAGAAGAATCAGGTTTACGTTGATTACTAGGAGTAGACCCCCCTTGCTTTTGCTCTCCTTTTAGCTTGGTGGGTAAAGATTGTTCTTCCTTCCTCCAATGGTTAGTCTTCTACGTAGATGAACCAGCACCCTGTTGGAACCGTGCCATACTACTACCTTTCCTCCTGTGTTGGTTCTCAACCTTTATAGCCATGTGAACCATATCTTCCAATTCCACATAATGCTGCAATTCTACTACATTTTGAATCTCTCTATTTAACCCAACAAGAAATCTAGCCATGGTAGCCTCTCTATCCTCCTCAACATTTGCTCTAATCATAGTAACCTCCATCTCCTTGAAATACTCATCCACACTTCGACTTCCCTACTTAAGAGTTTGCAATTTGTTGTGCAATTCGTGATAGTAGTAAGTAGGAACAAACCGCTTCTTCATCACCCTCTTCATCTCTTCCCATGACTCAATGGGTGGTTCGCCATTCCTTCTTCTATTCAACATTAGTTGATCCCACCACACTATGGCATAATCTGAAAACTCAATGGCAGCAAGCTTCACTTTCTTTCTCCCACTATAATTGTGACAATCAAACACCATCTCTACCTTCTTCTCCCATTCTAAGTATGCCTCGGGATCGTTCTTCCCTTGGAAAGGAGGAATCTTCATCTTTATACTACTCAATTGATTATCCTCTCTATTCCTATCTCCTCTATCTTCCCAATCCCTAGTTCCTCTATTCCTACCACCATAGCCTCTATAACTCCCGATAGAAGGTTCATCAAACTCATCACCATAATTCTCATCTCCACCCCTTTGTCGTCTCTTAGAACAACTCTCCCTCTTACGCCCTTGAAAGACGTTTTTAGATTGCTCTAGTTTTGCTCCACCGTCTCATGAATTTGTTCCATTCCCTCCTGAAACATCCTCTTCATCTCACTCCTCAACACCTCAATCACTAACCTAGCATCAAACCTCCCCCTCTCACCTTCAGGAGAATGTTGCCTCGACATAGTTCCTACAATGAAAGGTTAGTATTAACACAAATATATAGAATTAAACCTCACGATTCACTCCCTTACGTGTTTCACTCAAAGAAGGATATCCCACAATCACTCGTGTATTCTCACAACAGATATGATATCAACTCATTAATCCCTCTTCTCAATTCTTTTGGAACTAATCCAAACCACACCAAATTCTTTCGTAGAATTCAAGAACAAACTCTTCGGGCTTGAATTTTTCCTTTTTCTTTCCTTTTTGTTGTCTTTGTTTTCGTTCTTTTGTTCTCGTTTTTTTTTTTTGTTTTTGTATTTCGTTCCGTTTTTTTTTTTGTAACAAGATTGATAGAATGAAACTACACTACTTAAGAGACAATTAACACTATGAACTTGAGTATGAAGCGATGGTAATATGAAACTTGATATGAACGATTGGAGTTAGGGTTTTGATGTTACCTTTCTTGAACTGAACTAATGTTTAACAAACCTAGGCTCTGATACCAAACTGATATGAACCACGCCTACGTGTGATGAAACCCTATACCAATATGTTTGGAATTGCAACCCAAGATGCCAAAAAATCAAGTGGAACCGCGACCCGTTGCCTATAGGTGAGGCAAGAACCTTAGTATATTCTGTTGATGCCATAATCGGGATGAAAGACCGATTGATAAGTCGGGGTTAAAAGCTATAGAAGAGATCCAATAAGTTCAAGAGAAGTTCTTTGGAGAACCAAGAGAGGAATTCTCTCAAAATGTATTAATCAATGTTGTATGTAAGTTGTATGTTCTGTTTTCCAACCCAAGCAGCTTTTAATAGGGTTTACAACTCATAAAACAAAAGCCCAAAATGACATAACATAATAAAGTTGCAAAAAAATAACAAACAGGCAATGTACGCCGGTGGCGTAGTAGGTGACGTAGTAGCCAGCGTAGGATGTACGCCGGGTATATAAGCCAGTGGCGTAGTAGACGGCGTAGCCCCTGTATCGTGCTCTAATTGTAACGCCGGTTCAAAGCCGGCAGCGTTTAAGCCAGCGTTGTTAAGGCCGGCAACTTTGATCTCCTTAAATGACTTGTACAATTGCAAGTTCATTCTCATGGTTGCTCTAACCCTTTCCGACTTCTTGGACATCCTTTGTCAACCCGTTAAGTGCTTCCTTGAATCGTTTCGCTCGAGTTCTTGTGATCGGTCCAGGTAGCACTTCAAGTGGATCCACATTCCACCTTCTAGCTTGGCTCCCATCATGGCTTTCATCAGGTTACCTCTGATTCTGCATGAGGTATGAAATATGTTCTCCCTCTAAATGTCACTAGTATCAGGAGATATAGTTAGAACCCTGCATAACACATTAAGGGGTAGATATTTTCCTCCTATATGCTCCTCAGGTGCGTCTGTAGTCTGGTCATCATAATATTCCTGCAATACCGTTGGTAGATCTGTAGGTTCAATCTAATCGTGGTCATCCTCAATATCCTCCCCAATGTCCTCCATAATAGTCATCACCCTCTTATTTAGACATTGTGCTGCCATATGCCCAAATCCCATGCATTTAAAGCATTTTATCTGGCGTGCCTTTCCACTAGTAGGTCCGGGAACAGTCTACCTCACATCTGGAGCCATCACCTCTTTACCCTTCCCAGTAGGTAAATTCTCTCTAATAATAGTTGGGGTAGTTTTGTCCACTGCTTTCACTGCTTCACCTACTGCTTTTGTTCCCCCTGATCGACCGTCAGCTGATATGGGTCTAGTAATAGCACTAGGCCTACTGCTCGAAGACCTAAATAAGTTAGACCTCCTTTGTCTCTCTACTTTTAAGGCCAACGGAATAACCTCATCAAGTGTACTATAGCGTTGTAGTTCGACAACACACGCTATTTCATACTTTAGACCTGAGACAAAACATGCTACAGTTTGTTCTGGAGGTTCAATGGACCCACACCTAATCATAAGGGTCTCAAACTCCTGCACATAATCATCTACTGTTTTGCCTTCCTACCTCAATGTTTGCAGTCACATAAACAGTTCCTATTTGTAATGCTCATGAATGAACCTTTTTCTCAATAACATTTTCATATCCCTCTAGGTCTGAATCTCAACCTCTCTATCCTGACGCCTGCTGATAATCAGATTCTTCCACCATAGTGTAGCATACCCTACAAACTCGACAGTAGCCAATTGGACCCTGGTACTATCATCGATCTCATAACATTCACAAAGACCCTCGACCTTATCCTCCTAATCTAAATATTCATTAGCTGATCCCTTGCCATCATAAGAAGGCATCTGTAGTTTCACATATTCCAAGCCCCGAAGTGGCCTAAAATCCCTATTCTGAAATGGGTTTGCCCCAAAATTGTCATCCCTCTCTTCCCTGTATGGAAGATGCTCCTCATCCATCCTTCTATTCAGATTCCCATCTCCCACTACTCTGTCTCGATGAGGATTCTATGGAGCTACCCGAGGTGGTGCCGGCTGGTTTACCACTGGTGGTTGTGGTAATGTCGTTCTGTCAATTCTAGTTGCTAGTGTAGCAACTATGGTAGTAAGATCTTGGAGCTGTTCTTCCAAAGTTCTCCTACCTGTCACATTACGACCCTGACCTCCACCAACTTGGCTATTGGCTTCATCACCAATTCCCCCATTCACGCTGTCATTCGACATAGTTGTAGACCCCCGTATACCGATCCTCAAAGACAATTTGAAGCAATGAAACACACTTCACAACTACACCTCCTTTAACGCCACAAAAATAGCAACTACAAAAAAAGGAAAACAAACAAATCCACTTAACTTTAAAAGTATGCTAATACATCCCACGTGTAGCACTCTTCTCCACAACACATCAATACAACACGGTGCAACACTTATATAATTCACCTCCACATGCAGCACTTGTAATCCCCTTTCTTAATCACACACACACACAACACCATACACTCACTATTGCTTAACACACCAATGTAATGCCACACACACACCTTTGCTATACACGGTGCAACAATTTTTTTTCTAAGTTCCACAAATTACCCCTTCACAAATAACTCCTACGACAACAACACAAGTGGCAACAATAACAATTATACTACCACTTCCACGGCAACAATAATAAATGGCAACACAACAAATATACTTCCACTTCCACGGCAAGGATAACAAGATATACCACTTTCCACAAATGTAATCTAAAACTTAACAATAGGCAGCAACTCCAATTTGAATTTCAACCTCTTCACTAATTGCAAGCCTTCATCAATTGGTAAGAATTGAATTTCAAATTCAAATAACACTCATTAACTCCCACAACTTAATGGATGTGTTTCAATTCAAATAGATTCCTTACTACTCAACACAATGCAAATCTGTAAAATACACTTCCTTAATTCAGAATTTACACAATGGAATTACAACAACAAGCTTCACAACCTCCTTCACGCAACAAGCTAGTCACGGCAAGAAAAGGTAATTTTTCAAGTTCACAAAATTGTTGAATTAACAACGCTTCTATTCTTCTTCCCTTCCATTAAAATAATTAATCACAAGAAGCTACAAAAATCCTCCCAATCCAACTCCAACAAGCAGCAAATTAGAATTCCAATCATGACAATTTCGCAACTCAAAACTACAACACACACAATTTCGGTTCAAATGTGAAGAACCCTAATTGAAGATGATGACCACGAAATCAATCAACAATTAATCCCTTCTCTCAACTTGTTCTTTGATACCAAAAGATGATGTCCTCAAAACCAATTTCAAGCACAATCAAATGACTCAAGAAAACAAGTCACAATTCAATCACAAAACCGGTTCAATGTGGACGACAATTTGCGTGAAACCCTTTAAGATTTGATGGGAAAATGAAAATCAAATGATGTAATTGCAATCCCTAATTGTAATATTCACCAAGTGACAACAAAAAGAGATTAGATTCACATGAAATCAGAACAAAATGGAAGCACCAAAACCATGAATTCCACTCTTCCTCCAATTCAGATTCACACCAACACTAAAGAACAATCAATCTTACAAGATAATTGTCCACGAATTACATTCACAAAGAAGTCCAAGAAAGCTTCAAATCCACCCTAGATATGACTCACTAGAGAAGAAGTGAAGAACAATAAAGAAGGAAATCGATATGACTCACAATTTCTCCTTATTGCACTTGCCACAATTCCAATTCTTGGGTTGAAATTGATAAGAGGTTTTGAACTAAGGATGAACCCTAATTCCACATGTGAAGTGCCAGGTTTAATCTGCAAAATATGGCTCCCTCAAACCCTCTTCTAAGCAAGTATTTATACTTGCTACACCTAAGGTTAGAAAGTGGTCAAAATTACAAGTTTGCCACTTTTAAGGTGGCTAGTCCTAAATGAAAATTACAAGGAAATGAAAGTGTCCCAAAACCAAATACAACAAAAAATAGTTCATAAAAAAAATTACAAAGTACAAAATATCATAAGTTTACATGAACCAATGCCTCGGAATGGAAAACAATCGCAATGGGTTTTTTATTGTCACTTTAAAAATGTTATGTGTCCATTAACTGTTGTAGGACATATTGGCATCCCATGGAGAATTATCACTGTACCCATAGGATTCTCAAATATTTATTAGAAATGAAGACATAAAGTAAAATATGAGCGATTTGGATCATCATCCAAATCCGGTTCTGAAAATGTCAACTATGCCAGAAATTTTCCCATCAAATTAGAAAAGGTAAAAAGAAAGTAGAGAAGTTCGAAGGGTGAAGAAGGTTTAGTAAAAAAGCAATGAGAGAAGTTATTGTTAAGAAAGCCAAGAGGAAGAAGAGAATAAAGAGAAAGGGAGACGAAAAGTTGGAAGAAGGTGAAAGCAAGAATTGAAGACGGAAAAAGGGTGAGGAAAAGAGAAGAAGAGCTGAAAAATAAAGGCAAGAAGGTATTGGTCTTAAGTATGTGTGTATGATGTTATTATGATGGAGGTGGGCTTGTATGTGTATAAAGAGTGGTTGGTGTATATCTGGTGATGGAAGCATGACTGAGGATGAAAACTAGTAGGAAGGATGGGAACCCTATAGGTGGAGATGTCAACAAAGGAGAGAAGAAAGAAGGTGATACAAAACCCTTAGTGACGACTAATCCTACGGGTTATTCTACAAGTAGTTCATTAGAAGATATTGGAGACAAATTGATAAATGAAAGGTTTTGATAAGTCGCAAAATACCCTTATCTAGACTAATGAAATTGTGCTTCATTGTTGAATTTTTAGATAATTTGTTGAAGAAAATTATGCTTAATGGAATGAATGTTAATTTCAGGATTTTCTAGAGTATTTTGGAGCCAAGGGAAGGAGTTTTGAAGAGTCGGATCAAGTTTGGAAGGAATTGGATAAATATGTAAAGAAAGAATTCTGGAAAGCACAAGCGAGATACACCCCCATGTACTTTGCTTGTGTATGTGAAGTGGATTTTTTGGGAAGTCACGAGTGAGATACACCCATTACTTTGTTTGTATATGAAGTGGATGCTGGAAAGTAAAACGCCCATGTACTTTGTTTGTGTTTAATTTTGCTGCTGTGCAACGATGTTTCAAATACACGACCAATGTACTTCCCCATGTATTTCTCGTGATTTCAAAAAGGGCCTTTGGGAAGAAAGCATGAATACATGAACGAGATACACTACTCGTGATCCCCCGTGTATTTTCCCAACCCGGGTACATGATAAATAGACCGTTATTTCCCCTAGAAAGGGGTTCCCATTTTTGTACTGCCTCCACATAAGTAGGGAAAGAAAATTTTCAGTTTCCAAGGAGGGTTGAAAACCCACGAAGGGGAAAAATTCCATCTTTAAGGGGTGTGACATGAATTTTTAATTTTTCTTCCCTAATTGTATTTTTTTTTCCAATTTATGGAAGACTCAAAACTAGATTTTTTTTTCGAAATTCTCTGTCATGGATGAAGATTCGGTTTTTTTTAAAGCGAAGTTGTTGACTTTCTTTATTTAATTGCATGCCTTCAAATTTTTTCTTAATTCAAATCCGGAATTGTTTATGCATGTTCATATTAGTTAATTGAGAAATTGCCTTATATTAGATTTAAATTTCAATTAATGAGATTTGATTGTTTTCTAGAGATAGGGAAAAAAAAGGCTTCTGTTTACATGATTATTTTTATGCGAATTTACGTGCTTTAGCAATTTTAGGGTTTCTAAAAAAAATT